>BPLT01000018.1:675000-1883730 GCA_019656295.1 Rhododendron mucronatum var. ripense
TAAAAACAATTCAGGATGTTCCAGCCGCCACCGATTGAGGTGGTGAACATGCATAGTTAGCCAGCCATATCTTATGTTTTATACCAAAAAAGAATTATAATTAAATCTTAGCTCATGGAAGAACTATACAGCTTAGCAAGAGGTACATATAGTATGAACAATTAGAGTTCTCGTTAATTACGACTGCTGTATAGTATGAACAATTATTCTAAAAGCAGCAGCCACCCCTTAATGATTTGAGTTCAAAAAAGGAGAAGAAAACGATGATCTCCTTATCAGAATTTTACATTTTTTCTTTGCAATAGACTTATTCGTGGAGCCGCCCGGCGTCGGCCATTTGGTTTGGCTTTGTACAATCCGAATTTAAATAAAACTTTTTCAAAAAAGAGTTAAACTCTTCACCGAAAAAAAAACTCTTCAATTCTCAAAAATATTTCATTAACATTCAGACCATTCAAATACTCTTTGAACAATCGCTAATCATTTCCGTAAACAACTTTTCTTAGAACCATCCTAGAATCATCCGTCAAAAAGATTCTCTTTTTCTTTAGCTACCAATAGAACCTTTTCTTTTGCCACGTCCCATCACGAGGAAAAAGGCTGGTTAGAGTTTGCATAATTTATGCCTTGTTCCTTTTGGTTTTCAAAAAGCATTTTTCAAAAAATACCTCCTTGATTTTCCTTATTTTTAATATTTCTCTCTCTATCTCTCTCTACTTATTATTCCTACTATTTTTCAAAAAACTTTTCAAATCCTAATTCAAACAAGGCATTATATTGTGTTATCTTCCTTTTCCAAAAAGAATTTTTTTTAAAATTCTTTTTAGATTCTCTTTCTTTCAACATTTTTCTCTCTATCTCTCTCTATTTATTACTCATACTATTTTTCAAAAAACTTTTCAAATACCAAACCAAACACAGAATTAGTAGAGAAAATCTTTTTAATGGCAGAGCCGTGAATAATTATTTACGAATCACGTCAGTCGCGATTAGTTGTCATTGAAAAGAACTTGTTCACGGTTTTGCAGTAAAAATTTTCCTCTCAATTTTTAAATAGTAAGCTGAAGTTTTGTTTTCTCATCAGCAAAAGAAAGTTTTATAAATAGTTGACAAACGGTACATGAAGAAGAGAGACCTACGCATCAATACCAGAGGAAAAAGAAACGAAAATACATCCAATAAAATAAAGCATTGAATGAAAATAAACAAGCCCCCAAAATCCAATTTGGACTTCCTCTACACATTCATTCTTCTGACCCCATCAAGCCTGTATTTAGTAAGCAGAAGTTGCAATCCCATAACATTAGTCATTGTCAAAGCCTCACTATAAATTGCACAAAACTTCATACATTTCTTCTCATCTCTCTCTCTCTCTCTCTCTCTCTCTCTCTCTCTCTCTCTCTCTCTCTCTCATATATATATATATATATATATACACACACACACATACAACAATGGCCATACCCCTAACCTCCTCTCCCTTGATCCATATCATGTTCATGGTACTAATCTCAGTTACCAACTTCATCTCATTCTCTGCCCCATATCCTACTTGCCAGCCACCATATCCACCCCATGCAATCCCAGTGTACAAAGAAGATGTGGATGCATTGCAATTTGCATTGAACCTTGAGTTTTTGGAAGCTGAGTTCTTCTCATGGGGAGCACTCGGTTACGGACTCGACCACGTTGCGCCGCAATTAGTCATGGGTGGGCCCCCACCTATTGGCGCTCAAAAAGCCCAACTTGATTTTCTTACAAAGAACATCATCACAGAATTTGCGTATGAAGAAGTTGGTCACATCAGGTTTATTTTCCTGGATATGCCACGTAATCTCATATATTTCTACCTGAATAATGCGCAAATAGGAGGAAATTGATATCGAAAAGTATGGAAAACCAATTTTTCTTTTTGTTTTTACTAAATTTTTCTAACCTTTTATTCTTCTAGAACATTAGTTTGAATTTTTTCTAAAAGTAACTCTCACATTACAAAAAATGATGATGTTAAATGACGCCACGCCAATTCCTTTTCTTTGTATTTTTTTTAAAGATTAATAAATTTTATTTTTGTCGTTTCAAAAAAAAATGACACCAATTCCAATTTTGTGAGATTAAAAAAGCACAAAATGTACACTTGGATATCCAAACGGGCTTATAATGTTACATTAGCCAATAGAATAAGCTAGAAAATTTTAAAAAATCCATTTATTTTCTAATTTTTAGCCCAGCCAAAAAAAAATGACAGAGATGAAAAATTTTATTCTTCATTTTTCTTTATTACGTGTTTTTGTGTAATTTTATGTTGGGTAAATTTCACTGACTCCACCTGAGTTTTTGCTTTAATGATAGATACATCCCCTCATGTATGAGAAATGACTACAAAACCTATGTGGTTTTAATATTCATTTCACCGACACCCAACCGACAATTGTTCAACAAAACACATTATAGAATTATGCAAAAGTGTCTTAAATTGACATTCACCATTCTTAATGATAGAATAAATAATAAAATACTCAATTCTCAAAAAAAACAAAATTATCCCAAAGCAATAAATTTGTACTTTTTGACCAAAATAACTCATCCAATGAGTAAAAATTAAAAAATTATTTTATTTCAAAATAAGTGAGTATGGATAAGTTTTTATTATTACTTTTTATTATCAGAAAAGGGTGTATTTTTAGATACAAGACATTTTTAGCTCATTTCATCACGTGGTTAGGCAAACTATTATTTAATGAGTGTCGGCGAAACAAACATTGAAACCACATATTATTCATGGTAATTTCTCGCACGTGAGGGCCGAGCCGGGTATCCATCGCTATTCGCTAAGACAAACCTCAGATGGTGTCAATGAGATCTAACCTTTTATTTTTCCTCTACGAATCTAAGTTTAACCATATATAGTGGGCCAGTAAAGAACGAAAGGTCTAGGTAGTTTCACTTGCATATATATACCTGAAACGGGATATATATATATATATATATATATATATATATATATATATATATATATATATATTATTTATTTATTTATTATTATATATTTATTTATTATTACTATTATTTTATTGTGATTGTTTGCAGGGCCCTTATAAGAACAGTTGGTGGGTTTCCAAGGCCTCAATTGGATCTAAGCCCAAACAACTTTGCAAAACTGTTTGATTCAGCATTCGGATACAAGCTCACTCCTCCATTCGACCCGTACCGTGATAGCCTCAGCTACATGTTGGGTTGTTATGTGATTCCGTACATGGGACTTGTTGGTTACGTCGGAGCAAATCCCCTCATCAACGGTTACGAGACGAAGCTGGTTAGTCCTTAGTATCAATGAAGTTCTTACTCTTCCACAAAAAAATCACATCAAATTTTTATACAGAAGCGTAAGACGATATGGAAATTAAATGATGAGTATCTTGGTCTTTCCAAAATTCTTACCGTATTATTTTTCCAACGTAGACAAAAACCAAACATTCGAAAATGATACCGATAACAAGGAAGATACGCTTACGATGTGAGCGTTTCAAGTATATATATCGACGATTATTAATTTATTATCAGGCCGATGTATGGTCTCAGCGTCTGATGGACGACTTAACATTAAAATTAACTCTCTATCTCTCTATTTTTTATCACAAATGAAAGGTCATGTTAATCTACATATTACAAGAACAACTATCGTAGATATATATTTTCGGTCTACCTATGAAATTAGTAAAATTACCAAAAAGAGTTGTTGTAGATGTAAACAATTTGTGCCTCCATATCCACTCCAAAGGAGAAACCAAAACGAGGACGGTTACTAAATTATAAAGAAAGGTCTTGGATGTACATGGGTTAATTTTTTCAAAAAACGTTGGTTGGATGAACTAATATAATTTTGACGCTTTCGATAAAAAGAAACTTGTACAATTATAAAGAAATTGTGAAACTTGGATCGGGCAATTATCATCCACCCATCGGTTCGTCTTTGAGTAGTTGATTATCATCCATCCTAGTCCTATCAAAGACAATGGCTCTACCTTGAAATTTTTACATCATTGTGTGTGAAAATTTTAGCTAGCACACCAACGAAAATGTGGATATTAATGGCATAGTTGATCATTCAAGTACTTCTCTCTGTTTTTAATTTTTTGCACAGCTCTTGGCAGGACTATTGGGGGTTGAATCCGGCCAAGATGCAGTTATACGGATGTATCTCTATGAACGAGCAGAAGAAATTGTGTATCCATACAACCACACGGTGGCCGAGTTCACCGCCCGCATTTCAGAGCTCAGAAATCGTCTGGCAATGTGCGGCATCAAAGACGAAGGCATCATAGTCCCACCTCAGCTCGGAGCAGAAAATCGAACGGAGAGCAATGTCCTATCAGCGGATTTTGACTCCCTCTCTTATTGGAGAACTCCAGGGGAGATACTGAGGGTTGTATATAGCACTGGAAGTGAGCATTTTCCTGGTGGATTCTACCCTCATGGTGCAAATGGAAGGATAGCACAAGAATTCCTTAAAAAGCCTTAGAAATTATATATGGGGCTGCTTTGTGGACACACAACCACATGGTGATCATATGGAGTGGAATTTTATTAAATAAAAAATAAATAATTCGTGATGATAGATGGAATTAATGGAGTCATCGAAGAATAAATTGTTAGATTGGGTAATATTTTTTTATGAAAATAAATTATTACACAATGAACGGTTCTGTTTGTTCTATTGTGTAAAGCTTTTTCCTTCAATTGTACTAATGAATAAAGTTGACCAGTGGAGGTCTCTCAGCATTGATCCATGTGATCCCCATGGGAATCAATGGTTATGATGTCTTGAATTATACTATTCCTCTTGGTGTTGAATTCAGGCTTATTTCACTGGCTTATTTGTGGTATATTGAAACAACTCCCTGCAGGGGTCAAGCTGTGGGGAGGTGTTTATCCCGTTCTCCTCCAAATCTCCGGTTCGGTTATGGACAGAGCAACACCTTTCTCAATCTAGATCTACAAGTGAGAACACCGTTTGTGCCTAGCCGGCCGGTAGGCACTCTGATGCCTAAGTCAATCTCAACTAGAAAAGAGTAAAGTACAGAGTTTAAGAGTGAATAGTAGCAGCGTACCTCTCTAAAGTTTAGAACAATACTTTATATAGGGCTGACCTAACTTTGGCCCCAAGTAAGCTTGTGCTAGCTAGACACATGCATGCCCTAACCACTTTTTGTGGTGACGTAACGACGACGCACGGAGTTCCACGTGGCCAAACCAAACCTCCAATTTGCACGTGGACTACCCATCTCCACTTGGGTCAGACCTCATCCGATCCGGCTTGGCCCGGCCTAGCTCCGCAATTCCACAGACGTGGGCTTATATGTAAGAAACTACACGCCAATACTAGCGTGTCAGCCCAACGCATAGGATTCTGCCCAAACACCCTGCACAATGGGTTATATGCAATGCTTAAGAGGAGCATTCCAGACTTCCAGTTCATTCCAATTGACGTGTTGGCTCAGGCATTTATTATACATTCCGGTTCGGCCACGCGCGCATTCTAGCGCGTTGGCCCAAGCATTAGCCGTTCGGCCCACTGCACTAGCTTATTGATAATGTTCCAATAAACTGCACTTGAATTTGTTTGGTTTTATTATATCGGAAAAAGTTTGAGCTCGAGAATAAAATATTTAGATTAAGAGAATAGAAGAAGAAGAAATAGCAGATCCAAATATTTGCCATATCTGCAGAATTGCAGGTAGGTAACTGCATGCGTATATGTAGGGGGATGAAAACAATTGGTGTTCTAGACAACACCGATTGGCAACAGCTTCACGTGCCTCTACACCAGAACCCTATTTCATCGTCGGAACTCTAATCTGCAAAACAGACAAGGGGTGAGCGCACCTTTGCTTCTCGTAGCAAAGGCCCTCCGATGCCAAAGTTAGCATCACGTACTGGTTTACAAACCCTAATTATCAGTAGGAATGTAATACGAATGCTAGATATTGCGTACCTTTTACCTCCAGGTTTTCCTCGTATTTATAGATTCACGGATGCTTGCTGCCCAAGCATCCCTGTTGCCCTAGGATTCCTATTCCATATAGGAAACCTAGTATCCCTCGGATTCTCGTTCCCTTATCGGTATGATAGCTTAGTCCTTTTGGGACTCTTTCCCACAGACACCCGAATATCCCATTCATGTTGGGTGTCTTGCTTTGATCCTATATACTCGGGATCTTATCACTGTTTCTGGACTCTTCAAGAGCATTCTTGCCGCCTTACGTTTTAGGGCAACTTCTTCCCCTGTTTGGCAACCTCTTTGCCGAACATTCTATCTGGACCAGTGACCTCTCAAGTCACTGGTCCACACAATTATGCATTGTAACCGACTTCTCGTGTCCTTCTATCTAAAACTGCCGAACAGACTGTATGGACCAATGACTCCTCATGTTATTGGCCCACGTCGTTACATTTGGACAAATGACCTCACATGTCGTTTGTCCTTATCAGCCGAACAGGCTTCCTGGATCAATGACTTCTCATGCAACTGGTCCACATCGCCGTTCACTGTACTGCCCGGCGATAAGCCCTATCTACTTACCACGTCCCCCCGGACATCACGTGTTCGGCTACCAAATGTATCTGTTTCGGGAATACCTCCCTACAATTGCTCCCCAGCTTTGCCTGTGACCACTGTTCGGGGGTTACAAGCGAAGCTTGATTTTGAACTTTGAGCCGAGCTCCTCAAATCTTTCGTAGATTTAAAACCCAAATCCTTTGATGTTTTTGGCGGCTTACTCATTATACCATTTCTCGGGGTAATGGCTCCATGTGGCATGTTTCGTATGCCACTCATTAATTTCGAACTGACGTTTTATGGAACGGCGTCAGAACGACAGCCTCTTTCCGTTACCTTTTGACAAAACGGCGTGAGGGGAGACGCTTCGTCTCCGTTAGCTTCGTTTTAAATTCTCAGAAAAGGGGGTTTTGGAGTTTTTTACCAAAACTCAGACCCTCTTTTCCATTTTCCGCGAAAATCAAACAAGAGGTGCAACCGCCATCGCCGCCGCCTATAATTCGATCGCATCTTGAGCAACCGCTGCAACAGTTTCGTAAGAATCTCACTTTCTCTTTCCCTTATTTGGTTTCTGAGGCTTTTCGTCCTTAGACGTACCTACCGTTAGGGTTTTATTTCTTAGAGTTCGTAAAGCTTTTAAGAACAGCCATGGCGGATGGGAACGAAAATACTCCCAAACCCAGTAAGTTTAGAAAACTTTGTGAGAATCCTACAGCCATGGCGGCTTTTAGGACAGAATACGCTATCCCTGACAATGTGGGGCTCGAACTCGCCCCACTGGGGGCGGACAGGGATGGCAGCTCATGGGACAGGATGTGCATTCCCATCGTAGCAATCGTCGAGGGCGGAGTCCGTTTTCCCCTTCATCCATTGCTCCACTAGGTTCTGAACTGGTACCGCCTCACCCCCATGCAAGTTTCAACCAATGTTTTTAGGCTGGTGATGGGGATCATAGCTTTGAAAAGGATTTTAGGGACCCAGCTGGGGATTTGGGACATCCAATGGTGGTATAGTATCGTGCTAAATCCCAAGTACAATACTTACTATTTCAAAGTTAGAAAAGCAGAAAAGCGTCTCGTGCTAAATTTACCAAACTCTGCTCGTGATCACGAGATCGATTTCCTCTATGTTACTGGAGCATTCGAGCAAATAGGTGAAGATGGCTAGGTGGTGGGCTTTCACTGCCCTTACATATGGGGCTACCCACGTATGCTCCTAATTTTCACTTTGTCTTGTCACTTTCCTTTTTGAAGCTTTCTTACATCTTCTGACCTTCATTACGCCTTAACCGTGCAGCAAGTAACGCAAATAAGCGTCCCAGAGCTGAGCCCAGCTACGTCCGAATAGCTGACATCAACAGGATCTTGAAGTACACAGGCGAACCAGGTACCTTATCAGCTGGTCGGGGTCGTGATGCTAATGTTTTATTAGGCTACGACCCCGCCTACAAAGGATTTATTGACAGGAGGTTAGCCCATCCGAGCACCAGCAGTGCTTCAACTTCAACCGCTCCCCAACCACGGAGCCCAAGACCTGACGTTGGAGTTACAATCGCCGGACAGCCAGGCGAATATCCAATCTCGGAAGGCGTTCCCCTCCCGCGTATGGTTTTGAGAAGGTCTTCAAGAAGACAAATTACTCATCACCAACAATCCGAGCAGCCAACTCCTCACTGTGATACCAACCAATCGTCGTCTTCTGGGTACTCCCCATCTCCCCCAGATATAGGTAACATGACTCAACAACCTTTGAATCTCAGTTCTCGACTTACTGTTGCTTCACGAGGACGAGGACGAGTGCCTCTGGCCGGCTGGCATCCAGCGGTCGCGCCCCCCACCACCTCATCATACTAGGGGGTCTTCGACTCGATCCTCCTCCTCTCCTCGGGAACAAGATGGTTCGCTAGAGGCAACTGATGCTCACCAGGACAAGCGTCCCAGGAATCAGGATACTGGAGCACCCGATGCTCTAGCTCCTGATTCTACACTGGAAACGCCCCCTCAGATTATCCCTATGACTCCCGAGGTCTGGTCCCCACAGCTCATTAGGGGCGATCATCCTGTAAATGTCGGGGACAGCGCTAGCTCGACAGAGACTGCACTAGCTCTTTCACAAGGCCTGCTGCTGCCCGTCGATATGCAGAAGGAATCTTCATCCCCTCCTGAAAGGCTCGTATCCACTGGTCTCGTCAGTGGGATCAAGGTATTGTGTTACATATTCTTTTGTTGATACCATCCTCGTAAGAAATCTGATTTTCAATTTCTGTTGGTTTATTTAGTTTATCCAAAAGATGGTCACATTGGGGCAGAAGTTCCAAGAGACATAGAAAGAGAGAGTCAAACTGCTAAATGATAACACAAGATTGCTTCGAACAGTCTCGGGGCTGGAGAGGGAGAGAGATAATGCCAAGGCCGCCAATGTTGAGACTAAAGGTAAACTTGAAACTGCTGAGGACAAACTCAAGCAAGCTTTGGCTGAAATTGACAGTATCAAAAAGGTTGCGTTTGAAGAAGGCTATCAGAAGGGGTTTGATGCTACCACGGCCAGCTACGTGGAGCAAATACCAGCCCTTCAAGATCAAGTCTGGACTGCTTGCTAGGAGGCGTGTCTGACCAAGGTTGGTGTTGCAGATGATTCCCCTTTGTGGACCGAGATAGACCTTCCCAGCAGCCCTTCAGGAGCACGACGAGCCCCCGACTGATGATGTGGATCAACAGATAGACGATTTTGCTGATGTTGACGAAGAGATTCAAATGGAATCTCAAGATGCTGTGGTTGAACATACAACAGTTCAGGAGATGACCAATGAAGCCATCGTCACGAAGGAGAATGATGCTGCCGATATTAGCACAGAAGTTGCAGATAACACTCCCCCAGAGATCCAGAACTTGGATTGAACGGGCTGGCAGGTAATCTCATTCCTACTCAACTCCTCCAAACACATTGCTGGTCCTGCGTGACCGTGGTTATTTGAGCCTTGCGAGGTATCGATACAACTCTGTTGTTTTTCTTTTGATAGCACAGATATTTGGCTCTCCCCATAACATTTGATCTGCTCGGTTATGAACCCTTTTGTTTCGAACTATTGTGTGGGTATCTCATACCTCCCTTTCTGATGCATGTGCATAATTTAGTATTTCGTACGTTGGTTTAAGCTTTTTGTGCTTCTATGTGTTGTAGCTAACATATGCTCGTTATATTAGCTGTTAAGCCAAATGTTTCATATTTATAAGTGTCCCGTACTTACTGTTTGTACATTTCGTATGCTTTCTTAAGTTTACCTATACTCATAAGTCTCATATACTTAGTAAACTTCCAGTCAGAAGAAATCATAAGTGTAGAACCCAAGTATTTCGTACTTGATGTTACTGTTTGCTTTTCAACTGAGTGTTATCCGAACAAACTGCATATATTCGTATGCATCCCAAGTTTTGCCATACTTAGTTTCGTGCTTTCACAAAACAGATCTAAGCCTCTCGTACTTAGATTCAATCATACATATCTCATTATGTCTATTGTCCAAGTATTTCGTTCTTGGACTCTACTGAGTATATTCATACTTAGTATTTTGTAAGAGTTTCGTTCTTTTGAGTATCTCGTACTCTATTGCAAGCTGTTTATGTCTAGACAAAAGCTAAATATCTCATATTTGCTCATAAGTATTTTGTACTTTGATTGATAAACAGATTTAAGCTTCTCGTGCTTTCAGTATCTCATACCTTTGGTAAGGATTCATACGTGGCATTTGTGCCAATCCCTTGCTTCCGAATATGAAAAAGGAAAATAATACCAAATTTCACATTTCATATTTCTAAAACGAAAATTCCAAAAAACTCAATATACTATAAAAGAAAAGACTTTAATCATAAGCTGAGACTCAAGGGGGCGTTATTCGTACCCCTTGCAACTAAAATTAAAAACTAGAACAAGGGAATTTTATTTGTAATTCCCACATAATCACGTAGTGCAATCTAAAACAAAATTCAATGCTCTTAAACGAAGAATTTTCGGAGATTATGGACATTCCAAGGTCTTGGAATTGGGTTACCGTCCAGATCAGCCAATCTATAGGCCCATGTGCCCACAATCTCGGTTACTCGATACAGGCCTTCCCAGTTGGCCCCCAGCTTGCCTTCGTTTGCTACTTTGGTGTTGCCGAGCACCTTTCGTAGTACAAGGTCCCCAACACCAAATTCTCAAGGGTGAACGTGTTTGTTATAGCCTTTCATCAGCTGTTCCTGGTAAGAAGCCATATGTTCCAGGGCCCTTTCTCTCCTTTCCTCGGTGAGATCAAGCTCGATTTCGAGGGCCCTGTCATTGCCCCCACTTTCGACCAAGGCAGTCCTATTAGTTGGCAAACCAACCTCCAAGGGAATTACAGCTTCCGTTCCATATGCCAACGAATATGGGGTCTCTCCCGTAGACCTCCTAGGCGTTGTTCGGTGAGCCCACAACACCAGTGGTAATTCATCAGGCCACTTCCCTTTTGCTTTGTCCAGCCTATTCTTGATCCCGTCAAGAATGGTCTTGTTGGATACTTCCGCCTACCCATTACTCTGAGGGTAGGCTAGAGTCGAGTAATAATTGCGTATCCCATACTGGGCATAAAAAGCCTTGAACTTTTTCTGGAACCGAGACCCATTATCAGTAATCAATGAATATGGAACTCCAAAGCGAGTGATGATACTCTTTCACACGAATCTTTCTACCATGGGTTCAGTGATTTTGGCCAGTGGTTCTGCCTCAATCCACTTAGTAAAATAGTCCGTTACAACTAGCAGAAATTTTCGATTCCCAGTTGCTTTGTGGAGGGGACCCACGATGTCCATTCCCCACTGGGCAAATGGCCAAGGACTTTTCAAAGGCACCAGATCCTCGGCCGGTGTTCTCATCATTGGTGAGAACTTCTGACACTTCTCACAAATTTTTACATACACCTTAGCATCTTCCTACATGTGTGGCCACCAGTAGCCTTGGTAATTGCTCAGTTGGCGATGGATCTGCCTCCAGCATGACTCCCACACGTTCCTTCATGGATTTCGTAAAGAAATTTTTGCACCATCTCGGGGTGTACGCACAGCAAATATGGTCCTGTAAAGGACTTTCTGTATAATTTACCTTTAGAGGAGAGCCAAAACCTGGCAAATTTGGTTTTGATCTTGTGAGCGTCCTTTTTGTCAGGGGGGAGAATTTCATCTCGTAAAAACTCCACAATTGGGTCCATCCAACTTAGTCCTTGGTTCACATCCAAGACCATTTCAACACTCCTTCCAATGCTCGGCTCTGTCAGATATTCGACTGTTACCCTCCGTTTGAGTTCAGTTGGAACAGCTGCTGCTAACCACGCTAATGAATCGGCATGAGCATTCTGTCCCAAACTTATTTGTTGAATGTGAACCCTTTCAAAGGTATCAAGCAAATCTTTGGCTGCTTCCACATATGCTGCCATCTTCTCATTCCGGGCTTGATATTCCCCGGACAATTGATGAACTACGAGCTGTGAATCACAGTGCACCCTGACTCGTTTTGCTCTTAGAGTCTTCGCACTTCTTAATCCAGCTAAAAGTGCCTCGTACTCCGCCACATTATTTGATGCACTAAATCCAAGCCGAACAGACAGTTCGATCATCACCCCTTCGTGAGGAAATAGGACCACCCCAATTCCTGAAGCAGTATTAGATGCTGATCCGTCAACGAATAACTTCCATTCCATGGGACCCTGTTCGGCTGACAGTTGGTTCTTCAGGGGTACTGTCTTATTCGCCTATTCCTCTCTCGTAGGAGGCGGGGGAGCTATCGTTAGGGAAAACTCCGCCACAAAATCAGCCAACACTTGGCCTTTAATTGTCGTGCGTGGCTGATAATCGATATCGTATTGGCTTAACTCAACGGACCACGTTGAGATCCTTCCTGAAAAGTCTGCTTTCGTAGCAGTGATTTCAGTGGGAATTCAGTATAAACCACAACCTTGTGGCTTTGGAAGTAGTATGGCAATTTCCTCGTGGCCGTCCTAAGTGCCAAGACAAGTTTCTCCAAGGGCAGATATCTCGTCTCTGCGTCCAGTAATGTCTTGCTAACATAATAGATGGGGATTTGCTCGATTCCCAAATCCCTCAACAGAACTGCACTTACAGCATGTTCAGAAACAGCTAAGTACAAAACTAAAGACTCACCTGGCTGTGGAGTTGACAAAAGAGGAGGCTCAGCCAGGTACTTCTTCAGGTCCTGGAAGGCCTGGTCACACTCTGCTCCCCATTCGAATCCTTCCCTTTTTTTCAATAACTGAAAAAAGGGTCAGCACTTATCACTTGACCTGCTGATGAATCTGTTCAGTGCTGTAGCCATTCCAGTTAACCGTTGGACTTCCTTCGTAGTTTTGGGACTTTGTAGCCTCTGCAGGGCCACAATTTGATCGGGGTTGGCCTCAATCACCCTCATGGTTACTAAATGGCCTAGAAACTTCCCAGAACCAACTCCGAACGCACATTTCGAGGCGTTGAGCTTTAATTTATATTTTCTCAGGATTTCGAAAGCCTCCTCCAAATCCGCTATGTGTACCTGTTTAGCTTGACTTTTTACCACCATATCGTCTATGTAAACCTCCATAGACTTACTAAGCAGTTTCTTGAACATGATTGTTGCGAGTCTCTGGTACGTTGCCCCAGCATTCCTAAGCCCAAATGGCATGACGCTATAGCAATACAACCCTCGTGGTGTAATAAAAGAAGTCTTCTCTTGATCAGGTCCAAACATAGCAATCTGATGATATCCTCGATATGGGTCGAGGAAACTCATTCGCTTGTATCCAGCAGTTGCGTCAACCAACTGGTCTATCCTTGGGAGAGGGAAACTATCCTTTGGACACGCCTTGTTTAGGTCTGTGAAGTCTACACAAACACGCCACTTTCCGTTCTTCTTCTTTACCACTACTGTGTTGGATAGCCATTCAGGATAGTAAACCTCACGTATTGCTTTGGCCTCCAGCAAGCGATTGACCTCTTCAATTACAGCATCCACATGCTGCACGGTTGCCCTTCATTTTTTCTGGATGACGGGCTTATGCTGGGGATCAACGTTTAGATGGTGACAAATTACGTTTGCATCTTCCCGGGGCATCTCCTTTGGGAGCCATGCGAATACGTCGACATGTTCCTTTAGGAATCTTATTAATTCAGCCCTTTTGTCTGCTGGCAATGACTCTCCAATTAGAAAATATCTTTCAGGATCAGTCTCGTTGATCTGAATTTTCTCTAGGCCTTCGACCACCTTTTCTGCCGGACTTCTCCCAACATCCTCGATAGTTGGTTGATCTGGCACTTCCAGTGTATGAACGTAGTGGGCCTTTGAAGCTCTCTTGACGATGGAAATCAGACATTGTTTGGCCACTTTCTGATTGCCCCTAATTACTTCGATCCCATTGGATCTAGGAAATTTCACCATCTGGTGGTAAGTTGAGGAGACTGCCCTCATTTTGTGCAACCAGGTCCTTCCTATAATTGCGTTATAGGAAGAAGGAACATCTACGACCAGAAATCTGTCCTCAAGACAACTGATCCGGCCCGAACAGGCAATGTTACTTTTCCGAGGGGCCAGACTGCTCCTGCTCCAAATCCAATCAGGGGTGTTGTGGATTGCTCCAAATCCGTTTGGGCCAACCCCAGCTTCTTGAATGCATCGTAATACATCACCTTTGTACAACTTCCCGAATCCACCAGAATCCTCTCAATGTCGTACTCCCCAACTCGTAGGGTTATGAACAAAGCATCGTTGTGGGGTACCTGGACTTCTCCCAAATCATCATCTGTGAATGCTATGTTTTCATTGCATACACCACTCTCTCGCCCTCTCTTATTTCCCAATCGCATCACATGCTGATCATGCTTAACCTGCCTTTGTAATAGCCTAACCTCATTTCTCGTATAAGGTGCGGCCAACCCATGTATCATATGGATTACTCCTTTAGGATTCTGCTCGTAATCCAGTTCCATGGCTTTCCCTTTCTCCTTTGGGTCCTCCTGGATAAATTCCTTGAGATAGCCTCGAGAGACCAAATCGTCAAGGTGTCTCTTATACATCTCACAATCCTCAGTCATATGGCCCCAATCTTTATGGTAGCTGTAGTGCTGATTCGTAGCACGTTTTGCATCTTTATCTCTGCCTAAACTTGGGGGCCACTTAAAGTATGGCTGATTCTTTATTCGATAAAGAATCCTATAAATTGGTTCCTTCCAAACCGTTGTGACAGAAAAGAAAGATTTGGGGTCAGGTGCTTGCTTATCCTTATACGGCTTTTTCTTAGCCTGCCCATACTCCTTCCTCTCTCTGTAAGTCTTGGGCTCTGGCTTATCCACCTTTTTGGCAGGTGCCTTTGTCTGCTCAATGACGATCCTGCCATCCTCGCGGAGTATGTCATCTCCATTCTGGCGTGTTGTTCTATCCGTTCCATCAGTTTAGCCAACGTCGCCACCGGATGTTTATTCAGTGAGCGACGCAGTTCTCCCCGAACAGGCAAACCAGTTTTGAAGGTTGCTATGGCATATTCCTCACTGCAGCTTTCAATCTCGTTGAAAGTTTCCCAGTACTTGTTGGCGTAATCTCTGATCGGCTCGTTCTCCGCCTGTTTCATGGTGGACAGACTTTCAAACGTTTTTGGGGTCTTTCTGCTTGTCAAGAACAGAGCAGTGAATTCCTCCGCCAATTGCCTCCATCCTCGTATGGATCGTGGTGCCAAATTATGAAACCAGGACAAGGCCACCTTGCCAAGACTTGAAGGGAACATTTTGCATAAGATGGCTTCATCCCCCTCATGCATGAACATAGCCTGTTGGTAATGCTGTATGTGAGCCACGGGGTCCGCGTTTGTCTCGTAAAGTATGAACGTACCGTGCTTCACTCTGCTCGGCAGCCTAGCCTCTTATAGTCTTCTTGAGAAGGGGGAAGCTGCTATGTTGCTTAGGGCCTTTCTCGCTGCTTCCCGGGCAATTACTGTCCCATCCTCAAACTCTTTTGTTTTGTGAGCCGTAGCTTTGGCCCAATCAACATCAGGTCTCTCGTACCTGTCCCGATGATGCTTCCTTGTTTCCTCTTCCTCTGGGGTGGAACTTCGGTCCCTACTCCTCATTTTCCGTGAAGAAGCCCTTTGTCTTTCCGGTGTTCGGCTTCTACTTCTGTTTCTCCTTTTTCGTGGAGAAGCCTTGTATCGCCCTATAGTAGGACTTCTGCTCCTTCTTTCTCTTGAACAAGCCTGCCTATGGACTACCAGAGTCCGTCTATCTCTCTCAGAATTCCTCCTTGAGAGTCCAAAATCTTCTGGGTGCTCGCGTACCCGCTGCAATTCTTGTATCTCGTACTCTCGTTTTCTAATCAAATGAGCGTACTCCTCGATTTCCTTCCTCTTTCGGTCGAGGACATCTTCACTGTTATGTATACTTCTTGACTGTTCCACCGACGCCTCTCTTCGGTGAGACTTGCTCCTTCTCGTGGAGCCCGTGGGTGTCTTGCCCTGCCTTCCAGTGGGCTTTTTCGGAGCACCTGGTGGAGATTTATCTCTTCCACCACTTAGCTGGTCCTTTGGATTAAACGGCGTGGCTGGATCTTCTTCCACCATGATTGTTTTTTAAGGAATTGGTTCATTTCCCACAGATGGCGCCAATTGTAGGGGGATGAAAATAATTGGCGTTCTGGACAACACCGATTGGCAACAACTTCACATGCCTCTACACCGGAACCCTATTTCGTTGTCGAAACCCAAATCTGCAAAACAGACAAGGGGTGAGCGCACCTTTGCTTCTCGTAGCAAAGGCCCTCCGTTGCCAAAGTTAGTATCACGTACTGGTTTACAAACCCTAATTATCAGTATGAATGTAATACGAATGCTAAATATTGCGTACCTTTTACCTCCAGGTTTTCCTCGTATTTATAGATTCACGGATGCTTGCTACCCAAGCATCCCTATTGCCCTAGGATTCCTATTCCATATAGGAAACCTAGTATCCCTCGGATTCTCGTTCCCTTATCGGTATGATAACTTAGTCCTTTTGGGACTCTTTCCCATAGACACCCGAATATCCCATTCACGTTGGGTGTCTTGCTTTGATCCTATATACTCGGGATTTTATCACTGTTTCTGGACTCTTCAAGAGCATTCTTGTCGCCTTACGTTTTAGGGCAACTTCTTCCCCTGTTTGGCAACCTCTTTGCCGAACATTCTATCTGGACCAGTGACCCCTCATGTCACTGGTCCACACAATTATGCATTGTAACCGACTTCTTGTGTCCTTCTATCTAAAACTGCTGAACATACTGTATGGACCAATGACTTCTCATGTTATTGGCCCACATCGTTACATTTGGACAAATGACCTCACATGTCGTTTGTCCTTATCAGCCGAACAGGCTTCCTGGATCAATGACTTCTCATGCAACTGGTCCACATCGCCGTTCACTGTACTGCCCGGCGATAAGCCATATCTACTTACCACGTCCCCCCGGACATCACGTGTTCGGCTACCAAATGTATCTGTTTCGGGAATACCTCCCTACAGTATATATATCCACATGAGTATAGGCCTTGTTGAGTTATAGCTTGTCAAATTAATTTTGTATAACACGTTTTTAAAATTGAGTTATTTTTGCCATGTCTTCTTTGTCCAATTTTGGGATTCCAAAATACTACTAGTGAGACAAAATGATTACTACTATCCAAGAGCTTTCAGTTTCCAAAAATGTCCTTCCCTTTTTTTGACATTAAAAGCACGTTCTCCGTTGCATAATTATTATTTCTTTAAAAGAGAGGACATTATGAGAATTTTTAGAAGTCAAACTTAGGATTGGACAAACATTTTGAGACATGTAAGAGTAAAAAATGAGACTATAATTAAACTTATATGCAGAGCAGAAAACGGCCATGCCATCAATATCATACGTGCCCTGTTTGCTTTTGTCCGACTCCGAGGTCAAATGTTGCGGCATTGAGGTCGAGAATTGCTTGTTCGATTGCGTGAAGCTTTTTCCTTCTATTGTACCAATGAACAAAGTTTACTACAGTAGTAAAGGTCTCTCGGCACCGGTCGAGGCGATCCCAATGGAATGAATGGTAAGTACTTCATCATGTCTTGAATTACTGTAATTAGATTCTTCTTGGTTTTAGATTTGCTTATTTCACATGCATGCTTATTTATGGCATGAAACAAGTTGCGGTATGATTCTAGTTCATTGATATGTTCCACAAAAATCCACTTGAAATGTGTTGCACGCATGCAATATAAAAAATAGTTTAGCGAACTTTTATTCAAATCTGAAAAACATAAGGATAATACTGACAAAAGCAATTGGATATAAACAGACACCCGCGTTACAAACGATGTCTTTAAAACAGATTCACCGTCTCACCGGGGTGCTAGAGGTTTTAGTTGCTAGACGTTTGTCTCGATCCCAGAATTTAACCGGTTGAAAGCTAAGTGTGCACCACACTTGAGCTTACTTCAAACTGAAATTCTGTGCGTAGTACTCTCTCAGATGAAAAACCAAAACACAAAAAGTTTGCAGAAAAAGAGGTAGTGTCTCACTGGAATATTTTTCTTCTTTTCATCTCATGCAAAGGATATGCCTATTTACAGGCAAAAGAGAACCGAGGAGTTGAAACAAGAATTCAATGCTTGATCAACAGCTGGGCAGAACTATTAAATGCAAAACTAGCATTTATTGAGTTCCATTGACAATTGTCATGGAAGAGCTTCCAGCTCTTGCCGTAAAACTTATTATTATGGTTTTTGCTACTGCTAGCATTTAATTCGGGCAAGCCACATGTTAGGATCGTCACACACACGCACACAATTTACGAGTATAAGCATTTAGTTCGGGTACGTCCACGGGAGCGCAGGAGCAAGAGCGGCTGCTGTTCTTTATTATCACAATACGAAATAGGGTTTACAACATAGAGTATTTATACCAACTCTAATCTGATATTTGGTCCGTATCCCAAAAATACTCCTGTACAAACTATACCGTACCGCGGGGGCCGCACCCCCCAATTACAAAACACCTGGGCCTTTGGCCCAATCTACTTTCACTAGATCATCGACAATAGGCCAGATACCGTCGCTCCGCTACGCTCCAACATTTGACCTTCTTTCTAGAACTCTATGAGCCACAATTCTAACACCACAACAGTTCCAAATTAAAAATACTCAGGTTCAATTGTGATTGACAATTTTTCATTCAATTCTTAATGGTTTTTTGTTCAGTTCTTTTGTGGATTAATCCCCTATCATAGGAGATTATAAATCCACTTGGACCCACCTCTCAAGGTGTCCAGGTCCCACTTAAGTTTTGGCTCAAACTCACCCAAAAAATTGTGTGAACTAAACCCATTTTCCCAACAAAATGCAGACACAATTACGACATGATTTAGACACACTTATCTTGAAATTTGATCACCATGACCAATTCACACTACTCATATTTTTTCAAGACAAAAGTAGTGATTTGTTCATGTTGCTTTGGATGTCCAAATGTCCAATCAATGTGAATTATATATATGCTATACATGACAACATGTAGAGCCAAAACAAAATGAACGTATCGAATCACCTTTTTAGGCCCAGGAACGAGTCCATATTTAGCGCACGACAGAGCGTTAGTGGATAAATATCCTATATGGATTGAAAGAACTAAAGAAAGCTTAATTGGCAAACAAGATTGAATGAATTAAAGGAATCTGATTCTCAATGATAAAAAGAATGGATTAAAACAAGATCAACACTAACATGCAAATGGGATTGGCAGAAGAGGATAATAACGGGGCATATTTGTTTCTGGATTAGGATTCTTCCTTTTGGTAACTGGTTTTTTTTTCCCATGTTGCCAATTGAATTGCTGGGTAAATTACCCTATCGGTCCTCATATTTTCCGCAAGAACAAGTTCTCAATTTTCGGTGTTTCGAATCTTTGGATACTCAAATTTTACTTAAAAAAATTCCCACGTAAGAGAGATTATACTGAGATCAAAGTTTGGGTAAAAAGAGAAGAGAGAGAAGAGAGTACAGAACCTCCCTAGTGGGGTAAAACAAATCTCTCCAATGTAATCTCTTTCTGTCCCTCCTGGAAGTATGAGCAAAAATACAGGGACCACTTGTGTAGTTTATTATTTATCTTTCTTAGGGCATCTCCAATCCAACAATCTCCATTCCTCCATTTTTGAGGATCAAAATATAATTTTATATTGAAAAGTGATTTTGAATGATTTTACTATATTCTTATTAACTCCAATTCAGATATCTCTATTCCTCCATTCCTTCAACTAGAAACAAAAGAAAATAGTAGAGATTTGGAGTTGAGGACCAAACTCAGCCTCTCCAATCCAATATACTCCATTTTTGCCTCTATTCCTCTATAAATTTTTGTTCCTCCAAATATGGAGTATCAAAACCAATCCTCCAAAATGGAGGCAAATATAGAGGATGGATTGGATTGATTAATTCCTTCAAAATGGAGGAATGGAGAGAGATTTGAAGATATAGAGTATGTATTGTTGGAGATGCCCTTAGCCAGAACCAGAAGTTACTGTGAAAATATCAACGTCCTCGAAATTTTGTTACGGAGCAAGGACCCTTTTTTCTTTAATTATGCGAATTAGATATAGAACAGGATATTTCGAATTCCTCCCAACAAGATACTTTAAATACATGCATGCCTGGTTTGGTTGATAATTTGATACTATTTGATAAAACATGTTTAAGTTTCGAAAGACTTATTAATAACAAAAGCACTGCCTTGATTCTAATTTGACTAAAAGCCTCACCTAACCCTGATTTTATCACCGTCCAAGCACTAATTCTTAACCAACACAATCAGTAAGTATGGTTTGTTTGTTTGGATAATTTATAGAAGAGAAGATGTGTGTATGCTTGGTTTGATTTGGGATGGGCACAGAGACGGAGGCACTTGTGGACAATGGGGGGCCACGGCTCCCGCGTAGTTTCAGAGTTTTTTTTTTTTTTTAAATATTAATACGAATATTTTAAGTTCACACAATCAATTGGGAAGTATTTTCAAGAATTAGGAAGTTCAAATAACATTTCCAAGAATAGAGCTTAATCATTTTGTGTAATACCCCGGATTTGAGGGGTTGAGAGCGTTTAGTCCCACATTGGTTGGGAGCTAAAGCCTCATGTGGTATATTAACACTCACCTAAGAGCTACATGGTATCTTCTCGGGTATACCTTTTCAGGCCAAGTGTTGGGCCATGGTTAGTTAGGCCGAAAGAAGGTCCGTGGTTAGCCGGAGACTGACAAATCAGCAATCTCCTTATTTGTTTACAGAGTGGTGGTACTTGTACTTATTCTTCATAGTTCGGCTCTCCTGTTTAGAAAATCCTGGTTCTGTCCCTTGATGGATATGAGTTGAGTTGAGTTGAGTTTTGTTCACCCTCCTTAAAAGAATAAGGTGGATATAAAGGCATATTTTGGGGGATATTATATATGTAGTCTACATCCAACACCGGATATAAGTACTTCAGATATACTATCTGTGTTGATAACATTCCGCCCCTTACATCCCGTCGATAAACGGGTCGATAAGAAGTGTGTATAACACAATTCCTTTTTTTTTTTTTCAGAGTTGGTAACACCACACACAAACACTTATACATGCACTCACAAGAGAGTGTGGAAGTGTTTGTGCATGGTTTTAGAGTTTTTTTTTTTTTTCTTCTACTAAATTTTTAGTTTAAACTTTTGGTAGATTTCCAAAGGCGTACTTCCAATTGTTGGGAAAAGAAAAATATATATATCTAATTTTCTGTGCTTTTCATTTATATCAATTAGCGAAAAATCATGGGATCCACAACTCTAAATTAAGTTTCCACAATGAATAGTTTTTTCTCGATACTTTTCCGCCAAAAAGTACTAGATTTTTCAGGAATCTTATTCTTAAATCAGTTTCATATATAATTAAACTACTACTACCATTTTAACTTTCTCACAAGTTTCTTTTACCAAATGAACGCATAATAAAAATTCCATTTTTCCTTTATTTTATTTCACTCAATTTTTTTGAGAACAATTTTTTTGTACTAAATTCTTTACAAGTGAATACAACGACAGAAAACTAGTATTGGATAAAAGGTCAAAGCTAAAAGGCCAGTTAATAAAGCCCACAACAATAAACTGGTCCAAATTGGATTATACTATTGCAGAGCCTGCTAGACCCATGATTGAAGCAGATGATGTGTAATAAATAAATAAAAAATTATCAGCAATGATGTGTAATATAAGAATTTGTGTAAATTGTGTGCAGTGGCGGAGGGATATAGATACAAATGGGGTCACTTTATCCCACTCAGTTTGATTTCTCAAAAGAATATTTTACATTTTTTAGCCGAATTATACATTTTTGACCTCACAGAACTCGTAAATTATCTCAATTTGCTTCAAATGCATAGAAACTCTATGCATTCTGTTAATTTCGATAGTTAATAGTATTTCGAATAAAGCCGTCATACATCGTCTTCAAAATATAATAGGTCTTTGAGGCCAATTATAAAAGCAAATTTAGATTTATCAGTATAAATCTAATTCTTAATTAACCTCTTAATTTAATTTTTCCAAATTAATAAATAGAAAAAAAATGTTTTCCGTATAAATCTAATTTTGGACCCACTAATTAGAATTCCTGGCTTGGACCTTATTGGTGTCAAACGCATGGAAGAATCCACACACACACTAAAATGAAATAAACATCTACATCAACAAGTCCATGCTCACAAACTAGTTGCCAATAAGAAACTTTTTAAAGGGTCTTTTAATACATATGGATTAGTTACCAATGGAGTACTATTTTTCTGCAAACAAATTATTTCAGAATATTTGTTCCAAAAAAAAATTATTTCAGAATATGGTTGGCGGGGTGGCACCTCAGCTGGCTGGGAATCAGAATAATATAGGAAGGTTCCCACTGGAGACACGAAGCTTGGAATGTCAAAATGATTTTCAAAAAGGCCAAGAGAATAAAAACCCACAAAAAAAAAAAAAAAAGAAAAAAAAGAGAGAGCATTCTAGATTAGTATTTTCCTTGTAATACTGGTGTTTCGGGCCAGTTTGCACGCACCTCAGACTAATCCCCTTAATTACATGTCTTCCCACACCAATGTTTCACACTCATAAGCCTGAAAATGAGATGACCTAAAGATTGTTGTAAGGATAATCGAACCGGAACTTTAAGAGGGAACAAACCAATAAGTCACGCGCCAAGACCACCGGACCATCCCGTGGGTTAGCTTTCTAGGTTTTGACAAAGGGTAGATGGAGTGTGTATTACTCTTCTAATTCTGATGGCAGCAGATAAAAAGGAAAGAATCCACTACTCAACATTGTTTTCTATAGCAGTATTTAAGAACAGGGAATGATCACTTGAAAAAGAAGGGAAGTGGACCTCTCTATGTGGGGACCAAAGGAGTTCCTATGTAATGACCAAGAGATGCCAAAATTCTCTAGTTTGCATTATCGTGAACTTAACTTAAATCTAGGAGTTTTGTTTCTATTTGAATTTTTTTCGTATTTGTTAATTTTACGTCAAATTTTTGTGGGTTATTAATTCTTCTCGACGAGAAGAATCGAAAAGTAAAATTTTTTTACTTTTACCCAAGTATGTTGAGAAATAACCAATTTTTAACAAAAATGTCACTTTTTTGCAATAGTCACTGGTGGGATGATCCCAATAGTGTAGTTCTGAAAATCTTCTCCAAGCTAACCCCCAAAGAAAGAGAAAGCAATATTGCTTTAGACTGTGTTTGAATCAAAGTTGTCAATACCGTACCGGTCAGCGTACCGTTTTCACTACTGGAATGGTACGTACCGGTATCGGGCTGTATTCCGTTACCGTTCCGGATTTACCGCAATTAATATTATATATATTTATTTATTTATTTAATATATATCTACCGTTTTTTAAAATTTTAAGTGTAAACATATACAAAATCTATAAAAAAAAAAAAACGTAATTTTGTACTGGCCGGAACACCGGAAAACACCCGGAACAGACCGGTATTTTAACCGGAACGGATCTGGCAACTTTGCGTTCCGTTTACGCGCCGGTACGGTACGTACCGGCCGGTACGGAACGGGATTGACAACTTTGGTTTGAATGGCAGGTATCTTAGGGAGAATGAGAATGTGATTTCGAAACTTTAACATTCCTATGTTTGTGAAAAGTAGGAATGGGCATGAGATTACTGATCTCTCAATCTAGAAGAAATCACATACTTGAATCCAGGAGGAATTTGATCCCTCCCACCCTCCATGGAAATCTTGAATTTCTGGGTCAATCAATATAAAAGAAAACGTTTGACTTTAAGATATTTCCAAATAAATTATTTCTAGAGAATATTACTTAATTAATTCAAACATCGGAAAAAAATACTTGTATAAAAGTCCTTTTTTTTATTTGCGCTTTTGATTTATGAAGTCAAATTTAATTTATAAAAGTCAAAAACTGACTTTTTGAACTTTTATTTGGATATTATCCAAAATATTTGTATAAAAGTCAATTTTTTTTTTTACTTTTTCGATTCTTCTGGTCCTTACTCACCCATATCACATAAAAGTTTGGCATAAAACTAACAAACGCAAAAAAAAAAAAAAACAAAATTAAATAAGGACAAAATCAAAAAATTATAGTTCATAAGTTAATCAATAGCGTGAAAGGGCCAGTTGGAATAAAACAGGATCTCCCCAGTACCCATCCGCCATCAATACATACATTTGGCCATTATGTCATTGAATCAATTTTTTTTCTATCATTCATTAAACCTAATCTACTAATATTAGGGGATTTGGAAGGGGATGAGTGCTTATGAAAATCAAATTCTGCCCACATGTATGGGAGTATAAGGGATGCACTAAGTGCACTCAACTCCACTCCACTTGCCATTGAATCAATATTTGTCAAAACAAAGATTGATCAACTCTTTGCATTATGAGATTTTCTGGAGTTGTACCTACTTCGGGTGGCTCACAATGTTGTTGTTCATGCTTATGTTACATATGTCCATTCGTTGACGGTTGTCGTCAGAGGCAGCAGCACATTGAAGCTTGGGTGTGTCTTATGTACTTTTGTTGTATCCCTGATTTGAACATCCAATCCAATAAAGTTTGAACACACTCATCAGCCTATAAAAGAGTCAATCAACTCATATCCAGGTTTAAAATCTCTCAGATCCTATCAACTCCTTTGAGGCTAGTCAATACGACATTTGCTTTGGTTTTAAGTGGGCTATAACTAGTGAACGATGTGTTTATGATCTCCCAAAATTAGTTGAGATGCACATAACCGAACACCAAGTTATCCTAAGAAAAAAAACCCACCATACCCCACAACCATAAATTCTAGTAAAAATTAAGAAATCAAGAGAAGGAAAGAATGATAAAATTGTTATTCTATTGATTTTTAGTTGTTCACTGCGTAAACTATTGATCCATTTCAAGTTGAATATGTGTTGTTGAATATGTATTCCACCATTTTTTTTTAAAAAAAATTCTAATTAGTTAAACTACTTAAGCCAAGGAGAGATAGATGAATGTTGGCATGATTAATTATATTTGAAAAGATGAACCAAATTTTATTGATTATGAAACTATTACGCATCGATTTCAAAATAGTCTAACTTATCGACGACAGTTTTGCTTGTTTTAATAGTTTCTAGTAAAATTTTGTTTATCTATATTAGTGTTGAATAATGTTAGCGGAGATTAAGATTTTTTTGAACACCCTAGAAAATATTTCTGGAGCCGCCACTGGTTGTCGTCGTTTTCTTACGTAATTCTGCATACTATCACGATCATTGATACAATGTAGTGTTTTTAACAACCATACTGTCACTTTGAACCACATAACGCAAATGCAAGCGCGTGAGCAAAAACGCCCTTCAATAACATCTTATACTACTGTCAAAATGAGAATATCTTATTCACGGAAGTTTTCATGAAAATGAGTTTACAGATGTAAATCTCACCCGTCCAAAGTGTTTTGGACGATCCGAATTTTTTAAAAACTTATTTTTTCCTCAAAAAAATTCATCAAAATCCGAACCGTCAAAAACCTTTTAGAACGATCACAATTGATTATTACAGTAAAGAACCTGTTCACGGGTCTCTCCTGTCAAAACTTTGCTTTAGCTAAAATAGTGGGACCCCAAACATCTCACTGTAAAAAAAGAGGAACAAAAAATGGAAAAGTAAAAAAATAATTAAAGTAAGTCACTGTAAAGGAAACAAGGCTGCCAAAGAGACAGCCCATCACACTCTTCAAAGCCAGGTTTGGTCCCAAAACCAACCAAAGGGATTAGGAAGTTTTTATTAGTAGGTTGGAATGGGTACAAATGCAAACGACAAAAAACACATCAAACCCACAACACATTAATAAAATAAAGTTTGGAACTTTTGATAAAAAGGAGGAAATTTGATTAATACTCCAATAGCTTTCACAAAGGAGACACACCAGGAACAAGATCTGCTTGCTACACCACTGAAAACCCACTTTACACATCAGAAATTAATGGGGGGTGTCATGAAGGACTTTCTTTCTGTTTTTTCAGGGTCCTACAAGCAAAACCAACAGAGGATTCATTACACCCAAGGGGAAAAACCAACCAAAGCATTGCCAGATCTGCTAGCTACCTAGCTAAAACTGTGCAGAAGTACAACTTTTTCACTAATCCAAATGGAAGATTAGGATTTCGACACCTGTAAAAATTGTAGGAGTTTGATTTGCCACTTTGAATCATGAGTCAGGGGTCAAATTTTTCTTTAATGCTTTTTGGTCAGTCATTGTGCCCCCTCTTCTATGTTGAGCATTTTTCTTGTTGAACTAACTTACATGCACTTTAACAATTACACTATTTATTAGTGCAGCCAATTAAAATCGTATGGATCGATTGGGAGATGGTTTTGTGCGAGTGGTGCACAGTACGGTATTGTGCACCATTTGAGTCATCGTATGTGATGAGTTAACGATTGATGACAATGCTTAAAGGAGAGCGAGGGGTGATGGCTACGATGGAAGAGGGGGAAGGTGGATGGCAAAGCTTGGTGGTTTGATATAGATGTATGAAAAAATCTTATTTACAGATGGAGCAATTATAAACAAGTGTTTATAGGAATCAATCGCAACCAGCCAAAACATTTTTTAGATAATCGCAATTGATTGCTGTTGCAAACTTGTTTGCTCCGTAAATAAGTACTATTTCCCATTGATATATGCATGTACAAAGAGAGAGAAAGAGAGACATAAATCTGCAAGTGTCGTAAATTATGAGAGACTATCAATGTCATCAAAATGTGGTCATAATGCATGTGGCGCCATGTGTCAACCAAACGGACCATTTTAGCATAGTTGTTTGTAATTTGACGGACTTTGACGTTGTGGGCCTAATTGGAAATGTTTAACAAATTTGGATGTCACAATTGGATTTCTTTAAAGTTTTGAGTGCTTATGAAACAACAGGATAGAAGTTTAGGGGTATTTTATTATTTTTACCTTGTAGTAGGAGTATCTTGTGCTTATGAAACAACAGGATAAGACGGTTATTAGACTTTCAAACTAAAACTACCCATTAATCCTTTACACATACTAAATATTACTGTATAATTTTAAAAGTTTTGCATGTTAAATACCACTAATTTATGATCAAAAAAAAAATACCACTAATTTCACTTTTTAAAATTGACTTTTTAGTAATTATTTTGTTCTTATTAACGCAAAAGACCTCTAATTTTTCAAGTTTTTTTCGGTTGGAGGCGGCCTTGGGAGTTGGGAGGTGAGGCAGCTCTTTTTTTTTATGGAAAAAACGAGGCAACTCTATTTTAGACCAACCGCGCATGGGAATTACCTAAAATAAAATAAGCAAAATGCAACCCCACTAAACCACCCAACCAACACCCCACCCCAACCAAACCTTTCTCATTTCCCCCGTCGCTATTCTCAAAAAATAAAAATAAAAAACGAACACAACTTCAAAACAAGACTGCAGATACTATCATGGTATTCAGAGGTGATCAATACCGGATCAATGCATCGAACAATTTCGAACACAATTAGATCCCAATTGTTTTTGAATGTTGCATTGATAGATTTGCTCGTTAAAATAACAAGGAGTACATTCACATTTACATACACGTTACAAAATTAGTATCCCCATAATTTTCATACAAGAAGTATGAGCTCTCATTATCATCACAATTATCCCCCTCACATGATTTACTTCGAAACAAGGTTGCGGATACAACATGTATTCAAAGCCAGCCGATCGATACTGGATTCATGCATCGAATGACTCCGAACACAATTAGATTCTCAGTTATATTGATAGCTTCGCTCATTATAACTAAGAGTACATACCCACTTACATACACGTTACGAAAGTATCCCCATGATTCTCATACAAGGAGTATAAGCTCTCAATATCAACTCATTATCATCACAATTATCCCCGTGATCACATGATTGAGCACCCATTTGGATTCTCATCACTGAACAACTCAAACGAATCTAACGGCTGCCGCGGATACGAATCGGAATCTAACGGCAGCTGCCTCGGATACGACTCGAAATCCTGCGGCTGAGGTTCCGTTTCCGGACGCGAGTACGTGTACGCGTATGAGTGCGGTTGCGGTGACGTATAATACGACGTCGTGTAGCTGCTGGTCGGATGCGCCGTGTTGTAACTCACTGCGTACACAGGTTGATGGGGCTGTGGTGGGGCAAAGTAATGATGCGGTGGTGGAGGGTATTGATGCCCTTGGTGACTTGGAGGGCTGAGATGAACTTGGGGTGGCCCACCGTGGTGACGTGGAGGGCTGAGATTGACTTGGGGTGGCCCACCACCGTAATGATTCGGTGGTGGCATTGTGCTTGCCGCTGCACCACCACTTAATGGTTCACCCTCGAACGCCACCTTTTGCCCCTTCTTTTTCTTCTTTTTACCCTTACTGCCATTGCCACCGCTTTTCTCAGTGCAATCATCACTCTCACCACCGCCCCCCTTTTTCTCCGCAGCCGGTGACTGGCTACCGGCTGGACCCGTCTCCGGCTTCTTCCCTTCTACTTTCATCTCCACCACATTTCCGCCACCGCCGGTTTTAGCCACACCGTCGCTGAATTTGACCGCACCACCGCCGCCTACGACACTGTTTTTAGCCCCAACTTCACTAAATCTGACCGCGCCGCCGCTAATTTTAGCAGGTTCATGGACGACATCTGCTTTCACCGGTGGTTTGTCCGGTTCAGGGCCGCCTCCGGGGGCATCTTCGTCGTTACTGCTACCTGGGTCGGTCTGTTTCTCTTTCTTCTTGGATTTTTTCTGTTTCTTCTCTTTCTTCCCGGGGGGTTCGGGCCATAGCTCCGCGTGTCTATTGGATTTGATCAGTTTCTTGAGGAGAGCGTCCGCTTCGACGTTGCCCGTGACCGTGACTTTTTGCTGCTTTGCGTCGATGTCCGCTTTGTAAACACCTGGAGATGATGAACAAGGAAAGATGAGATGCATGAGAGAAGTAAATTACTACAGAGAAATCGATCAAAGATTTAGTTTCATCTTGCAGAGAGCAGTCCGCACAATCTCGATCATTCAAAAGTATAGATAGTGGTAGTAAATATGGCTCCTTGGCCAGATATGAAGGGTTGAAATGCGACTGCTTCCGTAGTTCAATGAACTGCTATTGTCCCTCGAGAAATTAACTATGAAATATTTGAAGTACTGAAACATAGATGTAAAAAGATGAAATCCCTATCCATCTGCAGATGTATGTATATATATATATATATGTGTGTGTGTGTGTGTGTGTACGTACTGAGAGAGGATTAGGGTTTGAATGGGTGGGTACCTTCAATGGAAAGGAGGACTTTCTTGACTTTCCGTTTGCAGCCTTCGCAGTGGATGGAGACTTTCAATACATGGGTCTGATCGGGGGGAAAAAATTGAAGCAACAAAAGGGATATATAGTGAGTACATGCATGCAAGGTCTTCGTTTTAATTTACTAAAAAGGCTTAGTAAATGGTGAGTGGTGATGGGATAAAAGGGTTTACCTTGTAAGTGAGGGGGGCTTGTTCTGCGGGTTCTTCTGCTGTCGCTGGTGGTTCGGTCGCCATAAGGAGGAGGAAGACGGACTCGGTTAGAGTGAGAGAATGGTGAGTGGAGAAGTAGAGTTTAAAGAAGAAAGAATGATGAGATCGATGCCTTTAAGAGAGAGAGAGAGAGAGTGATGTCTTTGAAAAGAATCTTGTAGGGCTGTGAGAGGAGTAGTAGAAGTGAATAGGGAGAGTAGGAGAGGGTATAGTAGAGTAGTGTAGGGGAAGGTCCTTTCTGGGATGGCGTGAATGAAAAGAAATTAAAATAATTGGGCGGGGGTTCCAGTTTTTTTAACCTCCAGTCCGGTCGTTTTGGGTCATTCTTCGTGTATATATGTATATGAGTGTATATATACAAAAAGGAGGTGTTCGGATCAAGCACCTTACGCACCTCGAATGTCATTGATTCTCGCGTAGGATCCCACGGTTTTTTTTTTAGAATTTTTGGACGGCTCGGATCGACCGTCCGGTAGACGGCTCGCCGGCAGCGTACGATTTCGGTGGGAGGCCGTCGGTACGGCTAGCAAAGCATCACTCATAATACTCGATGCTGCTTTACACTGCAATCCTACTTGTTTTCTTTTTTTCTTGTTTTTTTTCTTTTCCCTTTGTTACTTAGGCCCCGTTCCACAACGCTTCTTAAAAAATAAGTACTTATTTTACAACTTCTCATTCAAATATAATAAGGGTCATTCCACAAAATTCAAATCAAAAGTTCCTTTCACATTTTCAAACTCAAAAATAATATAAATGAAAAAAAAATCAATTTTTTTTGCACCGTATTAAAGATCTCAATGAGATCTATCAAACAAGATCCATAGTGATAGGAAAATTATTTGCATAAACACATGATTTTTGAGCTTGAAGTTGCCTTATACAAAAAATAAGACTCTTGCAATGATAATGGGCGCCAGTGGAGGGAAATCGCACCGGCGGCCGCGCCGGGCAGTCTCCGGCCACCGGACGGCCGATCCGAGCCGTCCAAAAATTCTGAAAAAAAAACTGAGGGGGCTTACGCGGGAATCAATGGCATCCGAGGTGTGTAGGGTGCTTGATCCGAGCACCCCTTTTCCGTGTATATTTGAATCATCATATATACACGGAAAGGGGTGCTCAGATCAAGCGCCTTACACACCTCGGATGCCGTTGATTCTCGCGTTGGCCCTCTCGGTTTTTTTTTTAGAATTTTTGGACTGCTTGGATCGGCCGTCCGGTGGCCTGAGACTGCCCGGCGTGGCCACCGGTGCAATTTCACTCCCGGCACCCATCGGTACCTATATAAATTCTTCCAAATAAGTGGAAATCTTCTTACTTTTCTGGAACAGGGGTTCTTATTCAACAAAAAATAAGAACTTATTCCATTTCTGGAACACAGCCTTATTTCTTTTGAACGAACGATCATTCAGTGCCTTCGGTGCAACGCTACGTGATGCACCCATCTTTTTTCCACCAAATATTGAGAGGTCTTGCACATCGTCGCGTAGTGCCCCGATATGATCTCTTGTCAGTTTTTCACAACACGTTTCTTTGGGGTCCATTTACTTAACACTCAGACACAACAAAATAAAGTATGTGATGAATAAAGATTTTAGGATACCACGTGATAATGTCCAAAGCTCATGTAATAATTTTTTCGATCATGATCCATATACTTTGTACATGATTATGGAGTAGAGTTAAGGCTCTGTTCTACTAAAATTTTGATTTTTAATTACTTATTTTTCATTTTATGAGATAGCTAATTTTCTCATAATACATCACGTTTAATTTTTAAAAAAAATAAGTACTTACTTCCTTTCTCAGAATAGGGCTTAACTTGAAAAATTATTCAATGCCCTTGAAGCATCCACAGGGGCACACGTGGTGCCTTAGGCCTCTTCTCAACTACACAATTCTATAGAACCCCAGATTAAGTATGAGAACCTCACAATAATGTGTGGTGGAGAGACTTAGGGCACTGCTTGCACGGAATAATCTCTTGATTTACTTGAAATGACGCTGATAACAAAAAGGGTAAATTTCACTGACCTCCCCTGAGGTTTTTAAAATGTCACTGACCTCCCTTACGTTTGCTAATATTGTCAAGATTACCCCTTCCGTTAATTTAACCTTAAACGGCGTTGACTATTGGGACAAAATGACATATATGCCCTCTACTTGTATCTCCATTTTCCCTCTACTGAATAATTCTTCCCCTTTTGCAGAGAAATCCAACGGAAATTGCCCATCTGGATGTCAGCATAAGCAAAGAACATAATGGGAGAGAAATAATTAAACCTCACTTGGGTGGGTTTGGATTAAAAAGTCAAGATTGACTTTTTTTTGTCTTTATTAAAAAAATTGCTTTTCTTAGTTTTGCTTCAAATTTTGGACTTATTGCTTTGTCTCGGCGAGAGGAATCAAAAAAGTAAAAATAAAAATTGATCGGAAGTCTTAATTTTTCTAAGAAAGAAAAAAAGTAAGTCAAAAAGATAGTAGTTTTTTTGACTTTTTTTTTTGTCTTTTTAAAGAAAACTATGAGTTGCAATTAAAAGTTTATACCTTTTTTATTCCTTTCGCCAAGATAAATCAATAAGTCATAAAAAATTGACGCAAAACTAATGAATGTAAAAAATTATTTGAATAGAGAAAAAAAGAAGTTACTCCCGACTTTTTAATCCAATTGTGCTCTTATTCTGCATACGCAATTACTACTCAAATAAAATAAACATACACACATTTTATATAAATCGGGCGAATTCTTCTTTTTCGGCGAATGGAATGAGCAGCATGCGAAATTGGCACAATATGAATAAAAATTGGTTGCGCTGTGGCAAAATTGGGACAATGGGGCATTGGGTGGTGATAAGGTGATGGAAGAGGTTTCTAGATGTTTACAATTTAGGCTTGGTTAGAGGTTTTGAGAGCTCATTGTCTGTATCGAACAAGAAAAATGGATAGATTTGCTCAATTCAACTTGTTCATATTCTAAAATTTCTTATTTAAGACTTTTTAGACTTTTTTTTAAACAACTAAGGTGTTCGGGCTAACTTAAGCGCACCTCGAGTAATTTTGGAGGCCGAATCCTACCACACATTTGCGGGGAGCCCAACTAAAGATAGAAATGGGTGGTCCGAAAATAGTTGATTGCACTTGAGAAATTTCAAACTTGAGACTTTAGAAAAAAATAAACTCCTAAATCTCAAGTCTTGACCACCAGGCTAACTCCTTGGGGTTTAAAACATTTTAGTTTTGTGTTCAATTTTTTTAGATTATTAATTTATATCGAGCAAAGAAATAAAAAAAATTTAAAAATTGGAACTAAAATTGAAAGAATTAAAATAACAAAACATAATACTACAAAAAAATATTTTGCATTGTTTATGTCCTTAGTCAACTTTTAAAAGGTTGTGATTATAATTTTTTACATTTTATGTTTCTCTTGTTGAAATGAATAAAAAAATCCATCAAAAATTGACGCAAAACTTTTAGGCAAAAAAATATTTGAACAAAGACCCAAAAAAAATCCAAAAGAATTATTATGCCAAACTACACCTTAGTTTATTTTACAAAGTAACTAAAGAATTTGTTGTTTTTCTTTTTTGAGCTTATTAATATTGTCATTATTATAAATATTTGCATTTGAAATAGAATAATTGATAGATTCATTTGCTCTCTATCTAGTATCCAAAATAAGTGGGCTTCATTGCGGCAAAATTAGAATCTGGATTGTCATATGGGTGGAAGAACACATGGATTTAGAAGATTTAGAGAGGTCAAAGGGCATTTTTGGCAGTTCAAAGCACATAATATGACATCATCAACAACTTCTGTTAGCATATGTAACGGCTAGTAATAGAAGGGGGACTTTTGGTAATGTTAGCAAAAGTAAGGGACGTCACTGAGATTTTAGAAACCTTAGGGGAGGTTTCTGTTTGTGTTAGAAACCTCAAGGAAGGTCAGTGAAATTTACGCAAAAAGGACTTGAAATGATGTGACAGTACCTAATACTACCTGTAAATTGCTTTTTCCACCCCCCTGACACCACACCCCTCCCGACCCCACAACCTTTTTCCCCTATTACCCCCCTTCCTTTCCATAAATTACCCCAGCCCTTTTAATTTCTCTCTTTATTTAATTTAATTTCTATAAATGCACCTTTTCTATATTAAAAAATTTGATTCAAAAATTAAGTGTTCCAATTTTTAATTTAATTGAACCGGGGCAAAGATCGTACTTTTTTATCATTTTATTCTAAATGGTTATAATGAATTTTTTGCTCTAAGGTTTTTCAACGAGCACCTTAAAACTCATTATTTAGTTTCAGGGCTCTCTTAGGATGACCATTGAAAGGTTTTGGAGCCAAAAATTTATTACGATCATTTAGGATGAAATGATCAGAAAAATAACATTTTTGCATTGGTTCAAACGGATTAAAAATTGAAACACTTATTTTTTTAACTATTTTTTTAAACTGGTGCAAAAATCTTTTTTTTTATTATTTTATCTTAAATGGTCGTAATGAATTTTTTTCTTTAAGGCATTTCAACGAGCACCCTAAGGCTTCTTATTTGATTTCAGGGCTCTCTTAAAGTGACCATTGAAAGGCCTTAGCGTAAAAAATTAATTACTACCATTTAGGATAAAATGATCAAAAAAATAAGATCTTCGCACTAATTCAATTGGATTGAAAATCCAAACACTTATTTTTTTACACCGTTTATATATTAAAAAATATAGTTAAAAAATTAAGTGTTTCAATTTTCAATCTATTTGAATCGGTCTTTATACTTTATTTTCAATTTTCTGATCGTGTTATCTTAAATGGTCATAATAAATTATTTTACTCTAAAGACTTTTAATGGGCACTTTAAGGGAGTCCTGAAACTAAATAATGAGTCTTAGGGTGCTTGTTGAAAGGCGTTGGAGCCAAAAATTTATTACGACCATTTCGGATGAAATGATTAGAAAAATAATATCTTTGCACCGGTTCAAACGGATTGACAATTGAAACACTTACTTTTTTAACTATATTTTTTAATATGTATATAGGGAAAAAAGGAAAAAATAATAATCGGATTCATTAGGCAATACTTACACCTCATGCTTAGAGTGTGAACAAAAGACAAGTATAAAAAATGTTGATTCGTGTGCCAAGATAAGACAGCGATCGGCTGGAAATAGACTTGAACCTATTAATTGTCTTACAAGTAGTCTTTCCTAGATTTTTTAGGTATACATGCATACTAGCCTACATAATCACATAAATTTATAAAGTATAAAGTCAATTTTAATTGAAAATAGAATTTGAGTAAACAAAAAAAATAAGAGAGGTAAATGGGAAAAGAAAAAAATAAAGAAAATAATTGAAAATTAAAAAATAAAAAAAAGATTCAAACTGAAAAGAAAGTAAAGGAAATCAAGAGAAAAAAAAAGAATAAAAAATTCAAACTAGAAAGAAAGAAAAGGAATAATTAAAGAGGGGAAAAAAAAAAGAGGACAAACTGGAATGGGGAAGGGGGGTAATAGGGGAAATGGGGCAGTGGGGTCCGGGGGGTGGGGTGTCAGGGGAGGGGGGAAAAGCAACTCTCATACTACCTCCTCTCCGATCACCTTAGTCAACCTTTTTGCTATATTGACTATTGAGTCTTGACCTTAGTCAACCTTTTTGCTATATTGACTATTGAGTCTTGACTATTAAATTTATACTTTGATATGTTTTGTTGATAAATTGATAGTACTAGTCTTGAAACAAAATTGCTGCACAAAAATTTAAAAAATTGTTAAATTTGGTAGCATTTTTGGCTCTGCTAAATTTAGGAAATATGTCACGCAAGCCTAACTAATATGCGTTAATCCAATGGTGCATGTGGGCAAGAGATTGTGGCCAAAAGAAACAAAATCATTTCTCTTATCGGCCAAGGAAAAGAGAAACAAAATCATTGCAACAACATTACTACTGTACTATATTTTGCGACTTTTTGACATCAATTGTTCGATTTTTTTCGTAACATAAATTTAATTAAAGCAACTGTCCGCAGGAGCAAACGAGCATTCAACAAAAACAAGAGCAGCAACATGCAATCTGCATAGGAACCAACACTAAAAGCCTAACCACTAACCAGAACCAACCAAAGAAATTGAAGAAACAATACCCACTACTATCTAGCAAGCCTCAATAGGAAACAAGTGCAAGAAAGAATTACAGTTAGGCCCCGTTCCACTAACTGAAATTTCAAATAAGTACTTATTTTTTGAATTAAAAATGATGTATATTGTGAAAAAATGATATGTCTCGTACATAAACCGGGAAATAAGTACTTAAAACATAAGAACATTAGCCGAATGAGGGCTTAACTAAAGCAATAGAGAAAGATCAGGAACCATGCATAGAACATTTTGTGAAAGATCGATCTTCCAGTAGTACTATAAATGCATATGAGCCTCATCGATCTGTTTTCTTCATGTTCAAAGATCTAGAAGAGATGATTTCAATTACGGAGTTAACTCATGCAATTGTTACGTTGGAAAATATCCCAGAATATTTTAATTCACTCCTTATGCAAATAGAAAATGGGCTAAATATTGTCAACCACAGTAAACAGCAAGCAAGTTTAGGAGCCGAAAAATGAATAACAACAAACATGCAAACCATTAGATCTGGTTCAGGCCGGGAGACTGGACCACATTTCATAATATTCTCCGATCAAGAGATTTGGTTATATGCCAAAACGGAGGAGGGCTAGGGTGGCGGCTTATGGTGGTGTTTAATTGAGAATAAGGGTATTTTAGCGGTAGAAAAACTTGTTAAATGTGAGTAAGAAAACATGCAATATTGAAAAGAATTACCACAAAGAACAAAATAAAGTTACAACCATACTTATTTTTTGAATTAAAGGTGATGTATTTTGAGAGAATGACATGTCTTGTAAATTAGCAGGAAATAAGTATACTTAAAAAATAAGAACCTTAGTAGAACGGGGCCTAACAAAAACTAGAAACATAATGCTTACTGGCCGTTGAGTTTTTTAGAGACACGACATGTATAATTATATTTATGATTCATTAGGCATGTGTTTTTTTTTTTTGGAAAAAAATATTTGCAACTGAGATAGGAAACTTACATACGAGGGTTTGTTTCTTGTATTAAGCACTTCTCAACTAGTGGGGCAGGGCTTGTTTATGCAAAAAGCATTTAATTTGTACTACTAATTTAATTAGGGTGTAACACCTACTGGTAGGTACAACTAATTTGGAATATAGAAATCCAATGGCAACAACTTTTGACAAGTATTTGCACTAAATTAATTATAGCAATGGCTTCAAATTAGGCCACCCTTCATGTTTATCTTGCATTGATGGTAGTGGGCAGCTATCTCCCTTCGCTATGCAATATTGCCCAAAATGCTAATGTTTAGTTAGACACAAAAAACTCCTTCAACGAAAGTTCTATTCAAATTACATCTTTGGTTAAGGATCAGTGCCGATCATGACATTTTGGGGGTCTAAGGCGAAGTTATGGGCCCTCTATGTATTTCGCGAGCACAATGAGAAAAAGATTCCACTGTGTATGTAAAAACAATGATTTTTTTGAAACGGCAAAAAAAATTACTCCCTTCATCCTAATTTAATTGTCTTTTTTGGGAGTTTGTGTCACTTTTTAATTAATTGTATCTTATAATTTATAATATTTTATGTGATTTTAAAATTTATATTATAAAACAAATCGAGATCTATCAAATAAGATTCATTTTGGATATAAAATTCATTACCAATTTTAAAATGGGCAAATTTTCGTAGTGGTCCCTCTAATTTTACGGTTGTTCCAATTTCGTCCCCCTAGTTTCAATTGTCTCAATTTCATCACTCTAGTTTGTTTTATATTCCAAATTGGTAAAATCGTTAACACCGTTAATAAAACTAACGGAAAAATATGATTAAAAAATTAAGTGCTCAAATTTTCAATCTGGTGTTGAACCAGTGCAAAGATCTTTTTTTTTTTTATCATTTTATCCTAGATGGTCGTAATGAATTTTTTACTCTAAGGCCTTTCAACGAGCACCCGAAGACTCTTTATTTAGTTTCAGGGCTCTCTTAGGGTGCTCATTAAAAGTCCTTAAAGCCAAAAATCCATTATGACCATTTAAAATAAAATGATCAGAAAAATAAGATGTTCGCACCGGCTCAAACAGATTAAAAACACTTAATTTTTTAACTATATTTTTTAATATATAAACGGTGAAAAAAAATAAGTTTTCCAATTTTCAATCAATTTCAACCGGTGCGAATATCTTATTTTTCTGATCATTTTATCTTAAATGCTCATAATGGATTTTTGGCTCTGAAGCATTTCAATAAGCACTCTAAGAGAGCCCTGAAACTAAATAAGGAGTCTTTGGATGCTCATTGCAAGGCCTTAGAACCAAAAATTTATTACGACCATCTCGAATAAAATGATCAAAAAATGAGATCTTCACACCCGTTCAACCGGATTGAAAATTGGAGTACTTAATTTTTTAATCATATTTTTCTGTTAGTTTCATTAACGGTTTTAACGATTTTATCAATTTGGAACGTAAAACAAACTACAGGGATGAAATTGAGACAATTGAAACTAGAGGGACGAAATTGAGATAACCGTAAAACTAGAGGGACCACACAAAAATTTGCCTTTTAAAAATATAACTAATTTTTTTACCCAGTTAGAATAAAACTAGAATAAGTAAATTAGAACGGACGGAGTATTAAGAAACTTAACAGGGTACATCAGGTAGGGGAAGAGGGAAACCAAAAGTTGGACATTGAACCGATGCTAAAAATCGGGCCAAGCCTGAAACAAGTAAGGGCAAAGCCCAAATACACCCTATGGGCCTCAGAATGCCTAGATTAAAACAACTGAAGGTCAAACATCTTAAAAGGCCTAAAAGCCTAGATATTACTCCATCCATTCTAAATTGAGAGTTAGTTATTCTATTTTGGTTTGTTCCAAAACGATAATCCTTTTCCAAAAATGGAAGAAAGAATTTGGTGATTTTTCAAAAGTGTCCCTCACAAGTGAATATAAGTGTTATAAAGTAGATGAAATATAGAGGTAATGCTGGAAATGACAGATATTGTAAGTGTAATCATTGTATGTCCTCTAAAATAGCTGAAATTCCCGAAAAGGACTCTCAATTTATAACGGAGGGAGTACAATTAAGTCAAACCCAAATGAGCAGGCCCATAGAAAACATAGGCCATGCCAAAACCACACCCAATCCAAACCCTAGCAGCCCTTCAAATTTCAAAAGTAGTGATTACTAGTAGTCAACTAGATAAACTTCAAAGACAATGATTTTTTTTTTGGTCGGGGGTTAGTGGGGGGTGTTAGTGTTAGCACAAAGGTTCAGAGGCTATCCATTGCCCTGGCGCTCAAAGGACCTGCCGACCTGCCCCCTGTGGGGTTCGAACACAAGACCTTCCACAAAGGGAAGACAGAGACTTACCAACTGGACCAAGCAGTAGTTGTCAACTTCAAAAAAATGATTACGATTAATAATGTTTTATGTTTTTCAGGCAGGTTGTTTGGCGTAGGATTTAGTTCCAGTTGTTCTTGGTTGCGTTATTTCAGGCTTTGCTGGTGGTAATTTTTTTCACAGCTGTGATTTGTAGTTGGATGCACTTGTTGTAGTTCTTGTAATTGTTTCTGTTATGTTCTTGGTTTGCCGCACACACACTTTCCACACTGTGTTCCGTTCCTTAGATCTTTTGTTGGCCTTCGCTCATCGTCTGCATCCCTAGGCCTTTTGTTGGCCTGACCTATATCTTCAGGCGATAGCATAGTTTTTGTGTATTTTGTGTTTTACGGATCAGTACTCTGTATTCATTTCCTTAGACCTTTATTGGTTTTCACTCGTCGTCGACACTCTTTATCTTATAGCGATTACATAGTTGTACTTTTCTTACTATCAATAAACTCATTGATCTTCAAAAAAAAACATACATACAAAATAGGGATGGCGTTCGGGGCAAACGGGGCGGATATTGGGTATTCCGTACTAGATACCCGAAACCAAAGTACCACCCATATTCGCCCCGATAACCGAACGGGGAGGGAATTGGGCAACCATAACCGAACCAAATGGATATTGGGCAATAACCGAAACGAACGGATAACCGAAATCAAGCAAAAAAACTAATCCTTTTAATCAAGCAAAAAACTGATCCTGCCAAGTTTATAGTGAATAACACCTTTTAAATAAGCAAAAATAACCTTGTAAACGAATAATTGACATTTTCTTGACAAAAAACCAAAACTAATTCACCCTTGATAGCCATCAGTGAACCATTTTATACCCCCAACATTCTCAATAGATAATAGCTACCAACATTCACAACAAAACGCCTACCACATGATGCCAATCAGTCCACAAAACAACTACAAAGCAAAGTAAAAATAATACAAAGTTCAGTCCAGTGACTCCAGTCAGCACATGCACACCAATCAGTCCAGCCAAAGTTGAAATAATACAACGTTCAGTCACCACATCTCACCACATCACAAATCTTGAAATAATACAAAGTTCCATTTGCAGAATTAAGAGATGGAAAAACAAAATAATAGAATCAATTCTGACAAACATCTCTAATAAACCCCCACTCACGTTCACTCAGAAAGGAATTATATTGAGCATCTCATTTGCTTAAGCGAATGAACACATCCTTATAAAGTAGGGCTATTTGAAGCATTAAGAATGTTGAATTCCACCTAGTCGCAAAATCAAGTCCTAATTTCTTAGTACTAGTCACATTCAATTGGCAGACTGTTTCTTCAAATTTTTTCTCTCTTTTTTGTGATGCTGTCCAATAAGCTACGTTGTCCCGAATTTTCTCAATACCCACCTTGATAATAGCCAACCCATCTTTAACAACAAGATTAAGAATGTGCGCACAACAACGCATATGAAACAAATCCCCACCCAACATGAGCGACGTACAATCAAGTTTGTCCCACAAAAGATCAATCATGGCATCATTGGTAGAGCAATTATCAACCGTTATACTTGAAATCCTCCTATCAATGTTCCAATCCATCAAACAATTCAACAATTGGTCACAAAGAACTTCTTTTGTATGTGGACATGGCACATATATGAACCTAACATGCAACATTGATATTTAGTTAAAAATGGAAAAATGAAGATTTACATTGCATAAAGGAATAAGTATAGCGATATAAGTTGGAAATGCCTCAAAACGCAACTTTGCAAAGCCCAAGATTCATCAATAAAGTGCACTGTGACAGCCATGAAGCCTTTCTTTTGATTACTCGAAGTCCACATGTCCATTGTGATAGCTAATCTACTTGCATTACTCACCACCAAACTCATTGTCGTCCCCCTCTGGCACTCATAAATCTTAAATATTTCAGTTTTCATTGCGTTCTACATGGCACCTTAAATAAAGGTTGAAGAGCATTTGAATACCTCCTAAATCCAACATGGTCCATAATTGAAAAGGGATACTCATGCATGATTATGGCACTTGCAAGTTCTTTCCGTGCCATCTCATGATCAAAACTATATGAAGTTAGTAGCAGAGGACGGTCTTTGTTCATGAAATTGTTTGTTAGAACTTGTTGCCTCATGTTATCCTTCTTTTAGTGTTTCCTTATATAGTTTTTTTTCAAATGAGAAGTTCCATTCCTTGTTTCTCCAGATATTTTTGTTCCACAATAATTTCAAATGGCCTTGTAAACTCCGCAAATTTTCACCCTATTATAGTGAGCCCAATAAGGACTCCTTAACCTTTTTCCATGATCATCGGATTTTTCTGATACAACTTCAACTTCATTAGTAGGATTGTCACTTGGATGAGTGGGATTGTCACTTGCATGGTTATCAAGAGGGGATGATGATAGTACGAGGCTACCACTTGGTTGTGATGGTCCAAAACCATCAACCGAATTTGTTGACTGAGCGCTCGAACTGATAGGTGATTCAAACATAATTAATCTAGTCATAAGAAAACACCAGCCGATTCAGACATGATTCAAGCTACAATTACAGATTTAAGCTACAATAATAGTTCTAGCTACAATTAGATCACAAGCGTGCTCCCAATCAGATCACAAGCTACAATACTGAAAGACAACAATTAAGCTAGTTAAGCAGACTGGAGGGGCTATACCGCCGTCTCATTCTCAACACAATTCTGTGGGGTTATGCCACCGCCACGTTATATAACTAAAAGCAATAAAAGGCAATTGATGGTCAATCTAGCTTCGTTACACCTCAAGTCGAATTGGTGGCTCAGTTAGAGGTATCCACTAAATTGAGCTCAATGTACCCAAAGGGAGCCCTAATCAAACAAAGGAAGCCCTAATCAAACAAACAACTCAGCCTAATCGAACCCCCACTCACTCAACTTGAATCGATAAAGATTCTGATATATAACAACTGACCCACATGCAACAAATTTTAGTCTAGTCAACTCATCCACTGGTACAATAGTCTATGAACAAAATCAAACACTTGGCCCACATGCAACAAATTCAAGCACATAGATCTGAAGCAGATTATATTTTCGAGCACATAAGAGACACAGAGAGAGAGAGAGAGAGAGAGAGAGAGATAAACCAACAATAACAGTTGACTGAGTCAACTGGGCTCCGAAGAGTGGCGATTGCGGAGTGCGGACTGCCGGCCTGCTGCAATCGATTTCCTGAAAAAATTGAGAAATGAGAGACAAGATCGAGAGAGAGAGAGAGAGAGAGAGAGAGAGAGAGAGAGAGAGAGAGAGATCTCACGATCGACTTACAGTCGAAAGAGTCAATTGATCATCGTAGCCTGCAAAAATAGAGTTACAGAGACATGAGAGTGTGCAATAGAGATTAGAGAGTCCAGATTGAGATATATATATATATATATATATATCTCACGGAGTAGTCGCTGCTTTGGAGCTGTGGAGTGGAGTCCGGTCTGGAGAGGTCCGAGAGGACTGGGGAGTGGCCGTCGGTCGAGTGAATAGAGATTAGAGAGTCAATATTGAGAGAGAGACTAAGAGAGATTGAGAGAGAGAGAGAGAGAGAGAGAGATCGAACCGATTCTAACGGAGCAGTCGCCAGTCACTGCTCTGGACTTTGGAGCTCTGGAGTGGCCAAGTGAAATGAAAACCCTAAAGTGGGAAGTGTGTGTGTGTGTGTGTATATATATATATATATACAAGGGTATTTTTGTAAATACCTTGTTTCGGTTCGGTTCGGGGAACGGTTCTATTATCTTCCAACCTCCACCATATCCGTACCAACGGGGAATTTTTCAGTTATGGTTACAGTTCAGGTACCCATCGGTTCGGTCGATATTGCCATCCCTAATACACAACTTTGGATATATATATATATATATATATATATATATATATATATATATATATGTATGTATATATATAAAAGAGTAAATTCTATCAACCTTAGGTGGAAATCATAAAGGCTCATGTTGCACTCTACTGAACTTAAACTTAAAGTTAATTTAAATTTGAGAATTTTGTCGTTATTTGATTTTATTTGTTTTTTGCATTTGTTAATTTTGCGCCAAACTTTTAGGAGTTATTAATTCGTCTCGATGAGATGAATCGAAAAAATAAAAAAATTTCACTTTTACCTAAATATTTTGAGAAATAACCATTTTTTAGCGCAAAAAGTAACTTTATATGCTAAAAAGTGGTTATTTCTCAAAATACTTGGATAAAAGTAAGGAAATTTTACTTTTCTGATTCGTCTCCCTCAAGACGAATCAATAGCCGAAAAAAGTTTGGCACAAAACTGATAAATGCGAGCCTAGTATTTGTTGATACTCTAATATCTTATCAGATAGTACAGTAGATATCGTAAAAGGGCCATTCTCTTGTCCTCTGTCCATTCTTGTTTAATAGGTTGTTTGGTTAATATTGTAACGCCCCGATTTTTCAAATAAATTTCAGAGGCATTTAATAATAAAATTTTATTGAAATAACTTCAGAGCGACTCTAGTCTTGATGCATATCCCAAACATACTCAATCTCTGCCACTGGTATTGCTCTTGTGTCCAATTGCTGCTCCATTAAATCATGCACCCTCTGACAAATTGGTCACCAAAGCAACTGATTTACTTGATAAATCACCCAGTAGAATAATCCAATCCAACTACTACTCTTACTTTACAGCTAGCAGATAGTAATATAATATCAAAGAAGGATAGTAAAACATAAATAGCACATAGATCGATTCATTACTGACGTGTAATCTAAGATCCCATCTACAAGAACCTTCCTTCCCAACCGCTAGCCATGTCCTGTCCTATGAGCTCACTTTCTTTTGCTGTCGCGGATTGCACCCAAGTTATATCCTCAGAGTGTATCCCTCTCATTTAAAACAAGGAAAGTTTATCATGCCCGTACCATAATTAGGGTTTGCATATTCTAAGATCTTTCCACAGGATCAACTGCTAATCATGCCCTGCTAATGAGTTCACTTCCTTTTGCTGTCGCAGATTGCACCCAAGTTATATACTTGGTGAGTATCCCTCTCAATACAAACAAAGGGAAAGCTTATCATGCCCGAATCATAACTAAGGTTCGCCTATCACCACTTCACAATCACCACTGGACTTCCCACCAGTTTAGAGATTGGCATCCGTTAGCACCCATCTCAATTCACATCTCAAAAATCCGCCTGCATGCAATCTATAACATTATAAAACTTTCCAATCTATCCATTACCTAGCACCGTCTAGGTGAATTCTATTGGTATACCATCTCATGTCTCTAGGGTCCAATCTAGCATATAAATCGAGAATTAGAATAATATACAAGTAATCAAAGTGATAATTGAAATAAACAATAAACGTAGAAATCACGTAACTTTTTATAGATGGGTCATTGCCCTTAATCTTGTATGGCCAAGAAGTTAAAATATTATTAACAGAAATCTTTATTAATAAAGAAAATTAATTTTGTTCAATTACTAGTAAGTCTAAGCTTGTATTAGTTTACTCTATAAAATTAGATTAACATATTAGTGATAATATAACGATGGGGTTGAAACTGTACACATAAGTAACCTAAGGGCCCAATCGTTTTACTACGTCAATAACTCAATTGGGCCAAGTTTCTATACTAAACAATCTCAGGGGTGTAACTGCAATATAGGGTCATCTTCTCTTCTTTTTTTTAGCGTTTAACAACAGTGGCATAGGAACAGCTGGGTTCCCGTCCGTCCTACGCGGATTTCGTTTCTTTTAAATTAACACTAACATATTAAAGCATTAATATACTTAGGGAGAGGTAGGAGAAGGATTATAATACATCGAATTCGATCGAAAGATTCGAAACATACGGCGAACAATTTCGGTGAATTTTGGTTGAATGGAGAAAACGACCGGAACGATAAACTTTAATTTGAGACTGACTTTGGAAAGTGGGTGACGTTGTTGGGATGCTTCGGAACTTTGTGGGCACGGTATGAACTGAATTCGGGTTCAGGTGAATGCGAACCGGAAACCCACCTCACTTTTTGTTTGTGACCTCCATGGGCGGAGCTCGAACTCCCAATATTTTTTTTCCAGTGGTGGTGATTTTGTGTGTTGTTATTTCCGAAGGGAGGGAGAGGTATTTATTGAGATGGAGTGGAGTGGGGTGCAAGGAATGTGAGCGGATAAGGGAGGCAATTGAATGGTTGGAAAAGATAAAAAGGTTAGCCAAAAAATAGAAATAGAGAGGATGTTTCGCTTGGTGTGGGGAGCAAGTAAGAGAGAGAGAGAGAGAGAGAGAGAGAGGGGGGGCAGGGAGGGAGAGATGAGAGCCAAAATTGAATGAATGGTGGAGAAAAATGTTATGATACATGTGGCACACCAAACACCCATATAAGGAATTTTGATAATTCGACTTAAACTAATATAGAATACAATTTATAATTAATTAACTAACTTTATAAAGAAATAATTTTTGTATAAAATTATAATTTATCGTATTAAATTTTTTGGATCATTATAACATACGGGTTAAAAAAAATTATTATCAGATACTAGTTAGTTTAATTATTTAATAAAATTTAAAATATAAATTTTTATTCGAAAAAAAATTAGGGCAAAAATTAGGATCGTTACAAATACGGAAGTCTTGTTTTTTATAACTTAAGTGTCTAGATCAGCTTTCATGCATCTCGATTTCTGAGAGCTCAATTCTACTGCCCAGTTGCGGAGAGCCCAATTAAAGCTAATACAAAACTCCGTATGGACTAATCCGAAAAAAATTGATAGCATCTTAAAGGTTTCAAACCTAAATCTTAGAAGTAAGCTAACCTCCAAGTCCCAAATTTAAACCACACCCTTTCGAGTTTTTTAATACTGAAGTCTTTATTTGCCTTTTGATTCTTGTCATTCACTTTTAATTTTGCCTCTCGGTAAAGAAAACCCAAATACTAATAACCAACAAAAATTCAAAGTAACAATTAAAAGACGAGGAGCTGGTAATCGGAAATTCTTTCATAAAGAGTTCGAATTGATTAAATTCATCTATCACAAATATTCGACCAAAACAAGTGGCTCAAAAGAATCAAAGTTTTGCACCAAAAAAAAAAAAAAAGAATCATAATTTGTACTCTCTCCGTCCCTTATTTTGAGTCCAGTATTCCATTTTGGGTTGTCCCTTAATAAGTGTCCATTTTGTAAAGTTAATGAGTAAAAGTTGGTGAATTGTCTATTTTGTCCCTAAAAGTAGATTATATTTTGAAAAGTAATTGAGTAAAATGGTAATGATTATGGGTAAGTAGGGAAAGTGAAGGAAAAAGATGATGTGAAAGGTATAATGATGATGTCTTTTTAATAAGTTGGAGTTACGAAGCAGGACAATTAAAAAGGGACGGAGGAAATACAAAGAACAGATCAAATGGGTACAACATGTGGATGTGCTCATTAAATGGGCGTCATCTCGAATCTGAAAACGTAATCCAAACTTTTCACTTTATAGATATCGACAAGGAGGAGTAACTTATGCCTCGTCTCGCTTTTCCTCAAAATCTTTTTTTTTTTAAAAGAAGGTAATTTCAAACTCAAATATAACGAAAATAAAAAATAATTTTTTAATTTTTTTTGCACCGTTTAAAAGGTCTCAATGAGATCTATCAAATAAGATCCATATTGGTAAGAAAATTATTTGCATAAACACATAATTTTTTACCTTGAAATTACCTTATTTTTCTTAAACTTCCTTTTCTTAAAAAGTTAAACGGCTTCTTGCTAACTCCCCCAACCCCGATAATGTATGTGTGGCCAAAAAAAAAATCTACGAGGAGAGAAGCCTTGGTAAAAAACAAGTTGATTGGAAATAGATAACGAAGGGGGAGAATTGCATTTATCTTGAACTAGGTATTGGCTGTCGTGCAAGCACAAATATTTCTTGCCCGTGGAATCTGTGTTACAGCAAATTTGGACCGAATAAATATTTATAAACAAATGTGGCAACATAAATCATTGAATGACAATTTTGGAAAATCCACTAATAGCACAAACAACATATATCAGGATTTCACTGTACCTAGATATAAGAATAATTGATAAGAAAATCAGTGAGCTTATGCTAAACCAATGTATAGCACCAGGAGCGATTTATGCAAAGACAATATCCAAGCCAAAAGGACATCTAAAAACCATAGCACTGTCAAAGAGAACTCAAGTTAATCGGCAATGAGAGCACTCGCACCAAATAGTTCTTCCAATATTAAAAAGATGATAGATAGATTGATAAGGGAATATATAACTATATATGATGTGTACAAGCATTATCAAGACTTAAAATACACATAATCTCATTTTGCAGATTGATAAATAATCTCATTTTGTAGATTGATAAATAGAAAACTTAGCAGGTTAGAAAAATGAGCTAGCATGACCAGGGGAGGGGAAAATTGGAAAGGTAACCAACGATGCATAGCCATGCAGTAAGTTGCATACGGGAAACCCAAAACCACAATGTTTTCAGAGCAGAATTGGTCCACCAATATAAATATATCAATATGGGGGGAAAAGTAATCCAACGCACACAAAATTACTAAAGTATACCCACATATGAACAAAACCGTTTGGTTAATTATTTCACCATAATAATAGATTGTAGACGAAGCATAAGCGACTGAAATCAGCCAAATCCCTTAGGTATTATGAATATCACACTGAAACAAATCCCTTAGGTATTATGAATATCACACTGAAATTACAGCATAGATTGCATGAAAGCCAGCAATGAGCACTAAATCTAGTCCAATAAGCCATAAAAACCACTGGGGAAAAAATGATCGTAAAATGTAGCTTTTTGCGTACTTTAATCCTTGATGAGTCGCCCAAATCAAAGCGAGTTTATGCCAGACAAAGAGCGCCAGAACGCTCAACCACTGAGAAGAAGACCAAAATCCACCATAGTCAGAACTCATCCTAGCCAAAATCAGAAAGAAAAAAGCATAAAAAAAAATTAGGCGTGGCGAAACCAAATCCTCAATCTACGTCAACTAAACTGCAACAGGGCTACTGGGTAAAAGATGGGGGTAGAAACCTAAAAACTAATCCCAATGCATTTTTTTTGCTAAACAGAAATCTACCGCAAACCATAAATCACCGCAAAACTTAATTGTTTCACAAAACTTAACCAATTCACAGCGAAACGGTTCAATCTTTCCGGCAAGCTAAAATAGAAAAGTTATGAATTTTTATGTAAACAAAAAAAAAAATATAACACAACTGCCATTTAAGAACCAGACCCAATTACAAAATACACAATCTAACCACACAGAAATCTGATCCCAAAGCAAAATCAACCAAACACAACAACAGTAAAAGAAATAAATTCAACAAAACATCCATGAAAACACCAAAAGCACCAAAGAACATGCAAAGGATCTCCCAAAGGCAGAATCATTCACAAGAAAACAGTACCCTAAACTCATCGAGCAACTCAAACAAACTCGAGCTGCACAGAAAAGAAGCAAAATACAGCAGGAAATTGCATCGCGAATAGCACTTAACGGGAAAAATCGGTAAAGCATACACATACCAAACCCTAAGCTCACAGCATGAATCGTAGGAATTGCTTCGCAAATAGCACTCACCGTGAATCGCAGTCACAGGCACATGAACGATTTGAGGCAATCCAAACCCTAAGCGTTGTCAACCAACCGATGGAGTATGCAATCACTCGCACAGCATCAGATGCAGGGCCGAGAGGCCTGAGTTCACAGGCGCAACATCGTCCAGAAGAATCCAGATGAATAGCGACGAAGAGGGAGAGAGAGAAAAAACCTGGATCGTTCCGATATTGAAAGATGTGAGGCACGTGCCTCCAACTGGTCTACACTCTACAGTAGAAAATATATGGCCCGGATCCAAACAGCATTCATTTGTGCCCTTTGACATAAATACCCCCGAACACAAAACTACAACCCATCCACTCCGGGGGCCTAATTGGAAAAATCGAACCAAAATTTCCCAACCCTTTTAACTCTCTTTTATTAACAGGTTAGATATAAATGAACAGGAAGTAGGATTTTGACAACTCGCTTCCAAAAACAGAGCAAAGTAACTGAGCTACCGTTGTTCGATCGACTAGAGCTTTTAGTTAGCTATAGTATATTGTATGCGCCGAGCTCTACAAAATAAACAAGAACCGTTCACATTTTCAAGCTTGAGACCATTTATTGGGAACACATGCAGCAGGCCCATGGTCTACCATGAAACCAACCAAGGCAACAACTCCAATGAACTAGGACAAACAAGAAGGCTAGCAGAACAAATTCAAGTATCCCCCATATAAAAGCAAAGAATACCCTTTTCCTTTTCCTTTCCCATTCCCATTATGTTCTTCAGTTCTCATAACCCTAATAAATTCAAGTGCACAAACTTGCATGGACCGCAACAGCATTGCTTTTGCGCTCATCGGCTTCTCCGCGTTGTTCTTTCTCTGCTTGCCAAATTTGAAGAAATGGCAATCCAAGAAAATCAGGAGGGAGAAGCTGGGGATGATAACAGAGGCATTGGAAAAAGCCGAAGAGAGAGTGAAGAGGCACGAAGAAAGGCATGATCGGATACTTGGCCAAATATGCTCCCACTATCTCTTGAACCGAGACCTCGAGGAGGCGCTGGCCGCAGCCCGAGCCACGTTGAATGAAGCTTTGGAGTTCGCTGCTGGGCTCAGAGGTTTGCAAATGAAGCTCATTAGCTCTTATCCATCTGGGAGTTGATGTTTGATGAGCGTGTGATAAATCGTTTACGTGGAAAATACAGGCAGGCTAGAGAACAACTATACCTTTGGTACCGTTTTTGGATTTGTGACTATTTATTCGTTTTTAGATAACATACAATTCTTTTGATGATGAAATCTAGTTTTGGGAACACTTGTGCTATATTATGACTCATCAGTTTTCCGAAAACACTAGGGCCCTATTCGGTTTGAGTTTTGAGGGAGGTTTCCCTGGGGTTTTAAGACCCCAAAACGAACAAGGCTCAGAAGTTTTGAGAACTTGATCACTATCAGTTTCCGGAAACTCCAGAAACTTGTTTACGAAGTTTTGAAAACTGCATTGCTCGGAAATGGTTACAGTATTCGTTAACTGCACACAAACGGTTTTGTCAAATTTGAGTGGGTAAAAAATATTGGAAACGCGCTATTTAAATTGAAAAGTGGAAACGTCGTTTGGATTAAAAAAAAAGGAAACGTCGTTACAAATGGGTTTGGGCATGGTGACAAACTCGTCCCATTGTGGCGTGAAGTTACAAGGTTCGGTACACGTTAACATCTCTGTATGTGGGGATCATGCTGCGAGGAGCGATTAAACAGCAATTTGCAGGTTGATCATTTTGATAAAGAATGAATGTGAGACTTTTTTGGACCATACAATATCAGCAGGTTAAATGCTTAGTGTCCGATGCATGTGTTGTGCATATATGATTCGCATGCATCGAACGAATCAAGACACATCTATATTCGGAGGGATATGTTCGGAGCATTATCATCAAATAAGAATTACCTAAATAAAAATGTCTTTCAACATCAGCATCGGTACTTTTGACTGACATTCTACATCTTGCATAACCTGAACGTTGCTTAAAGTGAATTCCAGAACAGAAAGAATAAGTCGACCTTGATCGACCAACCCACAGGGCTGGTCGCATCGTATTTAGCCTTGCAGTATGCAATTCAGTAAACTCCGCTAATGTCTTCTTGAATTGCCTCTGTTTAAATAGAATACCACCATTTCCCACACAGCAACAACTCAAGAACAGAGCGTCCTGAAGGAAATTTTCATGTTTGAAGCCTTTAGAAAACGTAAAATCGGGTTCTGTGATCCACACGCCGCTGCTTAAAAGCAGCATTTTACATAATTCAATTGTCCTAATTTGATCCTCAAGTTTCATTTAAGCTGTAATGATAACCTTCCGGCTTCCAGGCTTCCATCAAGTACCGATAGGAAAAACATAGTACTAGAAGGAAATGGTCACATGACAGAACACCAAGAAAGTAGGGTTGTTGCATCAACTAGCTCAAAACTACTCCTATTCAAAGGTTGTTAGGTCAAGATGATTTTGCAAGGGCACGACGCATGAGAGAAAAAGTCATGCATGACATATAAGAGTGAAGGCAAGGATCTGCACAACTGCTATTGTCTAGAGCTATATTCATTATACAAACGTACTTGTCATCTCTATACAACCAACCACAATTTAATGTGAACTCACGAGCTGCTCGGTTCGTTTACAGCCCTAGTCAGGATGATTTTGCAGGGGCAAGATGCATGAGAGAAAAAGTTGTGCATGAAATATAAGAGGGGAGGCAAGGAATTGCACAACTGCTATTGTCTAAGATAGTATATTCATTATACAAAGGTACTCGTCATCTATATATACAACCAAATTAAATGTGAACTCTTTTCTCTCATTTCCATCCACTTGTACATATTTACAACTTATTCCGTCCCGTCATAAATATCGAAACAATACAGCATTACCACAATTTAAAAAAAAGCATAAAAACAGAGAATTGAAGAGAAAAGACTTCAACTTTGCTGTTTTCAGAATGTTTCTTCAGGCTTCAAGAAATTATGATGTTCTAGCTGAGTCATCTCCCCTCCAGAAACTGGGTTGAATTGACAACGATAGAAGCTGCATCAATAACCTCATTACAGTTAATAAGTCGGTTGAATTTGTTTAACAATCATATAACCTGTGCGTTTGTGTTTGCATGTGTGTGTAGTGTGTGAGAGAGTGAGAAATGATAGAAATATTGAAATTCAGGTCTGTCGGATTCAGAAACTTCCTAATCATGGGAGCCTAGATCACGTTCAACCACAATCACCAACATGAAATCACATCACGATCAAATCTATGACCAGCTACACTACCTTGAACAAAATTGCTGAAATAAATCCAGAAATTGGGCTACAAAACCTAACATCAAAGGAAGTGCAGAACTAGAATGCATTTCGATCAAATGACCTTCTAAGCTGACACAGGATGTCTTTCTTATGTTAGCACTTGCATAATAAAAGACAGCTTGAGAGCTAAAAAACAACTCGTTCGTAAAAGCCTAGAACATTGTCAAGACTCCTGGCTCATAGTTATTACTTCAACATATTCTCATTCTCATTAATTTTCACAAATATTGGCCAAAGCTTCTTCTGTCCGATATTAAGTTATTTAACAAATTGATTTTGGGTATTTCAATCCATCAGATTGTGTCCAAATTGATGTTTGTATCAAAGCATACACGGATCACCCTAATCCAGTTCAATCATAAGGAATTTTGTGTTAAAAATTAAAATTCTGCACATGGGAAACTTTATTCCCCGTGTGCAGAATAAGCTTAAGATATGCCTCAGTTGAGATAAAAAAAAATTGTAGAGTGGATTTTGAGTTGATTAATTCTGTTTCACTAATTGCTTTCTGCATTTATTTTGGTCCTTTACCTCCCATCCATGCCAAGAATCACTACGGTGTCCTTTTCGTGGCCAAAGGCGACAATGTATTGAGAACCTTCCTGCAAGCGGAATTGAGCCACTGACCACTCTGAGCTGAAATATTTTGGCAGCACACCTGCAAAATTAGAGCATGTAAAGAATAATCCAAAACTTGTTATAAATATCACCAGAGCATAATCTGCAGTGTTTAGCGCGTTAATTAACTGATGAATTTGAACATATCAATGATCTCAATTACTATAGAACATTCTCTTCTTTTTATAGCATATACATACATTCTATGCCACGTTTCTGCCGATCATACTGTACTGTATATACATCAATATCTCCAGATAGGGAAGAAGTCAAAAAATGCTAGACAGATATATTGCAGCTAGGAACTAGTAAGGAATATACAACCAAGGACACGATAAAGAAATACCATCGCTCAAAAGAAGTAAACATAAGCATCATCAATAAAACTTTTAATCAAGTAACACGAAAACGAAACACTCTTAAAATACTTCTTCAGGCAGGCTATGCCAATAACAAACATTGAGCACTCAATGTGTATGAATCATAGTTAACTTGTGAATAAATCGAGAATTGAAGGGGCCCTCTTCCGTGCCGTGAATCAAATCATATCAAACTATCAATCTGTCATGATTTCTGAAGTACAGGGAAAGATATATTTATGCATTTGGTTAAAAATACCCTGTATAATTGAAATTTTAGGCTTAAAACAATAAATAAATAAATAAAGGAAAAAAAGAAGCAGCTTGTTTTAAGTGATGAATTGACAATCATGTAGTCTCATAGGTAAGATGCTTCTGTTGCTACTTGCAAGAGAGTGGATTCGTAATCTTATTTATCCCGCTTTCTGTGAAAGGAATTCGAAGTACAAACCCACCCTTAGAAGGTCACTAGGTATGTCTATTGTCTTTGCTTTTCCGGTTTACTCTCCCAATAAATTTCCCTTCTCTGTTTACCTATAAAACTCTACGAGAGAGAATATACTTTTAAGAACAAAAACATCTAAACTCAAACAGATATGTTGTTACTATACCAGTATTTTGGAGCTAAAGGTGCATGAAGGCACTGGAATACCTACAGCTTACATCAATCACATAACAAAGGAACGGGTCTCCATAAAGAAAGAGCATATGCATGACCAAAAAGTAGTCAGATCTTTTTTTGATAAGTCATTTATTAACAAAAAAGCATAAAGGGAATGCCGCCCGTATACAAGAAAGGCCACAAGACAAAAAGGCCCTATACACCCTCCTTACAACAGGAGAAATCAAAGGAAAGCCACAAATAAAATGAATTTCTCTCCATGCCAACTAAGAGAATATGCCAAATCTCTATAAAGATGTCCTCTCTACTTGCCCTAGCGTTTCTTAATGCACATGCAGAAAATTCAAAGTTTGCTACAAAAAGCTAGCCAACTTTCTTGTCACACGCGTGGGTAAAAAATTTAGAAAGAAAGAAAGAGGCAATAGTTTTCTTATTCGCTATTTCTGCACATCAACTATGACAATTACCAAAACAGTATGCCAAAAATAAATCAGAAATTGACCAAGCTGTGGAAAACCAAAAGTCAACAATAATACACCTGTTAAAATTGACGTATCATGGTTGAGTACCAATGAAAATACCAACAAGATGTCTCAGGTGACAGAAATATGAACGTGTGCTGTTAAATTTTGCCCAAGTCTGGAGCATCCAAGAGATTACTGAGCACCTGAATGAACGAATATTGCCTAACCAAACCAATGCACTGTGTTTAGGTCTTAAAAAGCCTCGCCATTTATCGGCATAGGAATACCACTCTCTAGTTAAAAGGTATGCACAGCAGCGCTCGCAAGCACCTGGGCTTGATGGAAGGCAATGGATGAAAAAGTGGATCAATTTCTCGCGAGGTTCACCCACACGACAATACAAAAAACATAAAGAAACAAGAAAAAGGATGCAGGGCCCATTCCTTTGAGAATGCCAAAAAAAAGAAAGAAGATGCAGACCATACGCTGCCTGAAATTTATGGTTTCCAAGAGAGCCAATTATAACTATTGGTAGACTGTAATAACTTGTCACGAAATTTTCAATTTTTATCCCGTACGTCGCATCCAATACCCACAATGCAACAACTTAAAAGAGAACAAGAGATGCTACCTTTAATAAAGGAAAGAGATGAAAGAGCAGGTGGATTTGACAGACTTGATTCAGGCGCGCTCCGTGATCTTTCAATCCCTAAAGATCCTGAATCAACCTTGAGGCTGAAGACATGGACAGTTCCCTTGTCACTTGAAACAGCCAGCCATTGTGCAGTTGAAGAGAAAGCAAGACTGTAGATCTCAGCTCTGTCTGCACCTCTTCTTACCTACAATGAACAAAAGAACTAACTCAAATTATCAGAATGATATGAGCAGAAATTGGCACGAAAATGCCGCTGAAAGCTTCCACCTAGAATTTAGAGCCATCTAATAATCCTCAACGGTTCAACAAATCAGCTGGTATTAACAAGAGATGTTGGCACATAATAACGAACAAGGTGAAATGTAAAGGCTTTGTGCTGTTTCTCGAGAATGGTGTTAGACAGGTACTTCCATACTTATGCAGCCTCAAAAATGACAAAATTTTAACCTTTTTTCCAATGGCAACACCAAGAAAACCATTACTATTTTGGAATAAGCTCAAGCCCAATGACAACTTATCGGAGCCCTGCAAGTTGTCCCACACAACTATGATAGAGTGTAATTTAATCCATACTCTCATTAACAACATCTTCACCTAATTGGAATTTGAATTGCCCCAGATCATACTTGAAATCCTGATTGTCATGAGAGTATCAGATCAAATTTCCAAGCAGCTAGAACAAGCCCCACAGATACAAAACTAAAACTCTAGTTTAGAACTTTGGCCTTCGATTCTCTTTTCCCCTGCTGATATTATGGAACCAAAATACAAACTCCTCAAGAGTATCGGAAGGGAAATTTTTTTTTTGCAGAGATAAGCTGAACGGTTTTAGTAGAGGCAATGTTTAATACTGGTGGTGAGAGCAGAAGACATGTGTTTTCCAGTGGATTATCTTGCCAATCACGCCACCGAGGCTCTTACAAAAATAGCTTCACGTCATAAGACTTTCTCTGAGAAAATAAATCTCTATCTTCCCCGCATGAGGATTATTTGAAGAGAGTCAAGATGAAGAAGAATAAAAGCAAAACTATTACTCCTTACAAACATTTTTATTTTGTTATAAACCAAGAACTAATTCACATCGCCCATAGATCAATTTATAGGCCTAGAGAGTAGTTATCGTGGAAACTACCCTTACATAATATAGTAACAACTAACAACTACTAATTACCCCGTTCATTCCCAAAAATCTACAAAATAAAATTTTCAATCAAGTCTAAATATCAAATGAGTCCACAACACTGATGTGAATCGCGTGGTAACAGCCAGCATCACTTATCTCACAACATCCTGTATATCAAAGTTATACATGTAGGGTGTGCCAATACCGTAGCAGCTAACTCAGATCAGGCAACAGCATTATTGCAGTATCTTTCGTAGCCAACATCTCTCACATATCCAACATCACTATCTTCCATTATCTAATGTATGTCATCTCCAAGTAAGAAAGTTCTACTCAAAGACAGAGTTACTATGCATAGGAAAGTGTAATTCTGTAATCAAAAGCTACAACACGACTACAAGAAGCTGTCGGCATATTAACCCCAAATTTTGCACTTTTATAGCATACTTTGAATTGACATGTTTAAGTTTAAACAGTTGCGAGTTAGTTCAAAAAAAAAGTAGGGTGTGTGGTTCCGCAGCTTCCACTTTTTAAGGGTTTTCAGCTGAAAAGCTAATGTACTTTCAAAAATCAAGCATCAAGATTTTCTTAGCTAAAATTAGCTTTTTCTGAATGTAAACATACAGGCCTATTGTTTTAGATTTGCGTCCACTAATCTTTTATGATAGGATATTGAATGATACTATTTCAATGGATAATAACAGCATTATTAACATCCATTCAATTTTATCAGCCAACTTCATAATATTAACATTGACAAATATACATATGTTCTTTACTTTTAGACTTTTAGTTTTTTTATGAGTGCTTAGTTATCTAATAGGGCCAGCCCAAACTCTTGCCAACAAATTGAGCAGCGCAAAGGAACAGACTTTAAAAATCTACCTTCATGCCTCTGCATGCAGTACTAACTACAAGCATTTAGTCATCAACTTTTTATGCAGCTTTACAACTCAGTTTCCCCAGTTCTAATACAATTCTGCACTGATAAATGTGGAATCTGTGCATGTCGAAGTGCCGGTGTCGTGTCTGTATTGGTGCTACATAGGATAGGCACAAGAAGAGTGTATATGTAGATAAGTATATATGCCTGCATATTGGATACCTGACTTTGTGCAAATTTATCATACCTCCTGAAGCAATGACCCATCCAAAGTATTGAAAACACGAACTAACGTCCCCTTACTACTCGTTGTAGCAAGAAACCGGCCATCATGAGTTAGAGCACAGCAAACAATCCTCGAATCATGAGCCATAATAAACTTGGTTCGCTTGGAAGCGTAATGCTCAACCCTAACCTGCCCCTTCTGCAACCCCGGGCAAACCAGCACCATCGAAGATGACTGGTGCGAAAGCTCGCAAAGCCCCTTGGGATTCGCGATTGTCTCAATCTGATGAAGCAACTTCAAGTCTGAAAAATTGTAAACAAAAATCTTCTGCGCCAAAACCACCACAATCCTGTCCCGCCTAAGCCGAACAGACTTAACCTACATAAGTCCAAGAAATTCGCACACATAAGGCCATTTAGTAGTCAATAATCATCAAAGCATTATACAATGTGATCCGAACAAACTTAAACATTATACCTCGAGGACTTAATTAAGGACATTCAGGATTCAGCACACAATTACCACAAATTTGCCGTCTGAGAGCATCTTCAACCCTTACTCTTTTAATGGACTCAGAATCTAAGTAAAACCAATATAAACTCACCCCAGTCCTCGACTCAAACACATACCAGTTGAATTTTCTCAAATTTTTCACCAAATCAAGGGAGAACATTCTCTTCATAATTTGCAATTATACCATTAATGGAGGTTTTGCTCAAATTGTGCTTGCATAAGGATTCGCCCATTGGAACTAGGGGTGCAAACGAGCCGTGCTTCGTAGTGTTTGAGCTCAACTTGTTTACTAAACGAGCCTAAAAACTCAAGCTCAAGTTCAGCTCGTTTGCAAACAAGCCAAACCTGGCTAATTTACTTAATGAGCCTATTTAAACGAGTTATAAACAAGCTCAGCCGAGCTTGAAGTGTCGAGCCCGGCTCGTTTAGTAAAAGAGCCCAAAACTCGAGCTTGAGCTCGGCAGCTCGTTTCCAGCTCGGTTCGCAGGCTGCTTGAATTTCAGTATTGCATAAAAATTTGAATGATTTGAATACGGGCTGGAGATGCTCTAATAAAGCTAAGGGTTTAGTGGTTACACACACCTCGGACCGAAAGGAAAGCTCTCCGATGCACCTCCCCTGATGATCGTCCCAAATCATCACCTTATTCAAGGGGTACTGCGGCTCGGGCCCGCCGCCAACCAACGCCAGAATGTTACACCGGAAGAGCATCTGAACAACGCTGATGCCGCCGCCGTTGTTGTCAAACTCCCGCCGGAAAATCTCTCGGAAGGGGTCGCAGTTGTAGATGCGGAAGCCGCGGTCGGTGCCGGCAGCAAAGCAGCCGGAGTCCTGGTTGAAGGAGAGGTGAAGGAGGGCGGGGGGCGGGGAGAGGGATCGGGCGAGGTCGTCGTTAGGGTTGGGGTTGGTGGTGGAGGCGGGAGCGTCGGAGAAGAAGGAGATGGCGGAGGCGTCGTCAGAGATGACGGAGGGCGATTGGTGCGGTGGCTCGGATTCGGTTTCGGTGAAATCGGAGACGGACGGGTGGTCCGTCTCGGTGAAATCGGAGAAGGACGGGTGGGAGGAGGAGGAGGAGGAGGAGGAGGGGGGATGGGGATTGGACATGTGGGAGGGGATTAGGGAGGTGGAGAAATTGTTAGGGTTTGGGGAGGGGAGAGGGGGCCAGGAGGAGGTGGAAGAGGAGAGGGTGGTTGTCATGAGAGAGGGGACGGTGGGGTTTGGTGGTGGTGAGGGGTGGGGAATTGGTTGATTTGGAGAGGGGGAGGGGGAGGGGGAGGGGGAGGGGGAGGAGAGAGAGAGGAACGGTTCGAGAGCCGATGGGGATTAGGGAAGGATTTATGTATAAACCTGTGTATTAATACATGACCAATGCGCTCATGTCCCAGTTGATAACTCCTGCCCTCCGGAGGCTAGGATTCGGCTCCCGTCAATGGCGTTTGATATTTTGAGCTATAGACGGCCTTTGAAATAAGACGTAGGCGTTTGAAATTTAAGGTTACAGATGACCTTTGAAATAAGTCGGGGGGGCGTTTGTCGGTTGATATTTAGGGTTATGAATGACCTTTGAAATAACTCTTGTCCTCCGGAGGCCAGGATTCGATCTATGAAACCATCTGTGGACTAACTTGATAAATACAATATTGACAAAAAAAAAAAAAAGTTACTTCGTAAGATGAAAAGAAAATAAACAAAAGCAAAATAAAATGCTCCCTTTGTCTAGGCGTGTGCATGGACCAAATTAATCCGATTTAATAGTAAATTAAAAACCAAACAACTACCTTATACTAATTCATACAATCAAAACAATTCAAACCATTAATATACAGTTTCGTTTCGATTTTGAATCATGGTTAGCTTGAAATTAAGATATCATCTTTATAAACTATTTTAAGTACTTAAAATTTTATAGATTAATTGAACCAAAACTTATATTAAAAGCCATGACGTTAAAAATCACCAAAACTCGCTAATATGAACCGACTAAAAAAGAGTAAAATATCAGTAATTAGTTAATGAATAGGTCCATAAAGTAGAGTATTAGAGTTACGGAGCAAAAAGATTAGAAATCAATTGGGTAAGCTCAAGTCGTGTATGTTTAGTATATTAAAATTATGGAAATACAAAATAAAAAAAATGAATCATTTATTAGAAAATTAATTGACCATGGTGATAAAGCTTATTCAGTGTATCTAAATCAAGTTTAGTATATATATACACACACATGGTTCGGATCAGTTTGGAATTGAAATAATTAAACATAAATTCACAGACCAAACTATTTAACACAATTTTTAATTTTTTAAAATTGAAACCAAGCCACATTACAAAAAAATCGAAGCAAACCATTAGTTTGAATTGGTTTTTACTGGCAGTTTTATGGTTACTTCCGTCCTATTGATGTAGAGACCCATAAATTTCCTATTTAATTTTTATACTTTAGTAAGAGAAAATAAAAGAAAAGAAAAGGACGAAAATGGTTTAACTATGAATGTGGGTGGGGTCTTATATGCAAGGATTGGAAAGTCATGGGTTTTTGTGCGATTAGTGCATGTGTGCATCGTGTATATCACCAGGAGACATCTTTTTTTTTTCTTTTCATTCTCATTTATTATCCCTCTCTCGGCTCTCTCCATCTCTCAACCAAAAATTCATCTCCAAACCCAAAACCCACAACAATCAACTCCCAAACAATTTTCTACTCGCATTTTGGAGCTCGTATTGCGTTGGACAAAGCTTGGCTCGGTGTATTGTTGCTTGAATTGGATTCTAGAAGTTAGGGCTTACTCCATCTTTTCGATTCCGGTTTGGGTGCTCAAGGTAGGAAATTCTACCTCTCTTTATATGTTTTTTGGGTTCTCTTATGTCCTATTTGAGTACCTCCATGCTTTGTTTGAGCTTGTATTGATTGTGGTTTGGTCTGGACGAAAATCTGTTATCTATTGAAAAATCGCCAAATTTTGAATTCCTACCGGTAGGATGATTTTCTCTACTGGTAGAACCTGGTTTCTGTGATTACGTATACTCCCTGCCTTGCGTTTGTACCGGTAGGACTTGTTCCCTACCGGTAGGATTATAAATTTTTCTTACCTACCGGTACTAATTATTTTTTTTCTACCGGCAGAACCTTTTGAACCATGACTTGTTCTCCCTGCATTCGAATTGTACCGGCAGCCCATGGTTTCCCTGCCGGTAGGCTAACTGTTAAACTCCAAAAATTCCATCGTTGCTTGTTGCCCATTTTCCTTTAGGCTTTGACTTTTCCATGGGCATATTTAATCAATTAAAGGCTTACCATAAGAGATTAGATGGCACCACCTGTCTTGTGCAATTTAAGGTACTTTGAATTTGTACGAAATGGTGAAGCTGGGAAATGATAAGAGTGGGCTTCTTACACGACATTTGTACGAACGATACACTTGAATTTGTGAATAACGCGCGAACATTCGGGGCCCATCGACGGGTGGGTGACCTGGCAGGGGATATTCAGGGTCCCATAATTAGCCTGGCAGGAGCTAATGCTCAAAATAATCATTCAAGGCCTAACCTTCAAGGTGGGTGCTTGGCAGGGGATGTTCAGGGTCCCAAAATTAGCCTGGCAGGAGCTTCGGCTCAGACACACAAAAGCGACACGACATGTTGAGACATAATTTGACGAGTATGATTTATGGGTTGAATAAAAGAAAGATTAGAGATTTTGGAACACTCGTTCATGAAAATTGTGCTTCCTCAGTTGTCTTGATCATCCATTGTTCATTCGTTTGTCTCGCTCATTTGCATATAGAGTTTGCGTAGACTTTTCTACTGAGCTAGTGTAGCTCAAGCCTTAAATTATTTTCAGGTGCTAATCTGGAACCGTAGCTTGCATTGCTTGGAGTGCTTGACGTGTGGACATTTCTTTTGAAAGCTAACCAAGAAGTTACTCTTCCATCTTCGTAAATTCCTTTTGAAAGATGTATTTGTAACTAAAGTGTAATTCTTTTGACTTGGAATATTGTATCTATTAATTCTCTTCGAAATTCAATACTTATGCTAATTTGGGGCCATTGAGCCGATGTTGTAATATTTTGGAACTTTATGGATTTGGAAGTATTTACTTGGGAATGAGAATACGGCGATATCTTTTGGGTACCGTACGGATATTAGTGAGAATCTTTATTATGAAAATCTTTTATATTTATGTTGAAAATTCAGGACGTGACAACTTGGTATCAAAGCGTGAGTTTAGAACACCTAGAGACCGTGGGGAGACGTTCCGTCTCATGGGTTCAAAATGTCGCGCCTTCTAACATAATTTGTGCATGCTTGTGTGACTAACATTCATGTGACTACTTGACATTGCATTTTTCGATATTGTAGAGTGGAGTAGAGTCGTTATTGCCCGTGTTGGGAAGTCCGTGGCTTTGACCTCATAGTAATAATGTTGTGATTAATAGTTTTTCCTCTTATATCATGTAGTAAGATGCCTCCGAAGTCGCACGTTAGGCGGGGTGCAGCCGGGAACCGGGGTGGTCGTGGCCGTGGTCGTGGCCGTGGAGTACCTCCGGAGGATGAGGTTAGTCAGCTCGGGGAGAACCCTGTTGGGAATCCGGGGGCTGGGGCCGGTCGTGGTGCAGGAGTACCACCTAATCAGACCCAATTTGCTAGAGATCTCGTCGCAGCACTTACGGCTGCAAATCTTGTAAACCAAGCTCCTAGAGAGAATGCTGAGGATCGAGCCATGGTGGCGATGCGAGAGTTTAGCCGTAGAAACCCTCCAGTGTTCGATGGGACTAGTAGCGACCCTTTGGTAGCGGACCATTGGCTAGCCCAAATTCGTAAACTTTTCAGAGCTCTCAATATCACGGAAGACAACATCAGGGTTGGTATTGTGGCCGTTCAGCTAGTCGGGGAGGCCGGTGAATGGTGGGAATCTGTCCTAGAGAGTAGAAAAGATGCGAGGAGGGCGGCAAGAACCGCAGCTCAGGTAGACGAACCAGATGTTGAAAATTTAACATGGGCGGAGTTTGAGGTGCTCTTTGAGGAGCAGTACTTTCCAGAAACTAGCCGTGAAAATCTGAGGGAACAATTTGAGAAACTGGAGCAAGGTAATATGACGGTGTCAGAGTACGCACAGAAATTCCAATCCTTGTCTCGTTTTGCTCCAGAGTTGGTAGCAACAGAGGAGAGAAAGTGTCGACGGTTTGAAAAGGGGCTGCATAGCACTTTGAGGAGAATGGTGGCGGTCCAGCGTAGAATGAAGTTCTCTGAGGTGGTAGAATGCGCAAGGAGCATCGAAATACCGAATGAGGCACAACGAAATGTGAGGCCTTGGGAACCAAGGCAACCGATGGGAGGTTTGAGTTCTTCTTCAGGCAGCTTCGGGAGTCAAGGGAGGAAAAGGCCGAGGGAACCATCTCAGGCACCACAGGGTAGTTCGTCGAACTTTAGGCTGCCTTCTTCTTTGGGGACTCGGGGTGCTCTGGCTAGACCTCCGTCTGTGTGCTACAAGTGCAACCAACCTGGACACGTTCGTGCTCAGTGTCCGCAGCTCGAGAAGGCTTGTTTCATTTGTGGTAAAACAGATCATTTCGCAAGGAACTGTTCTCAGGGGTCATGGGCGCGTAGTGAATCGGGTTCCGTGCAGCAGCCAGGATCGGGGGGTAATGCGGGCCGACAGTTTAGGGGCACTCAGAGGCAGCAGCAGCCTTACTTTCGCCAGACTACGTCAGCTCAGAGTTCCGGAGTTGATAAGGGAGCGAGTTCTTCCGCGCCTACTCAGGGTTCTGGTCAGAGGGGAGGTTTTGTGCAGGGTCAAGGCACCCAGGGACGAGTTTTCAACATTACTTCTGCTATTCTACCTACCACTTCCCAGGCTCCGGAAACTTCAGTTGTGAGGGGTACTTTTCTTTTGTTCAACTCTTTCGCTAAAGTACTCTTTGATTCTGGAGCATCGCATTCATTCATTGCTGCATCATTTGTGTGTGCTTTGGAATTGGAATCGGAGACAATTGATCCTCCTTTGTTTGTTGAGACACCTCTAGGGGGTAAAACACCTCTTAATCGTATTTGCCGAGATTGTGAGTTGATTATTCGTGACCGTCGCTTCGTATTTGACTTCATTATTTTGGAAATGTCGGGATTTGATCTTATCTTGGGGATGGATTGGCTATCCACGTTTCATGCTACCATCGATTGTTTCAAGCGTCGAGTTCGTATTTGTCCTCCCGAGGGTCCTTGCTTCGAGTTCTTTGGGGAGCGTCGGGAACCATTGGAACCGTATTTATGTGGGTCTCGTGAGCTAGAGTCGGTTTATTCATTATTGGCGAGCCTGATGTTAGATGAGGATGCCACTATGCGTGGGGAGTTACCTTTAGTGGTTTGCGACTTCCCGGATGTGTTTCCGGAAGAGTTACCTGGCTTACCTCCCGAAAGAGAAGTCGAGTTCACAATAGATTTACTTCCCGGTACCGCTCCTATCTCCGTACCTCCATATCGTTTCGCGCCCGCTGAATTGAGAGAGTTAAAGACTCAGTTGCAGGAATTGGAGAATTTAGGATTCATTCGTCCGAGTACATCACCGTGGGGAGCACCGGCTCTTTTCGCACAAAAGAAGGATGGTTCACTCCGTTTATGCATTGATTATCGTAAGCTCAATCGCGTAACCGTTAAGAATAAGTATCCCATGCCTAGAATCGATGATTTGTTTGATCAACTTCGAGGTGCCACTTGCTTTTCCAAAATCGATTTGAGATCTGGTTATCACCAATTAAGGGTTCGTAGAGAAGATATTCCTAAAACCGCTTTCCGCACTCGTTATGGCCACTATGAGTTCGTTGTTATGCCTTTCGGATTGACGAACGCTCCAGCTACATTCATGGACTTGATGAATCGTATTTTCTGTGCTTATCTTGATCGTTTCGTTGTCGTCTTTGTGGATGATATTTTGATCTATTCGCCTACGGAGGAGGAACACCAATCCCATCTTGCCATCGTCCTTGAACTTTTGAGAGAGCACCAATTATACGCTAAACTTAGTAAGTGCGAGTTTTGGTTATCCGAAGTCAAATTCTTGGGTCATGTGGTTTCGAAAGGTGGAGTGTCGGTTGATCCAGCAAAGATAGAGTCCATTATGAATTGGCAACAACCGAAGAACGTGTTTGAGATTCGAAGCTTTTTGGGGTTGGCCGGATACTACCGTCGTTTTGTCCTTGACTTTTCTCGTTTAGCAGCACCGATGACTAGATTGACGCGTAAGGGAACCCGTTTTGTTTGGAGTGACTCGTGTGAGACTGCTTTTCAAGAGTTAAAGAAGCGATTGACTACCGCACCTGTTTTGATTGTGCCCGAACGTGGAGTTGGCTACTCCGTGTATTGTGATGCATCTAAGGAAGGGTTGGGGTGCGTGTTGATGCAAGCGGGGCGAGTAGTAGCGTATGGGTCACGACAGTTGAAAACTCACGAGCGGAATTACCCGACACACGATTTAGAACTTGCGGCCGTCGTATTTGCTTTGAAAAGTTGGCGCCATTATTTGTACGGTGAAAATTTTGAAGTCTTTTCCGACCACAAGAGTTTGAAATACCTATTCTCTCAGAAAGAACTTAACCTGCGTCAACGCCGTTGGATGGAGCACTTAGAAGATTATGACTTCGAGTTGCAGTACCACCCGGGGAAAGCGAACGTCGTGGCAGATGCATTGAGTAGGAAACCGACACATCTAGCGAGCCTAGCGATTCACGAGTGGAAAGCAATGAACGATTTGGGCTCTTATGCCATGCACTTTGAGGAAGTTCGGGAAGGGGTCACGTTATGCAACTTGACGGTGCAATCAACTTTATCGACCCGAGTGATTGAGGCTCAACAACGTGATGAGGAAGCGGAGGAACTCCGTACTAGATTCCTTAGTGGAAAAGCTCAAGAAGGGTGGATGATACACGCCGATCAAAGCTTGCGCTACCAAGGAAAGTTGTTCGTACCCGTTTCGTGTCGGGAGGAGATTTTGCAAGAGTTTCATCATTCTCCATTAGCTGTCCATCCAGGAGGAACGAAAATGTATCACGACTTGCGTAGGCAATTTTGGTGGTCCGGGATGAAAAAGGATGTAGTGACTTTCGTATCCAAATGTCTCACGTGTCAGCAAGTGAAAGCCGAACATCAACGACCCGCGGGGGAGTTACAACCATTGCCAGTAGCCGAATGGAAGTGGGAGCATGTGACCATGGATTTCGTTACGGGCTTACCGAGGTCGCCGAGGGGGCATGACGCTATTTGGGTAATTGTGGACCGTTTGACCAAGACCGCTCATTTCTTACCGATTCAGGTCACCGATTCCGTCAATACGCTTAGCCGTTTGTATATTCGAGAGATCATTCGACTTCATGGGATTCCCGTATCCATCGTGTCCGATCGAGATCCGAGGTTTACTGCGCGTTTTTGGCAAAGTTTGCAAGCTGCTTTAGGCACTAATTTGTTATTTAGTACCGCGTATCACCCTCAAACCGATGGGCAATCCGAGAGAACGATCCAGATTTTGGAAGATATGCTTCGGGCTTGTGTGATGGACTTTCGGGGTAGTTGGGAGGATCATTTGCCATTAGTCGAGTTTGCGTACAACAATAGCTATCAATCTAGTATCAAAATGGCACCGTACGAGGCTTTATATGGGAGACCGTGTCGATCGCCTGTCTGTTGGACCGAATTGGGAGAGGCTACGCTTATAGGGCCGGATATGATTAAGGAGACCTCCGAGAGCATGAAAGCAATACGCCAACGTCTTAAGAAAGCTCAAGAGAAAACGACCGAACAAGTTAAGGTGATTCGCCAAAGGTTGTTGACCGCGCAAAGCAGACAAAAGAATTATGCCGATCGTCGTCATCGCCCATTGTCGTTTGAAGAGGGAGATCATGTATTCCTTAAAGTGTCGCCGCGGAGAGGTTTGTCTCGTTTTGGGAAAAAGGGAAAGCTATCACCGCGTTATATCGGGCCGTTCGACATTATTGAGAAAATCGGGGAGGTAGCGTATCGTTTGGCTTTGCCACCGAGGTTATCGGGTATCCATGACGTGTTTCATGTGTCTATGCTGAGGAAGTACGAACCGGATCCGTCGCATGTGTTAGAGTGGTCCGAACTCGAGTTAGAGGCCGATGCGTCTTATGGGGAAGAACCGATCCGTATCTTAGATTCGCGAGATCAAGTGTTGAGGGGTAAGACGATACCATTAGTACGAGTCTTGTGGAGGAGTCAGGGTAGCGAGGAATCGACATGGGAAAGGGAGGACAAGGTTAGAGAAAAGTATCCGCATCTATTTTCGGAATGAACCAATGTGAGTGTTTGAAAATTTAAAGTATCATGGTATTTGATTTGTTGCATAATATTGGTGGATAGATTTGTTGCACGTTTAAATGATGCATGATTTAGTTGAGCATGGTTGTTTAAATTTCGAGGACGAAATTTCTTTAAAGAGGGTAGGATGTAGAGACCCATAAATTTCCTATTTAATTTTTATACTTTAGTAAGAGAAAATAAAAGAAAAGAAAAGGACGAAAATGGTTTAACTATGAATGTGGGTGGGGTCTTATATGCAAGGATTGGAAAGTCATGGGTTTTTGTGCGATTAGTGCATGTGTGCATCGTGTATATCACCAGGAGACATCTTTTTTTTTTCTTTTCATTCTCATTTATTATCCCTCTCTCGGCTCTCTCCATCTCTCAACCAAAAATTCATCTCCAAACCCAAAACCCACAACAATCAACTCCCAAACAATTTTCTACTCGCATTTTGGAGCTCGTATTGCGTTGGACAAAGCTTGGCTCGGTGTATTGTTGCTTGAATTGGATTCTAGAAGTTAGGGCTTGCTCCATCTTTTCGATTCCGGTTTGGGTGCTCAAGGTAGGAAATTCTACCTCTCTTTATATGTTTTTTGGGTTCTCTTATGTCCTATTTGAGTACCTCCATGCTTTGTTTGAGCTTGTATTGATTGTGGTTTGGTCTGGACGAAAATCTGTTATCTATTGAAAAATCGCCAAATTTTGAATTCCTACCGGTAGGATGATTTTCTCTACTGGTAGAACCTGGTTTCTGTGATTACGTATACTCCCTGCCTTGCGTTTGTACCGGTAGGACTTGTTCCCTACCGGTAGGATTATAAATTTTTCTTACCTACCGGTACTAATTATTTTTTTTCTACCGGCAGAACCTTTTGAACCATGACTTGTTCTCCCTGCATCCGAATTGTACCGGCAGCCCATGGTTTCCCTGCCGGTAGGCTAACTGTTAAACTCCAAAAATTCCATCGTTGCTTGTTGCCCATTTTCCTTTAGGCTTTGACTTTTCCATGGGCATATTTAATCAATTAAAGGCTTACCATAAGAGATTAGATGGCACCACCTGTCTTGTGCAATTTAAGGTACTTTGAATTTGTACGAAATGGTGAAGCTGGGAAATGATAAGAGTGGGCTTCTTACACGACATTTGTACGAACGATACACTTGAATTTGTGAATAACGCGCGAACATTCGGGGCCCATCGACGGGTGGGTGACCTGGCAGGGGATATTCAGGGTCCCATAATTAGCCTGGCAGGAGCTAATGCTCAAAATAATCATTCAAGGCCTAACCTTCAAGGTGGGTGCTTGGCAGGGGATGTTCAGGGTCCCAAAATTAGCCTGGCAGGAGCTTCGGCTCAGACACACAAAAGCGACACGACATGTTGAGACATAATTTGACGAGTATGATTTATGGGTTGAATAAAAGAAAGATTAGAGATTTTGGAACACTCGTTCATGAAAATTGTGCTTCCTCAGTTGTCTTGATCATCCATTGTTCATTCGTTTGTCTCGCTCATTTGCATATAGAGTTTGCGTAGACTTTTCTACTGAGCTAGTGTAGCTCAAGCCTTAAATTATTTTCAGGTGCTAATCCGGAACCGTAGCTTGCATTGCTTGGAGTGCTTGACGTGTGGACATTTCTTTTGAAAGCTAACCAAGAAGTTACTCTTCCATCTTCGTAAATTCCTTTTGAAAGATGTATTTGTAACTAAAGTGTAATTCTTTTGACTTGGAATATTGTATCTATTAATTCTCTTCGAAATTCAATACTTATGCTAATTTGGGGCCATTGAGCCGATGTTGTAATATTTTGGAACTTTATGAATTTGGAAGTATTTACTTGGGAATGAGAATACGGCGATATCTTTTGGGTACCGTACGGATATTAGTGAGGATCTTTATTATGAAAATCTTTTATATTTATGTTGAAAATTCAGGACGTGACAACTTGGTATCAAAGCGTGAGTTTAGAACACCTAGAGACCGTGGGGAGACGTTCCGTCTCATGGGTTCAAAATGTCGCGCCTTCTAACATAATTTGTGCATGCTTGTGTGACTAACATTCATGTGACTACTTGACATTGCATTTTTCGATATTGTAGAGTGGAGTAGAGTCGTTATTGCCCGTGTTGGGAAGTCCGTGGCTTTGACCTCATAGTAATAATGTTGTGATTAATAGTTTTTCCTCTTATATCATGTAGTAAGATGCCTCCGAAGTCGCACGTTAGGCGGGGTGCAGCCGGGAACCGGGGTGGTCGTGGCCGTGGTCGTGGCCGTGGAGTACCTCCGGAGGATGAGGTTAGTCAGCTCGGGGAGAACCCTGTTGGGAATCCGGGGGCTGGGGCCGGTCGTGGTGCAGGAGTACCACCTAATCAGACCCAATTTGCTAGAGATCTCGTCGCAGCACTTACGGCTGCAAATCTTGTAAACCAAGCTCCTAGAGAGAATGCTGAGGATCGAGCCATGGTGGCGATGCGAGAGTTTAGCCGTAGAAACCCTCCAGTGTTCGATGGGACTAGTAGCGACCCTTTGGTAGCGGACCATTGGCTAGCCCAAATTCGTAAACTTTTCAGAGCTCTCAATATCACGGAAGACAACATCAGGGTTGGTATTGTGGCCGTTCAGCTAGTCGGGGAGGCCGGTGAATGGTGGGAATCTGTCCTAGAGAGTAGAAAAGATGCGAGGAGGGCGGCAAGAACCGCAGCTCAGGTAGACGAACCAGATGTTGAAAATTTAACATGGGCGGAGTTTGAGGTGCTCTTTGAGGAGCAGTACTTTCCAGAAACTAGCCGTGAAAATCTGAGGGAACAATTTGAGAAACTGGAGCAAGGTAATATGACGGTGTCAGAGTACGCACAGAAATTCCAATCCTTGTCTCGTTTTGCTCCAGAGTTGGTAGCAACAGAGGAGAGAAAGTGTCGACGGTTTGAAAAGGGGCTGCATAGCACTTTGAGGAGAATGGTGGCGGTCCAGCGTAGAATGAAGTTCTCTGAGGTGGTAGAATGCGCAAGGAGCATCGAAATACCGAAGGAGGCACAACGAAATGTGAGGCCTTGGGAACCAAGGCAACCGGTGGGAGGTTTGAGTTCTTCTTCAGGCAGCTTCGGGAGTCAAGGGAGGAAAAGGCCGAGGGAACCATCTCAGGCACCACAGGGTAGTTCGTCAAACTTTAGGCTGCCTTCTTCTTTGGGGACTCGGGGTGCTCTGGCTAGACCTCCGTCTGTGTGCTACAAGTGCAACCAACCTGGACACGTTCGTGCTCAGTGTCCGCAGCTCGAGAAGGCTTGTTTCATTTGTGGTAAAACAGATCATTTCGCAAGGAACTATTCTCAGGGGTCATGGGCGCGTAGTGAATCGGGTTCCGTGCAGCAGCCAGGATCGGGGGGTAATGCGGGCCGATAGTTTAGGGGCACTCAGAGGCAGCAGCAGCCTTACTTTCGCCAGACTACGTCAGCTCAGAGTTCCGGAGTTGATAAGGGAGCGAGTTCTTCCGCGCCTACTCAGGGTTCTGGTCAGAGGGGAGGTTTTGTGCAGGGTCAAGGCACCCAGGGACGAGTTTTCAACATTACTTCTGCTATTCTACCTACCACTTCCCAGGCTCCGGAAACTTCAGTTGTGAGGGGTACTTTTCTTTTGTTCAACTCTTTCGCTAAAGTACTCTTTGATTCTGGAGCATCGCATTCATTCATTGCTGCATCATTTGTGTGTGCTTTGGAATTGGAATCGGAGACAATTGATCCTCCTTTGTTTGTTGAGACACCTCTAGGGGGTAAAACACCTCTTAATCGTATTTGCCGAGATTGTGAGTTGATTATTCGTGACCGTCGCTTCGTATTTGACTTCATTATTTTGGAAATGTCGGGATTTGATCTTATCTTGGGGATGGATTGGCTATCCACGTTTCATGCTACCATCGATTGTTTCAAGCGTCGAGTTCGTATTTGTCCTCCCGAGGGTCCTTGCTTCGAGTTCTTTGGGGAGCGTCGGGAACCATTGGAACCGTATTTATGTGGGTCTCGTGAGCTAGAGTCGGTTTATTCATTATTGGCGAGCCTGATGTTAGATGAGGATGCCACTATGCGTGGGGAGTTACCTTTAGTGTTTTGCGACTTCCCGGATGTGTTTCCGGAAGAGTTACCTGGCTTACCTCCCGAAAGAGAAGTCGAGTTCACAATAGATTTACTTCCCGGTACCGCTCCTATCTCCGTACCTCCATATCGTTTCGCGCCCGCTGAATTGAGAGAGTTAAAGACTCAGTTGCAGGAATTGGAGAATTTAGGATTCATTCGTCCGAGTACATCACCGTGGGGAGCACCGGCTCTTTTCGCACAAAAGAAGGATGGTTCACTCCGTTTATGCATTGATTATCGTAAGCTCAATCGCGTAACCGTTAAGAATAAGTATCCCATGCCTAGAATCGATGATTTGTTTGATCAACTTCGAGGTGCCACTTGCTTTTCCAAAATCGATTTGAGATCTGGTTATCACCAATTAAGGGTTCGTAGAGAAGATATTCCTAAAACCGCTTTCCGCACTCGTTATGGCCACTATGAGTTCGTTGTTATGCCTTTCGGATTGACGAACGCTCCAGCTACATTCATGGACTTGATGAATCGTATTTTCTGTGCTTATCTTGATCGTTTCGTTGTCGTCTTTGTGGATGATATTTTGATCTATTCGCCTACGGAGGAGGAACACCAATCCCATCTTGCCATCGTCCTTGAACTTTTGAGAGAGCACCAATTATACGCTAAACTTAGTAAGTGCGAGTTTTGGTTATCCGAAGTCAAATTCTTGGGTCATGTGGTTTCGAAAGGTGGAGTGTCGGTTGATCCAGCAAAGATAGAGTCCATTATGAATTGGCAACAACCGAAGAACGTGTTTGAGATTCGAAGCTTTTTGGGGTTGGCCGGATACTACCGTCGTTTTGTCCTTGACTTTTCTCGTTTAGCAGCACCGATGACTAGATTGACGCGTAAGGGAACCCGTTTTGTTTGGAGTGACTCGTGTGAGACTGCTTTTCAAGAGTTAAAGAAGCGATTGACTACCGCACCTGTTTTGATTGTGCCCGAACGTGGAGTTGGCTACTCCGTGTATTGTGATGCATCTAAGGAAGGGTTGGGGTGCGTGTTGATGCAAGCGGGGCGAGTAGTAGCGTATGGGTCACGACAGTTGAAAACTCACGAGCGGAATTACCCGACACACGATTTAGAACTTGCGGCCGTCGTATTTGCTTTGAAAAGTTGGCGCCATTATTTGTACGGTGAAAATTTTGAAGTCTTTTCCGACCACAAGAGTTTGAAATACCTATTCTCTCAGAAAGAACTTAACCTGCGTCAACGCCGTTGGATGGAGCACTTAGAAGATTATGACTTCGAGTTGCAGTACCACCCGGGGAAAGCGAACGTCGTGGCAGATGCATTGAGTAGGAAACCGACACATCTAGCGAGCCTAGCGATTCACGAGTGGAAAGCAATGAACGATTTGGGCTCTTATGCCATGCACTTTGAGGAAGTTCGGGAAGGGGTCACGTTATGCAACTTGACGGTGCAATCAACTTTATCGACCCGAGTGATTGAGGCTCAACAACGTGATGAGGAAGCGGAGGAACTCCGTACTAGATTCCTTAGTGGAAAAGCTCAAGAAGGGTGGATGATACACGCCGATCAAAGCTTGCGCTACCAAGGAAAGTTGTTCGTACCCGTTTCGTGTCGGGAGGAGATTTTGCAAGAGTTTCATCATTCTCCATTAGCTGTCCATCCAGGAGGAACGAAAATGTATCACGACTTGCGTAGGCAATTTTGGTGGTCCGGGATGAAAAAGGATGTAGTGACTTTCGTATCCAAATGTCTCACGTGTCAGCAAGTGAAAGCCGAACATCAACGACCCGCGGGGGAGTTACAACCATTGCCAGTAGCCGAATGGAAGTGGGAGCATGTGACCATGGATTTCGTTACGGGCTTACCGAGGTCGCCGAGGGGGCATGACGCTATTTGGGTAATTGTGGACCGTTTGACCAAGACCGCTCATTTCTTACCGATTCAGGTCACCGATTCCGTCAATACGCTTAGCCGTTTGTATATTCGAGAGATCATTCGACTTCATGGGATTCCCGTATCCATCGTGTCCGATCGAGATCCGAGGTTTACTGCGCGTTTTTGGCAAAGTTTGCAAGCTGCTTTAGGCACTAATTTGTTATTTAGTACCGCGTATCACCCTCAAACCGATGGGCAATCCGAGAGAACGATCCAGATTTTGGAAGATATGCTTCGGGCTTGTGTGATGGACTTTCGGGGTAGTTGGGAGGATCATTTGCCATTAGTCGAGTTTGCGTACAACAATAGCTATCAATCTAGTATCAAAATGGCACCGTACGAGGCTTTATATGGGAGACCGTGTCGATCGCCTGTCTGTTGGACCGAATTGGGAGAGGCTACGCTTATAGGGCCGGATATGATTAAGGAGACCTCCGAGAGCATGAAAGCAATACGCCAACGTCTTAAGAAAGCTCAAGAGAAAACGACCGAACAAGTTAAGGTGATTCGCCAAAGGTTGTTGACCGCGCAAAGCAGACAAAAGAATTATGCCGATCGTCGTCATCGCCCATTGTCGTTTGAAGAGGGAGATCATGTATTCCTTAAAGTGTCGCCGCGGAGAGGTTTGTCTCGTTTTGGGAAAAAGGGAAAGCTATCACCGCGTTATATCGGGCCGTTCGACATTATTGAGAAAATCGGGGAGGTAGCGTATCGTTTGGCTTTGCCACCGAGGTTATCGGGTATCCATGACGTGTTTCATGTGTCTATGCTGAGGAAGTACGAACCGGATCCGTCGCATGTGTTAGAGTGGTCCGAACTCGAGTTAGAGGCCGATGCGTCTTATGGGGAAGAACCGATCCGTATCTTAGATTCGCGAGATCAAGTGTTGAGGGGTAAGACGATACCATTAGTACGAGTCTTGTGGAGGAGTCAGGGTAGCGAGGAATCGACATGGGAAAGGGAGGACAAGGTTAGAGAAAAGTATCCGCATCTATTTTCGGAATGAACCAATGTGAGTGTTTGAAAATTTAAAGTATCATGGTATTTGATTTGTTGCATAATATTGGTGGATAGATTTGTTGCACGTTTAAATGATGCATGATTTAGTTGAGCATGGTTGTTTAAATTTCGAGGACGAAATTTCTTTAAAGAGGGTAGGATGTAGAGACCCATAAATTTCCTATTTAATTTTTATACTTTAGTAAGAGAAAATAAAAGAAAAGAAAAGGACGAAAATGGTTTAACTATGAATGTGGGTGGGGTCTTATATGCAAGGATTGGAAAGTCATGGGTTTTTGTGCGATTAGTGCATGTGTGCATCGTGTATATCACCAGGAGACATATTTTTTTTTTCTTTTCATTCTCATTTATTATCCCTCTCTCGGCTCTCTCCATCTCTCAACCAAAAATTCATCTCCAAACCCAAAACCCACAACAATCAACTCCCAAACAATTTTCTACTCGCATTTTGGAGCTCGTATTGCGTTGGACAAAGCTTGGCTCGGTGTATTGTTGCTTGAATTGGATTCTAGAAGTTAGGGCTTGCTCCATCTTTTCGATTCCGGTTTGGGTGCTCAAGGTAGGAAATTCTACCTCTCTTTATATGTTTTTTGGGTTCTCTTATGTCCTATTTGAGTACCTCCATGCTTTGTTTGAGCTTGTATTGATTGTGGTTTGGTCTGGACGAAAATCTGTTATCTATTGAAAAATCGCCAAATTTTGAATTCCTACCGGTAGGATGATTTTCTCTACTGGTAGAACCTGGTTTCTGTGATTACGTATACTCCCTGCCTTGCGTTTGTACCGGTAGGACTTGTTCCCTACCGGTAGGATTATAAATTTTTCTTACCTACCGGTACTAATTATTTTTTTTCTACCGGCAGAACCTTTTGAACCATGACTTGTTCTCCCTGCATCCGAATTGTACCGGCAGCCCATGGTTTCCCTGCCGGTAGGCTAACTGTTAAACTCCAAAAATTCCATCGTTGCTTGTTGCCCATTTTCCTTTAGGCTTTGACTTTTCCATGGGCATATTTAATCAATTAAAGGCTTACCATAAGAGATTAGATGGCACCACCTGTCTTGTGCAATTTAAGGTACTTTGAATTTGTACGAAATGGTGAAGCTGGGAAATGATAAGAGTGGGCTTCTTACACGACATTTGTACGAACGATACACTTGAATTTGTGAATAACGCGCGAACATTCGGGGCCCATCGACGGGTGGGTGACCTGGCAGGGGATATTCAGGGTCCCATAATTAGCCTGGCAGGAGCTAATGCTCAAAATAATCATTCAAGGCCTAACCTTCAAGGTGGGTGCTTGGCAGGGGATGTTCGGGGTCCCAAAATTAGCCTGGCAGGAGCTTCGGCTCAGACACACAAAAGCGACACGACATGTTGAGACATAATTTGACGAGTATGATTTATGGGTTGAATAAAAGAAAGATTAGAGATTTTGGAACACTCGTTCATGAAAATTGTGCTTCCTCAGTTGTCTTGATCATCCATTGTTCATTCGTTTGTCTCGCTCATTTGCATATAGAGTTTGCGTAGACTTTTCTACTGAGCTAGTGTAGCTCAAGCCTTAAATTATTTTCAGGTGCTAATCCGGAACCGTAGCTTGCATTGCTTGGAGTGCTTGACGTGTGGACATTTCTTTTGAAAGCTAACCAAGAAGTTACTCTTCCATCTTCGTAAATTCCTTTTGAAAGATGTATTTGTAACTAAAGTGTAATTCTTTTGACTTGGAATATTGTATCTATTAATTCTCTTCGAAATTCAATACTTATGCTAATTTGGGGCCATTGAGCCGATGTTGTAATATTTTGGAACTTTATGGATTTGGAAGTATTTACTTGGGAATGAGAATACGGCGATATCTTTTGGGTACCGTACGGATATTAGTGAGGATCTTTATTATGAAAATCTTTTATATTTATGTTGAAAATTCAGGACGTGACAACTTGGTATCAAAGCGTGAGTTTAGAACACCTAGAGACCGTGGGGAGACGTTCCGTCTCATGGGTTCAAAATGTCGCGCCTTCTAACATAATTTGTGCATGCTTGTGTGACTAACATTCATGTGACTACTTGACATTGCATTTTTCGATATTGTAGAGTGGAGTAGAGTCGTTATTGCCCGTGTTGGGAAGTCCGTGGCTTTGACCTCATAGTAATAATGTTGTGATTAATAGTTTTTCCTCTTATATCATGTAGTAAGATGCCTCCGAAGTCGCGCGTTAGGCGGGGTGCAGCCGGGAACCGGGGTGGTCGTGGCCGTGGTCGTGGCCGTGGAGTACCTCCGGAGGATGAGGTTAGTCAGCTCGGGGAGAACCCTGTTGGGAATCCGGGGGCTGGGGCCGGTCGTGGTGCAGGAGTACCACCTAATCAGACCCAATTTGCTAGAGATCTCGTCGCAGCACTTACGGCTGCAAATCTTGTAAACCAAGCTCCTAGAGAGAATGCTGAGGATCGAGCCATGGTGGCGATGCGAGAGTTTAGCCGTAGAAACCCTCCAGTGTTCGATGGGACTAGTAGCGACCCTTTGGTAGCGGACCATTGGCTAGCCTAAATTCGTAAACTTTTCAGAGCTCTCAATATCACGGAAGACAACATCAGGGTTGGTATTGTGGCCGTTCAGCTAGTCGGGGAGGCCGGTGAATGGTGGGAATCTGTCCTAGAGAGTAGAAAAGATGCGAGGAGGGCGGCAAGAACCGCAGCTCAGGTAGACGAACCAGATGTTGAAAATTTAACATGGGCGGAGTTTGAGGTGCTCTTTGAGGAGCAGTACTTTCCAGAAACTAGCCGTGAAAATCTGAGGGAACAATTTGAGAAACTGGAGCAAGGTAATATGACGGTGTCAGAGTACGCACAGAAATTCCAATCCTTGTCTTGTTTTGCTCCAGAGTTGGTAGCAACAGAGGAGAGAAAGTGTCGACGGTTTGAAAAGGGGCTGCATAGCACTTTGAGGAGAATGGTGGCGGTCCAGCGTAGAATGAAGTTCTCTGAGGTGGTAGAATGCGCAAGGAGCATCGAAATACCGAAGGAGGCACAACGAAATGTGAGGCCTTGGGAACCAAGGCAACCGGTGGGAGGTTTGAGTTCTTCTTCAGGCAGCTTCGGGAGTCAAGGGAGGAAAAGGCCGAGGGAACCATCTCAGGCACCACAAGGTAGTTCGTCGAACTTTAGGCTGCCTTCTTCTTTGGGGACTCGGGGTGCTCTGGCTAGACCTCCGTCTGTGTGCTACAAGTGCAACCAACCTGGACACGTTCGTGCTCAGTGTCCGCAGCTCGAGAAGGCTTGTTTCATTTGTGGTAAAACAGATCATTTCGCAAGGAACTGTTCTCAGGGGTCATGGGCGCGTAGTGAATCGGGTTCCGTGCAGCAGCCAGGATCGGGGGGTAATGCGGGCCGACAGTTTAGGGGCACTCAGAGGCAGCAGCAGCCTTACTTTCGCCAGACTACGTCAGCTCAGAGTTCCGGAGTTGATAAGGGAGCGAGTTCTTCCGCGCCTACTCAGGGTTCTGGTCAGAGGGGAGGTTTTGTGCAGGGTCAAGGCACCCAGGGACGAGTTTTCAACATTACTTCTGCTATTCTACCTACCACTTCCCAGGCTCCGGAAACTTCAGTTGTGAGGGGTACTTTTCTTTTGTTCAACTCTTTCGCTAAAGTACTCTTTGATTCTGGAGCATCGCATTCATTCATTGCTGCATCATTTGTGTGTGCTTTGGAATTGGAATCGGAGACAATTGATCCTCCTTTGTTTGTTGAGACACCTCTAGGGGGTAAAACACCTCTTAATCGTATTTGCCGAGATTGTGAGTTGATTATTCGTGACCGTCGCTTCGTATTTGACTTCATTATTTTGGAAATGTCGGGATTTGATCTTATCTTGGGGATGGATTGGCTATCCACGTTTCATGCTACCATCGATTGTTTCAAGCGTCGAGTTCGTATTTGTCCTCCCGAGGGTCCTTGCTTCGAGTTCTTTGGGGAGCGTCGGGAACCATTGGAACCGTATTTATGTGGGTCTCGTGAGCTAGAGTCGGTTTATTCATTATTGGCGAGCCTGATGTTAGATGAGGATGCCACTATGCGTGGGGAGTTACCTTTAGTGTTTTGCGACTTCCCGGATGTGTTTCCGGAAGAGTTACCTGGCTTACCTCCCGAAAGAGAAGTCGAGTTCACAATAGATTTACTTCCCGGTACCGCTCCTATCTCCGTACCTCCATATCGTTTCGCGCCCGCTGAATTGAGAGAGTTAAAGACTCAGTTGCAGGAATTGGAGAATTTAGGATTCATTCGTCCGAGTACATCACCGTGGGGAGCACCGGCTCTTTTCGCACAAAAGAAGGATGGTTCACTCCGTTTATGCATTGATTATCGTAAGCTCAATCGCGTAACCGTTAAGAATAAGTATCCCATGCCTAGAATCGATGATTTGTTTGATCAACTTCGAGGTGCCACTTGCTTTTCCAAAATCGATTTGAGATCTGGTTATCACCAATTAAGGGTTCGTAGAGAAGATATTCCTAAAACCGCTTTCCGCACTCGTTATGGCCACTATGAGTTCGTTGTTATGCCTTTCGGATTGACGAACGCTCCAGCTACATTCATGGACTTGATGAATCGTATTTTCTGTGCTTATCTTGATCGTTTCGTTGTCGTCTTTGTGGATGATATTTTGATCTATTCGCCTACGGAGGAGGAACACCAATCCCATCTTGCCATCGTCCTTGAACTTTTGAGAGAGCACCAATTATACGCTAAACTTAGTAAGTGCGAGTTTTGGTTATCCGAAGTCAAATTCTTGGGTCATGTGGTTTCGAAAGGTGGAGTGTCGGTTGATCCAGCAAAGATAGAGTCCATTATGAATTGGCAACAACCGAAGAACGTGTTTGAGATTCGAAGCTTTTTGGGGTTGGCCGGATACTACCGTCGTTTTGTCCTTGACTTTTCTCGTTTAGCAGCACCGATGACTAGATTGACGCGTAAGGGAACCCGTTTTGTTTGGAGTGACTCGTGTGAGACTGCTTTTCAAGAGTTAAAGAAGCGATTGACTACCGCACCTGTTTTGATTGTGCCCGAACGTGGAGTTGGCTACTCCGTGTATTGTGATGCATCTAAGGAAGGGTTGGGGTGCGTGTTGATGCAAGCGGGGCGAGTAGTAGCGTATGGGTCACGACAGTTGAAAACTCACGAGCGGAATTACCCGACACACGATTTAGAACTTGCGGCCGTCGTATTTGCTTTGAAAAGTTGGCGCCATTATTTGTACGGTGAAAATTTTGAAGTCTTTTCCGACCACAAGAGTTTGAAATACCTATTCTCTCAGAAAGAACTTAACCTGCGTCAACGCCGTTGGATGGAGCACTTAGAAGATTATGACTTCGAGTTGCAGTACCACCCGGGGAAAGCGAACGTCGTGGCAGATGCATTGAGTAGGAAACCGACACATCTAGCGAGCCTAGCGATTCACGAGTGGAAAGCAATGAACGATTTGGGCTCTTATGCCATGCACTTTGAGGAAGTTCGGGAAGGGGTCACGTTATGCAACTTGACGGTGCAATCAACTTTATCGACCCGAGTGATTGAGGCTCAACAACGTGATGAGGAAGCGGAGGAACTCCGTACTAGATTCCTTAGTGGAAAAGCTCAAGAAGGGTGGATGATACACGCCGATCAAAGCTTGCGCTACCAAGGAAAGTTGTTCGTACCCGTTTCGTGTCGGGAGGAGATTTTGCGAGAGTTTCATCATTCTCCATTAGCTGTCCATCCAGGAGGAACGAAAATGTATCACGACTTGCGTAGGCAATTTTGGTGGTCCGGGATGAAAAAGGATGTAGTGACTTTCGTATCCAAATGTCTCACGTGTCAGCAAGTGAAAGCCGAACATCAACGACCCGCGGGGGAGTTACAACCATTGCCAGTAGCCGAATGGAAGTGGGAGCATGTGACCATGGATTTCGTTACGGGCTTACCGAGGTCGCCGAGGGGGCATGACGCTATTTGGGTAATTGTGGACCGTTTGACCAAGACCGCTCATTTCTTACCGATTCAGGTCACCGATTCCGTCAATACGCTTAGCCGTTTGTATATTTGAGAGATCATTCGACTTCATGGGATTCCCGTATCCATCGTGTCCGATCGAGATCCGAGGTTTACTGCGCGTTTTTGGCAAAGTTTGCAAGCTGCTTTAGGCACTAATTTGTTATTTAGTACCGCGTATCACCCTCAAACCGATGGGCAATCCGAGAGAACGATCCAGATTTTGGAAGATATGCTTCGGGCTTGTGTGATGGACTTTCGGGGTAGTTGGGAGGATCATTTGCCATTAGTCGAGTTTGCGTACAACAATAGCTATCAATCTAGTATCAAAATGGCACCGTACGAGGCTTTATATGGGAGACCGTGTCGATCGCCTGTCTGTTGGACCGAATTGGGAGAGGCTACGCTTATAGGGCCGGATATGATTAAGGAGACCTCCGAGAGCATGAAAGCAATACGCCAACGTCTTAAGAAAGCTCAAGAGAAAACGACCGAACAAGTTAAGGTGATTCGCCAAAGGTTGTTGACCGCGCAAAGCAGACAAAAGAATTATGCCGATCGTCGTCATCGCCCATTGTCGTTTGAAGAGGGAGATCATGTATTCCTTAAAGTGTCGCCGCGGAGAGGTTTGTCTCGTTTTGGGAAAAAGGGAAAGCTATCACCGCGTTATATCGGGCCGTTCGACATTATTGAGAAAATCGGGGAGGTAGCGTATCGTTTGGCTTTGCCACCGAGGTTATCGGGTATCCATGACGTGTTTCATGTGTCTATGCTGAGGAAGTACGAACCGGATCCGTCGCATGTGTTAGAGTGGTCCGAACTCGAGTTAGAGGCCGATGCGTCTTATGGGGAAGAACCGATCCGTATCTTAGATTCGCGAGATCAAGTGTTGAGGGGTAAGACGATACCATTAGTACGAGTCTTGTGGAGGAGTCAGGGTAGCGAGGAATCGACATGGGAAAGGGAGGACAAGGTTAGAGAAAAGTATCCGCATCTATTTTCGGAATGAACCAATGTGAGTGTTTGAAAATTTAAAGTATCATGGTATTTGATTTGTTGCATAATATTGGTGGATAGATTTGTTGCACGTTTAAATGATGCATGATTTAGTTGAGCATGGTTGTTTAAATTTCGAGGACGAAATTTCTTTAAAGAGGGTAGGATGTAGAGACCCATAAATTTCCTATTTAATTTTTATACTTTAGTAAGAGAAAATAAAAGAAAAGAAAAGGACGAAAATGGTTTAACTATGAATGTGGGTGGGGTCTTATATGCAAGGATTGGAAAGTCATGGGTTTTTGTGCGATTAGTGCATGTGTGCATCGTGTATATCACCAGGAGACATATTTTTTTTTTCTTTTCATTCTCATTTATTATCCCTCTCTCGGCTCTCTCCATCTCTCAACCAAAAATTCATCTCCAAACCCAAAACCCACAACAATCAACTCCCAAACAATTTTCTACTCGCATTTTGGAGCTCGTATTGCGTTGGACAAAGCTTGGCTCGGTGTATTGTTGCTTGAATTGGATTCTAGAAGTTAGGGCTTGCTCCATCTTTTCGATTCCGGTTTGGGTGCTCAAGGTAGGAAATTCTACCTCTCTTTATATGTTTTTTGGGTTCTCTTATGTCCTATTTGAGTACCTCCATGCTTTGTTTGAGCTTGTATTGATTGTGGTTTGGTCTGGACGAAAATCTGTTATCTATTGAAAAATCGCCAAATTTTGAATTCCTACCGGTAGGATGATTTTCTCTACTGGTAGAACCTGGTTTCTGTGATTACGTATACTCCCTGCCTTGCGTTTGTACCGGTAGGACTTGTTCCCTACCGGTAGGATTATAAATTTTTCTTACCTACCGGTACTAATTATTTTTTTTCTACCGGCAGAACCTTTTGAACCATGACTTGTTCTCCCTGCATCCGAATTGTACCGGCAGCCCATGGTTTCCCTGCCGGTAGGCTAACTGTTAAACTCCAAAAATTCCATCGTTGCTTGTTGCCCATTTTCCTTTAGGCTTTGACTTTTCCATGGGCATATTTAATCAATTAAAGGCTTACCATAAGAGATTAGATGGCACCACCTGTCTTGTGCAATTTAAGGTACTTTGAATTTGTACGAAATGGTGAAGCTGGGAAATGATAAGAGTGGGCTTCTTACACGACATTTGTACGAACGATACACTTGAATTTGTGAATAACGCGCGAACATTCGGGGCCCATCGACGGGTGGGTGACCTGGCAGGGGATATTCAGGGTCCCATAATTAGCCTGGCAGGAGCTAATGCTCAAAATAATCATTCAAGGCCTAACCTTCAAGGTGGGTGCTTGGCAGGGGATGTTCAGGGTCCCAAAATTAGCCTGGCAGGAGCTTCGGCTCAGACACACAAAAGCGACACGACATGTTGAGACATAATTTGACGAGTATGATTTATGGGTTGAATAAAAGAAAGATTAGAGATTTTGGAACACTCGTTCATGAAAATTGTGCTTCCTCAGTTGTCTTGATCATCCATTGTTCATTCGTTTGTCTCGCTCATTTGCATATAGAGTTTGCGTAGACTTTTCTACTGAGCTAGTGTAGCTCAAGCCTTAAATTATTTTCAGGTGCTAATCCGGAACCGTAGCTTGCATTGCTTGGAGTGCTTGACGTGTGGACATTTCTTTTGAAAGCTAACCAAGAAGTTACTCTTCCATCTTCGTAAATTCCTTTTGAAAGATGTATTTGTAACTAAAGTGTAATTCTTTTGACTTGGAATATTGTATCTATTAATTCTCTTCGAAATTCAATACTTATGCTAATTTGGGGCCATTGAGCCGATGTTGTAATATTTTGGAACTTTATGGATTTGGAAGTATTTACTTGGGAATGAGAATACGGCGATATCTTTTGGGTACCGTACGGATATTAGTGAGGATCTTTATTATGAAAATCTTTTATATTTATGTTGAAAATTCAGGACGTGACAATTGATGTTTCATTACAGAAATTTTTGTAAGTTCTGGAAAATGGGGATGCAATACAAGGGTGTAGTGGGTAATTCAAGTCGTCTATTTTGGCATTCAGTAGTTCATACTATTTGAAATTTCATATTATAAGGTTAATGTGGCAATCTGACTCTTTACAATTTAATATTTCTACAATGTCACTCAAACCAAGATGCCTAATTCTTATTTAAGAGAAAACTTAATAAGTTTTTTAGAGTTAAGGAGACATAGACGAAATGAATCTAAAAACAAAAACATTATGATCAAAGCCAAAAAAAATTTGATTAAAAATAAAAATAAGTCAATATGCCAAGTATTTTGTCTTTATTGACAAAAGTTTGAGTTCTATAATAATTTTATACTTTTTCGATTTCTCTTGTCAAGATGAACCAATAATTCACAAAAATTTAACACAAAACTAAAAAATGCAAAAAAAAAAAAATTGAAAAAAAAGGGCACTTTTCTTATTTAGTCAAAATAGGAGTAATAAATCACAAACAACTCAATTCATTTGCAAGCATATATACATGAGGTACGAAGTTTAACAAGTAGCTGCAAGAGTTTTTTTTCTTTTTATCCCCTAAACTATGCACATTTTCTCTACTTAGTCCCTGAACTATTAATTTGGCGATTTCATCCCTTCAACTATCATTCTGTTACCTAATTAGTCCAATAGATAACGGAAATTAAGAATTTGGACGGAAAATGCTACATAATGCCTTATTTGAGACCCTGTAGAGCAGATATTTGATTATAACAGCCCTAGAGATAAAAATTAATTATGACCCTTTAGAATAAAATAATCAGAAAAATAAGACATTCGTACCAGTTCAAATAGATTGAAAATTAGAGCATTTAATTTTTTTTACAAGGTTCATATATCAAAATCTTACGTGGCGCTTTATATATTTTTTCTAAAAACGCTGACCTCCTTATATAGAATTTAGACTGTTTATATATTAAAAATATGGTTAAAAAGTAAGCGCTCTAATTTTCAATCCATATGAATTGGTGCGAAGATCTTTTTTTTTATCATTTTATCGTAAAAGGTCATCGTTAATTTTGTCTGTAGAGCTCTCATAATCAAGTATCTGCTCTAAAGGATCCCAAATAAAAAATAATAATTAACTATGAAAACCCTAGAGAAAAAAATTAATTATAACCCTTTAGAATAATATGATAAAAAGAATAAGATTTTCACGCTGGTCCAAACGGATTGAAAATTAGAGCACTTAAACCTTCTAAAAAAATTAAGTGCTCCAATTTTCAATCCGTTTGAACCGGTGCAAAGGTTTTATTTTTTTGTTCATATTATTCTAAGGGGTCATAATTATTTTTATCTCTAGGGCGTCATAATCAAGTTTCTGCTCTATAGGGTCTCAAACAGGGCCTTCTATGACATTTTTCGTCCAAATTCTTAATTCCGTCATTATTGGACTAAGTAGGTAACGGAATGATAGTTGAGGGGATGAAATTGCCAAATTGATAGTTCAGGGACTAAGTAGAGAAAGTGTGCATAGTTTAGGGGATTAAAAGAAAAAAAAAAACTCTAGCTGCAATTCTGTCTGTCTGTTTTTTCTTTCCAAGATTGGCCACAAAACAGAGTTTAACCTCTCAAGAACATATTTTGACCCAACACTAACAGTCTTTTTGGATGAAAGAAAGGATTTTGATTCCTAGCGAAATCACTCATTTGGGTTGACTATTTTGGTGAGAAATTGAGAGAAAAGTGCAAAATAAAATGTTTTGATTGGTTTCTCCTATTTCTCATCCAATCTCACAAAAAATGGTGAGATTTTGTAAGAAAGGGATCCCCTTTTCCTTTCTTATCTCACCCCTTCTCATCATCCAAGGGGCTGTAAAAGAAAAAGAAAACAAGCATAATTAAGATTGTGAGCAGCAGCAACAGCAGCTAGTTTGATGAAGCCAGAAGCCATCATCAGCAATCCAGTTCATACAACCAAGAATATATTGTCTAACAACAAAATCACAAAACACGCTTCGATATTCTGTGAAATGATATGGAATAATCAAAGCAAAGCTGAAATGATAAATAAAAAATAAAATTCAAGCAAAGCTGAAGAAAACTGTCAATATTCTTGGGGATGCCACCCCTTTTGTAGGATCAAGGCTAATTACATTTCAAGAAAGGACCCAAAACATACAATTGGAAAAGCAAAACAACATCCACCGATCAATGATTGCTACCCTATTGTACTTACCATCATGCTAAAGTACAAGTTTTTTGGGATACTAGGTACATCGCGACGTGCAAAGTACGTCCATCATGCCCGTTGAATTGAACTGTTGAATTCCGTTGAATTGAACAGTGTTGTATTCTTTTGCAAATATAAGCTACATAAGTTTGATGTAGGATTCCAGATACAAAAGTAGAATTTTGACCATAGTATGTTGAAGCAGAGAGATTGAAGCCAAGCTATGGGTTTAATCCACCAAGCGAAGGGGGGAATCCTTGAGATGGTAGTCAGCTTTTGCCTCATAGGTGATTGAAATTTTGCCTTTCGTCTAATTGGTCTCCTGTTGCACCTGCAAAAATAAAAAAGAGAGAACTTTAACGATACTGGATTTGACGGCAAATCACATTGAAAGCCATCTTTAAAAAACAAGACAAATTTGATATTACCTTTATGTCCATACTTGATCATTATAATCACCAACGACCATACTGACGACAAAATATCAAATTGTTGCAGCTTGATCATGTACAAGTTCTAACAAAGTAAAGTAACTCTCCTCTTATCTCAATAATTTGAGCTCCCATGGGTCCATCCCTTTTTATGCTTCCCATTATTGAGCTCCCATGGGTCCATCCCTTTTTATGCTTCCTCACCATGGCACAAAAACCACTCGTGCCTAATTGGTACTTGTACTTTTGCGGTTGATTGAAAATGGTCTGAGGAAAAATTAACTTCTCTCCCTCTCACTGTCCCAAATGCATAACTCAATAGTCAAGGAGACGCCGAGAAACATCTCAAAACTCAAGATCATGATCAATAACTTAGAACCAAAGATCGGTATACTTTGCCCGAGCAATGCAAATAATGACCACTAAACAAAAGAAAATATCTGTAATATGCACAAAGTAAATACAAAAGGATAACTTGATCTGTGTTCCTTTGTCCATACCCCGGGTGAATATAGTGATTGCAATAGGAGCATCATGATTGGAACTAAGAAAATAAAAATCATAATAGGTACTGCTAGAGTATTTCCCCTTTCATTAGACACATAATTCCTTCTCATTTTTGTGTCTTGCTGAAATGTTGGTTTCAGCAATTTCAGCAACTAAACATCAAAAAGCTCCAGGAGAAGATATTTGAGGTTCTAATCATTGATCTCCAGCAGTCAGAAATTAATTTCAGCTAACGATTTTAGTAATTTAAGGCCTCAATATTCCAGATTTTGAACATATAAAATAACTCACTTCTATAACTAACTCAGCATCTATAAGCAACCTTTAAACAATTCACTTGCTCCACCAATAACAGAGATTAAGGCTTACTTTTGTCTACCAGGATTAGTAATGAATTAGTTCATTTGTAGACAACAAATTTCATAGAGTAAGCCTTAGGGAGTTCCACCTTTGAGTGAGAAGACATTAAAAATCATTCTCTTATTCTTTTCGACTCTCGGCTTGAGTTAACCCACATACATCATAGTTGTTGGAAACATATATCTTGAATGTGGCATCATATCTGTTTTTCCAAAAGTGAAGTAGCCCTTCTGAAACAACAATACTTACTCAAAGCTAATCTTACAAACATCCCAATAATCACGAAAATACTTCAACTCATACAACCCAAAAAAGACCTTCCAGTTGGATTTTCATGCTTGCCCGATAGAAAAAATTCAAACGTCAATGAAAGAAAGAGGAAACAAAGAGAGGGAAAGTACCTCGAAGGTCAAATATGGCAGACAAAAGACGCAAACCCCTGAAAACCTTCTCAAGAAGCAGCAATGATCAAACCCCTTCCTTGAAAGCCTATTCAAAATGGGCATAACAGAGACTATAAGCAAAAAAAACATTTTATTGATAGAAGGCTAACTACTTTGATTTGGCAAACTACCTCCAACATTAAATAATGTGACCAAACTCGATCATTCTTTTTCTATAATTAGATTGAACAAAAGAGGAAAAAGAAAGAAAGAATGAAATTGGAATTGGTAGTGAATTTAGTTCCCCAAAAGAAAGTTACAAATCCAAGATCAAATAGAGAATGCACAAGACCTAAGAGTTGATTCTATCCTTTCTACAGTAGTCAGTGATTTGGGCATAAACTTTTTCATTCATGCATTAAATCATGTGTCCACATATCTAGAGTAACAAAACAAGTAAATCTTTTTTTCTTGTCGCTAAAATGACAAGAAAGAACGCATTTCAAAATCCAAAAGATTTGCACTTGAAGATTTAATTAGCAAAATACATTCAGAAAATATTACGAGTTCTTTGCTGAAGTTGTGATTTCTACTCATTTCTTCAATCTCACATCCAGGAACAAAAGCTTGGAGTATCTTCATCCTATCATTTATGTTCCCCCTTATCACCTGAAACTCACATGCAGCAAAAGAAAAGTTATATTGGCATGAGTTGCAGAAAAAGGAGACCTCTACAAATGGGGGAGAGAAAAAATACTGAAATCTTGGCCTTGACATTCAACGTGAGTCTTCAAAAGTTAAGGGTTTTGTTCTTCTCCATTTCCTATCAAAATAGCCAACCCAATTGAGTACTAAATAGGCTAGGAAGCCCCAATTAATAGGTACGAAACCCTAAACGAGCAATTCTGTAACACACCACTTCACACAGGAAAACAAGCAGAAAAAATACAAACTTTATTCAAAGACAACTTCCAGTGGAAATCACAGACATATACATTAAACCCAGAAAAATTAACACTAACAAAGACATGCAAATCGGGCAAACAAGGGGTATAATGCAGATCTATCAAACGTAAAGCAAAATAAGGGGCATATGAAGACCTAATTGCATTCGGATTTCCAATCGTTTTGCGTCACGATCGAGGTCCTGCACATGCATCTGCACTTTACTCCATGGCTTGAAAGCGGCCATGGCAGTGGGTTAGTCTTCTTCTCCGGCTAGGAGACCGTCCGTGGAGCTTGGAGATGAAGGGTTTTGGTGAGATGTGCCGATGAGATTCTTAGTCGTCTGATTGATGATGGTGTTGAGAGAGAGAGAGGAAGAAGAATGGCGCTGGTGTGTACTTCAGTGGGGGAGGAGGAGTAAAGCGGAAGGGAAATTCGACGCATGTGAACCACGTGTAAGGCAAGGCTACGTTCTCAATTGCCCCCCAATGAACTCCTAATTACCAAAATAGGAGAGAGCGAATAGACTCAATTACCCTTAACCTCTAGCCTTGTTGTTCTCTAATTGAGGGGCACAATTGTCCAAATTGGACCAAAAAAGCCAAGCGAAAAATCACCCAAACCTGATCTTCTTTAAGAGAGGTAGGATACTAGTAGTTTCCCCCTCATATCATATCATATGTACACCGTAGTATTCATTTTTGTCAGTGACGTATGTATCGGGGTATATTTTGCGCAAAAATCTTGAAATACGAAAATCATTGTACAAAAATTATGACAAACTATCACAAGATCTAATGACGAGAAAAATGAGAGGAGAGAATTTGAGCTTGCAATTTTCATCCATCAAAAAGTATGGAAAACATGAGTCCGGCTCCTCTCCAATCCATAGGGAATTGGAAGATCCTCCAATTCTAATTCAATGGTCAGGATTACCTAGTAATTCTAGCCCCAAAACTCATCTGGCATTCCACGGGCACCCAATTACTCCTCAATTATTTTCCAATTACATAAGCGTCTTCCCTTTCGTTAAACTAACTCTTAAAGAATTTTTTTTATATAGCTCATATTTCGCCATTTTGGTTATCTTTTTTTGAATTATCTTGTCATAGTAAAACTCCACAGTTAATGACTCTATGTCAGTATGCTTCATGTGCAACTTATAGTAATTAGCTGCTTTATAATTTTTTTATAACCGGATATTCGGGCCAACTTGTGTGCACTTTAATTAATTCCGGAATCTTGAAAGTAACGATCGGACAAAACCACCAGTGGCCCAAAGTGATTTCAACTTTTTACATGAAAAACAACTACAATGAGCATGCAACATCGTGCGAAGAACGTGGAAATACACTAGTATCAGTAAAAAAAAATTCTTATGAACTGTATAATATCAACAAAAGAAACCAGACTGAAAGAAAAAAAAATACTACTATAGCATTAGTAAAAAAAATCCTCATGAGTTGTAGCCTAAATATTATTAGTGGGAAAAAATTCCTCATCAGCTATATATAAAAAAAAAGGGCAAATTCTAACCGGTGCTATAGTGCACTGGTTATGTGGGTCCCAAAAGGCCTCATAGTACGTACAGCTTTTGCAAAGCATTCGTATGTCAGTTAATGTTGGATTCTAATAAAGGACAAGTTGTTAACTCAAATAACAAAAATGCCATTGGCTTATCTTTCCGGTATCTCTTTCTTTTTTCCATCAGTTTCTCCCCTTCCCCTTTAGTTGAGTTTTGTTCATCTTCCTTACAAGATGGTGAATATTACCATTCTTTTTATTAGTTAAAAAAATGGTGAATATTACCTTCCTTTTTATTAGTTGAAATGGTGTAGATCTCACTAAGTCACTATATAGTAATGTCATACTTACCAAAAAAAGTATTGCAGATATAAACACAACATCACTTGTAGTGGGATCCACATCATTTCAACCAATAGAAAGGAGAGTAATGTTCACCCTCCTTTAAAGAGGTAAAAGATGATGAACATAATTGCACTTTTTTTCCTTAACCAAAAAGGGAAATTTTGGAACTGTTTTTTGTTTTAACGTTTTTGTCACTGTTGAGTGTTGAGCTAAAATCCTAAGGATTTGGGAGTAGAATAGCACCTGGCACCCAAACGCTGTCGTCTCATACCCCATTCCCTAATTCCAACCCTTAAGCCAAAAAAAACTCCGTTGAATATTGCTCCATACAAATTCTGAAATAGTTCTTATCGATTTTAGATTGAACTAATTTTATTTAGGAGCTCATAAAAAATATATTAAGAATAACTTCTTGTTTTAATCATTGCTCTACGAATTCTGAAGCAGGCCTTACTGATATTGGATTAAGTGGAGACCATTTCGGATCCTACAAAAATACATAAAAATATTTATAAATTTTAAAATAATTAATTATTGGACATAGTAAGAAATCAGCTCCAACGGATATCGGTAGGTATGTTTTCTGGATTTATATCTGTTGGAGCTAATTTTTTACATGATCCAATAATTAAAGGAATTGATTTTACCACTTTTTTTTGTTAATGTCACTTCCCTTCTCTTACAAAACAAATCATCTAATAAAGACAGAAAGAAAAGTAACATTAAAAAAAGAGAAGTGACAAAATCACTCTCTATAATTAATTATTTTAAATTTATAAATACTTTTTTGTATTTTTTTGGACATAAGCTTGCAGTAAGGGTTCGGCCATATGGGATTTTTGGTGCGGAAAGGGTATCACGCCTTCAAAGGAAAAAACAGACAAATTTGGGAAGGATAATTTTGGCATCTGATTGTGTGTCAGATGAAGGTTGGGAATATTGATTGAGCCGACTTTTGAGGGTGACATAAAGTGCACAAATTGCGATGTTAGATGGTGCACTATGGCACCTGTTAGCGCCATCGGAAAAAAAAAATCCTTTTAGATGTTGGTTTAACAAGGAGGAAAAATATTTATGTAATTGGGGAATATATGAAGAGTAATTGGGTGTCCGTAGAATACTATATGAGTTTTGGGGCAGTAGTAAAAAAATCCTCATGAGTTGTAGCCTAAATATTATTAGTGGAAAAAAATTCCTCATCAGCTATATATATAAAAAAAAAAAAAAATCCTTTCAGAGGTTGGTTTAACAAGGAGGAAAAATACTTGTTGGTTTAAGAGGGAGGAAAAATACTTATGTAATTGGGGAATATATAAGGAGTAATTGGGTGTCCGTAGAATACTATATGAGTTTTGGGGCTGGAGTTACTAGGATGATCCTGACCGCTGAATTAGAATTGGAGGATCCTTCAAATCTTTATGAATTGAAGAGGAGTCGGACTCGGAAAACATAGCCTTAGAAACAATGAAATGTTATAACAAACAATTGTAAACATTCCAATTCCCCCAACAGACAAAACATCTGTCAATTTATTTCTAATACAGTATAAACCAAAAATCAAAAACCTCAACCAGACCAGACTCCATCCATTTACACCAAAACCAAGTTAGACAGAAGAACACTTCTTCTGAAGAACATAATAACTAGAAGTCAAAGCCAGCATCATCAAAGCCACCGTCATACCCAGAATCTCCCACATCAGATACCATATCGCCCACCAACAACCCTCCTAACAACCCTGCTCCCAACCCCAGCCCGAAATTGTTCTTCTTCTTCTTCTGCTGCTGCGGCTGCACCACCATCTGCGGCGGATACCCGTACCCCTGCTGCTGGGGCGGCGGGTACCCGTATGCCGGCCCCGTCGCAGAATACCCCGCGTATTGCGACGGTGGCGGCGGGTATCCGGTGCCATACCCCTGCTGCGGTGCGGGATACCCTGCGTATGCCGGGTGCGGCTGTGCGTACCCCTGCGGCGGTGGCGGGTAGGCTGTGCTAGCTCCGGCATGGGCGGGGTACGCCGTCACCGGCTCTTCGGAATTCTTCGACTTTGCCGGCGGCGCATACGCCGGCGCGGCAACCTTGTCTCCGAACTTGTAGGAAAATTTCAGGGTACCCTTGAGCTTTCCCGACGGGGTGCGGACCTGGTACTCCACGACGTGCTCGGCGCGGTCAAGGAGTTCTTTCATGGGCACGGCGACCTCGCCGATGTCCTTGTCACCCAGGGGGCGCTCGGACCGGAGGCGGAAAACCAGGGGGAGGCCGGGGTTCCGCGCGAGGGCGGCGGCGTCGACGGCGAAGTTGAGGCGGTCGTTCCACTTGGGGCTCTTCCCGCCGTCCTTGTCCACGCGGGTCTTGCGTTTCGTGGAGGGGTCGTCGGCGATGGAGACGACGACGTACACGTCCATCTTGGAGATCAGGTTCACGTCTTTTAGGTTCTCGGCCGAGATCACCGTTATGTCCAGCGGACGATACTCCATGATCTTCTTGAAACAAGAGGCCTCTTTAGGGATCTTGTCTTCTGTTTATATATATATATGTTCTAGAAATCGGACACACACGATTGAAAATACAATGGAGGTTAGAATTGGAGCCTCCGGATGATTATATATACTAGAAGCTGGGCACACGTGAACGAGAAAACAAGATGGAGAATGGAGGAGGGAGAAGAGAGAGAAGTGAATTTGGAGAGATGTAGAAGGTTGGAGAATGTAACAACAACCGACTCCAGAGAGGGATTCGATGGAAGGAATTGTATGGTAATTTGGACCGTTCTTTTGGATCGTTGGGGGTGGCTTTTATTTATTCTAACCAAGAATTTGCTTTTTAAAATTTAATACGCGTTTAGATCTTATCTTGCTGAAAAGGGTAGAGAATAGTATCCGCGTCTTTTTCGGTTACGGTATGAACGTGTATGTTCAAGGAGACGTGAAATTTTTGGGTGCACGGATATCTCACGTACTAGTTCTAGCTGAATTTACTCTCTCTCTCTCTCTCTCAACCCCATCTATCCTCTTTCTTTTTCTGAAATTTCAGACCATTCAAAATATTTTTGAACGGTTAGAATCGCCGACAGAGTACTATCTGTATGATACCCGCTTGACACCCCTTATTTTTTTCAAAGGGAAAAAATTTCAGTATCGGGTGGATACCACATCGTGCCCGCTAGGCTACGCCGAGCTGTCTATTGCGTTTTTGAACTGCTTGGATTCAAAGAGAGAAAAATGAGACAAAAAGTGTTTGGAGAAGAGGAGAAAGAGAATTTCAATTTGAGTCATTCAAAAATATATTGGATAATCCGAAATTGCCGAGCGGAATATCACGTGGAATATACCCACCCGGACAAATTTCTCTTTCCCAAAGGGTCCGTGGTTTCCTCATTTGGATGCAAGTCAATTAATGCGTACATTATGTAGGCGTGTGAATAGCGTGTTTGCTCGACTCGATCCAAAAGTGAAAATTTTGCGTGTTTGCTGACGCGTAGAACGATCCGTCGTTTGAGATGCTACCCACACAGATAAAATTCACACAGATCATGTACAGATCACTATGTGGGGCCCATTAAGGGTCTCACATAAATGATCTAAACCGTTCATTAAATGTAAAATATTTTTTTAAAAGTTTTCGCGAAAAACTAGCTCAATCCGATACCTAAAGATGCTCGATTCAATTATCTAACCTTTCATCCAAATTTCAGGTTAATGAAAAGTTGGATGATTGAATCGAGAAACTATATGTATCGGATTAAGCTTATTTTTTGCGGAAGTCCTTGAAAAAATATTTTACATTTAATGAACGGTTTGGATCATTTGTATGGGATCCGTAGTGGACCAAATATAATGATCTGTGCAAGATATATGTGCATTTTATCTGTGTCAGCAGACTTTCTGATTGTCTAATTCTTTGTCTAATTTTTTTTTTTCAAAAAAAAAAAAAAAGCATCACTGATTTGTTTGGTATTTAAATTATTTATTTTACAAATTATATGATGGGGCATTAAAAAGTTTTCATTTTAAAAAATTGATAGATAATATCGAATTATGTGAAGTAGTGAACATTTCTAAAGGTTTTATTCATTTCATATTTATGTTCTGTAATTTGTTAACCGGATATCCAAGCAAGTTTACGCGCACCTCAACTAATTTTGAGGCCCTAAAATTAACCACTAGATAAACCGTCCAGTGGTCCCAAAGTTTGGAATGTTTGGCTTTTGTAGCTTTTGAACATGTGATCACATGAAGAATAAACAATTATTTTCTTTTTTCATGCTCACTTAGCCAAATCTGGTAGGGTTTCATTTAATAGTTATGTTAAGAACACTCAGTCAATATCTTCATATTTACTCTTTTTAATGCAAATATGATTCATTCCAATGAATACAGTTCAATTGATTAATTTTTTTACATAAACGACACACATCAAGACCTACAAAATTAACGGTCTAAATTTTCAAATCAAATTTTTAGTAAGTTCATTTATAAATACGTAAGAAATCGTCACATAAGAAAATCTTAACAAATGACGGAGTGACTACGTCCTCCTATCTATTATATCATCCCATACGGTCATACCCCTCCTAGCCATTGGGATGGGAGGGGAATGCTTAATTACGGCCTTGCATATGCTAGAAGAAATGCTAAGAAGTAGTGGTAGTAGTAATTCAGGCCCGGCCGAGACAGAACTTCATCAAACGAAAACGTAGCAAATTTGTTTTGACTACCGAACGCTACGCTAATAATAGTGAAGTTGCTTTTCTGTGCGTTGATTTTTTCTTATGAGCAGTTAACCTCTACCTAGTTTTAGGACGGAGGGACCGTGCTGCGCAGGGTGAATTGCCGCCGCTCCGGTCTCGGTTTGATGATCGGAAACGTTCACTTCGTAGAGCTCGTCGAGTAGAACAAGTGCATCAAAAATCAGTTCATTCGGATATCATTAAGTGCCTCATCCGAACATTATTATCTTGAAACGAATGGATCCGAAACATTAGATTAAAATCCACTATTTTTGGTATACTTAAAATTTTCACGATAATAATGTTCAGATGAAGCACTTAATGATATCCGAATGAGCTGATTTTTGGTACACTTGTTCTACTCGACGAGCTCTACAAAATGAACGTTTCCGATCATCAAACCGAGACCGAAGCGGCGGCGTTTCACCCCGCACAGCACGCTGTGCAGCAGGGGGATGCGCAGCACGGTCCCTCCGTCTAGTTTTATCAATTACCACCAAACATGCTTATTAACTTATTCTTTACTAGTGCTAGCCAGTGCCTACGGCACTACGCATCCTATTGAAAGAAAATGACAGTTGTGTGATTTAGGTGAAAATCATGAACACTTAACCGGGAAGTGGGAGGATGCACTACAACTTTTGGATCAAATGAATCTAAGTCGTTCTAACAATTTGTCCCTACATCTTTCTGTTTTATAATAGAGATAATTATGGGAAATGATAATGCCAGAACTATTTTTGTTAGTGCCAAAACTCTAATGCACAAAAGGTTTGTACCATGTGCAATGTACATGATTTTTATGCATTGTACTTTTGGCACTAACAAAAACAGTTTTGGCACTAACAAAAACAGTTTTGGCATTATCACTACTCATAATTAATTGCAAACAAATAGTACTAAGTAACTAATTAGGGCCCGTTCCAGAAACCTCATTATTTTAAAAGTACTTATTTTGGAGCTTTGTTCTACAAAACCCAAATAAGCAGCTTATTTTCACATTTTCAAACTCAAAAATAATGTAAATGAAAAATAATTTTTCAATTTTTTTTTGCACTATATTAAAGATCTTGACGAAATCTATCAAACAAGATCCATAGTGATAGGAAAATTATTTGCATAAACACATGATTTTTGAGTTTGAAATTACATTTTCAAAAAATAAGTATTTATTCACCCTTTTGTGGAACACACCTTATCATTAGACAAAAAATAAGTTCTTATTCCGGTTCTGAAACGGGCCCTAAAACACTAGGCACAACAAAGTGGTATCAACATGTTTAAATTTTAAAAGAGATGATTTTCACACTTCCTTTTTTTTTTTAATGAAGGACTCCATTCTTTGCCTTTAAGTGCAATTTTTATATGTAATTTTTTCAAAAATTACTTTTTTTTTGGGTTCAAAAAAAAGTAAATTTTTCACTAAAAGACAAAAGATGAAATGCATGCATATAAAAAGAAAGTGTAAAAATCATTATCCATTTTAAAATCACCGTACATTGGGCGTGTTGTTAAATTACTACGTATTTTACTAACAAAATACTGATATATATTAGTCACCATCTAATCATCTGTCCAAATAATCTTCTTGACTAGCAATGCTATACGAGGGTTTCTCAAAAAGTCTACACCCACCGCTCAACTTTTACTGTTTCACCCACCGTTCTTAATCTCACCGTCCAACTTGGATTCTAAAAACCTCTTCAAACGGTGAAATGTTGAGCGGTGAAACAGAGCGATTGAGGTAGCATCACTGAGATTTCTTATCACTTATTTTAGAAGAGACAGGACCCGCTCCAGAACAACTCCTTCATAAAAATATGCAATAGATCCATATAGGTACTGTAGGATGTTACATCAAACGACATCCAAATATCCGCATGAATATAAATCACCATGGCATTGGGTCCAATTGGTGCATATCGTATTTACTTATTTATATGAGCAAAAAATAAGCACAATCTAAATAGACAATCCCGCACCAAATTCAAGATCTTAATTAGTTCTTTACATCGATGCAAAAAAGTTTTTAAAATCGCCGTACATAAGGTATTAGAAAGTTACGTCTTTTTACTAATTTGCACATCTTCCCGTAAAAAAAACACGTGAAAATGGACCAAGCAAATAAGAATGAAACCAAACGAGCCAGAGAGTGAGAGCGTGAGGCCTAGCCACAAGATAGGCCTTAGAGAGCCAACACCCGCTCCATTTGCCAGTGGCCACCAAGTGCCCAATGGGAGGCATAGTTCAATGACATTATTCCAAACATAACAAACGCTAAACAACATAAATGTCATGTAAAGGACTCTAACAAGCTTACGACATAAACTTCTAAATAAAACGCTAGAAAAGAAAAATGAAATGAACTTTTATCACTATCATCACTTCGGTATACACGATATTGAGTACAAATCATTCATTTGTTTCAGTTTCTTCGGTTCTCACAATAAACCCCTTCGACCACGGCAGGACCACGGCGGCCTTTGTTTTGCGGTGAATTCTTCCCCCAAGATAGGAAACCAATACAACTTTGCCCGATAATTGGCCCAGCCCGGCCCAACTGATTTCTCCCCCCATCGAATTCTTGCAAATTTTCTCATCAGAGGGGATGGTAGGGTACATAACCCAGAAAGCTACTCACGTTGGTTACTAGATCATTACACTTGGTGAGAAGGCCGAGCATCTGTTGAGCAATGTCTATTTTTGTTGGGGGCACAAGCATCTGTTGGGCAATGTCTATGTTTGTTGGGCTTGGCCCAGCCCGAGCCATATTGGCACTAAAATTGTGAGTATTTCTAAGTTCTACTTCACCATAGCCCATATTATTTGAAGAGTTTGGAAGTTTTGCTGTAGCAGGAGGAAGAGGAAGAATACCCATTTGAAAATTCCTACTATTAAATTCCATTCCATGAGATGATGATGATGAAGAAGAAGATTTACCACCAACATCAGCAAAACTAGTTGTATTGTTGAAGAAGTTGTTCTTATTAGTACCAACTATCAATTGCTCACCACCCCCACCACCACTACTCTCTCCACCCTCCAACACAAATTTTACACGAGGGGTCCCTCTACTGCTACCATTACCATTGCTGCCGCCGCCGGTGGTGACTGCCCCAGTCGCCTCCTCGCCCACCGCTTTCTTCAGACACGACTTGAGCTGAACCACCGGCTGCGGCTTCTGAGGCTTTTGTTCGACTGCATCTTCTCTTTGAGCTTTGCCTTCCGAATCAGGTCCCATTGCTCCTGTCGTCCGGATGCTGGATTTCACATTCACATTGCCAAACAAGGAATTACTTCCAGAAAGATGCCTGTGTGCAGCCTCAGCATCAGCTCTATAAAGAAAAACAACACGGCATGTGAAAGACTGCCAGAAAACTCGGGTGGCCGAATGATCCAACGGACCAAAACGAGCTAGCCTAGCCTTAAGCTCAGATCCGGATGGGAGGTTTGTATTGGGAGGAAACTTCATAACCAACATTGTAGGTACACGTGCCTTTGATGGGGACTCGGTTGTTTTCTTGATAGAATCTGGTTTCAATAGTTTCGGCGGTCTAATAGCCACTGCTTCTTTTCCATCTCTATGGATTTCTAGGGGTATTTGAGCAGCCTTCTTTTCAACTGCCAGAGACTTCAACTCCTCTACTTTCTTCATCCTTTTTGAGGCCATTTCTTCTTGACGATCAGAGGGGCCACGTTTCCGGCCGCCTTTTGTCGGGTCATCAGGCCTGATTAGAGGCTTTGGGTGTTTTGCAGATGGCAGCTCTTTAATCCCTCGGGATGGAACTTCAAAAGCCCCGGAACTGCCGGCTGCCGATTTCGAGGCATGAACTTCGTTTGACTCGGTCTCAGCTGGGGAAAAGCTTTTCTCGTAAACAATCGACCGGAATTTCAAAAAGGCCTTCTGTACAGTTGGAGAAATACTCATCTCCACCCCATGGAAGGGATTGAGGGCCAGAGCTTGCAAATCACCCAGTAACTGTGGAAGCTTGAGATCAGTATCACCCATGCCAAATGTTGACCGCTTCCCAATAGAATCAGGCAACAACGAACTACTTGTCCCACTTTTCCCAGTAGCAGATTGATTCTGCATGAGATCAGAGGACCTCTCGACACGAAACTCCATCTCTTGCTTCTTTTTCTTCTTCTTTTCCCCTGGGGCAGATTTCTCAACACCCAGATCAGAGGATGTTTCGCTACCAAATTCTATCTTTTTCTTCTGTTTCTTCTTCTTTTCCCCTGGGGCAGATTTCTCAACACCCAGATCAGAGGATGTTTTGATACCAAATTCTATCTTTCTCTTCTTCTTTTCTCCTGAGGCAGATTTCTCAACACCCAGTTCCCCAACAGGACGTTTAAGAAGCTTGGCCTTCTTTTTCCCGGTGACGATATGCGCTCTTGGATCCTGACCATGAAGCTTCGGATCAATCTCCGGTGAAACACGTTTTCCTTCGTCATTTGTATCTGGTAGACTTGGAGGTTGATGGAAGTCTTCATCTAACCCTGAAGTAGTTGCCCTCTGACGATCATGTTTCAAGTTCATTGTCCCATCACCCCCTTTTGATTCCAGTAGAGCACCCTTCCCATTATCAAAAGAAGAATTTGAAGCTTGCCCCCATGAAGAAGTCTCAGCAAAGGTAAAAGGGGGCTCAACCATACTAGCTGCAGACCCCTCTACTGGCCTAGAGGATGTTCCTTGCCCCTTTTGGTGGATTTTCACCTCACTTGGTTCGTCTCTCCTTTTAAAGAGGTATTTCTCTTTATTTTCATGCTCTTTCAATTTACTGGGTTTTGTAGAGTTCTTCCTCCGCTTACCCAAGGCCTCTGCCATTACCATTGGCCCACTCAATGGAGCTGTCAAAATTACAACACAAAATAAGAAGAGCAAATCGACAATGTTGATCCTTTTTCCGTGGCAAAAAAAAAAAAATCGACAATGTTGATAAATCGAGTAGTTTAATTTGTAAGCCAATAGATGGTGCAAATAGGATTTAACAAGCAAACACCAGTCTTAATGATGCATAAAGTACTGCCAAGAGTGCCAACAGCAAAAAGTGGTGCTCATTAAACTTGGGGATCTACAAAATTAAAAGTTCCTGCGTTAAAGGTGGAAATCAACAATTTCTCTGCTGTAAAACAAAATATTCAGACTATGATAATCAATTGCCAAGACAAAGAAGAAAGTACAGGGGAAGTAATATCTGGTCAATACGCTTGACTACTCATAATGTATAATTACGAGCTGACAAAGATCATGCCAAAGTACAGGGGAAGTAATATCTCGTTGTGCGTTCCAATTTATGTGCCCTAAGAGCGCTAAGCCAACACTGACAAAGATTTGACTATTACGAGCTGGGGAAGTAATATCCGGTCAATGCACTTGACTACTCATAATGTATAATTACATCAAACAGCAGCCCTACATTGCAAAAGATACCAAGCTCCAACATAAAACGGAAGTCATAATGTATAATTGTACTCATTATGTATAATTACATCAAACCGAAGTCCTACTCATAATGTGTACTATCCACCACAACGTTGAAATTTGAACATGTTAACATGCCATAAATGATAAAACTTAGATGCAGATGGTTGCAATTAACAGTATTGCAGTCAAAGGAAGTCAGACTTGCCAGCAGAATAAATTGGAAGTGCATCATGGGTTCTTTATACCCCCACCACATTTCAGTACTCCTTGACAAAGTTCAAGTCGAACGAAAGAACTCCATTTAAGAACTACGTCATTGACAAATATAAGTACGAAGCTGCGTACATAGCCATACACTATTCAGTTCACTGACAATACACAGAAATCAATCACCTATTCAAATAACATTAACTGCATAGCAGCATTGGATGGCTTGAAATTCAAGAATCATCACCGATTCTTCTTATTGCCATGTTTATAACTGACAAAAGCAATAACTACTGCTTCATCATGCGTTCCAATAAAAATATTTGCAAATGGTGAAAAAACATAGGACAACGTGTGCAACAGTGCAAGGAATCTGGTTAAGAACTTTCCACATATAAGAAAATTGTACTACAATGAAAACAGTCTGTTTCTTCTTCCTGCTACTTTCTGTTTCTTCATAAGTAAATCAAGCGTAAGAGAGAAGCATCAAGGGGGATGCAACCCATGTACAAAAGAGTCAAAAGACAGAAAAACCCATAACCCCATCTAAAAGCCAGCTAGGAAGAGTAACAAAAAATGGCTCCTAGTCCTTGGAGCGGGGTTCAGGCTTGTTTTTCAGACATTGGGTTCCAAATAATACTGTAGAAAGGATTTTGCAGCTCACAAGAAAACGTTAGAAGAAGCTACGCACCAAACGAAACACAGATACGACACATTACAGGCTTTTAAACCGTCGTTGCAATCCTCGAAAAATAGAGAGAGAACTTGACATGCACTTCGGAACAATATATCACTATGAACATACATAAAAGTACAACCTTACATAAATACTTCCAAGTTTTACGTTACAAATCCTCCTATTTATATCAAAATAACAAATAATCATTTTTAACAGTTTCAGTGGAGAAAAAGAGAGAACAAAAATGTTAAAAAAAATCTCGACACAAACAAATAGGAAAATAAGCCATGGAGTTCATAATACAACCCAAAAGTATGTCAATAAGGTTGAAAAAGTGTGATGGTGTGGGAGTCCATAAGAATATGTCAACTCTGCATACAAAGATATTTCTATGCATGCGTAAAGTCATCCCCATAATCATTACTAAAAATGCTACAAGTGCCAGATAAGCGTAATGTTCTCATGTCTCATCAATCAACAGGTCATAAGCAACAATTTAGGGGAAAAGAAGTATCAAAGCATTAACCCAACAAGTCATGCAAAGAGAAAGTATCAATTACCCCTAACAGGATGAGCAACTGCTGCCAATGATTCACGGGAAGGACGCACCGGCTGCTGACCAAATGCTTGAGCATATGTCTCATCAAACTCCTCGAACACTGCTTTTCGATAAGCCAAAGCAGTAGCCTTATTCTTGACAAAATAAATACTGGTATACACCTCATCTCTAGCAATCAATGCCAACTGCTTGATAAAAGCAACAGTATCTCTCGGCTGAAAACTCTCTCTGGCTTTCCCAATCTGACTGACGGAGTAAACCGCTCCAGTCTCATAATCATTCAAATCAACAACATAGTATCCTTGAGCATTACCCGGCCTAAAATTATATGGGTTCCTGCAGCGGCAAGCCAAACCCAGACCACTTCTCCGGCTAACCTCATCGACTGCATCTTCCACAGCCTTAACAAATGTTCTCGAATTCGTTTGCCTCGACTTCTCAGAGTAATTACTCTCGAATGGAATGAGCTCTTCTGGCTCAAACCATCCATAGCTACTGTCACCAAAGAAAGCAACCAACACATGACCTTCACTCTTTGTTCGACGAACTGAAGTCGATGCAAATGACTCGTTATAAATAACACCCGGCCACCATGGGTGTGATTTCACCTTCCCCCAAATCATATCCCCTATTTCATAACCATAACCCACAGAGGTCGACAGCCCAACTCCCGTCACCTCGCCCTTCCCATTCGCCACAAAATCATCAAACGTTGAAACATTCGACTTGTGGACACTTGCTCTCGAACCAACACCCTTTTCCTTGGTATCGAACTCATCACTCCCCACCCTAGACCGCCGTGACTCCGGCCCTCTTCCCTTCTCCCCCCGTCTACGGTCATCCACCACCCGTCCCAAATCATCGTTTCGAAAATCAGAATCCCTTCTCTCATCACCCTCCAAAACCCTATGTCTTTCAGATTCACCACCCACCGAAACTCTGCCCTCTGCAACCGAAACCCTAGAACCAAAATCACTATCATAAGCTCGATTACTCCCAAGCTCCTCTAAAACCCCGACCTCCGCACCACTAGCGTCACTATCGGAGCCGACGTCAGCCGAAACCCTAGCTTTTCCTAGAGGCACGTCTGGGATCAAATCGGAGTTTCGATCCAGCTCCAAACCCTTGTCGGTCATCGCTGAAATCATCGTACGGTTTTAATTAAAGCTGGTACGAAACCCTAGATATCGAGCGAACGAGGGATTTTGATACAAGGGAACATACCTACTTTACGACGATGGAAGTTGAAAAACCACGAAAATGACGGAGTTTTGCAGGTAAGCTAGAGAGAGAATGAGGGAATCCGTGAGGGATTTTGGAGAATGAAGGAGGAGGAGGAGGAGGAGGAGAAGGTTGGAGCGGAGGAGGAGGTTGGGGGCGTTTGGAGATGGGGATTTTGTGGGTTTGGGGGTCACTGTGATGTAGCTTAAAACTGCGGGGGGGGTCAGGATATGGATTTTGATGCGACACGTTGCTGAACGAGGGGTACGTGCGTCATTTTAAGTTGAGATATGTAAGGATAAAAAATGATTTTCTTTTCATACCCTAATACCAGTATATTGTTTAGCCAAATTTAAGTCAAGCTTATTTTTTTGAAATTTGTTAGTTTTGCGTCGATTTTTTGTGAATTATTGCATCGTAATAGAGAGAGGAATCTAAAAATTCAATAATTACGATTGTAATAAAAAATTTAAAATAAAGACGAAAGATTGGCTTATTTTTGTCTTTATAAAAAAATTGAATTTCAAACGTAATTTTTTAACTTTTTAGATTCATCTAGTTATGAAAAAGCAAGAATCCACAAAAAATTGAATAAGGTTCGTCATTTGGCTTATTAGGCCAAAATAGGCATATCACAATTTGTTTTTTGTTTTGCCATTACTCCTATAAATTTACAATATTACCTTTTGACATGTGACAAATTATATTAGAAAAAAGACAATATAGTAAATTAACATGAATAAAGATAGCATGGACTGTAAAAATCACTTCCCCTTTTAAAATGGATTTTATTTTCGTGCTTCCTTTTTACTTGTACCTTTTATCGTAATTTTTTTTTGAAACTTATAATTAATTATGGCAAGAATTGCTGATATAAAAAAGTGGTACGTGAGAATCGCTACTGTTTTAAAAATGTTACTTCTTTTTATTATTATTTAAGTTTATGACTTTTCAAGCCTAGTAATTTGATTTAGGTATAGCTGAGTTATTTTCATTAATTTTTTTTGTGGGGAAAGAATTTGGACTAAAAAGAATTGTTTTCAGTCAAAAATTTTGTTCAAACAAAATAAAATATTTTTTCCCTTCAAGTTGTTATAATATTTTTCTTGAATAATGTCTCTCCCATACCCAAAAAGAAGAGAAATATAAGTTATTCAACACAATTTTCAGTCAAATTTTACTCGGAAGGGAGAGGCTACAACACAACTTAGTTGTAAGTTATCCATGAGCGAGAACTCGTTTGAGTACCGGTATTACGAATTTTTGGACGACGTTTTATGATGATTGTAAAAATAGATGTTCGATTATTACAATTATAATTTGTATATAGGAAAAAGAGATGTACTCACCAATATTTTTTTTGATCGGCATGTGCTCATCAGCAATTGATTAATAAATAAACAAAGACAGATCACTGGAACTCGTCTCATAAGTGACATTTCAATTGATTTAATAAACGAAGACATCACTGAAACTCGTCTCATAAATTTTTCCTATGGAAATCCGAACTAAATGGATGATGCCACAGTTTGATGGCAAAAATCCTTCCCGACAGTATTTCATTCCTTAGAATATATATACACACACAAATTATCCAGTGAGGTATTCATTACAATTCTACCATGCGGACCTCCCATTTCTCGAGAAAATTTTGATGATCCGAGCCGCTCAAAGTGTGCAGAACATGATTTTAAGAGTACACGCTAGAAATCAACAAAAGAATGACTTGGAAGGGTTTGATTTGAGCAATTTTTTTTATTAAACTGATACATAATAAGGGAGAACGGTTTTTGAATCTTATCTCTTTATAAATCCTAACCATTGATTTGCTCCATAAATCCTACGGTTCCCTCTCTCTCTCTCCCTCTCAAACAATAGTAATTGCAGAATTGCCACTAATTAGATCCCACGTCCAAAATTTATCTCACTCTCTCCTCCTCCTCCTCCTCCCTCCTTGCCTCTCTCTCTCTCTCTCTCTCTCTCTCTCTCTCTCTCTCTCTCTCTCTCTCTCTCTCTCTCTCTCTCTCTCTCTCTCTCTCTCTCACCCTTTGAGAACGAACACCCCTCTAGATTAGTTTTGGTCACGAATCTAATCAATGCCTCCTCCTCCTCTCTCTTTCTCTGTCATTTCAATCACGAAGCAAGTTTCTCTCAGACACACACACACTCTCTCTCTCTCTCTCTCTCTCTCTCTCTCTCTCTCTCTCTCTCATACACACACTCTCAATGACGATTGATTCGAAACCAAATTGACTTCATTTTTTTTCTCGGTTTAAATGGCTATTTCAATTGCAAAACTCCCACCATTGTCCAATCTGTAATAGGATTGTCTACCTTTGGGTCGAGATTTGATTTTGAAAGGAGGGGGTGTTCCAACTTAAAAAAAGGAAGGTTTTTGGAAAAAGAAGGTAATTTCAAACTCAAATATAACGAAAATGGAAAATAATTTTTCAATTTTTTTTGCACAATTTAAAAGATTTCAATGAGATCTATCAAACAATATTCATATTGGTAGGAAAATTTTTTGCTTCAACACATGATTTTTGACCTTGAAATTACCTTCTTTTTCCAAAACCTTCCTTTTGTTTTAGTTGAAACACCACCTAATTCCCTTCCTCCCCCCCCCCCCCCCCCCCCCAAAAAAAAAATTTATTTATTTTAAATAAATAATAATAACAACAACCAAACGTTCCATATTCTCTCTGTATGTGTGTGCTATTTTAAAATTTTGAACAACCCCTCGTTGTTACATGAACAAGTTGATACTTTGTTCACGGTTATAGTGTTGATTTGCATGTGTGCTGATTGTTTGATGTGCATTTTTGGGCACGAGCATGCACTAAAGGAATTCTGTTTGAACCGAATTTAAAACAAAATATTTTCGTATAAATCAATTTTGTTGGCGGGGGTTGTCAATAATTTCATAATTCATTTTAGTTGTATTCAAAATATGTTGCGCCGTGCCAAGATTTATTTGGGAGCCAATATGGATTTCTCTTTGAGGGTAGTCTTTTTACCCGAACTCTTGACAGGATTGGGTCTAAGTTGAGTCCGTGGAAAGCGCCTTTGCTTTCATTCCCGTCCCGTCTTATCTTTGTCAAGCATGTTTTGCTCACAATTCCTAACTATTTGTTGTCTGTGTTTCGGGCTCGGGCCTATTTTCTTAATAAAGTTAAAAGTGTGGTGTCGCGGTTTCTTTGGCATGGTGAGAAAGAGAGGGTTGGTTTGGAGAAAATGGGAGGTTTGCTGTTTGCCTAAGAGTAAAGGGGGGTTGGGTCTGAGAGATTTGGGTTGTCTTAACCAAGCGTTATTGGCTAAAGTGGCTTGGCGGGGTTATTGACAAATCCGGAATCTCTACTTTCTAAGGTCTTGGTTGGTAAGTATTGTCAAAAGCAAAGTCTGTTGGAAGTTAAATTGACTTCGGCGGCATCTTGGGGCTGGAGAAGCATTTTGTGGGGTAAAGGAGTTGTTGTGTAAAGGTTTAACGTGGAGGATTGGGAATGGTAACTGTTAGAGTTCTTCAGGATGAATGGATACCAAAGTTGGCTAATCCTCTTAAGGGGTCTCCTCTTATCTATGGGTTACCTGATTTTAGAGTGGCGGATCTTTTCGATGCTGGGTGTCGGCAGTGGAGGGCGCCTTTATTAGAGGGTTCTCTTCCCAAAAGAGGTAGTGAAGGAAATCAAAGCTATTTATGTTCCGGTTCGAGATCAACAAGATAAGTTAGTGTGGGAACATACCAGGAATGGTTGTTTTTCCGTTAATAGACCAGGTTTGAAAGTTGGTCGTGGAGACTTGGTTTCTTTTCTGGTTGATGGGGCCTGGTTTGCGGGTTCAAGATTAGGGGCAGCAGCATGGGTTCTGGAATCAGATACTTGTGACTCTATCTATGTGCCAAGTGGAGCAGTGCAAGGCTTTGTCGGCAACTGTTGTTGAGATCAGGGCAGGCTTGCTAGTGTTAGAGTGGGCTATTAAGGAGAAATTCGATGATGTCTACATCAAGACGGATTGCTTGCTCCGTATTTGTTCAGGCCTGAATGATCTTGGAAGTGTCCCCTTTTGTGTCCAATTTGCTCTTTCAGATTTCCGTTAATTTGTGTTATTTTCTTAATGTTGTAAAAGTTATTAAAGTAGTGATTAAAGCTGCTCATGATAAAGCTCGGGCAGTCTTTTCAACCAAACAGTAGTTGTAATATTCTACTGATTATATATATGTGTGGTTTCTTGCTGGTCAAAAAAAGAAGAAATGCCACTTATGAACTCTCATTGGCAAATCCTTCTCTCTCTCTCTCAACATCTCTCTCTCTCTCTCTAAACTTTTTCAGCAGCCAGGGTTTCGTTGGGGGGAGGGGCTGCCGCCCCCCTCCTCACCCTCCTTCCTCCACCCTTTTTCCCCCTAATCTCCTCCCTCCTTTCTCTCCTTTCTGTTGTTTCCTCTTCTCCGATTTTAGTTCTTCCAGTTGTCGAGTCCGGCGGGGACTCCGGCCATGGCGTGTAGGTCTTTCGTTCCGTCCTCGCAGTGGGAGCTCAGATCTGGTAGCAAGTGGTCGATGGAAGGGTTCAATAAGGTGAGGTTTGTGGAGTTAGGCTTTTGTTTTTTCGGCGGTTCTTCGCCTCTTCTACCGGCTGGTTTCCCAGTCCGGTTCTGTGCCGATTCGGGTCTCTCCCGGATCTGGTGAGGTTGTGGTGGTGGGAAAATAAGATGGTGGGTGAATAATTATGGTTAGGGTCTCGGAAGTCTGGCCGGAGCAGAGGGTTTCGGTGGTAAGGCGGCAATCGTGGACGGGTCTGGTTTCTCCCAGTAGCGGCAGTGGTGGTAGGTGGTGGCTGTGTTGGGGTTTTCCGAGATCTGTTTCGGTTTGTTTTGGCCTGCTGCTTCTCTCTGTTTTGGTTGGTGGTAAACAACAGGTCCAGTGAGAGGGAGTATTTGTTCTTTGGCCGCCGTGGGCGTGTTGGGCCTGCCGGAGTTCATCGGCGTTGCCTCGGCCTTCGCGCCCAAAGCCTTGCGTGTCAGCGAAGGTTCGCCTCGGATCCCCCTGAGGACTCCACAGCTCTGGATTGGGTCTCCGGTCCAGTTCGGCCGACGGCCTTTGAGGCTTGTCCTTGGGAGGAAATATTTGTTTTCGCTTGTAATCTGTTGTTAGTTTGATTACATATGTGCTTAATGCTTAATGGTTTGTGCTGGGATCCCATTTTGGTATCTCTTTGCCTTGTCCCGGACGGGATTTCTAGGCCGACACTTGTGTCGGGTGTTTTTGCAGGGTGTCCTTGAGTCTGTAGCCTTTGTGCTTAATGCAGTACTCGTGTCTCGGATTAGGTAGTTTGGTGCAATCCTGTTATTACAATGTAATCTTTGCCTTCGGGTATGTTTTAATGAATTGCCTGATTTCAAAAAAAAAAAAAAACTCTCATTGGCAGCTCCCATTTACTTTATATGGGGAGAACGCAATCTACGGATCTTTCAAGGTAAATGTAGAGCGGAGGCAGGGGTTGCTTTAGCTATCGTTGATGCTGTTAGAACGAAGCTGAGCTCCTGGCATTCAGTGAAATTCACAGCCCAAAACAGAAGAATCTGTGACGATTGGTTGCTTGACTCGAATTTTTGCGGTTAACAATTGTAGATAGGTTCTTCTTCCTTCTCTGTTTTGAAGATGCTTTTAGTTGTTTGCTTCGGCATTTGGTTGTATAGTTTTGCCAGGGGATGCCCCTATTGGTTTTTGTAGCTTCTCGCACTCTTTTTAGTGAAATGAATTTACTTGCCCCAAAAAAATCTTGGAATCAGTTGCTGTCTACAGTCTTCGGTCAACTCTCGTCTATTGCTCGTCCACAAGGATAGAAGAGAGAAAGAGCAGCTGAATGCAAAGGTTGGACAAAAATAGCAATTGTCAACCCGATCTAGAATGCATTGGCCATCCATATCCGCCCAATTATAACCTGCCCAAATTCACCCATCTTCTATGATGGGTTGTAAATGACAACACTACACTAGCCCATTTATAGATGGGTCTTTAGATGGATCCGAAATGGGTTAGCCTGGATAGTACTTCGATGGCAGAGGTTTTAGGGGATGGAATGATGAATGAGGACAATTATTGCACGATTATGCAACAAGAGCTGTGATTTGGAGAAGATCATCGGGTGTGTTCAACTATCTAAACTAAATACTTATTATTTGAATTGAAGGTTATTTATTGTGAGAGAATGGGGCTGAAGTCTTCTGGTACACAAATGTGCTACTGACACAGATAACTTTGCACACATTGGTGCAGAATTTTCTTTTGGGTCCCACAAAAAATCTATGCAAAGTTGTCAGTGTTGGCAGTATTATCGATTCCGAAATGACTAAAGGAATGACAGTATGACACTTCTCTATCTTGGAAATGGAACAACATTTTTTTTTTTGGGTGTATCGGAAAATTGGAACAACAAAAGTTGTGGCAAACGTTCAAGATGCCAGTTTGAAAGAATCAGCAATTCTGAAAAAGTCCGATTTCACTTTGGGCCAGGCTGATTCCGGTACCTGGGCATTTAGAGTGAACAACCTTCCTCCCCGGGCACAGCAGACAGCCATGTTATGCCGTCGGAAGGAGGGGCTTTCAACTCTGTATTCCAATTCATAGTATTTCACGTTGTGCATTGAATCCTCTCTTAAGCTTGACTGTACCAGCGTTCCTTTCACGTCGGATTGTCGGCCTGACCCCGTGATTGCCCGAATCACAGTTTCTCCTACTTCCTTGGGTCCTCCGAATGCTTCAATTCTGTGATAAAAATACGAAAGATTAACTCCAACGCTCATTATCATCAACATTGTTGAAGAATTGGGATTTCTTAAAGTTTAATACTCTCCAACGCTCATTATCATCAACATTGTTGAAGAATTGGGATTTCTTAAAGTTTAATACTGTAAATTGCCAAAATAGATTTTCACAAATGCACATCCTTAATTCTTTATCAAATTTGTGTTGATATGAAATGTCATCTTATTGAATTTTTATATTAAAAATCAAGGAAGAACCAAAAGTTTTGCCTAAGTAAAGCTTTTTGATGGCCTTCACAAAATGCTTCTAAGTCGTGAACATTTTGAAAACATAACTAGTTAAACGAAAGAGTCGGATCAAACTTGTAACAAAATCTCCACTCAAATCCGATGGAAAAGAAAAACACAGAGAATACTCACGAGAAATTACCGATCAAAAAGAAAATTACTCACGAGAAATCAAGAGGAACAGGAGAGACAATGACACTGACGTTGAGCTCGCCCCTTGAACCTGGCGGACCAAACGCAACCACCGGCTCATTCACATCCCTGCGGCGATTTGATGCAACATTATTGTTTTGTAGAGGCGGATCAAGTGATCTCTCAAGTTTCCCCACTGCTCTGTACAGTAGCGTCTGATCTCCTACCCAACCTGCTGGGTATATGAACTCTGTTGTTTTGTTTCACGAAAGTTGCAAAAATCCAGGAAAGCAGTGTTAATTTTTCTAGCATTTCACCAAAAAAAGAAATAAATAAATGACAAACATAATTAGCATTCGGATTGTTTTAGTCGTGGTGTGCTTGACTTCACTTGCATGTGATTTCCTTTCACTTTGCATCCCTTTACTTTTGACAACTCAAGCCAAATACAAAAATGATGCTATATCTTCTTATAGGGCATTTAGACAACTAGTGCAATCGAAAATAAACTGAAAAAATTAGAGAATATTTCGATAGTATTTTGGCGATGAGCCAGCGGCCTATACTGATGTCCCTCCCGACTCGTTTTTATTTCTTTTTCCCATTCGGTATGAGCTAACCTACCTATCATGTGAACTCTGTCAACGGAATATTACATCAGTGATGATGCAAGAGTCCTACAACGCGAAGTCCATTAAGGATATTGTGTTTAACACAGGTTTCTGTTGCAATTCTGTATCTGTTTATGTATCTTGTTTCCAATTCGTTTACAATCTATAATATGTAATTTGTACTTGTGCTATTATGCAATGAAATTGTGTTCTGGATTCATGCTGTACGTATTTTTCCCAACAAGCTTAAAACAGATTTTTTGATCGATGATCGACACTGTATTCCAGAAAACAGTTTCATCTTATTTCTAACAGTTGAGTTGCATACTAGAAATTAGATGCAGATTGACGATTAGGACAGGGTATGATGGAGTCTCTCTCTGGTGTGTGACCTGTGAGTAATCTGTTTGGATTGCTCGGCGTTTGGTCTGGAAAACATAAGCATATCCGGCTACGGCCTAGATCAGTCGTATGCAACTCGATCATGATTAGTTGGTAAACTGGATGGCTACGAGCCTTGTGATCACCCAGTGGTAGGCTAGGCTTGATACGGCCTTATGTGCTATGCCTGAAGTGATCAGCCAGTGGTAGGATTGATTCACTCAGCCATAGTGCACGGCCTTTGTGGTATAGCCAGTACACAAATTGGTCGATCCCCACTGAAAGCCAGCCCTCAGACTCCCCCCCTGGGGCACTGCCCCCGGACCCCTGGGCACAGCCCCCAGACCCTCACCAAGGGTGCGCCCCCTGCGACCTCCAGGGTACGCTGTGTTGTGGGGTTCCAGAATTAGCTTGTTTAATAGATTGAGATTCTATTCACCTAATTAAATTGTCCAGTCCATTTTATAAAATAAAATTTAATTTTTCATATACCTATCGATGTTCAATTAAGCTGATTTTTTGAATGGATGATCACCTTGGCGAGCCCTACAATATGAACTGTTCAGATTACTGGATTGATGCATGGTGGAGCCGTCGACAGAATTTACACAATATGATAGGGTTAGGAATTCAAATTTAATTATTTCCAATTTCGACTTGTACAAATCAAATTCAGTTGCAAAGATAACGAAAGTAATTAATCAATGCCAGTCCAAGAGAACTTACTAACCAAATCCTTCATTTGTCTGGACGTACCGACTGAACCCTCCGATGGGATAAAGCACATCCAGTTTCAGATTCCGGCCGGCCTCCGGCGAGAACCCTAAAAGAAAACTCGTAATTCCTGTGAAATTGGCTCCAATAGCAACCAGAGAGGCCGACCCAATACCAGTGAGGAGCCGGCGCCGGAAACCCGACTCGAGCGGCGCGAATTGCTGCGCTGGAGATGGCCCCGGAGTCTCTTTCCGGTCGCCGGACGATTGGGACATGCGTATCGGGTTATGGGATTTGTATTTACATGCGTGAAGACACTGAAGAGAATGTTGGAGGGCCATTATTCATTCTTTTCCGTTGAGAGAGAATGGAAGGGGATAGAATCCGTGGATAAGGTTTTGCTGTGAACGGGTAATTATCCGCTGCTAAATCGGACCTCTCAAAATAAGGATTCGGATTCCATGTCAAAAATAATAAATAAAGATTCGAATTCTTTCCGGTCCAAAGCTTAAGACCGAATGAGACCGTTCATTTGTGAATCATTTGTTAAGATATTCTTAGGTGTAAGAGTCCGCTTTTATAATTAGAACCGTTTTGGGTCATGTTACAATACACATTCTTTTATATATATATATATATATATATATATATATATATATATATATACACACACACACACTTGTAACATTTATCAGTTGTAACATTTTATCAAAAAGAGGCATAATATTAAAAAAAAAAAAAAAAAGTGTAGATTTTACCAGAAAGAGACTTAAGCATTTGAACCGGAAAAAGATATAACATTTCACTACAGAGAGACGTATCATTTCGTCACAAAGAGGCGTAACACTTCTAAAGGTACATACAATAGTGAAGCAATCTGTTGATCTATACCGATTATTTTAACATGTTTCCGATCAGCTTGTACCAACTAATTTGTGATGACAGACTCGTTTCACTAAAGTTCTTATTTTTGAAGTATTTATTTCCGATTTACGAAATATGTCAATTTCTTACAATATATCACCTTTAATTCAAAAAAGTACACTTATCTGAGTTAATAGAACTTACCCTAAATCTATGTCCAAGTTGATTGTAAACTTGAATAATGAGGTTCCTTTTTGTGACAAATCATTAGAATCGGATAAAAAGAAGAAGAAGAAATCATAAGAATCACATTTAATAATTACTATATTTTGTTATATACGCATTTTTTCTTCATTGTGAAGTTACAAAAAATTGTTATTCAATTTAGAATATGTACAACAGCATAGGTAAAAGTCATTTTTAGCTATTTAAATTTGGAGGATGAAAACATAAAAAAAAAAAAAAAAAAGGTCATGCAGCAGCCTAGCAATAGCCATAGGTAGTTTACAAAAGTGCAACTTTTGCTTAAGTGACTCGGATATTTACCGAACCACTGTTCTCCAGCAATATTTTCTTTTTTAGTTGTTTTTTCTTTCCGAAAAAACTCTCTTTCCTCTTCCTCCATTTCCCTCACAAGTTCTGTCTCCTTCAAGACCAATTTTATTTTCAAGTCAGCCATTCTTGTTTACAAGCAACGGCTTCCCCCTTTCTACTCTTTCTTTCCTCTCCATGTGTGTTAAATCTTTCAATTCAGATGAAAATTGGAGCTTTTAAGTTCCAATCAACTACGAGTTCTGATCGATGGCGAGTCACTGATGAATTCCTCAGACGACAACCATCTGGATAGAAGATTTTTTTAGGGTATGGCGTTATCTATAAACAAAATATTTGGGTAATATTTTGACATATTAAAAAAAAAAGAAAAATTTCAAAAATTTTAATAAAGGATAGGTAAAATAGATAGTAGTATTGTTTGTGGTGTTGAAAAATATGTAAGTAGCTAAAACAAAAATGTGCGCTGTTCACTAGCACTTTTAGCTCAAATTTTGCCTAAAATGGTTCATAAGTACACTTCAAAAGTTGTTTTTCACTGCTGTAAATTAGGCCAAGAAAAATATTAGAAGAAAAAAATATGCGGGGTGCACTTATAAAGAAGTCGAATGCAAAAAATTACCCTTTAGATAAAAGGCATTTTTTTGCAAAAATCAAAAATCGAAAACAAGAAGAAATATGTATGATTTCACCTAATAATGTTGTTAAATCGATGTAATCAAACATATAATCTGCTGAGGTGGATTTTGTTGGGGGCCAGTTACATTACCCAAATAATACTATATTTATATAAATTGAAAATTGTAGCCGTTCCGATACGTTTTATTAGGGACCAAAACAAAAGGATTCGACCGTTACATCTGAAAACTATCCGTTACCAAAGTATCATCCTCCTTCCTAGTCATAGGTGTAGAAACATGAAACCCCCTTGTTTTGACATTCACTTCGGAGACAAACTGAGTTCCACTCTAGAGAGAGAGAGAGAGAGAGAGAGAGAGAGAATCTCCAAATCCCACTTTTACTCAATCAAATCCCCCAAAATCATCCCCCCACTTATTCTGCTTTCCTTTTAATTTGTAAAAATGGTTGCAAGAACCCCACCAAAGCTGAGGAGAATGGTGGCTCCTCTCAACCCCACTCTTCTCAGGGAAACATTGGACAAGGTACAAATCTCTCTCTCTCTCTCTCTCTAAAAGTATATATATATTTTGTTGGTTATTTATGGGGGTATATTGTTTGTGAAGGTGGATAAGTGTATGGCTAGATTGCAAGAGCTACAGTACACGGTTTCAGGTGGGACGAAAGTGATCTCAGGTGTGAGCCTAAGTCCTCGCAGTACCAGGGGTTATCTGAGAACAAGCCTCAGGTGCAAACAGGAGTCTTTGAGGTACCCAATTTTCGCTATTTCAGTTTTCCCAGCTGATTTTTTAGAAAAATTCCTTCTTGGTTTTTTATCACTTGCACACAAGTTCAAATGGGTTTCCCCTGATTTTGCTCTTCGATTTGAAGGATCAAGAATTCCAATCCTCGGAAAGCTTCACCAGGGAAGTTGCCTACGAATACAGGTCTCTCTCTCTCTCTCTCTCTCTCTCTCTCTCTCTCTCTCTCGTATTCACATACAGATTCATGATTAATCAAAATGGCATCTGGGTTCTCTCTGAATTGCCCCCTCAAATCCTCTGCACCGAGAAATTGATGTACCTCTGTATATTTTGGATGGATAGATTGTGTGAGAATTTTTGTGTTGTAAAATTTTATGTGATTCAAAAGCAGGAAATACAGGGAGATAGAGGAATTTCGGTACAGGGGAATTGAACTCATTGAATTGCCAATTCCTCAAATTATATCAACAATTTCTCAGATAATGACAAAATTATAGGGTTTCTTACCAGAGTGGATCCACCGGCCTATGGAACACAATTGTGTCTGAAACCGTTGAATGTGTGTAGTCCCATGTGGTTTCAGACATAATTGTGCCCGAAACTGTGTTCTAAAGGTTTGCACGTAGCATTACTCTATTTGGTTACGCTACTCGTGAATATCTTTTAAAAATTATAATCGAAAAGTGTCCCCACAACGATTCTTTTGGATCCGTCACTGGTTCTTACACAAAGCACTTCGTAACAGGGGAGTGGAGAAGAATGTCGTTGCCGGCAATGCTCGTCGGAGAAACGGTCGGAGAAATCCTACAAGCAAGCCAATTCGCCAGAGAAATAGTAGCAGCAGTATCTTCCAAAACAAAAAAAATCCCTACCCCACTCCTCTGACCCGAAAACACCGATCGACTTTCATCGAAAAAACCAGAGACCAACAAACCCCGAAAACTCCGAAATCCGCGCCCGGAGAAAGAGAGAGAAACAAGTAACGTCCCGATCAATCCGATCATCCATTTCCCCATCCCTCCAACGGGCCAAATCCCGCATCGATTTCGTATCTTCGCCTCTCCACAAGAGAGAAATCGACAAGGAAAATTTTATGGAAAACAGAGTAAACAGAGTATCGCCGAGGAACCGTCCGTGGGCTAGAAAAACAGTTCTGTTTCCCAACCCATTGTTCCATTCGTCACCCAACTCGAAGACCCATAAGTTCTGCAAGACAAAGTCTCCGATCATCACGAGGAATCGGCTGGCGACCCCGCACAAGTTCTTGATCAAGACAAAGTCGCCCCCGCGAATCAAGAAGAGCCCGATTCTCTCTGTCTCTCCGGTGAGGCCCGCGAGCAGGAATTTGCCGAAAGAGTCGGTGGCGGGGAAGTTGAGAAGGTCGTTCTCGCCGTCGAGGTTAGCGAGCAGATTGGTTTCGCCGTTGAAGAGTAGGAAGTTGGTGCAGAGGAGTAGTGATGGAGGTGGTGGGATGACGATGAGTGGACTTAAACAGCGTCCGATTTCGACTCCAGTGCGATTTTCTGTTCGAAGAATCTGAAGGGCTTTATATATCTGTTTGATTTTGTTGATTCTGTTTGTTTGAAGATTGGAGTGCTGATTCTGTTTTGTGGTTTTTTACCTCTGTTTTTATATTTTGGGGTGATATTTTCTTGATGTCCATAGTTATTTTATTATTCATAAAGTATATTCCTTCTTAGGTGTGGTATATGATTTGAATTTCTCCCCCCAAGTTAATCAGTTTTTCCCTGAATATAATTTTGTTTACCCTCCTTTAAAGAATGTGAACAATTTTTCTTGTGATTTGTGAAAATTGTATAGAATCCGCGGAATCAATATATTTTCTAATAATAATAAGTTAGTTTGTGGCTACTCACGAAATTTCCACCATTCACAAAGAGAATTATGTTCACCCTCTTTTTTATTCGTGTTACATGTTTGTGTTGTTACTGTGACAGAACTATTTTTCAATGCCATTGTGAGGTATCCTATAAATAGAAAAATATCTCCTAAACATTGGTGTATATTTGTGTAGCAAATCCACATTATAGTTTCAGAAAATGGAATCCTGAAATAGGAACCTTGCATAGTCTCTGAAAGCGTTATGCGCATTAACAAGAAAATGCGTACTTGTAGTATGGTCACATATTTCCTTTTAATTTAAAAAAAAAAAACAGAAGAGGTCTAAAGGTTCCTTTTAATTTCAAAGCATTTGATATTTAAATTGGATTCATATACTTTTTGAATCTTACGCTCCCTATCTGGATCTTGTGAAAGAGAAGAGAAAATAGTTAAGAAGAAAAAGCTGTAGAGAAAAGTCTACTATGCTAAAAACTTGATTTTGCTGTTTTCTCGTCACTTACGTATTAAACTAAAACAAAAATAAAATTGAGGCTTCGCTCAAGAAATCAGTACAGAACACTCGATCAGTTTAGTTTGACTTATTTTTAACGAACACTCTCTGGGCATGGGCGCAAACAACCACAACATAAACATGCCACAACTTTTCACTCAATACCTTACATGGCAAGAACTTCCTATCTGTAAAACATTGCAAATAATGCAGAAAATAAAGCACACAAATTCATCCTTCAAGTAACACTAAAGGAATTCACCAAGCTGAGATTTAATAATTACAAAAAAAAAAAAAAAAAAGAATCCAAAAAGTCTTGCTCAAGAACCACCATCTGCTTCATGTGTCAAAACCCATCAATAGAAAAACAGCCCACTCATCATTCCCCTAACTAACAGAAATGCTAGGGACATAGAAAATTTACCCCGAAAGTATCCCGAAAAGATCAACTTGTGGTTAAGATTCACATTGATATGTGTGACACAATCATCAAAGTGATTCTCAACTATTGATTGCTGTTTTCGGGGTACTTTCGGGGTAAGTTTTCTTTGTACCTAGCATTCCCCATTTTTCCTACAAAAGAGGCATCTTGAGAAACACAACTATGTTGGGACCCGCAAATGAAGCCCAACAAAAACCCAAGTTGAACTTGCCGGCATGCTGTGGAACTCGGGCTGCTTGAATCTTCAGTCTTTTTACTGTAGGTATTCTTTGCAGACACCATGCAGAGTCCTTTAACTTGAGGCATTCTTTCTTGCAGCATACACGCGGTAAGCTGCCAATCCAACAATGGCAACAGCAGCTCCAACTGTAGCGGTAGAGAGAAAAGGTTAAACTAATTGAAGCGGAAGAAAACATTGAAGCATCACATTCACAATGAAGAAAAAAAGAATGGAGAGAGAGAGAGAGAGAGAGAGAGAGAGAGAGAGACAACATCAGGATAGGCCATATAGTTCAAAGTAAAGACGGAAACATTCACTCAAAAGAATTATTGCTTTGTCCAAAACTATAAATATAAAGTCCGTTCCAATATGAGAGTAGCATCTACAGGCATCCAAATCAAGAAAGTTCAGCGTCCAATACAATGGGGCCACTCAAGATATAGGATATAAAACACGTTTTCTTTTTATAACTCAAGTTGTTACCTATGGACAGACCCAAAGGAGTTGATAGCACCTAGGAAGTTTCAAACCCAAGATCTTGGGAGGGAGCAAACCCCCAAGGCCCAAGCCTTGACCACCAGGCTAACCCCTTGGGTTTTTAAAAAAGGACACATTGACGACCTTTGATACAAAGTTCAAGCCTCAAGACTTTTTGATATGGCAAATTAGTGACATTAGGTCCATACATTTAACATGATTTCAAAAAGAGTAACCCAAATTTAAAATTTCAAAAACAAATGCACAATAGTAATAAGTAATAACCACCACACTCAATAGGACTAAAGCAGCGCTTAGCAGAAAAGTATAAAAACGATGTCACAACTGCCCTCACGAAAGATCTTGAAAAAGGAATCAGAACTTAGGAGCCCAATTGCTACAAATTGTACAGGTTTACCTGATACAAACATCAGAGAGCGGTTAACAAGCCGGTGGTACTGCTTGCGACTTTTCCCAGCCTCAGTTTCAGGAATGCTCAAATGAGGGTGCTCTGCAGCACTGACAATCCTAAGGAACACGTTATTAAAATCTCTCAACCTGTTGCTGACGGGTATAGGAGCCTCTATTCCCATATCCTGACTTACCTATGAAAGCAAAAATTGCAGAAAAACATGTTAATAGTGTCAACAGCGATCAAGGAACAATGTCACCATGTAAGTGATGTTGGGGTCTTCCTAGAGTCTTATTTCTACTATTACGGAACTAACATGCAGAAAACAAAGCAAGAAAAAAAGCAGTTTCACATAAACAAAAAACGCAGAGATTGAATCCAAATTACAAGTAACATGCTCAGTGAACATCCTTGTCCTCAAATATAGACAAAAAAATAAATATGCTATAAGACTGTACCAAACATGTACAGAAGCCCTGGCAAACCTCCTACTAAGATTAACTCGCATACATCTTTTCTTTTGGTGATCCGCATACATCTTTTCAGTCAGCCTCACTAATTCGGAGTCCTGATTTAAAACCAAACGAGGCAAAACCAATAACATATGGTAGTATCACTAATGATACTTGGCCATAAGGTCAAAACGTACTAGATCCCAAATCTCCAATACGATTCATACCAGAACAATAATGACCAATAACATGTGAACCACCAAAATTATGTAATTCAGTATCAACAAAACAAATAGTAAGTTATCAATATATACCCTTGTTGAATCCTGTATCTCAGTCGGAAATGGATCCAGATCATCTTTAGCTGCAACAATGAGGCAAGGTACCTCACAGCCATTCGCTTCTCCATGACTGGCAACTTTCACAAGTAAATCAGTTGCACTCTTCCATGAAGACTCATCAGACCTGTATGTAAAAGCATCAACTCAGAAACTATATTAGAAGACAAGTGAAGATCAATATCATACGTTTATTCAAGTATTCAGAAATCAAATTACGGATTTTACATGTCAATAATCAAACAATAAGGGCAACAGAACTTATATATAAGAGTTGGCAGTTGTCTCAACTTTTGGAAACAGCAAAAATTTACAAAGTGATTCAATAATGAGATTAACCAAAAACCCCACTATAACGAACACCAAATTAATGAAAGTCCCACAGAGGTAATTCTTCCCCTCAACAAAACCCAAATGGGTATTAAATAGTTCACTACTACAAGGGTTGATAAAGCACAAAGAATTGGAGAGATCTTTTGAAATTAGTACGCGATGCAAATAAATAAATTAACAGACCTCGATTATCTACTGCTAGCAGCCACCCATGACTTAGCATATTTGTGCATATGTTAGAGTGAGAGAGTGAGAGTAGGCAGTAACACATTGAGGCATTCTTGAGGGAGTCCTGGTAGTGACATACGTGGAAGCATCGGACATGGCCGGAAAAATTCAGAAAGACGGTTCATGGACAAGGTTCATTTCTTTTTTGCACATACCAGATGTGAACGACATGCTAGAATGTGTTTTGCACATGGAAGGGGTTTTTGATCAAACCAAAGTGAAAAAGAAGGAAATGGAGAAAATAGTGCTGGCATCGCATACGAGGGAACACTTGTTTTCACTAGCCAGCAATGATGAGAACGTGATGTTCAAAAAATGGTTAACTTAACATGCATACATCTCCTATAAAATTAGCATGACCAGTTTCAATCTGGAAACTTTGGATGTCTCAAAATCACGTACTTCCAATTCTCAAATGTCATGGAAAAGACAAAACAAGATACAAAAGTGAGCTGTAAATCAAAACTGCCAAACTTAAACAAAAAAAAGATTCAATTGTTATTTGCCATGCTCAAAGTTCTCTTTGGATCTGCCATGCTCAAAGTTCTCTTTGGATCTACGTCCCAACCTATGAAGCACGGATACTCTATTTTGGCCTTCGTATCACGTATCGTATCCGTATCGGATACCGATACTCTCGGATACTCTCCGGATACGTATCCGATACGCTTTTCAAAGTATCCTGCTTTTAAAATTATTTTTGGGTATTCCGATACGTTTCGGATATGCGTGGATACTCTCGGATACACCCCGGACACGTATCCGATACGTTTTGGATACGCGCGGGGGTAAATATGTTATTACTTAAAATAAATGGGTTAAATTGCAAGTAGGACTATATTGTTCTTTTTCCCCTGCCAATCGACACCAGAAACACACCGATGATATCCTCTCTCTCGTTGTGTGTATGTAAATATATATATATATATATAATTATACGTGAATATATCTCTCTCAACATGTGAAATGGTGAACTTATGTAATGGAAAACTTTAATCATAAGTGAAATTTTGGGAATTAAAAATTATATACAATATATTTTTTATTTACTTTTATATTCAACGTATCCCCCAACGTATCGTATCCTTGTTTTTGGAAAAATCACGTATCTGCGTATCCGTATCGTATCTGTATCCCGTATCCGTATCCGTGCTTCTTAGGTCCCAACTACCAAATAACAAGGGGAAAGAAATCACTTGACCCTCATGTAATTAACATAAAATATTTAATATCTAGTCACTGATCATATTTGAGAAACCAGCATAGTCGTAGCCTCATAGGCCTTGTTCGTTTGGGGGTTTTGAGGGAGGTTTTTGACAGTAATGAATGGAGAGAGAGAGAGAGAGAGAGAGAGCGCTTATTGGAGACCGTGCTCAAGGGATTAGAGTCCCCCAAATGAACAAGGTCATAGTGTTTAACAGAACTACCTCGGATGTTCTGAACATCAGAAACTTATCAAATGATTGCTATTTGTAACATTGACACATATAGCAAAAGAGGAATTCGGAGCTTTTTGTACAACCAGCAGTGGATACAACACACGTTATCCATGGGAAAACTTAGTTTCATTAAATAGGGTATGCATGCACATGTCTTAGAATCCTGAATAAAACTTAGGAACTTTTCTGCTAATGAAATGATTTTTATTTTGATAAGTGCTAATGAAATGATATGGATGGTTAATATAAAGAAATTTGGAATCCCTCAAGATTATTATTCCTTAGTGAGATCGTTGTGTAATGACACACTGACCCTGAGAAAAACAATGGTATTTTAGCTACCTGTCATGAACAAATACAGCTATATCACACGCTGCCAAAGAATCCTTTGTGTACAGCAACTTTGGAACTCCATCTTCTGGTATCTCTCGCAATATAAGAGTTTTCTTAGTTCCCTGTCAACACAAGAAAACATATTCCTGATGGGCTAGAACTGCCTAGAACCTAATAGATAGTAATTACAAGAAACACATCTCAGAGTGGACCAATCAAACATAACATCACAAAATAGGCAGAAGGAGAAGGAGAAGGAGAAGGAAAAGTGACATTGCACTTAGTTGATAAAAGCAGCATTGCGTATACCATGCATTTAGAATTGATAAGAGTGCCATTTCAGTGATAGGCTTAGGATTGCTAACTTTGAAAGAGAGAATGGTACTTCAGGTGTAAACTTGGAGACTTAACTGATGTCGCTACACAGATAGGAGCAAAGTGGTTAACTACCCTAAACTGGATCAACAACCCTCTTACTTAAAAAATAATTGGGGTGAGCTAACTTCAAGCTCGAATTTGTGTGCCATGGATCGGTTGTCGCCGTATGGGATCGTTACAAACCTTTAAAGATTTACATTTTTATTTGGTAGCTTTAGCACCCTGGTGTAATAACTTGTAACATATTAGAAGATTGGAGCAATAGCTAGTAGGTGCGTCTTCTCTCTCTCCCTCTCTCTCACCCAATTACACAAACCCTCATTCTTCTCCAAAATCAAAGGCCAAGACATGAGAATCTTGGAGAAGTGCAAGAAGGAAGATCGATCTCCGCGAGGAGGGCTATGTTTTGATCCGAGCAAAATCCCAATTGCACAAATTCGGGGTTACTTGCAATTTGGGGGTTTCCTTCGCTTGAGACAAGGTTTTCTACAAGTCTCTTTAAATGCAAATTACAATGTATGAGAGAGAGAGAGAGAGAGAGAGAGAGAGAGAGAGAGAGAGAGGGGTGTTGTTTTAGTGTTCAAGCATATGATCTCTAAAAAAGCCCTAATTTGTGTGATATTGTGTACACTGGATAGTTTACTTGTAGGCAGAAATTGATGGAATTAATGTTTGTTTGGTTGTAGTATGAATATTATGTTCAAGGGTAATTGTGGTTCCTAATGTTGGGTTATGGTTATTTAGTTGATAATGGATACTAGTTCACTTGAAAGCAATATTTTGGGTACATTGATGAGTTGTTGGTATCTTGTGAAGAGCACATCTTTTTTCTTTCTTTTTTTTGAAGTATTAATTGTAGTATATACGGCAAGTAGTGGAAGGGTTGCATTGAATAAGGGAAAATGATGAGGTATACGGAAGCCTAAGAAACTTGAACTTCGATGTTTGGATTTTCTTGATTTTGTTTAAGCTCAGAAATTTAGAGTTGGTACTACTTACATGTTGGGTTTGGATGATTTGGAATTGATACCTCTTATTTGGGCTAGTGAGCCATGTATTGGAGTCCGATTTGGCTATTTTATACTTGTGTAGCTGAAAACATATGGATAATGAATTTATCCGTTGCGCGGATAAATTTGGGTTAGTATTCCGTAAGCCTTTGGGTTAGTAGCCCATAAATTTGGATGATTTAGGGAGTCGCCTAAGATTGGTACACAACTTTTATTTTTCGTTTTTTTCGGAAATGGTTTATATTCATTATGTATTGTGTCGAGAAGGTAGAATTTCGAGTTGTAGAAAGGGGTATAAGGGTACAAACATTCATATTTTAAACATGTAGCTTGCATCTTTTAGTTTCTAGTAGATTATTCGTGTGCAGTTGTGCTCACCCCTACCTTACAGATATGAAGGACAAGAGCAAGCTTTGATGAAATACGGTGGCTGGGCTCACTTTTATTTTATTCTTGTTTTAGTTGTAGGACTTATTTTTTAGTATAGTCCTTGGAGTCACCATTTTGAATACTTGTATATTTTTGACTTGATCAAGTGTGCCGTAACGATAATGATAATGATAACGTGAGAATTTACTCTAGAAATATTTGCAATGTCTTTTGGGCGAACAAAAAGAACTCCTCGCATTTTGGTAGTTGAAGTTGATAAGAATTTACGTCATGTTGAGGCGCATTGATAACTAATGGAATTTTTGTGGGAGTTGGAAGTGGATTATGGTGCTATTTTTTAATTGTGGTTGTGGGACAGCCGTGGGCTAGCTAGAGAGTTGAATCCTCAAGCATTTAACCCTGTTATTCCTGGTTCGAAAATACTACTAATATCCAGTTTGTGAGACATAGATTTTTACATCCTTAGTAGACTCACTTTATGTCTATGGACTGTTCACGAAACTTTATTAACATTTATTGGTTCATATTAAGTTTATTAAGACCCTGTCCTGTTTAACATCTCCTGGTTGTCATCCAATTCTAGGTCTCCACTACGATCCAATTCTGGCGTATCTTGGACCGCTATCCTCAAGGAAAAAAGTCATGCAAGGTTGTCAGGTAACCTTTTAAAACATATAGAAGTTCGGAGAAAAACACTCTATATGTCAACAAAAAAACATGACAGAAGCTAGTACAGGCAGCGTGTACAAAAGTAACCTAATAGACTCAAGCCTAGCTACGGGAGCAAAAATCTCATCAAAATCTACCCCTTCTATTTGCGTGTAACCTTGAGCTACTAGTCTCATTTTGTTTCTATCCACAATCCCACTATCACCTCTTTTATTTTTGAAAATCTACTTAGTGCCTATGACATTTGTGTGTGTAGGTCTAGGTACAAGGTACCATACTTCATTTCTCACAAATTGTTGTAGTTCTTCTAGCATGGCTCCCATCCAATGGTCATCACTGTTTGGGACCTTGACACATACATATACACCCTATAATTAACTCTCAGAAGTGCTAGAAATAATGCAATCTGTACTTAGTTGAAAAAGTGAAAATGTCCCTTGCTTAACCGCCTCAACTGAGAGTACAAATGAATTATCTAAGGCCAGTGTTTTTTTCCTTGTTCAATGGAATGCGCTGATCCAACACATTAAGTAGGAACAATGTAACAGCACTTACACCAGGTAGATCAACAGCATTGACTGCATAGCGCTCTTCAGAGGTTGAAGCCATATCAGCGAAAGGCCTACACTTGAGACACGAACATAAAACTTAGATGATGAAGTGTCATCTAATCTAAAAAATCCAAGGACAAAAAGTATGAGAGATGGATTCAGAATAAACACCTTCCAATAAAAGAATTCAGCAATGCTGACTTTCCTGCCTTTTTTGGCCCAAACACAAAACACTGGAAAACATTTCTTTCTGAACGTTGCTTTTTGCGATCCAAACGTCTTCTCCTTGTGATACGAATAGCAGAAGACGGATCACCAGCATACCCACAGTATATCAGATTCTCAATACTGCGAACTGGGTCTAGAAGTGTCATAAGGGCCCACTGCAACACCATAAACTTGTCAGGAAAGATCAAAACGTTTACACTAGCGTAGCCTGTGGGTGCATGTCAAATAAAATGCATGCACACCAACAATGCAAAAAGAGGTCATTTTCAGTTCTGATATCCACTTGATATCAAAGAACTGAAAGTAACATATCACAGCAAGAATTCAAATGCATGGTTTAACAATAAATAGAGAAAATACAAGTCTTCAATTCCGTATAAGAGATAACATAAATTGAGCAAGTCCAGGGATGTAAACAACCAGGGTAGAGCTTTGTAATCAGACCGGCTATTCTGTGCTTGATAGCACTTTGGTCTTTGACTCAGGCTCAAGTCAGTGACAATGTTTTAAGAGCTAAGAAAAAAACAATACAACTGATACGTAAACCATTGATATATCCAAGGAGTAGAAAAGTTTGTCCTTGGCAAATAGCCAAATAGTCTATCTGATTTCTTAAATTATAAGTAAATATGAGAAACTCTTTATGCAACAACACATCTTCAATTTAACCATATCATATGCTTACACCCAGGAAAGAATGAGTTTGAAACACACAGACCTCCGACAAAAACCCATCAAGTGCTAGCCCTCCCAAGGCAGTTTTCTCTGCTGCATCCTTATATGGAGCTCCATCCCAAGGGCTGAAATTTGAGGAGATGATAGTAATGGAAACTATATCACTAACAAAGCATGGCACTTGCTTAAAAAAAATAGTAAATAGTAAACAAAAGTAATCTTAAACATTTACCCCCCCCCCCCCCCCCCCCCCCAAAAAAAAAAAAAAAAAAGAAGAAGAAGCAACCTTAAACAATGACATTGGAGAATTTCATTGTAACCTAAGAAAACGACATATAGTGCTCAATTGTGGTCCAAATCTCGTTCACAATGACATTGAAAGTCATAAAAATAACCTCAACCGAATACTAACTCGTCATAATTGTCTTTTTACAGAACAACAAGAGTAATTCCCTCCTCCCCCCCTGTTTTCTTATTTTCTCTGACCAAGGAGGATATTTGACTGAACCAAAAACCAAATTGACTAGCACACGTCCTGAAATCATGAGAATGGCACCCATATTACAAAAAAACAGTCATACCTTTTCATTACTATCTAGAAAATACAAATGACTTTTCAATGTGGACATCAATTTAATGATACGGGAAGTAAATGCAACACATTAACTGGGGAATCCAACAGTTAGTCAATGAAACAAAGCATTCAAGGATTTGCAGAAAACATACTATAGAAATGAAAGCCATAAATAAGCAGAACAAAAACGACCTAAAATAGGTAACAACTTAAATATTACAACTATTACACAAAGACCACGGACCCTTCCAAAAAGTTACTTGCTAGATAACCCATAAGAAAGTGGAAAGAAGAGACTTGAGATCTAACTACTAAACCGTCCAAAAGGTTGAACAATTGCAGAATCAGGGAGTTATTGTAGTCAAGCTCAACACTGTCATACAGGTTGATGTTATTCAACAAATCTCTGTTTCAATTACACGGCCTCATTGTAGTCACTACAAATACCTAAATGCTTACTCTCTAGATTTTTAATGATTTCATCTGGTTTTTAAACATGTATTTCACGGAAACATGTGAGTTGAAGGACTTAATGTAAAACAAAACTAGAAAGAACACGAGTTGATTATAGGTGAAAAAGTAATTTGATACAACAGTGGTTTTGCTGGGTTTACAGCTCAACCGCTCAGCTAAAAGTTCTACACCAGTAACTTTACTACACACCACAGTAATGAAGGAACACTAGAATGCACAAATGTCAGTATATACAATGTCATACACAGGTATGTAGGTATGAAGGAAACAAAGGACACTAGACCTTTCTGGTGCGGTCGAAAAAAGATCTTCAAGCTCAGTTGGATTAAGGGCTCCATCCTGCAAAGCCCGATCATCAAATTTTTTAGAAGTTAGAATAGTAAATCTTTCATTATAGAATCTAGAAACTCACCCATGCAAAACTCGACGAATTTTAAATTATTGCCTCATGATATTTACAAGTCAACAATTGTTCCGGATATAAATTAACTAAAAAGTCTAAAATGCTATTTCATCTTAACGTTACAAAATTACAATTTGCACTGAAAGCAGTAATATATTATTGCCGCTACAACTTGGCTAAGAAAAGGCAACTCGGGCTAGGTTAAAAATCTCTTATGACGAGATTCAATCAGTTAGGTTGTCGAGTATATTCCACATTAAAAACCAAAAGTTTGAGGAAGCTCTAGTTTCCATCCATATACAATGCGGTACATATATGTATGTGTGTCTCTCTCTCTATATATATATGTATATATATATACACACACACACACACACCACGGATCAAGTGAGGGATCCCTCATTTTGTTAAAATGCGGGACTCTCCTTCCCCGATCAAAATTTGAAAATCCAAACCGTTCAATATGTGCAGAACGTGATTTTAAGGCTCCCCGCAAGAAATCAGCAAAAAAAATGACCGGGGAGGGCTTTATCCGAGCAGTTGTTTTTGAACCGTTCCATGAAAACTGCTCGGATGAAGCCCTTCCAGGTCATTGTTTTTCTTGATTTCTCGCGGGGACCCTTAAAATCACGTTCTGATCACTTTGAGTGGCTCAGATCATCGAAATTCAATCGGGAAGGGGAGTCCCACATTTTATATTAAAATGCGGATCCCTCACCGGAACCTGACTCTGAATATACACACAGTCCGGATCAAGTCCACACCCCTTCCCGTCTGCACCTACCCTTTTCCGATCGAATTTCGATAATCCGAGCCGCTCAATGTGATCAGAACGTGATTTTAAGGGTACCCGCGAGAAAACGGCAAAAAAAAAAAATGACTGGGAAGGGCTTAATCTGAACAGCTTTTGTTTGTATTCTATTGAATGGTTCAATAAAAAACTGCTCAAATCAAGCCCTTCCCGGTGTTTTTTTTTTTTGCCAATTTCTCATGGGTACCCTTGAAATTATGTTCTAAACACATTGAGCGGCTCGGATCATCGAAATTCGATCGGAAAAGGGGAAGTGCGGACAGGAAGGGGTGTGGACTTGATCCGGACTGTATGTGTGTGTGTGTATATATATATTATACAAAGTCACCTTCCTATGAGGGATCCCGCAGGTTGTTAACGTGCGGACTTCTAATCTCAGCCCTTGGATCTCATCCGACAGCCGAGATTAGAAGTCCACACGCTTTGCATGCGGAATCCCTCACTAGAAGTGCCGTGTAAATATACATGTGTGTGTGTAATTAGGCAAAACCTAAGTAACTAAGAGAGTTAGTTTAACCGGTAGAGGATTCTTGCTTCATTGGAGTTCTTATTTTGTAGGGATCCAATAAACAAAAGATAGGTGTCCATTCCACAGTTTGGGGGTTATTAAAAATTTAAAATTTTGTACTTCTTTCACATAGAACGTTATATATATAATTAAAAAACTGAGCCCAATGTTTGGCTTGCAGTTTACTTGTTAGCATGTGAACGCCACCAAAGTTTGGCTTTGTCCTTGCTCTTCTTATTTCTCGTAATTTTAAAGCAATCCAGTAGAGTATTTGCAACCTAACAAAGTAGAATAAAAAAAACCCTCACATATACTTCTTGTTGTGTCGTTTACTGAACTATAAAATTATCTTCTTAGAGTGCCCGCAATGTGTCACAATGCTTCTCATGTCCCCGGATCCGTATCCATGTTGTTTAAGAACAAACCCAAAGAAAGTTAAAACAACATGCAATTTGACCCTAGACGCTGTAAAACAAAGTATCATGCTGGCTACATGAAGAATTCTATATTAGCCACCCTTCTCTTTACCATGCACATGATTCCTTATCGATATTTGTGTTGTTATGGATATAATAAAGTCACGCTATAAGAAACGGCAGAATGATTCTCTGTCAATGTTAAGGACTTTCAAAACAAAGCTTTCTTTAGTGCACAATTCAAACATAACATCAACTCAAAAATTACAGCCACAAGAAAAATAAAACTAAAAGCTTCTATTCACCACATACTATAAACAACTTAAAACGATTATCATAACATGCCAAATTATATAATGCTGTCATATCATGACAAATACATTCCAATATATTTAAAGAAATTAGGAACATACGCCATCAATGTCGAACAAGAGAAAGATTCCCCTGAGAAAATCCAAAGCTTCACTTGTCAGCTCCACACTCTGCAAATAATGACCAGGAATACAACTTTGAGAAGAACAGTATACAAAAAATAGAAAATGTGGAAGAGAGAGCAGAGACCTATAGTACATCCGAAACAAGTCAAGAGATACATTTGAAATATGACAAACAAGAAAATTCAAGCTACATAATCATCCTTCAGGGGTAAGGATAGCAATCAACCCTTGCCACTTCCAACTTTAGACTTGCAATGGACAAAGAGTCGGGTACATCAACGGTCCAAGTATCTTATCTTGTCCGAGTATTTTTCGGCACGTCACTTGCCTTTCTTACCCGATCTAGCAAGTGCTTTTTTCTCCTACCTAATATTTTAGCAATGACAAACACTGTGACAATGTGACCAAGCCACACTCTTCCATTTACTGTGTGCACTGGAACCCTTCTGTATGAGGCGGAACCTTTGCCACGACACAATGAAGCCATCAATAGGGTTGCGGGCTAGTCCCAGATCCCATGTTTCATCCAGGTATGTGGATGCTCTTGCACATACTGTGCAGCAAATGGAATGTCCATTAGACCTTGTGTGCACGTCGTATGATATATCAGAGGAAGTTCGGACTGCATTAAATACTTTCTGTTTCATTTCCTATCCTTATCCTCTATTCTTAGTTCCTCTCTATTTCTTCTGCTTTGCAGTCATCCAACAGGAAAATACAAATGATATTACTCAGTCAAAGTTCAACAGTGTCCTAATAAAAAGTTGTTCCTGTTGAAAATGACCTTCAGTTCAAAAGCTTCAAAAATAAGCCTCTCAACAGCAAGGCTTGTACAAGATCCATTTCCCCATGTTCATATGAAGAAGAAGAAGAAGAACCTAAATCTATGCATCTATGCCAATGTCTGGTCAGACCTAAGTGAAAGTGCATGAAATCGACAGAGATCAAAACAAAATCCATCGCTTTCTCCAAACCTGAAGGAACTACCAGGAGTGAGGGAGGAGATTCATGGGTGTGCTGCCCATAATGAAAGTGACTGGAGGAAAAAATAAAAGCTATTGAAAGCAAAATTTCTTATGATGTGGAAACATGAGATAATGATGATTCTTACAATGGTGGACGTTATAAAATGTGATGCTGGACGATCAAAAAAAGATAAAATATGATGCTGGAGATCCAACATTAGGGTATGCAGTAAGTCAACTACAGAGCTCATTAATCTTGATTATGACAATGATGGAAAAGACTAGCGATGATGATGGACAAAGTCAAGGGACGTCATGTCTCTAAGTCAAGACACCAGATTTATCTTTTTTTGAACAGTAAGACACCAGCTTTATCAATGGAAGTTTGAATGAAGGATAAGAGAAGCAGAGTATGAACTCAAATCGTTTTCTTCCTTGTATTCTATCACCGTCGGAGAAGCTACAAAGTTCAATGAACAAATAAATGGAATCCAACAGAGTATGGACTAAATCATTTCCTTCCTTAGTAATTGTCATTGGCTAAGAAGCACGGATACGGATACAGATACGGGATACGGACACGCGGATACGTGATTTTTTCAAAAAGAAGGATACGATATGTTGGCGGATATGTTGAATACAAAAGTAAATAAAAAATATATTATATATAATTTTTAATTCCTAAAATTTCATTAATGATTAAAGTTTTTCATTATACAAGTTTACCATTTCACATGCTGAGAGAGATATATTCACGTATAGTTATATATATAACTGTGTCTATATAGTTATATATATATTTACACACACATAGAGAGAGAGATGTGAGAGACTTACAAGGTTGTCGAGAGAGGATATCGTCGGTGTGTTTCTGGTGTCGATGGGTGGGGGAAAAAGAAAAATACAGACCTACTTGCAATTTTAACCCATATATTTTAAGTAATAACATATTTACTATGTAGCACGGACACGGAAACGGATACGGACACGGATACGGACACGGACACGGAATACGGCAATTCTAAAAAAATGGGGATACGGACACGGCGGGGGACACGCCACGTGTATAAATAAATAATAAATAAATATATTTACATATATATATTAAAAATTATGAACCATTGTATATGAATAAGTTCACAAATTGTATAACTTTTTTTTAAAGGAAAAATTACAGTTTAACCCAAATATTTTGAATAATTTCATATTAACCCCCAAAATTTTAAAAAATATTACATTTTGACCCCCAGCCGTGTCCCCGGCGTGTCCCCAGCCGTGTCCCCGCCGTGTCCCCTATCAAAAAATAATAAAAATTATTGGACACGCCACGTGGCGTGTCCAATACGTTTCCCCGCGTGTCCCCGCCGTGTCCCCGTGTCCCCGTGTCCAATACGTGGACACGGCGCCCTTTTGGAGTGTCGGTGCTACATAGCATATTTATCCTCGCGCATATCCGAAACATATCCAACACGTATCCGCACATATCCAAAATATATCAGATACGTATCCAGAGTGTATCCGAGAGTATCCGTTTGTATCTGAAACGTATCGGGATACCAAAAAATAATTCTAAAAGCAGAATACTTTAAAAAGCGTATTGGATAAGTATCCGGAGAGTATCCGAGAGTATCAGTATCCAATACGGATTCGATACGTGATACGAAGGCCAAAATAGAGTATCCCTGCTTCATTGGTCATTGGTCATTATAAATTTATTTTGTGCTAAAATTCTTGTCCTTTTCTCAGTAAATCTCATTCCACTGTGCTACACGTGGGCAACCAACTAGTTTTTGAATATGCAAGCTGAACTTTAGCTAGAGACAAGAGGTAATATGATATACCATGTGTGTTGAATTCAATGCTTCTTGCAATGCCTAGAATGACAGCCGAGTTCTATGAAGCATAGAAACTACAATTTAGTTGTTGTAGAAGAGTCCAAGAGATGTCAGACACCAACACCCCTCAGAAACGCCAAGATACTTGTCGTGTATTATTTTCTGTGTTAGTCTTTTGTTGGCTAGATTAGTAATACAGCTCAGAGGTATGGATCTTATTACTAGACAGGGGTCTGGACATGTTAAGGACAACACTTGTATATATGCAAGCACAACGGAGTTCTACCTTAAATTTCAGCAGGTTGTTAATTAGGTTGGCTAGTTTCTGAGCTGATATTCTTTGCTGCATTAATAATGTTTACATAGGCATCGAAAGATACGATTACATCTAGAATATACTTGGTTTAGCGACAGATGTAAAACTTAACACTATATGGGTTTTTTTGAGACAGAATCTGAAACCTAGAGAGTTTGGGTTTCATAACTCAGGTTAGGGATTGAGATCAAGATCCCGAGAGAATAACGGGAGGTCGAGAGACAATAAGCATGAGAGAGAGAGAGGGGGGAGATGGAAATAGAGAACACATTAGAGGGAGAGAGATATTAATTGGAGTACTCCAAGATAGAGTGGGAGAAGGGAGTGACAGAGAATTATGGGTTTAGCTGCCACCAGATCAGATTTGAGTCTACCCACCTCAGCTATTGGAAGGGACTAAGCTGGAAACACTAGGTTAAAGCCCCAATGGGGTGGACTCAGATGTTGGATTAAGCACATTAACACATACTAGCTTTTCAGCCAACGACATTATTTTCTTTCCTTATTTAGTCCAACCTGTAGAGAAATAGCCTGTAGAGAAATAGGGTTGTCTTCCTCCATGCAGTATCCTTTTAGCCATATTCAATTTCTGGGAACTTGCAAGCCGAGTCCTCATGTTATATAATGAGTATAGACGAGTCCGATTTCTTGACAACTGCGCATGTCTAAAGCCATACTCCGATCTAAGTAACATTTAGACAGGTGGAAGAGGAAAGAAAAAGAACCAAAACATAGACAATTTGAAACCAAGATCCCACCTTTCGGGTGTGTTACAAAGTACAAGTATTTAAGGTGAAAATTCATAAAAATAGCAAACACTTAATAATCTAGTAACCCTTGTTATGCAAATATAGGCATCCATATTCAATAAGAACAAGACACAACTGCATAGACATTGTCGATTCAACGCTTAAAACTTCTAAATCCCATGTTTATCAATTCCCCATTCAATTTGCATAAATAACTACAAAAAGCTTCTGGAAGTTAACAGAACTATAGCAGCAAAATAATATTTGACAAACAAATAAATAAATGAAAGTTAAATCCAGGAGAAGTCACCTGATCAGGTGCTCGCTTAATTGGAGGTGGAAGCTGATCATCACTTAGTCTGATATCATTATTGTATCCGAATTTCCTTAGGACAGTCCATGTTGTTTCAAGACGGCCCTTCTCTATGAATAGTGCATGGAGAAAGAGGAACCCCGTCAAAGTAAGCCCACGGTCATTGACACCTTCAGGTAGTTTTTCTTGCACAACCCGCTTAACACCCACTATTTCAGAAGGTTGTAACGGAGCATTGAAACATTTGACCTGTTGACAATCATTATAATGTCATTCTCAAAATCTAGTAACGCGCTAAAAATAAAGATCAGATCCTTAAAAAATGTCATAAAAGGGTCCCACAAGTGAACAAACTTCGACGGTAATATGTATACATCCCATACGTGCACATAAGTTCAACGCATTCACATATCTTCACCCCCACATGAAAACGAATAAGGACCTGAAAATCATTCAACTCTGCATCACTGAGTGCACCATCCCTATCGTGGTCACAAAGAATAAATATCCGTTTTAATGCCCTCACACACCGAGGCTTTAGAGTTTGTGCTTCCTGATCAAATAGTGGAGCTGTTGGATGAAGTACAGCTTTTTGAGCATAGTAGAAAACTTCAGGGACCTGAAAATAGAGAAATGCCGACATTCTAAGATATGATGAGCAGAACATAGATGATACCACCACAGATTCCTTCAAAAATATTAATCACCAGCCATCGTAAAAACCATTCGGATGGTGCATAACAATGAATTGTACAAAGCATTGTCATAAAAGCTTGAAATGAGTATAATTAGCAGATTCTGAATATGCAGATCCACAAATGCAAATACTATATATCTCAGGAAGACCCACATAAACGCTTCACTCTTTCCAATACATAGAGAATCTCGGACGTGCATGGTCGTGCACCTGCAAGACCCTTGTCTCCAACAATGCACAAGAGAGAAGATTACGTGAACGGAACCAAAACCATGCCAAATATTTGTAAAAGAGACAAGCATATTATTCCCAAATGTACCACACATATCACAAGCAGCAGTACCTGAATTTGTTTAAAGGCTGAACACTCAATACAAGTTTCAATCTCCCGAAACTGTTGCATTATTGGCGACATAACCTGCTCCAAACTCAATGGATGTTCGTCATCCCTCAAATCCAGCTTGCAACCCACTACTATAACCGGCACCTTTACCTGCTCAGTTATTTTCACCACTTAATCATAGCCAACCCGAAAAAGAGGGAAAGAGTGAAAGACGACATAAGACAAAAACGAGGCCTGTTCATTGTAATCAGCTAACTAAAGCTTAATGCACAAACCTCTAATCGACGAAGTTCGGGAAGCCAAAAAGTACTCAACCGGTCAAGTGTGGCGGGCTGATCACACGCATAAGTAAGCACGACTGCATCAGCCCGTTTAAGTTCTTCAGCCAGTCTACCTCTATTCTCCATACTGAATTCAAGAACATCACACACGCAGTAATATTTGAGCTCAAGAGTTGCTGAAATTATTCTAAAGAAGATCAACCCTAGGCCACCTGGAACACATATCGTACCAGTACGAGAAACGGGAACGGGGATGTGGTACACCACATGTCTAAATTGTGGAACGCTAGGGGTAGGCTTCTATAGATATCAAAATCAAAAGTTACCCTTCCAAGGGATAAAAACATTTAGTAAAATCAAGTATCATTTTCCCAATTATTCCTGCAAAATACATTTCTAGGAACATAATGACCGAATTATGCCATTTTCTCTAGATTTTTACAATAATAAGTTAAATTTTTGGGGGATCCCTTCGGATCCCTATGTTTACCATTTTGGAACGGAGGTGTACCATGTTTCGGGATGTTCATATTGGTACACAATTCACTAGGGTAGTAGCATTCCCAGGTAACATAGGATCAACCAGACAACAAAAATACAAATAATCAACCAGACACAAAACAAACACATACTGCGACTTACAACCAGTAGATTTTTTTACCTATCTCAGACCGAGGGCCAAACTTTGGTTATGAGCCAAAAACACCTCAAAAAAATAAAAACTTTTGATATTTCTTTACTTCATGCTTTCTAATTATCTGATTTTACCTGAATTTCAGCTACAAAAAACATCCATTTCTATTGTGCACCTTAGAAACATAATCCTTTAGTAGTACCATCCGTCCCACTCTCAATCCTCGCTCTGGACTCGCGCTAACGCACGCTCATTATGTGACCTAGGTATGCACAACGAAGTTCGCTTGCCCCAGGCTTGCTCAAGCAAAAAGGTGATTGCAAGAGTGAAAACAGTCGAACAAAGAGAGCCAGACAGACATACAGAGACATGTTTGTATATAGATAGATAGATAGGGAGGGAGAGGGAGGGAGAGAGAGAGACCTGGAAGACGTATCGATAATCGTGACGGGGACACGATCAGGGTACAAATCATCGGGCAGCCTCGTCGGCGGTAACAACGGGGGGACATTTATCGGGAACGTATCGGCCGCCGCAGTAACAATCAGACTCGATTTTCCGGTGCCCCTATCGCCTGCGACGACGATGCGAACGCCGCCACGGGCGCCAGGGGCCGCCCTCCCAGCTGCTGCGCCACCTCCAGCCATTTTTCACACTGTGCGATGTCTAAAACCCTAATAACTTTTTATTGATTCGATGGCAAAAGCCCTAGGCGTTGGGAAAGTGATATGGATGGAGAGTAAATAGAGGGGGATTTATGCGTGGGTTTTTACCGTTGTGTGTTGGGGGAATATAAAGGGGCGGCGAAACCCTAGGTTGAGGCGGTGGGTTGATATCCTTGGGGGAGAAGATATTGAATTGAAATTCAAGGTTTTGATTTTTTTCCCTTTTCTTTTGAAGGTAGTTGGTGGAGATTTCAGCGTGGTTGGAGTGTTGTCGTTTGAGCTGGTTAGGGTTTTTGTGTGTGTATATATATGCGGTGTGATCGATTTCTGTCGTGTGTCGTGTGTACGTTACGGTGCGTCGTTATTTCTTTTATTTTTATTTTTTTTCTTGGCGAAACGGCTCCCCGTTCTTGTTAATTTTTTGTCTAGAAAACACTTTTTGATTTGTTTTGTTTTTTGTAAATTTTTTTGAACTTTTTGTCATAACTTTTTGAATTAACCGTCGAGATGAATCGGAAAATAAACTTGAGTTGTTCTCATCTCACATCAAAAGTATGTGAAAGTGGATGGTCTAATGCTAACTATTAAATATACTCATTCATCAATAGTAAGGATAAAAAAAAAGAAGTATTTCGACTGTTCATTTTTCTCAACTCTCATTGAGAAAGAAAGTACAAACAATGCCAAAAATCAAGTTGATCACATATTTGTTTGATATGATTTCATAAATCATTGGTATATTTTATAGATAAGAGCATGTGTTTTATTTGAGTTTTTTTTCTTTTTATCCCCTAAACTATGCACATTTTTTCTACTTAGTCCCTGAACTATCAATTTGACAATTTCATCCCCTCAACTATCATTTCGTTACCTACTTCGTCCAATAGATAACAAAAATTAAGAATTTGGACGGAAAATGTTACATAAGGCCATGTTTGAGACCTTATAGAGCAGATATTTGATTATGACGTCCTAGAGATAAAAATAATTATAACCCTTTAGAATAAAATGAACAAAAAAAATAAGACTTTTGCACCGGTTCAAACGAACTGAAATTGGAGCACTTAACTTTTTTAGAAGGTTTAAGTGCTCCAATTTTCAATCCGTTTGGACCAGCGTGAAAATCTTTTTTTTTTATCATATTATTCTAAAGGGTTATAATTAATTTTTTTCTCTAGGGTTTTCATAGTTAATTATTATTTTTTATTTGGGATCCTTTAGAACAGCTACTTGATTATGAGAGCTCTACAGACAAAATTAATTATGACATTTTCAGATAAAATAATAAAAAAAAGATCTTCGCACCAATTCACATGGATTGAAAATTAGAGCGCTTATTTTTAAACATATTTGTAATATATAAACAGTCTAAATTCTATATAAGGAGGTCAGTCTTTTTGAAAAAAATATATAAAGTGCCACGTAAGATCTTGATATATGAACCTTGTAAAAAAAAATTAAATGCTCTAATTTTCAATCTGTTTGAACCAGTGCGAATGTCTTATTTTTTTGATTATTTTATCCTAAAGGGTCATAATTAATTTTTATCTCTAGGGTTGTTATAATCAAATATCTGTTCTACAAGGTCTCAAATAAGGCATTACGTGTCATTTTCCGTCCAAATTCTTAATTTCTGTTATCAATTGGACTAAGTAGATAACGGAATGATAGTTGAAGGGATGAAATCGCCAAATTAATAGTTCAGGGACTAAGTAGAGAAAGTGTGCATAGTTTAGGGGATAAAAAGAAAAAAAAACTCGTTTTATTTTCATCTAAAGTAAATCGACTGAGTTTTTCATTCTTATTTAACTGGCTACTGAACTATTTAATTGAGCTGCTTTTCAGGAAGAGAATTGCAAAATATAAATTGTCAAAAACTTATACCTTTTCGTTGGTACATTTTTAAGCCATTGGCTATAGTTTTGTAACATGTATCTAAACAAACATAGTTTGTTCTAATTTTTTTATAATTCTAAACTAGTTGATTTCGTTTGACAATCTCTTTTGACGAATGTATGAAATTGAACATATATATTGTCACTTTCGGACAATCTTTGCGTTTATTATTCATATTTAATTGGATATTGATACATTGTTAGTTGTCCATCACGGTGTGGTCTCCCATATTTGCTCCGAAAGTCTAGAATGTTGGGGTACCAAGATTGGATAATATGATCATGAAGATGAGAATGATGTTATGGAGATGTGTAGATGCGAAGAATAATGTGATCATGAAGATGAGAACGATATTATGAAGGTGTGTAGACGTGAAGAGATGAATAATTTCAAGACCTTTTGAAGTGTAATCGGGTAAATTGGAGTTAAGTTTGGTGGTGGAATTTTATCTATGGTTTTAACTTTTAATGAAAGAGATGACAAAAGGCCGTGTAAGAGCATCCACAATGGGTTTACCAACTAATATTTTAATTGTGTGTGTTAAAACTTAACAAACAAAAATGTATTTTTTGTGTCACAATGCTTGTGTTAGTTTGTGTGCTAAAGTGTGTTAAATCTTGTATTGTGCTAGCATGTGTGTCAAATTTGGCAACTATGCTAGCAAACAATAAGTGGGTCCCACCTTATGATTCAAACTTCAACCATAAAATATAAATATCCACTGCTCCTAATACACACTTGTGGGACCCATTTTTTTATTCCAACAAATATTTTAACACACAAATTTACCAAACTCATTGTGAAAGTTCTAAGAGCATCTGCAATGTAATAATCAAAAGTGAATAATCAAAATTTGTCACATCAGCTTTTGCTTATTCATTTAGAGTGTTGCTAAAGTTAGTAATGTGAAATCCCACATTGTTACTTTTGATTATTCAAATGCTCAAATTTGATTATTGGTTAAGAGGTTGTTAACTTTGATTATTACAATGTGAGCACTTTTTTAAGTACACATTGCTAACTTTAGCAATCTTTTGATTTTGATTATTACATTGCGGACGCTCTAACACACTTCTATGTTATCAATATCTAGCACATACTTGTGGGACCCATTTTTATCCTAATATACCTTTTAACAAATATTTTAACACACAAATATACCAAATCCATTGCGGGTGCTTTAAGGTGGGTGTACCCATACATAATTTCTCATGGTGCCTCATTCCTCACCACTCAATTGATGGTATAGTTTTTGTAACTCTTTGTATGTGATCGACATGATTGTAAGGTGGATAAAGAATTGGGATGCCGCGTGACATTATTCCTCGAGCATTGAATAATCACTCAACGTATAGAGGCTGAATGAGGCGATTACACATTGGCGTCAAAACAAGGGCTCCGATCCTGAATTTATGATGGCTAAAAGCCAAAATCAAAGATGAGGCTCTTTGTGTATTTTTATGTACAAAATATAAAATATTTTAGCTTTAGCAAGTATTCATCAACAAGATCAAATCTAAAATTAAAAATTAGTGCAAGATTTCAAAAGAATCAATGAAATTTCATTAATTCATAAAAAATTCGAACATGAAAACATTTCTAAAGTATCATTTATATTTATATATATATATATATATATCACTTTGCTTGGAATTTTAATTGTAACATTCCTAATTTTTAGAAAATAAAAATTTCGAAATGTTAAATTCTAATTCAATAATCAATTAAATTAATTTGTTAAAATGCATGATTATGTTATAATTTATATTAGTCATAAAATTGGGTACGTTTTATAATATACTTTACATATACATACATTCATACTTATCTTTAACTTTTCTAGCTAAACCACAAAAAACCTCTAACTAAAATTCTACCCAAACAAATCTTCTACTTCCCTCCCACACTTAACAACCCACCTCTGCCATGCCTGCCGAAAAATCAGAATTTTTCCTCACTCCCTCTGCAAATTTTGTAACCTCCCACCATGTCTTCTATCACCCTAACCCACGTTCACAATCCACCTCTTAACTTCCCCACTTGTTCCTCATATATACACACTCTAACCCTCCGAAAATCAAAACCACAATCACTATACTCAATCCAGAGAAAGAAAATGAGAGAAAGAGAGAGAACTTGTGTAACGCCCCGATTTTTCAGGAGCAAAAGAAAATAATATCTTAAGAAAATTTTGCTAAATAAATATAATTTTTCAAAATAAATGTTTAGCTATTACAATCTCAAGAAAAATTTACTGATTCAAAATACACTAACTTCAGAACTGACTCTAGCCTTGACACGAATCCCGAGCATACTCGATTTCCGTTCCTGATATTCTTTTCGGTGTCGAAATGCACCATTATTGAATCCCCTCCATTGAATCCTGCGCCCTCTGGCAAATTGGTCGCCGAAGCAAACGATTTGCCAGGATACAGACGTATCCGTGAGTGATAAATCACCCAATAGAATAATCCAACCCAACTACCCCTCTTACTTTACAGTTAGCAAGCAGCAGGATAAAATGATACGAAGAAGTAAAACAGAGATTTTTCACATAAGCCAGCTCATTACTATCCATTAACCTATCGTGTAATCTAAGATCTCATCCATGAGATCTTTCCTCCCCAACCGCTAGCCATGCTCGGTCCCATGAGGTCACTTCCTTTTGCTGTCGCCGATACACCTAAGTTATCTACCGAGTGTGCATCCCAATAACTACAACAAAGGGTAAGCTTATCATGTCTGAATCATGACTATGGTTCGCCTATCTTATATATCACTTTACAATCCACTTCACAATCATCACTGGACTCCCGCCAATCTATCAATTCATCACTAGACTCCCGCCAGTTCCATTCCCATCACAAATCTCATCACATCTCAAAATCCCGCCTGCAGGCAATCTAAAAAAAAAATAAAACTTTCCAATTCATCCATTTTCTAGCATCATTTAGGTGAATTCTATTCACATACCACCCCATATCTCTAGGGTCCAATCTAGCATTCAAATCAAGTATCGGTGCAGTATACAATTAATCAAATAATGATTAAAACAAATAACAAGCAATGCGATCACACAACTTTTTATGAACAAGCAGTTGCTCTTAGTTTTGTATGGCCGCCACATTTTTGATCGTGTGACAACCAATTCGATTCCTTTTCATTTCGGAACATAGAATCCAACTTGTAAACACTTTATATACTTTGAGAAGAGATAGATAGGATTATAAAACTTAAGCCGTAATAAAGAAGAACTGGTTAGGCGCCGAAACATGAACTTTAATAAACTAAGGGGCTAATTATAATATGTTATCATACATTTGGACCAAAATTAGTATGCTAAATAATTTACGAGGATCAAAGTGTTATTTTATCAAAAAAATTTCAATACTCGTCTCGTGGGATTCACTGTTTACAGCCGAGGAGGAATAAAACAGAAGAGAAATAAAACAGAGGAGAAAGGCCGTATGCGACATCGAGATCGATTTCTTTCAACCCGGATCATAAAATCAATAGGTAATCACATAATATACTTAGGAGAGGGTAGAGAAGCGATTATTCTACCTTTAATCCGGATAAAGCGATTCGGTGGAGTCCGGTGTGTTTTCGTTTGTCGGCGAAAGTTTGGTATTCCAACAGCAACTTCGGAGTGAAATAACCTAATCAAACCTTGTCTGTTTTTGGCGATCCTTGTGTCTAACGCGAAGATCTCGAAACGCTCTACAACTTTTGTGAAGAAGTTTAAGCCCGAAAACCATTCGAACTAGGAGAAAAGTGGGGGTTTTCATAAGTCCTGTGTGCTGTCTGGAAACTGAAATCTGAAAATTTCATTGAACTTTGGACGGCGATTATTCTATCAATCATTAACCGTTTTGGGTGATTCTTGGGTTGAAATTGAAGCTCTCGATGTCCTCTACAACATTCGTGAAGAAACTCACGCCTAAAAACGACATCAACTAGGAGAAAACAGGCTGTGAACAGAGGTAAGTGATATGGACGAGAATGGAGATCATGCGATTAAAGATTTGATGATGTGAGTGCATGGGATGAAGTTATGTTACTCTCTTCTCTCTGTCAGCCAAAAAAGGATGGGGAGATGGGTTTGATTTTGTAGTAGACGTAGAGTAATATAGGAGGAGTAGTGGAGAAAAGTGGGAAAGTGGAATGTTGTTGAGATTAGGGAGAGATATAGTTTAGGAAGAGTTTGAAGGGAAAAGAATAAGTGAAAAGATAAAGATAGAGGGAGAGATTGGTGAGAGATGGATAACCAAATCCCATAAATTGTGGGATGATTATTAGTCTGAACAATATAGATAAATATGTACACACATTTATAGTTACAAGTTAAGGTAAAATTATGCTAAACTAATTTCAGTTGCCAAAAATTAATCTAGGTTCTAGTTTAATCTAATTACACTTTTAAATAATTAATCGATTACTATAGACTATTTGATTAAAAATAATTTCTTTATCCGAAAAAAATAGTGTAAAAATCTGGGTCGTTACAACTTGAGTCCTCATCCACGGAGTTTTAAGAGAGAGAGAGAGAGAGAGAGAGAGAGAGAGAGCAAGACGGGTTTCTACATAGCACCATTCCATATATCAAATTCGGGTTTCCAATTAACTACTACATCACCAAGCATCCACAGCCCACCTTCCATTCGTTCCGAGGCAGCCCTGGAGTTTCCCAATTCCGTCGTCTTCTCCAATCGCTAAAAATCGACCAAACCCATTAATCGCTTTTTTTCAGCTGGATTCGATGCAGATAAATCCTAAACTACTTTCTCCTAAGTTTATATGTAGTTCCTCAATGTTGAATTTGAAAAGTTATAATAGAATTTATCATACCCATACATCAAAACTGTTCAATCGAAAATACTCGTTTTTTTGGAAATGGAAACCCATTGCTATTGTATGCCCGTTTAAGTTTTAAAAGTAATGTTCTGAAATTACAATTGCCCCTGTGTTTACAGTAGTTCTAAAATTCGACCCTAGACTATGTGTTTGACTTATTTTTACCATTAGTTGTCACATTTTAATGTTTAGTACGATAAATGCAAGCTATCATTACTGTACCCTTGATTGAAATGGATGATAGCTAATGTTTGTGAACAAGTCAGTAACAGTCAAGCCCTATCGTTAAAAAAATATCTATATTATAAAATTATAGATCGGATTTTGTCTACACATACAAATATAAGCACCTTTACAGCCTTTGATTGCCTTCAAACTAAGATTGTAGCCGTCCGATTAAGAGAATGTTTCCTTAAGTTATAATTTGTCCTGCTGTTGTGGTAATATATATACTTTCTGTTACCCAAAAAGGCAACCAAGAAGGGGGTGAATAGGGTTGCTAATTAAAATTGCCAATTAAAATATATTCTCTAACAACTATATCCAAGATAATATGAGCAAGTAAAATAGAGAGAGTTAGAGAGATAGAACCCGATTATAGTAGTTCGGCCCGGATTTATCCACGGTCCGGCCTACTCCACTTCTCCTCAAGCAACTACTTGAAGGTTCCACTAATCTTCAAAAAGATTACAAGCACTAAGTCTTGCGGGTGCTTACAACAACCTAATCCCCTAGCTTTCCCGAGGAGCTAGTACAACCGCAAGAGTTTTCTCTGAAAACCTCTCGAAAACAATAACACCCAAATTCAACAAGAATTTGGTCTTCTAAGCTTTCAAGTGTTCGACCCAAACACTCGCTTAGGAATTACAAGTATGTGAAAAAAGTACGAAAATTATCGCTCACGACTTGTACAAAATTTCTCTCAAGAAAAATATGAAAGTGGAAGAACAAGGAGAATTTTGGACTTGATCTTTGGAGACGTTGCTCTTGGAATGATATAGAATATTGTAGCTTGGATTGATACTCATCAATGAGTTCTTGAAGCCTTTATATAGCCATCCAATCTCCTACTAGTCGTTAGTAAATTACTGTGCCGTTGGAGAGCTATTTTAGGAAAAATATAGCCGTTTGAGATTTTACTGATCTGCAAAAAATCTGCAGAAATACACTACTGGTCCTCCGGCCGGTTGACCGGAAGGTCGTCCACTCTCTCAACCAGCCTGTCATCCAGTGAAGTCTGGTTGACAACCCCTTCTGTTCAGACAGCCGACTTGTCAGCCGGTTCGTCAACCTGTAGCTCAAAACTTCATCTAAATAAATCCGTTAAAGCATGAATTGAACTCATTAAGTCTTTGTATATATTAAACATTGAATTCAAGAGACTTTATGCTATGTTTCAAGGCAAAGAAACAAATTTGTCCCAAAAAGGACTTTGCGATAAAAGATTTTCTTTTGCCAAAAGATAAAAACTTCATCAATATAATCATCAAAATAACAAATGGTAATGCATATAATTTTCAACAATTTATCATGCATATATTTGTCAACACTTTCCTTTCCAATTTAAGGAAATAATAATGTCAAATCTGCTTTTGTTAATACCAAAACTATTGTGCATAAAAGCCTTGCACTTGTAAGAGAATGTTTCCTTAAGTTATAATTTGACCTGCTGTTAATATTATTTTAAGAGGGTTGATAATTAACCTGTAAATTATTGTCTTTTTTATTCTTCTCTCTACCTTGGCATGAGCTTTTTAAAGTGAGGCAGAGAGTGATGAGGTTATATTGGACAAGTAGAGTAGACAACCTATTTAAATTGGGACTGTATTTCATTTGAACGTGCCTTTAGGCACAGACATCCGCTAGTATATATACATAATAAGACTATTAGCAATAATAAGCTTATACTAACAATAGATAACCTAGAATTTATTTGAGTGACTACTCTGGAAAGGAAACAAGTTGAAAACTTACTTTGATAACATATATTTTTATTTTTCAAACCTAAACTTAGAAGTTAGAGGACAAAGAAATGCTAGAGTAAACTAAGGACTAAACTTTATATGTGACAGTTAGTAGCTATAAAAAGAAAAATGCATAAATGCACATGGTTAACTTTGTGAATTACTAAGTTTTGGGAATGAAGTTAATAAAAGGATCACTTGTATACAGGAGACTTAATTCTAAATTTCTTAAAAATTCAGATTACTTATTACGTAATTTAGTTCAACTTAGAATGTAAAATATAAATTTATTAGTAGAGAATATACTTACTGTAGGTTAGGAATAGGATTAATAAAAATTACTTAGCATCTTTAAGCTACTAAGTTAGTAATGATGACTCCTAGGTTACTTAGATTAATAAAACTACACTAATTCCAACATACTTAAATAAATAGCAGATATACATACTTTTATATATAAGTTTACAACAGAACTTGGGAAATAACAGAAGGTTACGAATGGCTAATTAAATCTCAAATTTAAAAATAAAATTTATTTAAAGAACATGGATGTTCATTAAAGTAATAAGTCACCCAAAAAGCATTGGCCCAATCTCAAACTTTTATGTATTTACTTACTCACACAATATCAATTGTCATGCTTGGAACTTTTGCATTGAAATGTATCATGTTGGACTTAGATGTTATTGGAGATATGTGATTGTACGTGCTAGATCGAAGTTAGGTTCACTGGGTGGTTACGAGTAGTGATTCACGTAGACGATGTTAAGTAAATGGAAAACTGATAAAATGTTGAGGTGTGAGGTTGTGAATTGTGATTTGAGTTCACTGGGTGGTTACGAGTAGTGATTCACGTAGGCGATGTTAAGTAAATGGAAAACTGATAAAATGTTGAGGTGTGAGGTTGTGAATTGTGATTTGAGCCATTGCTATGGCAATGGTAACCAATGGGGCCCTGTGTTGAAATGGGTTACCTACGGGACCCAGTGTTGAGAAATATTGTGACATTAATGTATGATGCGACATGGAAAAATTTGCTTCTTTTGTTAAAGAGGAAATAGGTCCCATGAGACGGTTATAGTTAGTGGTAGTGGATGTTCAACCCTAATGCACGATGCGTCATGGGAGGACTCGATCCTCCTGTTATGGTTTTAAGTGAGAACATGCTAAGTACATAATTTAGGTGCGAACACCTAGGACCCTGGTACAGGATAAGTAAGAGGAAGAGTGGACCCATGAGACGGTTTTAGTTAGTAGATGTGGGAGGAAAGGATCTCATGGAGAGTATCCTTAGATTTCATATAAGTTGATGGATAGTAAAAAAAAAAGATGATGTGCTATTATTCTGTACCTTCTATGTATTATCAATTGTTATATTGTTAAACTGCTAACTGTAGAAATAAGGGGTTAGTAGGGTTGGGATTATCTACTGAGTTTCAAAACTCATTATAGTGCCGGTGGGCTGGCGTTTCATGTCAGGTAATCAAGAGACCGAAGAATAGAATCCTCTTCAAGATGACCAGTATCAGAGTGAGGACCTTCCAGTTGAGGAAGGGAGTTTGTCGAGCCTTGGATGCCTTACCTTTAGAAGCTCTGTTAATTTAAAGTATTGTTATTTAAATTTTCAAAAGTGTTGTCACATTTGTCAAACTCTGTTTTATTTCGTTGGGTTGTAAGACAGTTAAGTAGTTTTGAATTTGGTATTTGAGATTTCCGTTGTTAAACTCTGTTTAATAAAATTAAGAATTATTAAATCAATTAGAAATGATTAATTAACATGTCCAAAAAATCGGGGCGTTAGCAAAAAAAATACTAATATGCTAGCACAATGAATGTTATCGGAAGTTCCTTTTATGTTTCTAACATTTTATTTGTAGCTTTGTATAGTATATCCTTAAACATTTAAGCTTGTAGAATTTAGCTTGTTCACAGCAAACAAAAAATCCTAAACGTCGTGTGTATTTCATTATGTATAAATTTTTCAGACTTAATAATGGGGATCACAATAAAAGGGGCTCCTACAACTTGTATGGTTGTGTTTGTTTTGCATTTTTGAGTATTTTAGTTTTGGTAGTGAATGGAAAGAGAAATGGGGTAATAATTGGAGAGATGAATAATGAATAGGAAGATATAGAGAGAGATGACAAAATAATAATTGGAGAAATAGGGTAATGATTGGAAAGAAAAATAGGGTAATGATTAGAAAACAAAACTAAAACAAAATAAAATGTAAAACGAACAAGGCGAAAAATTGTTAATTTTGAGTTTGCAGCGGTGACTTGGGCTTTTATCTGAAAAATAGAGTCGTCACTTAACATTGAGTTCGGATATGTTAGGTCACCCGTTAAAGCTATTTTTTAAGAAAATGGCTTTAACTCTGCTTTTAAAAACAATTCCATTTGAGCAAATTCTTTTTTCAAAAGTGACTTATAATTGACTCACATTCGAGGGTTTGCAAAAATATAGATGAGTTTGGAAATTTACTATTATGTGTGGGGAAATGTAAGGCACCCCACATCATTCTTTCAGTACTTATTTCCCAATTTTAGCCCTTTTCAATTAATTATCTTTGGCAAATAAATAAAATATAAAATGCGTGCAGTGGAGCTGTTGATTGATTAAATGATTGTCGGTCCTCTTTTCGTTTTTGAGGTATGTGGAATCCTGTTTCACCAGGACCCGAATGTCGATTACATGATTTTAACGACAATGGATTGGGTACTTTAAGATTTCAACACCATTCTTATCGACACGAGAAGAGCACCTCAGTTATTTAAACATACACAATGGTCTTCTTTCCATTTACACAGAAATAAGAGTGCATAGTGATAATCCGAATAATGCAATCTTATATTGGTTTTACGTGAAAAGAACATTGTTGTGATGTTATTCTAAGTTTAAAAAAAAAAAAAACATTTGAGTTGAACTGAAGATTGGAATTATTTTCCCTTGCGTGGGATTACATCTTCCTCACTTTGTGTGGTGGATTTTTACAAAGGTGTGCTCATAAATTAAACCAGACAAAAAAATATGACTACAAAGAGCATAGAATTCGATCGTACTTATTTTTAGCTAGGTAATCGTTGTCGTGTAATTATGGCTTACAGTGAAGTTATGAGAATTGGAATTTTTTTCTCGAACCTAAACTAAGAGGGCTTCGGCCTCAGGAATTTGGAGTGAATACTTTTGGAGATTTTTGTAGAGGGGAAGAGGGGGTTTTTTTTTTTTTAAATGAAAAAGGGATTTCCCTGGTTTGGTTTGGGGGCGGATAGGAGAGGGAGTGCTCTTGCACTTTTGGCTTAGGAACTTTCTGCTTTGCTTTCCATTTTTTTTTTAAAAATCAAAATTAAACTCGATTTACATATAACAATCAAAATACGAAGGACCGGAACTCCATTAGTCCGAAAAAAAATAAAGAAGTACTACAAACAAAAACAAAGAAAAGCCGCAACAAATTAGCGCCGAAGTCGAACCCACCAGACACACTCGTGAAGGAGGGTGGACCAAACTTGCCCAGAGAAGAAGTTGGTTCCCACCGCAGACTAAAGGAACACCACTAGATCCTTTGTAGACGCCGCCATTGATGCCGTTGGAGAGGTCCAAACCCTGTCGTCAAGATCGATCAGATCCAAGAGCCAAAACCCAAACCTAGTTCTCCAGATCTAGGCCTCCCGATTCCAAAAATGATGGAAAGAGAGAGAGAAATCTCAACAGACGCACAACCATGGGGGTCGGAGAAGAGACGAGAAGAGAGAAAGAGGTTAGAGCAGAAGGGGGACGGAGAGATACGGACGAAGGAACAGAACTAAGGGGGGAAAAGGGAGGGGGAAGAATGGGAAGGGGAGGCAGTGGGGTGGGGTTGGGAGGAGAAACCCAACTTTTTTTCTCTCTCTAGAGCTCTCTTTCGAGACTTCTCTTAACTTTCATCTTTTGTTTTCCAATTGAGAGAGGGGAGAGCTTTTCTCGACCTTTCGAATAGAGGTGTCAAATGGGCGGGTTTGGGCCAAATTAGGTAAGGTGTAAGTGAGTTGGGTCTTTAATGGGTCATTAACCCATTTAAAACTCATTAGTTATGAGCCCTATTACCCATACCCGACCCGACCATCTATTTAAAATCAAACCCGACCCGTGCATTAGCACAATTATGTATATTAAAATGTCTAAAATACCTATGTACATTAAAATGACCATATTACCCTTGTATATCTAAATGACTAAAATAGCCTTGTATACTAAAATTACCATATTATTCCTAAATAAAATGACCAAATTACCCCTATACACTTGATTACCATACTAACATGTTCATTAAAATGGCCATACTATCCCTATGCATTAAAATGACCAAATCCATGGCCTCATAGAGTTATCTTAAAAAAAAGAAAAAAGAAAAGGACAAGAACCCAGCCAGCAAAATCTTAAAAGCTAGTGTTCCACTAAATTTAGACACCTTGAATTGTGGGTCAGATCTCATGGAGTAAATTAGTTTCTAGTAAGGTATTTCCAGATCAAATTGTTCGAAAACTAATTCCCAAACGAAATGATCTCAAGTAAAATTGGTTTTGTTTGGATCTTGGATCTTTGGTGGCGGAATCATGAATACGCACAATTTCACCTGTCCATTTGCTTAATTAATGGTTGAGATGTGTTTTTAATTTTGACCAGTCAAAACTAATTGTTACCAGTCACAATTGATTTTTAATCCAAACTGTTTAAAATACTTTTGGACACGCACGATTTAGCACCGTAAATCTTCTTTACGGGACGCTTTGAAAATGAACAATGGAGTACATAGAAGAAATGAATAAACAGGATTCAATTGAAAATGAACGCCATTTCAAAGTGTGAAAGTCATATTATGCTTTTTTGGGAAACAAACCGTCCACAGATGAATTGAAAATGCCACACGAGAGAGAGAGAGAGAGAGAGAGAGAGAGAGAGCTCCTTCCTATTGAAGAATCACTTCAGTCGGTTGATGTACGACGGAGTACGGTCCTGTTCGGACAAAGAAATAAGCTGGCTTATTTTGGGCTTATTGGCTTATTCCCAAATAAGCCACTCCTTCCACATTCCCCTGACCCCAGCCGGTGTTACAAAAATACCTCCGCCCCACAAATTCTCTAATAAACCCCATTTTCCCTATTTCTCTTGTATTTAATTTTTATATCTTTTTTTCTCTTTAAGTTAATATTATATATTATTTTCGTGTTTCGATTTTCAATCCGTTTCAATTGGTGCAGAAATCTTGTTTTTTCTTTCATGTTATCTTTGATGGTCGTAATGAATATTTGACTCTAAAGCTTTTCAACAAGCAACCTATAACTTTTTATTTAGTTTCAGGTTACTCTTAGGGTACTCATTGAAAAGTCTTAGAGTGAAAAATCAATATGACAATTTCATATAAATTGATCGGAAAAATAAGATATTTGCACAAGTTAAAACAAATTGAAAAATGAAACACTTAATTTCTTAATGATATTTTTGAATATATAAACTATGTCAAAAAAATAAGTGTTCCAATTTTTAATCCATTTGCACCAGTGAGAAGATGTTATTTTTGTGATCATTTCTTCGTAAATGGTTGTAATGAAATTTCACTCTAAGGCCTTTCAAGTATATTCCCTAAAAGAAACCTGAAACTAAATAAAGAGCTTTATGGTGCTCGTTCAAAGGCCTTAGAGTTAAAATTTTATTATGACCATTAAAGATGAAATGACCACAAAAATAAGATCTCTGCACTAATTCAACCGGATTCAAAATTGGAACACTTAAATAATTTTTATGAAATAAAAGATAAAAAGCTGGTAAAAAGATTATAGTGTCAATAAACGAGGCATTCACAAAATGGGAAATGATGTTGAACGCGTTTGACAGTTTTTTTTTCCTTCTCATACCAACAGTTTTTTTTTTTCCTTCTCATACCAACACAAAGGCTATAATGTCCTTACGCAATAACTGGAATACAATTAAACCAGCATTTCCATTTTAAAAACAACGGGAAACTGACCAACCCTGTGAAAAAAGAAAACAAAAGAAACCCTTTGCCACCACACTCCCCATTTGGCGCATACGCCATACCAATTTTCATACACACGTTAACGTTTCTGCAAATCAACCCCAGGCCAACTACAAGTTCATTGCCACTCACATTTCTTGCCTTGTCTATACGCAATTTTGGTTATGCAACTCTATTACCACGTCTTCGTAGTCAACGCAGTGCGCTCCTAATATTATTCCTCACGACATTCATTTCTGGAACATTATCTTCGTTAACAATGTCGTCCCTGTCGTCCAATCTGTCCTCCAACTCTGGGTCCTCATCTGGCAAGTCCTCAAACGCGTATTCATAGGCCGAGCTTACAGGAGCGAAGAAGTTATCGGGTTCTCTATCCCTACGGACATAATTATGAATTGCCATCGACTCCAAGAAAAGGTCCACCTCAGTTGGCATTTCATACCACGGCATGACGGCCAAGAAACCTAACCTATTTTTCCAAACGCCAAAGGTCCTTTCAATGATACTCCTCAGCGATGAGTGTGCCCTATTGAAGTGCTCTCTATCATCGCGAGGTTGTCGTTGTCCCCTTCTAAATTCAGCCTGATGGTACCTATACCTTTTGTACGGAGCAAGAAAGCCCGGCCTATTGGGATAACCAGCATCCACTAGGTAGTATTTTCCTGTGCAATTCGTACATGAACATTTTCAGAAAATGGAGGACCAATGTAAAATATTTAAAAAAACATCATACAAAAATCCTATACGGCGTAAATGGAGCAAAATTGTTACCTGGTTCTGGTTGAGGGAAACGATATCTTTGATTCAAGACACACCGCTTGAATATGCTATAATCATGATAGGTCCCCTCCATCCAACTGATGCAAACACGAACGTAAGGTCGAAATCATAGACGGCCATTATATTTTGGGTGGCATAACCCTTATGTGAAAAAAACCTCTTCTCATCTTCCTTCTTCTTGCATCGTATCATAACATGGGTCCCATCTATAGTACCAATACAATTCCCCTTCACAATTTATAAAAAAAATTATTACCGATTCACTGACCCTCATTTTTTGCAAAGACACAGTATCCTAAAATTACCCAAACACAATCCAACACAAAATATAACTCACCTTGAATGGTTTATAGATGTCGCATCTATCCAAGTACTCGTGCGTCTCATCTTGCCGTCTCGTTGGCTTAAACTTATCAGCAGTGAAACCTCTCCTCATGCATGTCAATATCTTGTGCACATGTCTGCTCACAGTATCGCCTGAGTGCTGAAACCTCTCGTGTGTTCTTCGGTTTGAGTGGCCCCCTAAGTAGATGCATGAACATTGCAAAACTCTCAAAGCAATCAACTTCATCATTTTTCATTCGAGAAGAACTCTAGCCATAGATTCCTTGAAGTTCTTGGACTATTTTTGCAAAAGTGTCTTTGGGCATGCAAAGTTCAAGTTGAAACCTCTCATCACTACTAGTCATTAGTTCATGCAGATAAGCTTTCCACGACAGGGAGGAAGTGTGAAATGGTAGCCTCTGCGGCATACGTAGGATTTGTATGACATGCAACAATGCTATGGTCAAAAGGTCCACCAACAATTCGTCCTCTACAAATTCGGCATAGAACTCATCAGCCGGGTCGAGTACTCAGAGTTAGCATCATCGCCAAATACATTCGTACTTGAAACAACATTTCCATTGTTGTTGTTCATCCACTCCCAATTGTCATATCCGGCCTGGACCTCAGTTCCATTACCTGTGTACTGTTGTGACTTTGCCGAAAGTCAGAATTTGCATACAAGTGAAGTAAAGAATTGTACTCCTCCACAAATTGTTCACCACATGGACCATTATCACTCGATCCTGCATCACCTTGCCCGGTAGTGGCAAACCTATTCACCCATGGCATGTTTCCAAAGCTCTCGCCATTTTGGTATAACTCGTTCGATTGTTGATGTACTATTGGATAATTAAAGTTGGGAAGATCATTCCCTCCGTTCCTGGAGTTAAAGATGGGATCATTTTCTGGGTAAACTCCAGTTTCCAATAAGTTCGTAAAATTACCAAAGTCGAACGTCCCCCTTCCAATGTCTTCTGGAGTCCCATAGTTCCCCCAACTTAGATTTGCCATGACCCCTATGTGTAACAAAAACAATCCATTGTTTGAAGAATAAAATTTGACTTTAAATTTTGTCATGAAATGATGGTACAATTTTAAGCTACAACAAAAGATGATTTGCAGGGGGAAAAAATTGTAATGTGATCAGTCCCAAAGAAAAAAATGGACTCAACGGCTGTGAACCAAAAAAAATGCATCAATTGCTTTACAATGGCCAATGTGATCATTGTTTCTTCCTATTTTGACCAAGGATTGGCCACAACACAAAATTGCCAATTTGATCATTGTTTCTTCCTAGTTTTTCTCTACTCTTTATATTGCTTGTCATACAAAAAATGGACTCAACGTCAAAAAAATAACTTTGCAGCATCAACTGTTGTACCATGGCCGATTGCCAACAAAGTAAAAAATTTGTCTTTCTTAAACGTGAACAAAAAAAACGAGAAAAAAGTTGAACCTGGTATGTTTTTTTTTTTTGTCAGCCAACTTCTCATCAGACTATCCAATACTATAACCACCAATACAATGCCAAATTGAAAGGACAACTGGGATCTCAGCCAACTTGTCAGCAGACTGTCCAACACAATAACCACCAATAGAATGCCAAATTAAAAGAAAAACTGGGATTTCAACGTGGCTGCACAATACAATAACCACCAACAGAATGCCAAATTGAAAGCAAAACTAGGAATTAAAGAATGAGTTCATAGTGGCCCAATTCCAATCTCGATAAAAAAATGCTAGTGACAATCTCAAATTGCATGTGATACTATAACCATAACATAAAAAATGTGAACCGGATCGCACACAATTGAAAGGCCCAATTCCGATCTTGACCTGTACTGTTGACGATATCCGTGGATGTGTAAACTAATCTCCTCTTAAAACATATTACAAAAAATAATTTATGATCTGAAAACATATTACGAAAAACAAGTTATAACGACCTATCGAATATAGCAAACCATACAACACATACTGCCAACACAATTCATACCCATCCATGTAACAATCCTAATAATGAATTCCAACAACACACCAAACATGGATTAAAAATATCAAACATACTGCAGTGTACCAATCAATTAAAAAAAAACACAGTTATGGATAATGTTTCCAGTCATGAAATATTCAAATGTGAGAGGGCGGATGCCTAGGAGGGAGAGCCTCAGTTGGGTTGCCTTGTCCACGTGATTGTGCTAACATTGCCTTTGTATGCTCCCGATGAGCGAAAGAAATCCTCTGTTCATCATTTGGCAGGCCATAGAATACATCCATCTTCTTGGGATCACCAGACAAGTAGTCGATAAGCCACCAATGGACCGGAGGAACTGGTTCTTGTTGGAAATATTCCATTTGACCAAGGATCTTCATTATGTCCACCATGTTACATCCGTGCTTAATCACAGATCTGTACTGATTCTGCCTCAAAATCATGGTGTCCAAAATATTAGTCATGGACTGCGAGAGAGCATCTCTCTCACTTGATTTGCTTTTTGTTCGTTTCGTTCCACTTGAGTTGTAACTGGGATATATGGGCATAGCTCTCGGGAAAAGGGGGTGTTGGTACCATGCTTAGATGAAGAGGGGAGCACCTGATTTTGGGCTGCGGGCAAGGTGGGGTACTTGTTGTACCACGGTTAAAAAAATGGGAGGTGGGTGTACCATATTCATGTTGAGGGAAATGTGGGGGACTTGTTCTAACATGTTGACTAGCTGAGGCTGTGTTTGTGGTAGCATGGTGAAGGAAAGGAGGGGTGTTCGGAAGGGTCACCAATGGCAGCATGGTGACGGACAAATGGGCTGCTACGGTTGCCTTGTTGAAGGAAAACGGGACTGGTTGTACCCATACCATATTGAGGGAAAAGGGGGTTGCTCGTACTTTGTTGACTGCAAAATGGGGTCCCCCTACTATGTTCACCGCTTGTGTATTCACTACCAATTTCCTCTCCGTTTTCTATTCCAATGGTGTTGCCCTCACCATCCGTATTAGTAAGGTCATCATTGTCAATAGCCAAAGCTCGACGACCATCTGCACCCATACCAAGCTCCCCCTCCGCTCCCGGAGTGCATTGCAGTGAGCCGGTGGCTGTAACTTCTTCAAATGCCCTTTGCATCAACTCCTCGTGCTCCAACGAATGGTCGCGGAACTTTGCCACATTTTCACTTTGCTAGAGACACACACAAAAACAGAAATACATATAGCATGACATAGCCAAGTTACAGATAGAAAACATGATTGTTGTCAATATAATGTAGAGGCCAACAAAAGGCAATGGCAAACATGTAAACTGTAACTATAGTGCAGTCACAATATTATTTAAGCATTGGCAGAGAAAGTAAAAAAAAAGTTTAGCATAATGGCAATGTAACTTCATTCTAGAGTTCACATAAGACATTCACATAACTAAAGTAAAAAAATTGCAATTCACATAACACATTTACATATTATGAAATAGTACAAAAAATTATGTTCACATAAGACTTTAAAGAATATAATCTGAAAAGTATAGTTCTATGCTAAAACATATAAGTTTAGGTTAGAGTATGACCTGGTGAATGATTTCAACGTGTGGGTGAATAATATTGCATGCATTGTATCATGTTTTTATTACCCCGGGTGAGATGAGAAAAACAAATGACACTATTGGGAGCTTCAAAAGGTTGCAAAAGGTGATATTGGGGGCAGGGTTCACTGTTTGGCATGTGATTTCTAGTCCTTGAATGGCATTATTGGTCAAGAATAGGTAAGGCATTTAGGGTTTACTGTTTGCTATGTGATTTGTGATCATTGAATGGCATCATTGGTCAAAAACATGTAAGGCATTGTAGGTTTCAGCAAATGGCAGGTCATTTGGGATCATTCAATATAACATTATTGGTCAAAAATTACAAAGGCATGGCTGAGTTCACTATTTGGGTCAAATACATGGCAGACTTCACTGTTGCCATGTGAAGACTGGCCAAAAGCAGCAACTACAAACTGGCCAACGCAGTTTTCAGACACAACTGGATATGTTTTCAGACTTCCTCATATTTTCCTACTCATCATGACATTATATACCACTACGTACATGCCAATCAATTGCAGGAAAATATGATAATTAACAAGGTTAATTATTATAGCACAAATTGCTGCCCTAATTACAAGCCACAACACACAGTTATGAGCTATGGATAAAATCAAATAAAGTAAAGACCGTTATTTGTTGGCATTGAATACGTTTTGTAATTTCACATTATTTGTTGGCATTGAACACGTTTTGTAATTTCACATTATTTGTTGGTATTGAACACGTTTTGTATGAAAACCAGCAATTTCATATACTTTCTCTTAAATAGTTTGTTGGATCTATGTACATTGGTTCTGTTGTTGATATCACTTGGTATGCGAAACACTTGTTGATTACGCATAATTTCTACAAATATTTCATTACAGGAGCATAGTATTTTTTTTTTGTGTTTTAAATTTCCGTTGTTAGGGACCTCATAAGTCTTTGAAAAGAAGAGAAACAATTTTATTCCCCTCATCTTTCTAGGTACACAATCTCAAGATTCTTTCTTAGGCTGCCTTCAATTAATTTCTCCAATGGATCTATACGGTTTGACTGGTACTTTGCTGTTTGATTCTAGAGTAGTGAAAGGGTTGGTTATGCTCTATTGATGTTCTACTTTATTTGTATGGTGTTGTTTTGTTTCAGGGTTATGCCCCTTTTTACCATGTGAAAAGAAAATGCTAGACAAATCGTTACATTTTTGTTTTAATCTTTTCCTCTCCTATTTTGCCTTGGGTTATAAATCGATTTCAAAAGTAATCATGCAAACAAAACCTAAAACTTTGGTTGAGGGTGCATCTTCAATCTTGGCTTAACAAATGGGAAGGTCAAATGTTGTCTCAAAGCTTATAGTGATAATTTGCCATACGAAAATTAGATAATTTCAGACGTAGGCTACAACCATTATGTGAAACTTAGGTATTTGTATAATTCATTTGTAAATTTTGCTACTTTTGGCAAAGAATGAGGGTGTCACTCCATAAAATTACTCCAACGAAAAAAATTTCTGGTTTGAGTTGCCTAATTTTTTCCCTTGTCAGAGTAATGCTAAAATTACGCTTACTATGTCATGGAATGTGTTTGTAGTTTCATCAAATGTGAAAGGGGTGTGGAGAGAGAAAAAATTGAAGTAGCTAAAAATTATATAAATTTTATTTTTGTATAAATGTTAGAGCCAACAGAAATCAGAATCAATGGCTTCGAACATGTCCTCCTCCAATTCTGGTTTGATGCATCGAGTGTGTGGTCGGTGTGGATCCGGACCTTTCGTTGTCAAAACCTCGCGATCATTGGTGAATCCTGGACGTCGTTACTTTAAGTGTCCGATGAACCCAGTAAATGTACATATAATATATTCATCCTTACCTTGTCAAATTCAGCATATTTGTAGTTCACTACAAATAATTTTTATTGAGCCTAACATTGTACTACAACAACCAGTCTTGCGAAAAATGGAATGGGTGGTGTGACGAGTCTCTTCCAATCAACGCTTCTGTCCCAGGTCCAAATGAGACACATGGTGTTCCTTTTGAACTTTCAACTGTCATCCCTACGTTAATTGCGGACATCGCAAACCTCAGAGCTGAAAATCGGGAGATTCTCAACTCAGTGAGGACACTTAAGACAATCATGATTGCCATAGGTGTTGTTTAAGTGTTGTTGCTCTGTCTAAAGTTCGCCTAGATGAACCTGACCTGTTGACGTAGTTCGATAGATGGACTCATTATCCTTTTGTGTTCACAGCCGTAATCGACTTGTTGACTACTCATGTGACTTCTGTTATTGTGCCTTACGTAAATTAATGTAATCGACTTGTGAGTTAAGGTGTATAATATGAAAACATTAATACTTGTTTGATGTTTTATGTCTTCTTCTATCTTTCGTACCTTTTAATTTTGTGGCCACATTAGATGTACACCACATGGTAAACTCTAAAATTGTTATATTTTTTCCATCGTTTATTATATGTAAAGACATGGTGTCCCCTCGTAAGAGAATGAACCTTGGGAAGAAGGTATCACCAACTGTCAGTCATCGCCTTGGGCTTGTGCCTCCCGGACCATACAGACCCGGAAGAGCTAATTGGGATTCAAAAATGACAAGGCTGTTCTTACAGCTTGCCATAAAGGAGATTGAAGATGAGGGTAGGGAAACGACACAACTTTCGAACAATTCGCTATGCAACATTTCCACAGAAATCAGCGCTAGGACTGGAGAAGTGATCAATTTGAAGCAATGTAAGAATCGGTATGGCGTCATGAAGCGGGATTGGCAGGCATGAATTTTACTAGCTGATTCGAGAAGAGGTGCAACAGGACTAGGTATGAATCCAATCACGGGTACTTTTACAACTCCTGACCATTTTTGGGTTAACATAATTGCGGTAAACACTTACTCCATTTATTCATGTACCTTTTCTTGCATCACATATGTGCATGACGAAAGACCAATAAGCTACTGTTCTAGTTTTTCTAGGTCATTGCATCGATCAGTTCATATTCAGGGCATTTATTGATAAGCACTCATATTTGTTATTAAGGTAAATGGCTCACGATACATTTTAAACTAAGTTGGCAGATTGGAGTATATTTTGCACAGCCTAATTTAATTTATAACACGGTCTTTACTTTATTTGATTTTATCCATAACTCATAGCTGTGTGTTGTGGCTTGTAATTAGGGCAGCAATTTGTGCTATAATAATTAACCTTGTTAATTATCATATTTTCCTGCAATTGATTGGCACATACGTAGTGTTATATAATGTCATGATGAGTAGGAAGATATGAGGAAGTCTGAAAACATATCCAGTTGTGTCTGAAAACTGCTTTGGCCAGTTTGTAGTTGCTGCTTTTGGCCAGTCTTCACATGTCAACAGTGAAGTCTGCCATATATTTGACCCAAACAGTGAACTCAGTCATGCCTTTGTAATTTTTGATCAATAATGTTATATTGAATGATCCCAAATGACCTGCCATTTGCTGAAACCTACAATTCCTTACATGTTTTTGACCAATGATGCCATTCAATGATCAGAAATCACATGGCAAACAGTAAACCCCTAAATGCCTTACCTGTTCTTGACCAATAATGCCATTCAAGGACCGGAAATCACATGCCAAACAGTGAACCCTGCCCCCAATATCACCTTTTGCAGCCTTTTGAAGCTCCCAATAGTGTCATTTGTTTTTCTCATCTCACCCGGGGTAATAAAAGCATGATACAATGCATGCAAAATATTATTCACCCACAAGTTGAAATCCTTCACCAGGTCATACTCTAACCTAAACTTATATGTTTTAGCATAGAACTATACTTTTCAGATTATATTCTTTAAAGTCTTATGTGAACATAATTTTTTGTACTATTTCATAATATGTGAATGTGTTATGTGAATTGTAATTTTTTTACTTTAGTTATGTGAATGTCTTATGTGAACTCTAGAATGAAGTTACATTGCCATTATGCTAAACTTTTTTTTGCTTTCTCTGCCAAATCTTAAATAATATTGTGACTGCACTATAGTTACGGTTTACATGTTTGCCATTGCCTTTTGTTGGCCTCTACATTATATTGACAACAATCATGTTTTCTATCTGTAACTTGGCAATGTCATGCTATATGTATTTCTGTTTTTGTGTGTGTCTCTAGCAAAGTGAAAATGTGGCAAAGTTCCGCGACCGTTCGTTGGAGCACGAGGAGTTGATGCAAAGGGCATTTGAAGAAGTTATAGCCACCGGCTCACTGCAATGCACTCCGGGAGCGGAGGGGGAGCTTGGTATGGGTGCAGATGGTTGTCGAGCTTTGGCTATTGACAATGATGACCTTACTAATACAGATGGTGAGGGCAACATCGTTGGAATAGAAAACGGAGAGGAAATTGGTAGTGAATACATAAGCGGTGAACATGGTAGGGGGACTGTAACACCTCGTCCCACATCGGGAGTGAACATGGACAATCTTGGGCATATAACAAACCTTGTGGGCTACTACTAATACCTTGTGCTTAAGATTTTGGGCCATGTGGTGTGGCCGGTGGATCAAAATCAAGGTATTGGGCCAGTAGTTTGCTTGGGGCGTTGCAGCAAAATCAAGGTACATGGTCGTGTACATGGATGGCTTTGATACCACATGCAACGCCCCAAGCAAACTACTGGCCCAATACCTTGATTTTGATCCACAAGCCACACCACATGGCCCAAAAGCTTAAGCACAAGGTATTAGTAGTAGCCCACAAGGTTTGTTATATGCCCAAGATTGTCCATGTTCACTCCCGATGTGGGACGAGGTGTTATAGGAACCCCCCTTTTGCAGTCAACAAGGTACGAGCAACCCCCTTTTCCCTCAATATGGTATGGGTACAACCAATCCCGTTTCCCTTCAACAAGGCAACCGTGGCAGCCCATTTGTCCGTCACCATGCTGCCATTGGTGACCCTTCTAAACACCCCTCCTTTCCTTCACCATGCTACCACAAACACACCCCCAGCTAGTCAGCATGTTAGAACAAGTCCCCCACCTTTCCCTCAACATGAATATGGTACACCCACCACCCATTTTTTTAACCGTGGTACAACAAGTACCCCATCTTGCCCGCAGCCCAAAATCAGGTACTCCCCTCTTCATCTAAGCATGGTACCAACACCCTCCTTTCCCGAGAGCTATGCCCATATATCTCGGTTGCAACTCAAGTGGAACGAGACGAACAAAAAGCAAATCAAGTGGGACAGATGCTCTCTCGCAGTCCATGACTAATATTTTGGACACCATGATTTCGAGGCAGAATCAGTACAGATCTGTGATTAAGCACAGATGTAACATGGTGGACATAATGAAGATCCTTGGTCAAATGGAATATTTCCAACAAGAACCAGTTCCCCCGGTCCATTGGTGGCTTATCGACTACTTGTCTGGTGATCCCAAGAAGATGGATGTATTCTATGGCTTGCCAAATGATGAACAGAGGATTTCTTTCGCTCAACGAGAGCATACAAAGGCAATGTTAGCACAATCACGTGGACAAGGCAACCCAACTGAGGCTCTCCCTCCTTGGCATCCGCCCTCTCACATTTGAATATTTCATGACTGGAAACATTATCCATAATTGTGTTTTTTTTAATTGATTGGTACACTGCAGTATGTTTGATATTTTTAATCCATGTTTGGTGTGTTGTTGGACTTCATTATTAGGATTGTTACATGGATGGATATGAATTGTGTTGGCGGTATGTGTTGTATGGTTTGCTATATTCGATGGGTCGTTATAATTTGTTTTTCGTAATATGTTTTCAGATCATAAATTATTTTTTGTAATATGTTTTAAGAGGAGATTAGTTCACACATCCACGGATATCGTCAACAGTACAAGTCAAGATCGGAATTGGGTCTTTCAATTGCGTGAGATCCGGTATACATTTTTTATGTTATGGTTACAGTATCACATGCAATTTGAGATTGTCACTAACATTTTTTTATCGAGATTAGAATTTGGCCACTATGAACTCATTCTTTAATTCCTAGTTTTGCTTTGAATTTGGCATTCTGTTGGTGGTTATTGTATTGTGCAGCCACGTTGAAATCCCAGTTTTTCTTTTAATTTGGCACTCTATTGGTGGTTATTGTGTTGGACAGTCTGCTGACAAGTTGGCTGAGATCCCAGTTTTCCTTTCAATTTGGCATTGTATTGGTGGTTATAGTATTGGATAGTCTGATGAGAAGTTGGCTGACAAAAAAAAACATACCAGGTTCAACTTTTTTCTCGTTTTTTTGTTCACGTTTAAGAATGACAAATTTTTTTTACTTTGTTGGCAATCGGCCATGGTACAACAATTGATGCTGCAGAGTTATTTTTTTGACATTGAGTCTATTTTTTGTATGACAAGCAATATAAAGAGTAGAGAAAAACTAGGAAGAAACAATGATCAAATTGGCAATTTTGTGTTGTGGCCAATCCTTGGTCAAAATAGGAAGAAACAATGATCACATTGGCCATTGTAAAGCATTTGATGCATTTTTTTTGGTTCACAGCCGTTGAGTCCATTTTTTTCTCTGGGACTGATCACATTACAATTTTTTCCCCCTGTAAATTATCTTTTGTTGTAACTTAAAATTGTATCATCATTTCATGGCAAAATTTCAAGTCAAATTTTATTCTTCAAACAATGGATTGTATTTGTTACATGTAGGGGTCATGGAAAATCTAAGATGGGGGAACTGTGGGACTCTAGAAGACATTGGAAGGGGGACGTTCGACTTTGGTAATTTTACAAGCTTATTGGAAACTATAGTTTACCCGGAAAATGATCCCATCTTTAACTCCGGGAACGGAGGGAATGATCTCCCCAACTTTAATTATCCAATAGTACATCAACAATCGAACGAGTTACACCAAAATGGCGAGGGCTTTGGAAACATGCCAGGGGTGAATAGGTTTGCCACTACTGGGCAAGGTGATGCAGGATCAAGTGACAATGGTCCACGTGGTGGACAATTTGTGGAGGAGTACAATTCTTTGCCTCACTTGTATGCAAATTCTGACTTTCGGCAAAGTCACAACGGTACACAGGTAATGGAACTGAGGCCTAGGCCGGATATGACAATTGGGAGTGGATGAACAACAACAATGAAAATGTTGGTTCAAGTACGAATGTATTTGGCGATGACCCTGACTCTGAGTACTCGATCCCGGCTAATGAGTTCTATGCCGAATTTGCAGAGGATGAATTGTTGGTGGACCTTTTGACCATAGCATTGTTGCATGCCATACAAATCCTACTTATGCCGCAGAGGCTACCATTTCACACTTCCACCGTGTTGTGTAAAGCTTATCTGCATGAACTAATGACTAGTCGTGATGAGAGGTTTCAACTTGAGTTTTGCATGCCCAAAGACACTTTTGCAAAAATAGTCCAAGAACTTCAAGGAATCTATGGCTAGAGTTCTTCTCGAATGAAAAATGATGGAGTTGATTGCTTTGAGAGTTTTGCAATGTTCATGCATCTACTTAGGGGGCCACTCAAACCAAAGAACACACGAGAGGTTTCAGCACTCGGGCAATACTGTGAGCAGACATGTGCACAAGATATTAACATGCATGAGGAGAGGTTTCACTGCTGATAAGTTTAAGCCAACGAGACGGCAAGATGAAACGCACGAGTACTTGGATAGACGCGACATCTATAAACCATTCAAGGTGAGTTATATTTCGTGTTGGATTGTGTTTGGGTAATTTTAGGATACTGTGTCTTTGCAGAAAATGAGGGTCAGTGAATCGGTAATAATTTTTTTATAAATTGTGAAGGGCAATTGTATTGGTGCTATAGATGGGACCCATGTTATGATACGATGCAAGAAGAAGGAAGATGATAAGAGGTTCTTTTCAGGGAAGGGTTATGCCACCCAAAATATAATGGCCGTCTATGATTTCGACCTTACGTTCGTGTTTGCATCAGCTAGATGAAAGGGGACCTATCATGATTATAGCATATTCAAGCGGTGTGTCTTGAATCCAAGATATAGTTCCCTCAACTAGAACCAGGTAACAATTTTGCTCCATTTACGCCGTATAGGATTTTTGTATGATTTTTTTTAATATTTTACATTGGTCCTCCATTTTCTGAAAATGTTCGTGTACGAATTGCACAGGAAAATACTACCTAGTGGATGCTAGTTATCCCAACAGGCTGGGCTTTCTTGCTCCGTACAAAAGGTATAGGTACCACCAGGCTGAATTTAGAAGGGGGCAACGACAGCCTCGCGATGATAGAGAGCACTTCAATAGGGCACACTCATCGCTGAGAAGTATCATTGAAAGGACCTTTGGTGTTTGGAAAAATAAGTTTGGTTTCTTGGCCCTCATGCCGTGGTATGAAATGCCAACTTAGGTGGACCTTGTCTTGGCGTCGATGGAAATTCATAATTACGTCCGTAGGGATAGAGAACCTGATAACTTCTTCGCTCCTGTAAGCTCGGCTTATGAGTACGCGTTTGAGGACTTGCCAGATGAGGACCTGGAGTTGGAGAACAGATTGGACGACAGGAATGACATTGTTGACGAAGATAATGTTCCAGAAATGAATAATGTGAGGAATAATATTAGGAGCGCACTGCGTAGACTTCGAAGACGTGGTAACAGAGTTGCATAACCAAAATTGCGTATAGACAAGGCAAGAAATGTGAGTGGCAATGAACTTGTAATTGGCTTGGGGTTGATTTGCTGAAACGTTAATGTGTGTATGAAAATTGGTATGGCGTATGCGCCAATCGGGGAGTGTGGTGGCAAAGGGTTTCTTTTGTTTTCTTTTTGCACGGGGTTGGTCAGTTTCCCGTTATTTGTAAAATGGAAATGCTGATTCAATTGTATTCCAGTTATTGCGTAAGGGCATTATAGCCTTTGTGTTGGTATGAGAAGGAAAAAAAACTGTCAAACGCCTTCAACATCATTTCCCATTTTGTGAATGTCTCGTTTATTGACATTATAATCTTTTTACCAGCTTTTTATCTTTTATTTCATAAAAATTATTTAAGTGTTCCGATTTTGAATCCAGTTGAATCAGTGCAGAGATTTTATTTTTGTGGTCATTTCATATTTGATGGTCATAGTAAAATTTTAACTCTGAGGCCTTTGAACGAGCACCTTAAAGTTCCTTATTTAGTTTCAAGTTTCTGTTAGGGAATATACTTGAAAGGCCTTAGAGTGAAATTTCATTACAACCATTTACGAAGAAATGATCACAAAAATAATATCTTCGCACCGGTGCAAATAGATTAAAAATTGGAACACTTATTATTTTGACATAGTTTATATATTCAAAAATATCATTAAGAAATTAAGTGTTTTATTTTTCCATTTGGATTAACTTGTGCAAATATCTTATTTTCCTGATCAATTTATCTGAAATTGTCATATTGATTTTCACTCTAAGACTTTTCTATGAGCACCCTAAGAGTAACCTGAAACTAAATAAAAAGTTTTAGGGTGCTCGTTGAAAAGCTTTAGAGCCAAATATTCATTACGACCATCAAAGATAACATGAAAGAAAAAACAAGATCTCTGCACCGATTGAACCGGATTGAAAATCGAAACACCAAAATAATATTTAATATTAACTTAAAGAGAAAAAAAGATATAAAAATTAAATACAGGAGAAATAGAAAAAAATGGGGTTTATTAGAGAATTTGTGGGGCGAGGGTATTTTTGGAACACCGGCTGGGGTCAAGGGAGAGTGTGTGTGTCAGAAGGAGTGGCTTATGAATTTAATGCTTATGCCCTTGGAGAAGACAAGTATCGTTCAGCTCTAATTTTTGGGTAGGTTATTTACATGATTTATTGAGTCATTTAAGTTAATCTAATTGAAGCCCAATTAAAACACAACTAATAATGGTTTAACTGGGCTTAGACCTATTTTAACCCAACTAATAAAATTGGATCTATTTTTGAGTGGATGAATATGGATTTGTTAATGAATCTGAGTTCAATTTGTCACCTTTACTTTTGAAGGAGTTTTTGAAAGACCCAAGCCAACCACTTCAATTTTTACTTGCCTGAGTTACAAATCACCCCATTTTGACTTTTCCACTCTCATTCTCACACCTTTGACTATTCAACCTCAATTGTCCTTTTTTTGTTTTTTTGTTTTTTAAATAAGGGGCCTAGGTCCTAAGAAACAAAAATATTTGACGCAGTAGCTCAATGAGCTCCAAGATCATTGCAGTCGTTGCGCAAAGCCTCCGCAACTGTTAATGGGGCTTGATCAAACACTTGCTCTCCTCGATCTAACTGAAGATCCAACCTTGTTTGATTATGAGCGCAACCATCTCTCTCCAACCAAAGCTTAACTCACACGTCCAACCCATTTTACGTAGCTCATTGATCAACATAATCAAGTTGTAATTAGGATCTGGTCCAAAATTACCCCCAGTGCCACTAGCGAATCCGTTTCTATCACAACATGACATAGCCCCACATCCCACACAAGTTTGAGACCTCTCCAAATACCCCAAAGTTCAGCCTTTAAAGCATCTACATTATCAATTCTGCAACCATCCTCATTTGTCCTTGACTTACATGTGAAAAGCTTCCAAATTGACTCTCTGATTCAACTGAGGCTAGCTCAGTTAGTCAAAACTCTTGTATCTCACTCAGAGGTCAGGAGTTCGAGTTTCTCTACCTGTGTGTGGGTGTTCTTCCTTTAGAGGGCTTTTTTTTTCTTTGTTTCTAACCTATAATGAGTTTATTTCTTGTATTAGTTGAGTTGTTGGGCTTGATTATCTCGTGAACTCTCACAATTGATGTAGTGTTCCAAGTTTGTACTCTATACTTCATATCTGATCTAAAATAATCTCTTTTATCGATTGACAAGAAAATGACTCTTGACCAATTTTTTAAAAGTGTCTGATCAGGCCCGAACATAATCAAAATTCTCGTTGTGACACAAAGATACATATGGTGAAGTCGGCGACATTCCATGGTACTTAGAATTGGACTTGCGCGGGTTGTGGCCAAATTTGGGTGTCAACAATATTCAAATAGAATTTTATTAAATAGTGAGTTTTAGAGACCCAATATTGTAGATTATTCTTACAAAAATATTAAAAAACATTTTCTTTAGTTTCTTTAGTCTCTATATAATGTAGTTTGTTTCAAAACCATCTTTGAAATATTTTTCAAGGAGATTTCGTCCTTGTATTATAAACTTTTTTTCATCACCCCCCTCCCAGTTAATGGAGTGACAGAATATGCCTGATTTTGATGACTGTTTTCCATGAAGAACTAATATAGAGCCACTATTTGGCACAATATGACCTTACTTTACATGTTACAATTGTTAATAAAACACAAATCAAACCCAACCAAAAAAATATGATTGAAACCGCCCAAATATGTCCATAAGTTAATGAACGGAGAGAAAGTTCGAGACAGGGAGTTAGAGAGAGAGAGAGAGTTGGGCAGGTGGGTTCCTTCCCCCCCCCCCCCCCCCCCTCCTTCTTTCCCCCTTCCTCCTTCCCCCTTTGGTCTCTGATCTTTTCCTTCCCCCTCACCCCTCTGTCTCCCTTTCTGTCTCAGCTCTCTCTCGCCTCTCCTCTCCTCTCGTCTCTTCTCCGGCCTCCATGGTTGTGAGTAGGGCGAGATTCCTTCCTTTGGGAGGGAGTTCTCCCCTTTCCCCATTATATTTGGATGCAGGGGGCTCAGATCTAGGCTTCTAGATCTGGGTTTTCAGAACCAGCTCAACAGCGGCAACAGTGGCGGCATTCGGCAGTGGCTTCGGCCTGTGTTTCTGCGGCGGGCTTGTGCTCAACGGTGCGGCGGGTCTATCTCGAGATTTGCTCTTCCCATACCTGGCCACTCCCTTGATCACTCCACCCACGCTCACGAGTGTGATCGTTGGGTCCGGCTCCGGCGTTTTTGGTTCCTTGTGGCTTTTTGATTTTTTCTGTTGTATTTTGTTTTTGTTGTTTGTACTTTGAACCGATAGTGTCCTTTTTTATTAATATATATATGCTATGTTTCTGTTTTGATCAAAAAAAAATATGTCCATAAGTTAAGTATGCTTCATCCTCTAACTAAAATTCATGACCCAATCTCCAGTGCTGGCTCATAATTTTTGGGGGCCGGAAGCGAGCCCCTTGAATGATATCTCCCAATATTTTCCATGTAAAAGTTGGTCTACAAAGAGTTTTATGAAAAAAAATCATCACAAAAGATTCACTATTACGAAATATAAGTATATAGTTATCCCAAAAAAATGCAATCATTAGAATATCCCAAAATTCATCATTTGAAAATAAATTAGTCTTCTAGCAAATTATTGCAAATGTATTAATTAAGTCATAGTCAAGCTTCTTCACCAACTCTTTTTCTTGAGGCATGGTATGCCCTATGCACAGACAAAAAAATAAAATAATATTCCATATGCAAGTATTTTACCATCCACGGTTGTTGTCGTCCCTTCGAGTCAATTGGTTTTTTTTTTTTTTTTTCCTGAAAGAGTACACTGATTGGAAAAAGAAAAGTGGAGGAAATTTATTGTATATCATGTAGGAGATTAAATTGTACACGGAGGGGTCTATGTACAATCCAAATTCCTCCCAACCAATAAGAACAATACACCTCAGTCAAAAGTGGGGCAACCCACCTTTATCCTAACCATCCAACTAAATTATGGTTGGACATTAATTACTATGCAAACCAGTATACAAAATAGCGGGAAAAAGGAACCAATACCCAAAACAGAGCCCAAGGCAACTCAGCAAGTGCCACCAATACAATCTGCAGGTGAATTCTTCTTGCCAAATACCTTCTCGATTTCTTATTTGTTTTACTTTTATATTAGGTTACTTTCATACAATATAGTACACGTAATATAGTTCTGGAATTGGGCTTGGGAAATAATTTGTTATTGCCATGAATCAGTGTGCGTGTTTCCGTAGGTCTGTGATGGCCTTTGATTCTCTCTTTCTCTGTTCTATTTTTATAATCAGGCGTTCGGGTCTGCTTACGCACACTTCGACTAAGGAACTATAAATTCACCATCCACTAGTAAGGATTTTCCTAGAAATCTGAGTAAATGCTTCGTATGAACTGGCTCCAAATGAGTTGATAACACCTAAGAAATTTTGAACCAGATGCCTCAGGTGTGTGTGAGCAACTTTGGTTCATGTGGGTTTATTATTTTGATTTAGTTTGGTGAGTTTGACATGGATTTTACTGTTTTGAAGGTCATAGACTTATATAATAATTCCAAATACATGCTCCATTTCTTGTTCCAGTACTTTCATCCTTTGATTTCCTACTAGTTTTTTTAATTTTTTTTTTCCTAAACGTGATATTAACTTGGCTATTTTTTAATTCTAGAATTGATACAGGACCTATTGATGGCCTCATCGAATGAGTATGAGTGAAAGTTTTGGAATGCAGTTTGAAGCTATTGTTGACAATGTTCGTGCTTGTTAGTTTTTGCCAAGTCATATGAAAGTTGTCACTATGTACAGCATTTTGGTTTCAGTGCTAAGAATGGCAGTAATGCTTCTTTTGAATATGCACCTAGTTTATTTTGTCTGATCACAGTTGGTGCTCTTTTGTGTTGGCTACATTCACTAATACTCTTTTGTAATGCTTGTGTGGACTGTTTATTAATTTGCCCACTACTCATTTTCGTGTGTTGGCTATGAAAGTTATGCTACGGAGTATTTTTTTTCTTTTGTTAGTTAGTTTCGCGTCAAATTTTTGTAATGTATTAATTCGTCTCGACAAGAAAAGTCGGAAAAGTAAAAAATTATGATTGAAACTCAATATTTTTTAATAACAAAAAAAAAAAAAGCAAAAAAAGCCATATTTTTGGCTTTATTGAAATAAATTTGAGTTTCAATCATAATTTTTTACATTTTTGTTTTTTCTCGTCTTGACAAACCAATAAATAATCCACAAAATTTGACCCCGCCCAAACCAACAAATGAGGGGGGAAAATTGAATAAAGAAATTAAAATAATATAGTAAAGTAGAGAAAACGTGGGTTTCCATTTCGTATTTGAGACATGGAGAAGGTATTTGGCAAGAAGAACTCACCCGCAGATTGTATTGGTGGCTCTTGCTGAATTGCCTTGGACTCTGTTATGGGTATTGGTCCCCTTTTCCTGCTATTTTATATACTGGTTTGCATAATAATCAATGTCCAACCATAGTTTAGTTGGATGGTTAGGATAAAGACGCATTGTCCCACTTTTGACTGAGGTGTCTTGTTCTAATTGGTTGGAAGGAATTTGAATTGTACACGGACCCTCCGTGTACAATTTAATCTCATCATGTAAACCAAGATTGAGTAGAGAAGTGTTGTTCCTCTTAGGAAGGAAATAAGTAGTAACTTATTTATAGAGATTAGTTATCTATCAGTTAGGGATGATACCGGTCCGGTTTCGATCAGTTTTGGCGTATTTTTCGGTTGAAACCGATTATCCGGTTTGAGATTTTTAGAAACCAGAACCGGTTGAGATAATACGGTCCGATTCGACTGGCTCAACCATTTCGGTCTAGTTTATTGTTTTCATTCATGATCAATATTTTGGGCTCAATACATCAAAAAATTCACAATTCAACCCATAAAATATCAACCAAAAACTCATAATTCAAACCCTTTTTTGGGGCTTAACAAAAAAGGATCAATTTTGAGCCCAATACATAAAAAAAACCCCATAAAAGCATAATTAAGCCCATAAATACAGTTTATATATATATATATATATATATATATATATATATATATATGATTGATTTTATATAGTAAATATATCTATTAGACCAATATATACCGATTCCCCTCTCATGTTTTTATATACATATATATAACATGTCCGGTTTCGACCAGTCTTTAAAACACAAATCGAAATTATTCGACTGGATTGAAAAATTATTAGTGTTTGTTTGTTGTGACGTTATTGCTAATAACCAGGAGAATAATTAGGAAGTTAAGCATGCCTAGGTTGCATGCCAACTGAAAGTACCTATAGTCAAGGGCGGAAGCAGGTGGTAAGAGACCTGAGCTGTCTGTTGCCCAGGTGAATCTCGGGTGAAGTGAAAAAAAAAATTTTGTATGCAAGAGTTTAGCCCATTGAGTTTTAAGCCAACTCATTTATAGATAAACTTGTTGAAGATATCTATTTAGATGCCATAATAATTGTTTTTAACTCTCTAAAACAATGCATGACACAATTTCAGTAGGGGGAGTTTACAATTTTTTTTTTTTTTACATTTTTTGTTTTTTTTTTTTTTTTACATTTACATATTTATGTACAAGTTTGCTGAACATTAATTATAACTTTTTTTTTCATATATGTGTGTGTGTGTGTGTATTGACTTATTAAATTTTGGGTTAGCCCAAGACGAATTGAATTTCTAGTTCAGCCCTTGTAGTCGGTGAAAGTAACTTTAGTGGTCTCAAATGTAAAAGAAAAAATACGAGATTTAGTCAAATTGGTTATCAACCAACCACTCCCAAATATTCCTAACGTAAATTACTTGCTCACCAATATTATCAAAAAAAAATTTAAATATATATATATATATCTATATATTTTTTAAAAAAATGTAAAATATTTAATTAAACTAACACTTCCATCTAACATTTTTTATTCCAGTATCAGCTGTCATATGTTAGCTTAATTCAACCCATGTCCACCCATTGATGTCTTCACTTCCCAGCTCCACACTGCGAAACGATCAGGAATAATCACTTTGAGAAGAACAGTATACGAATCCCGTTATACAAGAAAGTTTACCACGAAAAACACTACATTAATCAGAGAGTAGAAAATGAGGAAGACGGAGCAGAGATTTGAAATATGACAAACAAGAAAACTCAAGCATAATCATCCTTCAGGGGTAAGGAACTTTTTAGACTTGCAATGGGCAAAGAGCGTGGGGTACATCAAGGGTCCAAGTATCTTATCTTGTCCAAGTATTTCGGCACATCACTTGCCTTTCTTCCCCTATCTAGCAAGAGCTTTTTTGTCCTACCTACTTGGTAAGTTTTTACTTTTTAGCAATGACAAACACTGTTACAATGCGACCAAGCCACGCTCTTCCATTTGCTGTGTGCACCGGCACCCTTCCGTATGCGGCGGCTGCTTTGCCATGACACAATGAAGTCATCAATAGGGTAGCGGGCTAGTCCCAGATCCCATGTTTCATCCAGGTATGTGGACGCTCATGCACTTACTGTGCAGCAAATGGAATGTCCAAGCTTTGTCCTTAACATTTCTAGACCCTTGTCCTCCGAGCTAGATTACTAATTTAGCCAACAAAAGACTAACATAGAAAATAAGACACATCAGGTATCTTAGCGCGTCTGTGGGGTGTAGGGATGGCATTTGGGGCGGATATTGGCATATCCGTACCCGATCCCCGAAACCGAAATCCTAACCGAATCCGCTCCGATACCCGTTCGGGGAGGGGAGGAATAAACCAAAACCGAACCAAACAGGGTTCGGGTAATCCCCGAACCAAATGGGTACCCGAATTTGAGATGAAAACTTCGTTTGTAAGGCTATACTAATTTCTGTTTCGAGCAGTTTTTTCTTGTGCTATCTACGACCATTTTCGAGCAGCTTTCGGAAGTTAACAGAACTATAGCAGCATAATAATATTTGACGAAGAAATACATAAATGAAAGTTAAATCCTGGAGAAAATACCTGATCAGGAGCTCGCTTAACTGAAGGTGGAAGATGATCGTCACTTAATCTGATATCATTGTTGTATCCGAATTTCCTAAGGACAGTCCATGTTGTTTTAAGACAGCCCTTCTCTATGAATAGTGCATGGAGAAAGAAGAACCCCGTCAAAGTAAGTCCACGGTCGTTGACACCTTCAGGTAGTTTTTCTTGCACAACCCGCTTAACACCCACTATTTCAGAAGGTTGTAGTGGAGCATTGAAACATTTGACCTGTTTATAATCGTTATAATGTCATTCTCAAAATCTAGTAATGCGGTAAAAATAAAGATCAGATCCTTATAAAAAGTCATAAAAGGGTCCCGCAAGTGAACAAACTTTGACAGTAATATTTATACATCCCATACATGCACGTAAGTTCGACGTATTCACATATCTTCACCCACACATGAAAAAGAATAAGGACCTGAAAATCATTCAACTCTGCACCACTGAGTACACCATCCCTATCGTGGTCACAAAGAATAAATATCTGCTTTAATGCCCTCAAATACTGAGGCTTTAGAGTTCGTGCTTCCTGATCAAATAGTGGAGCTATTGGACGAAGTACAGCTTTTTGAGCATGGTAGAAAACTCCAGGGACCTGAAAATGGAGAAATGCCAACATTATAAGATATGATGAGCAGAACATAGATGATACCACCACAGATTCCTTCAAAAATAGAGTCTTAATCACCAGCCAGAGTAAGAACTATTTGGATGGGGCATAATAATGAATTGTACAAAGCATTGTCATAAGCTTGAAATGAGTATAATTAGCAGATTCTGAATATGCAGATCCACAAATGCAAATAGTATATATCTCAGGAAGACCAACATAAATGCTTCACTCTCTCCAACACATAAAGAATCTCAGACTGGCATTGTTGTGCACCTGCAAGACCCATGTCTCAACAATGCAAAAGAGAGAACATTATGCGAACGGAACCAAAACCATGCCAGATATTTGTATAAGATAAGAGATATAAGCATATTAATTCCAAATGTAGCCCAAATATCACAAGAAGCAGTACCTGAATTTGTTTAAACGCTGAACACTCAATACAAATTTCTATCTCCCGAAACCGCTGCATTATGCCGACATAACCTGCTCCAAATTCAATGGATGTTTGTCATCCCTCATATCCAGCTTGCAACCCACTACTATAACTGGCACCTTTACCTGCTCAGTTATAACCATCACTTAATTATAGCAACCCCAAAAAGATGGAAAGAGTGAAAGACGAAACACATAAGACAGAAACAAGGCCTGTTCATTGTAATGAGCTAACTAAACCTTAACACATAAACCACAAGACAGAAACGAGGCCTGTTCATTGTGATGAGCTAACTAAACCTTAACACACAAACCTCTAATCGACGAAGTTCGGGAAGCCAAAAAGTACTCAACCGGTCAAGTGTGGCAGGCTGATCACACGCATAAGTAAGCACGAGTGCATCAGCCCATTTAAGTTCTTCCGCCAGTTTTCCTCCATGTTCAATACTGAATTCAAGAACATCACACACGCATTAATATTTGAGCTCAAGGGTTGCTGAAATTATTCTAAAGAAGATCAACCAGACAACAAAAATACAAATACGTCACCAAATTACTAATCAAATCAACCAGACCCAAAAACAAACACATTCTGGGACTTACAAACCAGTAGATTGTTTTTCCTATCTCGAACCTAGGGCCAAACTTCGGCTACGAGCCAAAAACACCTCAAAATTTTTAAAAACACCTAGTATTTCAAAAAAGAAAAAGAAAAAGAAAAAGAAGAAGCTCCATTTTGATATTTCTTTAATTCATGCTTTCCATTTATCTGATTTTACCTGAATTTCAGCTACAACAAACATCAATTTCTATTATGCACATTAGTCACAGAATCCTTCAGTAGTACCCTATGTCCCGCTCCCAATTCTCGCTTTCCGCTCGCGCTAACCCACGCTCATTAGTTGACTTAGTTATGCACAACGAAGCTCGCTTGCCACAGGCTCGCTCAAGCAAAAAGGTGATTGCAAGAATGAAAACAGTCGAAGAAAGACAGGCAGACATACAGTTACACACACACACACACACACACACACACATATATATATATATATATATATAGAGAGAGAGAGAGAGAGAGAGAGAGAGAGACCAGGAAGACGTATCGATAATCCTGACGGGGACCCGATCAGGGTACAAATCATCGGGCAGCCTCGTCGGCGGCAACAACAACGAGGGGACATTTATCGGAAACGTACGGGCAGCCGCAGTAGCAATCAAGCTCGATTTCCCTGTGCCTCTACCGCCTGCGACGACGATGCGACCGCCGCTGCGGGCGTCTGCGCCACCCCCAGCCATTCACACTGCACGGTGTCTAAAACCCTGATTACTTTGATGGCAAAAACCCTAGTAGGCGTTGGGGAAGTAAAAAGTGAATGGATGGAGTAAGTAGGGGGCTTTGGATTTCAAAAATTCTACCAGCAGGGACAATCTGCAGGGACATTGTGTTTGATCCCATTTTAAATTCTAAAAAAGTTTAGAAAAATATTCATAAATTTTTGAATATTATTTTATGGGGCCTTGTAAAAAATCAGTTCCAGCGGACATCGGTAAGTATTACTTTTGGACAAGTAGAGGCGAAACTGTCATTTTGCCCCTACTTGTCCAAAAGTAATACTTACCGATATCCGCTGGAGCTGATTTTTTACAGGGCCCCATAAAATAATATTCAAAAATTTATGGATATTTTTCTAGATTTTTCCGGGATCCAAAATGGGGCCAAACGCGATGTCCTTGCATATTGTCTCTGCTCATAACAGAACTGTTTGGATTTATATGCGTGAGTTTTAAACCTTTGAGTTGGGGAAATATAAAGCGGTGGGTTCTTTTTTTTTTGGGTAATTCAGCTTGAAATAAAAAGGAGGCTAACCGAATATACAACCTACAAGGGGTATACCCCAGGAGAAAAAAGAAAAGAAAAGAAAATTGTCTACGCCAAATGGCTTCAGGGCTAATTGATTGCGATGTTTCCAATCTATCTAGAAAGAGAGAAGGAAAACAAACGACACAATAAAAGCAACGACACAAAAACAAGGGTGCGACCAGTGGGGTTCCTCTTTCGCGTAATCTTGTCTTGAGCTGAAAGAGTTCCATAGAATGGACATGGCAACAACTGGTAGCATTTCGGACTTAATAGGAAGCTCCAGCAGTTGAAGTGATTAACCACCAGCCTCGTCGTACAAGGGTCAGACGGGACAAGGAAGCATCACATAAGCAGATGCAGCAAAAGTATGAGGCCTCTGTTGGCTAACAGCAGCCTGAACATGAACACATTTGCAATTTGCAATTGGAAGCCCACAGCTATCCACAACAGCAAATGGAACCAAAGTAACAAGCATCACATTAGCAAATGAACCATCGATTCTCATGGCACAAAGATCTGACATGGACACAACTGAACCCAAAAGAAATAGAAGAAAGCTAGGGACAAGCCCCCAAGAAAGGCTTTAACAACCCAAGGGACAACCCCCCTAGGGTAGGGACAAAATTCAGAGGAAGCCAACTCAATAGCAGGAAGGCCAAGACAGCAATTATAATCAATTCACTAAAGAAGCCAACTCATTCGCAGGATGGCCATTCAGCTGTGTATTAGGAACCCAAATTCACTCTTTATTGATTTAAAAAGGAAGAAACATATGCTGATTCCTTCCACTGCTTCAACAAGCAGTAGCACCCCAGTTAGGACACGTTGGGATACAGCAAAAGGAAAAGAAAATGGAGATGAAGCAGATCCCCATGGACAGCCCCCAATGGGTAGGACAAGCTCCACATAAGCTACAGAGCATGCATAAGGAAACAAAATATGAATAAGGTAACTACACCCCAGAAAAGGGACAAAACAGACCAATTGTTCATGAACAATTACAGCAACGCACATGCAACAATAACACTGGACAGTGGCTACACCGTTAGGATAAAGATTTCAGTACTGCTCCCAATCTCAATATGAGGTCTCACTGACTTATATCCCCCTCGAGAACTTATCTCCCTCTCAACTTTTCTCACAAGCAATGGGACTATAGGGATCCACCAACTCCCTCCGCTAAGCCTCACATGATTCCCCCGCTATTTATTACCTCCACTCTCAAACAAGAAGGTTGAGGCACGAACACACAACTCACTGGGATATCACACATTGTAGTAGGTACACGCTTCAAGAATGAAACTCAAATAGTCACCAATGTTAAGAGTATATACCTGCTAAGATAGAAGTAATAGCATCCACCTGAACAATCTGCTATCTGCACAAACTCCTGTGAAAGATAAGAACCCCACAAGGTCCCCTTTGAGTGATAATCTGTTGCATTCTGCCCAGAAAAACAGACAAGTAAAACAGTATGTAGACAACAACAAAAGGTGACCCAAAACAACAACATATAATGTTAAAGACAATAATATCAAATGATGCATAAAGCGGTGGGTTGATATGCTTGGGGAAGAAGATATTGGAATTCAAATAGGTTTTGATTTCATTCAAGGTAGCTGGACCGTTGGAGTGTTGTCCCTTGACCGTCTAGGCTAGCGTCTAGCTAGCACATGAGATGAGATGGTGAGGGTTTTGTTCCACTTATTTAATTTTAGCAAAATATTTGGAAAATAATCATTTTTAAGGCAGATAAAAAATTATTAAAAAAAACATTTTTAAGCAAAATAAGTTAATGTTATTTTTTTTTCTTCCTAAAAAGTGATTCTTTCTCAAAATATTTAGGTAAAAGTAAAAAAAATTGCTTTTTCTATTCGTCTCGTCGATACGAATTAATAATTTATAAAAATTTGATGCAAAATAAACTAACGAGAAAAGAATTTGAATAAGGACAAAAAGTTAAGCAGAACAGGGCCTACATATGTGGAACAAAACCTAAGTACTTAAGGCGTGTTCCATTTAGCTTTTAGCACTTTTTGTCCTTATTAATTTGTTTTCACGTTTGTTAGTTTTGTGTCATTTACAAATAGAAAAAGTGAAATTTTTTTTTGGCCTTTACCCAATTATTTTGAAAAATAATCACTTGTTGGCTAAAAAAATATGGTTATTTCCCAAATTGTTTGGCTAAAAGCAAAACAAAATTACTTTTCTGATTCGCCTCATTGATATGAATCAATAATTCACCAAAAATTGATGCAAAACTTACTAAACGTGAAAAGAATTTGAATAAGAATTTTTGCTTGGTGGAAAATACCTTATTTTTTGAATTAAAGGTGACGTCTTGTAAGAGAATAGTCTGTCTCGTCAAACAGAAAATATGTAATTAAAAAATAAGAACCTTAGCGGAACTGGGCTTATTATTTGTTTTCTTTATCTCATTTTTCTCAGTGAAACAAAGGCGCCGAGCTTTGTCAAGCTCAAGCTTGACTCATTTATTAAACACCAAAAACTTGATCTCAAGCTCAGCTTGAGCCTTAACAAGCCAAGCTTAGTCATTTATTACATGAACTTCTTTAATCGAATCATTCACTAAACGAGTCGAGTCAAGCATTAACGAGCTCAGCTATACCCAGTTCTTCTACATATGTTGGGCCTGGAGTGCCCTCATGGGTTTGGTTACACAATACCACTCTCTACGACCATTCTAAAAACAAATCATGCCGGTGCAATGTCGAATACCATAAAAAATAGTTAATTAAAACCCTTTCTACTACCAATTGGTTTTAGGATAGATGGTGGAAAAACGGTCCGACGAGTGGTATCAGAGCCAGAAAGTCATGGGTTCGAGTCGCGGGAACGTCATCGTGAGGGAGGGACTACTCTAAAAATAGACCTATGAGAGATGGTGGAAAACATACAAGTTTTAGGAGCCCCTTCTATTGTGATACCGATTATTAAAGTCTAAAAAGCTTGTAAATAATGAAACACACACGGTGTTTTGGATTTTTTGTTTGCTGTGGAAAAGCTTAATTCTACAAACGAAAATGTTTGAGGATATAGTATGCAAAGCTAGAAATAAAATATTTGAAATATGAAGGGCAAATTTCACTCAGACCCTTGAGGTATCTAACAATGACAGAAGGCACCCCTCAATTTTCAAAAATAACAGAAACCTCCCTTATTTCGCAGTTTGGGTTTCATTCCGTTAGTTCCGTTAGTTAAATGGACGGAAAATGTACGGAAATGTACAAAAAATGAAATCTTCAATTTTATTTAGTTCTACAGCTATCTTAGGGCTCTGATTGAAAGTCCTGGAGTCAAAAATTAATTATGATCATTTAGGATAAAATAATTAAAAAAATAAAATCTTCGCACCGATTCAAATGGATTAAAATTTGGAGCACTTAAGTATCTTCGTTTCATTTGGTTCTATGGCTCTCTCAGGGCTCTCATTGAAAGTCTTGGGGCCAAAAATTAACTATGACTATTTAGGATAAAATGATAAAAAAATAAAAATCTTCGCATCGATTCAAACGAATTAAAAATTGAAGCCGTGCTCTTCACTTGGTTCTATGGTTTTCGTAGGACTCTCATTGAAAGCCATAGAACGAAAAATTAATTATAACTTTTTAGGATAAAATAATTAAAAAAATAAGATTTTCGCACCGATTCAAACGGATTGAAAATTTGAGCACTTACGTATCTCCTCTTTGTTTAGTTTTACGGCTATCTTAGGGCTCTCATTGAAAATCTTAGGATCAAAAATCAATTATTGCACTTTAGGAAAAATTAATCAAAAAAATAAGATCTTCGTACTGATTCAAATGGATTGAAAATTGGAGCACTTAAGTATTTGCTCTTCATTGAAAGCCCTAAAACCAAATGAAGAGCAAAATTTTAAATGCTCCAAATTTTAATCCGTTTGAATCGGTGTGAAAATTTTATTTTTTTAATTATTTTATCCTCAATGATCATAATTAATTTTTGACTCCAGGACTTTCAATGAGAGCCCTAAGATAGCTGTAGAACTAAATAAAATTGAAGATTTCATTTTCCGTACATTTTCCGTACATTTTCCGTCCATTTAACTAACGGAACTAACGGAATGAAACCCAAACTGCGAAATAAGGGAGGTTTCTGTCATTTTTAAAAACTGAGGGGTGCCTTCTGTTATTGTCAGATACCTCAGGGGGTCTGAGTGAAATTTGCCCAAATATGAAAGGGACTTCCGATAACATCTGCACCAACATATTAGTATTTTCTGCTATTAAAATTCCAAGCAAAGTGGTTTTTTGGTTAAAGAAGTTAAGTGAATTTTTTTTGTCTTTATTCAATTTTTTTGACTTATTTTTGTTTTTTTTTAATTATGAGTTTCGATCAATATTTTTTTACTTTCCAATACCTCTCAACGAAACAAATCAATAAATCACAACAAAATTGACACAAAATTAACAAATGCAAATTTTTTTAATAAGGACTAAAAAAATACTTGTTATTTTGACTTAAGTTTGACGTAAAATTAATAAATACGAAAAAAATTGAATAAAGACAAAAAAAAAAAGTCATTTTGATTTGTTGACCCAAAGCTAGCCAAATGATACTCCAACTTTAGAAATGTTTTCATGTTTGAACTTTTTAAAGATGTTCGGAACCTTACTTTCGTCTAGGGATGTTGTCGGATAACCCTTTGGACTTGGACATTATCTAGTTTGATTCGTTTTATTAAAGAAAAACAAGGTTTGAGATTGAAAAATGAACTTGGAGAAATGCATTCACAAAATAGGATTTCAATATCGTAATTGGTTGTTGGTTGAATGTGTGTGTGTGAGAGAGAGGAGTGTGTTCATGGAGAAAATCAACACTTGTACCTTGTTCGTCTTGAGTATTTTGGATTTTAATTTATTGGTAATGAGTTTAGAGATAAGTAGATTAATGATTGAAAATAGGGATAATGATTAAAGATAGAGAGAAAAATAAGAGTAATGATTGAAGATAAGAAGAGTAATAATTACAAACCAGGCTTTTGGCATCCATGAATTTAGGTTATTTACGCCTTAAAATATATTCTTTGGTAAATCATTGTACCAAAATTAATCTTCAACAAAAATAAACATGTATGTGAGCGTTGTTCAAATATTGGATCTGAGAGTTGTATTGGCTGTTACCTCTACGATAGAAACCGAATGAAATAGGGACCCGTCCTTTTTTTTCTCAAATATTTCTTTTGGAAAATTCAACCAACAGCCAATTACGATATTGAAATCCTATTTTGTGAATGCATTTCTCCAAGTTCATTTTTCAATCTCAAACCTTGTTTTTCTTTAACAAATAATAAGCCCAATTACGATATTGAAAATTCAACCAACATCAGAGAGTTTACTGAACATTTTAAAACTCTTGTGAATAATGAATATATCACGTGAGGGATAAACACTGTGTTCGGTTGCTAGTTTAGTTTTAGTTTTGTTTTCAATTATTACTCTATATCTTTCTCCAATCATTACCCTATATCTCCAATTATTAATTTCATTTATCTATCCATCTCTTTTCAATCATTATCATATTTCTCTCTCCACCCACTACTAAAACTAAACTAAGCTATCAACCAAACAAAGCAAAAATTTGTTCAACTTTGCAGAATTGATTCTACGTGGTTCATCTTCAACACACACATAGCTTCTACCATGTCGTAACTCTATTATGCTACAAAGAGACAGTGATACATAATGATTTCCAGTCACCTCCGCAATGAAGACTCTCATCCATCTTAGCATACTCTGGTTGTGTCCCACAAGCTTCTTGGATGTTTGTGGATTATTGATTCGTGTCAATAAAAGGAGTTAAAAAATTCAAATATTTTTAGAAATAATCAAGGTAAACCCAAAAGCAGATTTTTTGGGTTTCATCTTTGATATTTCTAAAAATATTTTGGTAAAAGTAAAATTTTTTATTTTTTCATTTCATTGAGATAAATTAATAACCCACAAATTTATCACGTTGTTAACAAGAAAGATGTCATGTGGATCAAAAAAACAAAAAAAACAAGAAAGATGTCATTGAACAACAATGGTACATTTACGGCACCATTTTGAAGTCAACTATACTACAGACACATGAGAAAAGCCACGAAAATAAGGTCCCCGTTCTAGTTTCTAAAAAAAAAAACACTTTCAGAAAAAGAAGGTAATATTAAGCTAAAAAATCATGTGTTTATCCAAAGAGGGATTTAAATAATCATCCTCAGACCCAAACGAATATAAGTATTCATCCAGGACTTTTTGAACATTTATATTTTCATCTTGAATCTTTTATAATCCCGATAGTACCCTTATATATATATATATATATATATAGCATCGGAATTTGGGACTAAAACATACTCCAGAAGTCCCCGAAAAAATGGGTGGTCACCATTTGAGCCAAATTCAAAAAAAAAAATTGCATTTTTTCAAAATCCCATAAATCTCGCCGGAAAAACCCTCTCATCCCAATCCCTCTCTCTCTAAATTCTCGGAACAATTTTTAGCCAAAATCAAAAACTTCTAGATCAAAAACCTTGCCTCACCATTTTCTGTCACCGATCGTTTCCTTCTGCCGTGCTGCCGCTGCCCTCGGCCGGATCTCGCCGATTGGATTGCCTCCTCCCGGCCCGTCACACCCTCACCGCACCTTCGCTCGTTGCCGCACCTTCGCCCGGCCGTTGCACTCATTACCATTAGTGATGCCGCCGCAGATGTATCAAGCAATGGGGCGGCGGGACCGAACGGACTCCAAGCACCTAGTACGGTGGCAACAGATCGTTTAGGTGCGCCAAGAGAGGTGGGGATTGCGGTGGTCCTCAAGGGAGGCACTTGAGCTTTCATCAGTTCCTCCTGAAATAAGGCAAAATTGTGGGAGGGATTATGAGTGGGATGGTTTTGATGACGAAATCGGCTCGGATTCATTCTTGGATTTCGTTCGAAATTTTGCCATGCACTTGCCTCCGAGATCGTTCATTTTCTTTTTCTTTTTTTGTGATTCTTTATGTGAATTTTTTTGGCTGGAAAAGGTAGTAAGAGCAATGGTATTGGTTGGGAGGGGTTGGTGGTTTTAGATTTCATGGTTTATTTAGGATTCTATGATTTTAGATTCTATTGTTTATTTAGGATTTCATGGTTTATTTGATTCTTCTGATTTGACACATTCAATAACATGGGTTATTTCATGGTTTATTCGGTTATGATTTCATGGTTTATTTTATTCATAGTGTTAAGTTCAAATTTATGAAATTCATGAAATCCTCGATTCATGGCTTATATGTTGGAATTTATGAGAATTCATGAAATCCTAAATAAACCGTGAAATTCATAATTCATGGTTTATACCGTGAAATTTACGAAAATTCATAAAATTAAGGATTTGAAAAATTCACAAAATTAAAGAGAGAATTATTTAGAATATATCCATTAAGAATTTGAAAATTTGAGAATTCAAATTCCCCCATTCATATCCATTAATGATCCCATAATTTTAGGTTACTATAATTACTACAATCCCATTAATTTAGGAATAGAAATATATACATACATATGGATATTTTATTAAAAGTGTAAGATATGTAATTCACCATCTGAAAAGATGAAAATATAACTATTCAAAATGACCTGAATGAATACTTACGTGAGATGAGATTTGAGGATGAATATTTAAAAACTCCAACAAATAATTTTCCTACTAATATTAATCTTATTTGATAGATTTTATTGAAATTTTTTAAGCGATGAAAACAAATTAAAAAATTATTTTTTATCTTTATTACTTTTTTAAAAAAAAATTTAAAAAAGAAACCAGAACGAAAGCTGAACACTACCAGGACGGTGAGAATCAGTTTTCACGTTTTTCAAATCCCGAGGAAACGTCATCCTTTTGGTCTCTCTCTCTCTCTCGCCGTCGCTTTCTTTAACAAACATGCATTCCCATTCAATTTCCTAGCTACCCTCTCTCTCTCTCTCTCTCCTCTTTGCAGGAACCCCCACGTCTCTACCGACGATCCAACATTCCCAGCCTCCTCAAAACCACTTTTCTCTCTCCGCGATCCCCGTCTAAAATCTCTTTCTCTCTGCTCTTACAGGAACCCCCACGTCTCTACCGACGATCCAACATTCCCAGCCTCCTCAAAACCACTTTTCTCTCTCCGCGATCCCCGTCTAAAATCTCTCTAACGGTAACCAACGTATTCATCACAAATTAATTTTGATCTCCTTGATCAGTACAAAACAATAGGGGAAGAGAGAGAGAGAGAGAGAGAGAGAGAAGGATGAGTGTGGATTTGGAATCCCTATCAGAGGCGACGTCAGGCGCGATTGGAGCTCTGCTGAGCACAACGATCTTGTACCCACTGGACACGTGTAAGACCAAGTACCAGGCTGAAGTTCAAGCTCACGGCCAGCAGAAGTACAGGTCAATCATCATCTTCTTCTTCTTACTTCACAATTCATCTATTTATTTTTTGGAGTGTTTTACGGGTTTTCTTTTCCCGTATGATCGGTGATCTCACCGTGAAATTTGGTATGATCGCGTCCCATTCAACGCTTGATTGTTTGTGGATTTGGCTTCTTTAGATCAAATTGGGTGAATTTCTTGCTCAGTAATTCTACTTTCATGTGCTTGGTTTTTTTCCCCCCCTGTTCACGAAGGAACCACACCACAGTAGGGCCACATATTGAAACCGGTATGGCATAAAACTCTGGGCAACCCGAAGCATACCACCACCCGACCTGCAAGGTAAATCTTGGTACCGCCCTGCAGAGGAGTCGAACCCTGCCCAAATCTAGGCGAAGCCCTTCCACTTCCGCTGGGCAAGCCCAAGGGTAGTTGTGCTTGATTACTTGTTTTACAATATCCTTACTACCCAAAAAAAATTGATTGATTCAGTTAACGCCTGTACTCAGCTGTCGTTTTTTCAAAATTCGTCTCAAAATTTTGTGCTTAGCGTCCGTAGATTTGGTAATAGTGGTTTGGCATAGGAGATCAAATCCATCTTATATAGTGGCAATGAATCTTTTCAAAGAATAATTTAGGACTCACCTTGTGGGTGTATCAAGGCTAAGCATCTAAAAAATGCCTCTAGGCTTTCTGGATTGTGCTTTACCGTCCGGGGATGTACACGTTGTATGAGAGGTGATCGCACAAGGTGCACCTTGTATGCACATTTTAAGCCTTTCATATGAGGCGGACGTTTCTTTGGAGTAACATGGCTTATGTATTTTCATACTCTCTCGCTCTCTCCTATCCGGTAGATATTAATGAAAGTGGGAGAGTACATATGTGAGGGTCTATGTTACACGGACACAGGTACATGAATCGGATATGGGTGTATATCTAAGGGTCGGGTACCTCATGAAAGTAGAGGATTCGTGGATACGTGTAAATTTGGACAGGGATACGGGGATACGGCACCTAGTTTCCTAAATAGTTTTATTATGTATATGTAATTATATACTTAAACTGTTGATTTTTATACTCCAAAAAAAATTGAGTACGGTCACAAGTTTGCTAAGATAAAGAATATGGACTAAGAAAATTGGGACACACGACATGCCTTGTAATTGGTAAGTACCTTCAAGCTATAATGAGTCTTCAAGTCCACCAATGTGATGACTGTTGAGCATTGAGATTGGTAGTCTGTTACGGCCAAGAAAGTTCTTAGAAATATTGAGTTGGTTACAAATTTCAATTTAGTAATGAAGACATAGATTAGCATGATTCATTAGTTTCCTGTCTATATTATCACACCATGGTACTCTTCTTCACCTGTCTTTAAAGACATTTGATAGCATGTTGATGCTCCAGTTTTTCAAAATTTTATATCCTTTCTATTTCACCATACCAAAATGAGGTTTACAATAACATCGCAAAAGGCATAGAGTTTAGATACATAAAGCTATAAACTAGTTTGGTTATCAAACCATCCAAAATACACAAGATACAAACTTGCGTCCAACATTTGTACGAGATTATATTACAAGCAAAATAAGTCATTCCAATCTGGACATTAACAAAAGACTAGTGCTTTTAAGTTCTAATCCAATAGACTTGTAGTCTACTTGCAAAAAGAAATCATGGCTGACACCTTATTCTACTCACTTTGTTCTTGTTCTTGCTGGATTATGTGATTATTTTAGACATAATAATACTCTGGTTCGGGGTTCCGCTTCGGTCCTCTTGTTTCCCATAGGATTAGTTGCAAGGATTACGAATAGTTGCAATGGGTTGTTGAAAGGTAACATAAAGGAAGTGATGCAATGCTTGTCTAAATAGGTGTCATTTGGGAAGTGATGCAATGCTTGATTAAATAGGTGGTCACTTAGAAACAACACACCTGTTGGGCAAAAGGTATAATGCTTCATGAAGAGGTTTGTGGCCAATTATAAATAAGTGGTGTTGCAGTAGAAGACACACACATTTACTTGCCACGAAAACAGAGCTCACTTCTGTGTTTTACATTTATGCCTTAAATCAAAACATTGAGTATTTGTTTGTCTTCTTTGCTACTACATCCTACGTGATTCCCAGCCTTACGGCGGTTCGATCGATCTCGGTTCTTAATTGGGACCAACATTGGTATCAAAACCGGGTTTTTAGAAAGAAGACAAGTGTGCGTATTCAGTTTGTTGGGATATCTTTTCAGTCCACATTCATTGTACTTCTACTTCTGTTTTTCAATTGTTCCAATGGCTTCGGAAATTGTTTCAATTGATGCTTCTAAGATGGAAAAACTGAATGGGCTTAACTACCCCATTTGGAAAAGACGTATGTCTTAGTTGTTGATACAAGACAAAATATTCTGCATGACTTCTGCCGAAAAGCCTTCCGGAACTAATGATACCTCCAAGAGAACTGCAGCAAAATGGGAGGAGGATAATGAACTTGCTAAAGCTGCTCTTTTGAGTCACATGCAAGATGATTTGATTCCTTTGTTTGAGGACATCAAGATGGCCAAAGAAATTTGAAGTGCTTTAGAGCAAAAATATGTAGGGAAATATGACACCTACATGCAACTTTTGCTTGATAAGTTCAATGGCTTAACCATGTCAGAGGATTCAAGTGTGGTGGACCATGTGAATCATATGGCTCTCATTGCTAAAGTTTGTTGGTGGCTGGAAATACCATCTCTGACAAAATGCAAGTGTCTACCATACTTAATAGTCTCCCTTCGAGTTGGGACTCTGTTGTCACTGCGATTAATTGCTAGGGTCAAGTTTTGACTATGGATACATTACCAGCAATTTTAGCACTTGAGGAGGAGAGAAAGATGTGTCACAAGCGCTCAAACCTCATGGTTGCAGAAGATAGTGGGAGACCCACCAAAAAGGCAAAAGGGTCGCACGATGTCAAAGGAAAGCAATTCAAGCATGGGAATCAATTCAAGAATAAGAAGCATTTCAAGCATGGAAAGAAAAAGGGCAAAAAGGGAGCATGCTTCAGTTGTGGCGAAATTGGGCATTATGAGGCTGCATGTCCGAAGCGGCAAAAGAGCAATGACGGCGTAGATGATGGTCCAAAGGATGACTCCGAGGAAAAGGTTCTCACTGTATCGGAAGCCATGATCATTGAACCAACTAATTGTGATTGGTGGATTGCATAGTTGTCAAAGGCGCGCGCCTAGGCCCAAGGCGAGGCGAGGCGAGGCGAGGCGCACCCCCAGCGCCTTGCTGACCCCCAGGCGAGGCGACTTGAAAAAGGAGAGCAAAAAGCGCAAAAAAACGACAAGGCGAGAAAAGCGACAAGGCGCAAAAAAGCGCGCTTCTTTCAAATCAGTCAAAAAAAACACGCTTTCTTTCGCTTTTTTCAGAAAAAGCGCACAAAAAAGCGATTTTTTTTTTTCAAAAAAGCACTCATAACACAATTATTTTGAGAAATAATTATTTTTTCGCATAGGTGCGCCTCTCTTCAAAAAGGCGTGCGCCTCGCCTCGCGCCTCTCGCCTCAGGCCCAACGGAACTTTGCGCCTCGGTGCGCCTTTCACCCTTGACAACTATGGTGGATTAACTCCGGGACAACAAGGCACATGTGCAAATCTCGTGACGCTTTTGTTAAGATGTCTGCAATGTCCCCAGGAGAGCATAGATTGTTCATAGGAAATAACACCTACTGTGATGTCCTTGGTGTTGGTGATTGTAGAGTCATGTGTAATGGTGCTAGTTTTATTCTTCCTAATGTTTTGTATGCACCTACTATCAGAATGAAGGAACCTCATCTCAGTGTGTATATGCTTGATGAGAAGGGTTATGAAATTAAGTTTGCCTTCAACCATGTAACTATTAGGAAGGATGGCCGTGTTATTGTGAGGGGGAAGAAGGTGGATGGCATGTATCAAGTTATGCTTAATAATAACACATACGTTTCTTTTTACTTGTTTGTGTCTACTTTTATTAGTCCTTATACTTGGCATTTAAGATTAGGACATATTAATAAAGACAAGTTGTTAAGAATGGGTAATACTGGTTTGTTGCCCAATTTTGAAAAAGTAGATTTTGGCTTATGTGAACCTGGCATTCTTGGTAAAATGACTAAGAAACCTTTTAAAAAGAGTTGGAACACAAAAGAATTATTGGAAATTGTTCACTCCGATATATGTGGACCTTTGAGGGTTATGACACATCGAGGAATGTGATATTTTATCACCTTTATGGATGATTTTTCAAGATATATATATATATATATATATACAGTCATTTTCAAATGAGGAGGTCTTTATTTTAACTAAAATAAGGACCTTTCCATTTCTCCCATTTTCTGTTCGAATTTCAATGATCCGAGCCGCTCAATATGTTCAGAATGTAATTTTAAGAATACCCACAGGGAATTAGCAAAAAAAATGACCTAGAAGGGCTTCAACCGAGTAGTTTTTATTTGAACCGTTTGATAAAAAATAAACAAAAACTGCTCGGATGAAGCCTTTCCGGTCATTTTTTTTTTTGCTGATTTCTCACGAGTACCCTTGAAATCACGTTCTGAACACATTGAGCGGCTTGGATCATTGAAATTCTATCGGGAAAGGGAGGTCCTTATTTTATTAAGTTAAGGTGGTCCTTAGGAGAAGGGGACTCATATATATATATATATATTACACATAAGTCTGAAGCAATTGAAAAATTCAAAGAGTTTGAGAAAGAAGTTGAGACCCAATTAGGGAGACCTATAAAGGGACTTAACACGGATAGAGGTGGTGAGTATCCATCTGAAGATTTTTGCAAGGAAAATGGGATACGCCATTTGAATACCGTGCCATACAACCCTCAGCAAAATGGAGTGGCAGAAAGAAGGAATAGAACCCTTATGGATATGATTATTTTAGACATAAAAATACTCGGGTTCAGGGTTCCGCTTTGGTCTACTTGTTTATAGGATTTGTTGCAAAGATTACGAACAATTGCAATGGGTTGTTGAAAAGGTAACATATAGGAAGTGATGAAATGCTTGGCTAAATGTGTCATTTGGGAAGTGATGCAATGCTTGATTAAATAGGTGTCACTCAGAAACAACACACCTATTGGGTAAAAGGTATAATGCTTCAGGAAGAGGTTTGTGGCCAAGTATAAATAAGTGGTGTTGTAGTAGAAGACACACACATTTACTTGCCGCCAAAACAGAGCCCATTTCCTTGTTTTCCATTTATGCGTTAGATCAACACATTGAGTATGTGTTTGTCTTCTTTGCTACTACATCCTAGGTGATTCCCAGCCTTGCGGCGGTTCGGATCGATCGCGGTTCTTAATTTTGTACCAACAGTTCTCCCCCTCCATCAAGGACCTCAACATCATCATCCTCGTCGAATCTCACTCATCAAGAGAAAGTTCCGCAAGCTTTGTCATACGTACTTCAATATCAAATTGGTCGCCACCTGAAAAACGTGAAGCATAAATTTCTTAAAGCAGTAAAGATCACTATCTTGCTATACTAACTACTGTGAATCTGTGATATGTTATACAACAAATAAACTTACTTATGTCCCCAAAACTTTGAAGGTCCTTACATATACTCCTTGCTTTTCCTTGACAACAAGCACAAATTGGAATGAACAAACCCTAGATCTTCAACTCTAGTCATTGCTAGTTAGTTTCTTTTGGCACTTTGAATCATGGATATGCACTCCAATTCCCCTCGCAACAAGAGGAAGGAGCTGGTTGTGAAAGTAGTTTAAATGCCAAGGCTTGTATTAGTGGTGTTGCAGCCCCATGATTGGCCCACCATGAAATGGGTTCCTCATATCTTCTTGAATCAATTACATGAGCTTGTTCAAAATATCCAGAACCAAGAAAGGCTTCAAATTCCAAGTAAACTTGATGCAAATCGTTAGCATTTTTAAGGAGACCTCTTGATCCTCATGTGGTGATACCCTGGAAAATCCTTTACCACTTTGCAACCAAGCATCAGAATAGTATTTTGGGACTAATGAGTAAGCCATACAGTTCAAAGGAGTATTACTCTTGTTCCATCTACTCTCCAAAATTTGTTGAATTGCATGGAAAAGCGGGTGATGGCCAAGTATGTCTTCGTGCTCATGTTCAAATATGATGTTTTTCACATTCTCAATCATCTAATCCCACTTGTCATATATTAGATGCCAAACAGGTGTGTCCGGGTCAGCTTTCCTTAACAAATCAATGATCGGTTCTGTGAATTTCAAAAGATATTCTAAGTTATCCCAAAATTCATCATCCTCCTCAACATTGTATATTTTCACATCGAGCTTTATTTTAAGCCATAGTGGTTCCAAGCCAATGCATATGATAGGCAAAGGAAAGACCCCCATTTCATAGCGCCTGGGGAACGCAAGTTTGATCGAGGATTGGAGAGGAGAGGTAGGAAAAAGGCTCAGGATGGATTTAGTAGTCTTTGTGCGAGCCGTATGCGGTGAGAGTTGCACGTACGGTAACGACAGGGGTTTGCGTCTATACGTGTAGTGTGGTGGTTGGGCCTACCCACCCTATTTGTTCCATGATCTATGGGTCTACTGGAGCTACCCACTTCGATAAATTAGCCAAGATTTTGACTGGATACAAAATCACAGGTGCTTGATCTAACGGTATTTTTATGGGGATTCTATATATTGCTGTAGGATCCCTATTCAAGATCACTGTGGTTCTTTTTCAGGCGGCTGTAGGACGGATGACCGCCTATAGGTGGTAGGGTAGGGTGGGTGGTACCGGTTCTTTTTCAGGCGGCTGTAGGACGGATGACCACCTATAGGTGGTAGGGTAGGGTGGGTGGTACCGCTCAGACTGCGGCCAATCTTCCTAACCACACGCGGGCCGGGCTTAGAGCGCGCGAAACTCATCACTACCTCGTAAGAGCGTTGAGACCATAGCATGTTAGGCAAAAACGCCGTTTTCTCTGTTGTGTTGTCACATAGCTGCCCACCTGGGAAAGTATATAGGGTTGATGGAACCCCTGTGGCTAAAAATAAAGCTTGATGTGAAAATTTACATTGTTGATGAGGATGATGAATTTTGGGATAACTTAGAATATCTTCTGAAATTCATGGAACCATCATTGATTTGTTAAAGAAAGCTGACACAGACACAGACACACCTGTTTTGCATCTAATATGACATGTGGGATTCGATAATTGAGAATGTGAAAAACATCATATTTGAGCATGAGCAAGAAGACATACTTGGCCATCACCAGTTTTTCGATGCAATTCAACAAATTTTGGAGAGTAGATAGAACAAGAGTAATACTCTTTTGTATTGTATGGCTCACTCATTAGTCCTAAAATACTATTGTGATGCTTTGTTGCAAAGTGGAAAAAGATTTCCTAGGGTATCACCACATGAGGATCAAGAGGTCTCCTTAAATAGAGCACAATGCTTTAAACAGTTATTTCCTACTGCTAACGATTTGCGCCATGTTTACCTGGAATTTGGAGGCTTTTCTAGTGGTTCTAGATATTTTGAACAAGCTCATGTAATTGTTGCAAGAAGATATGAGGAACCCATTTCATGGTGGGCCATAACACCACTACTAAAAACCTTGGCATTTAAACTACTTTCGCAGCCAGCTTCTTCCTCTTATTGTGAGGGGAATTGGAGTACGTATTCCGTGATTTAAAGCACCAAAAGAAACCGACTAGCAACGACCAGAGCTGAAGTTCTAGTGGTTATTCATTCCAATTTGCGCTTATTGTCAAGGAAAAGCAATAAGTACATGGAAGGACCTTCAAAGTTTTGAGACAGAAATAAGTTTATTTGTAGTATAACATATCACAGATTCACAATAGTTAGTATAGCAAGATAGTGATGTTTATTGCATTAAGAAATTTATGCTTCACGTTTTTTAGGTGGCGACCAATTTGACATTGGAGGACGTGATATGCCGCAACTTGCGGAGCTTTTCTTTTTGCAAGTAGATTACAAGTCTATTGAATTAGAACTTAAAAGCACTAGTTTTTGTTAATATTCAGTTTGGAATGACTTATTTTGCTTGTAATATAATCGCGTACAAATGCTGGATACAAGGTTGTATCTTGTGTATTTTGGATGGTTTGATAACCAAACTAGTTTATAGCTTTATGTATATAAACTCTGTGCCTTTTGCTATGTTATTGTAAACCTCATTTTGGTATGGTGAAATAGAAAGGATATAAAATTCTTAAAAACTATAGCATTAACATTGTATCAAATGTAAACATAGGTGAAGAAGTGTGCCATGGTGTGATCATGTGGACAGGAAACTAAGGAATCTGGTCAATCTATATCTTCATTACTAAATTGAACTTTGTAACAAACTCAATATTTCTAAGCACTTATCTGTAACAGACTACCAATCTCAATGCTCATCAGTCATCTCATTGGTGGAATCAAAGATTCCTTATAGCTTGAATGTACTTACCAATTACAAGGCACCCAATTTCCTAGTCCATATACTTTGTCTTAGCAAATTTGTGACCGTACCCAATTTTTTTTGGCTTATAAAATGTAAGGGTTTCTTTTAAGTATATAATTATATAAATATAATAAAAAATATTTAGGAAATTAGGTGGCGTATCCCTGTATCCGTGTCAATATTTGGACACGTATCCACGAATCCTCTATTTTCAGGCTTGAGGTACCCGACCCTTAGATAGTGTACCTGTATCCGATTTACGTACTCGTGTCCGTGTAACATAGGTTGAAAGAGTTGGGACAAATGTTTGTTAAAATTGCATTTGATGGCATCATGACCTTTCTAAAACTCGTCCTTTCTTATGCCGCTAGATTGTTTACGATGTAGTAGTTTATGTGGCAGACTAGGTCTTTCAATCATATGCTAAGCCTCTATAGAGCCATGATTTATTGTATTTGAGATTCAAAATGTTGCAGCTGCTTATTCAACCACCTTTCACTTCGCATTTCTTGTCGATTTTTTTAGCATTTCTCTCTCCAAGTCAGAATATTTTTGCATCTGCTGATATTCTTCAAGGAGAAATGTTGATTCTTGTTGTGTGCCACATTGTGTTACATATTGGTTAGATCCTCAAATTTATTGTTTGTTTATACTTCGAGAAATTGGAGGTGTCTTATTTGTTCTAGTTTCAAAAGGTCCATTAACTTGCTGGCATAAAGTTGCTTCTACAATCACTTAGTACTAGCCTTTTTCTCATGAGCAAGGAGTTTGCAATGTAAAGGGTTTGACCCAGCTCACCAATGTTGAACATTTTTATACAGTTGCATGCTGCAACACAGCATGGCCACAAGCACCTGATGGCACTAAGGGTAGTTAAAGGTCCCATTTGTCTCTTTTGTCCGTCCTTCATGCAATGGAATAATGTTGCAAGGGCACACCACAGTGTAGCCTCACGATATGAGCTGGACTATATGCCTTTCTCTACCTTTACTAGTAAGCCACACCCCCTAGCTGTAATTTTTGTTTTCTCTCACCGGTTAGGTGGTGCATGGTTTTCTAAATTGATTACTTCTGAATTCTTTCTCAAGGGGAAAGGAATCTATAGAATGACCCTGGTTAGTGGTTTCCATGAATAAGTTCCCAAATATAATCATTGTTTGGTAAGTAAATATCATGGAGAATTGACTCAGTGCAGGAGCCTTATTTTGAAAGCAGACTGCTAGTAGCTCTCAGGAGAATATCTTGAGTGGTAGAAAATCAAGTAACTCGTCCAATCAGTGCCTTCTTGTGCGCTAGTCATCTACTATCCTTTGTATTGCTTTTTCTCACTTGCTCCTGTAAGAATTCCTTCCTACACCTGATGAGCTTACATGCACGGTTCAACTTCTTCAAAACCCCTCCGTAAAAAATTGTTGAATATAGACGTGTGTAGTGGCCAATTTCTGAAAAGCATAACTGCTTTCTCTTCCACTTGATACGTGATGGGGTTCCTTTTGAATTTGGCAGAATTCTTGAACAATGTTATGTTGTTTTGCTTTGATGTTTATGGTACAATCTTTTTCTGGTTTCATGATGTAAGGAGCAACTGGTTCCTTTGGTTGTGTTTTATTCTCCGTCCTTGTGTGAATCACATGAAAAGCTTGGGTAATACTTTATGAGCTTGGTTTTCCTTCGATTTTCATCTTTTTGATAGGTCTAGTTAATAGGGGCCTACTGGTCCATTATTTGTTGTATGCTTCATTATTGCTCCACCTTACTTTTGCATGTTTGATTTATTATTGAGTACGAAGTACAACCACCACCTTACTCAAATATTTCCGCTTAATAATGACTTGTCGTTTTACTGTAGCCACTAATATAGATTCATTGAAGAAGCCGATTATTGGGTACTGGCCCCATGGGTTTCAATAGCGTACAGATGGGTGCGGGGTGCAATCCGGGGTCCCACACCAATGATCTGAGCCGTTCATTAATTTTAAAATAACTTTTCAAGCTGACTTACAAAAATTAGCTCAATCGTATGATTGCAAGTACTTGATCCAATCTTATAATTTTCCATTTTGAATTCTGAATGAGCTTTGAAGAAAAGTTCTATTGGATCAAGCACTCACAGTTTCCAATGGAGCTGATTTTAATTCTGACAGCTCAAAAAATTATTTTAAAATTAATGGACGGCTCGAATAATTTGAGGGAACCCCGGAGTGGGTCCTGCACGCTCACTGGTACACTTGGTACCCATGGGGTCAGTACCTATAGCATCTTTCCTTATTGAATGGTTTTTTTCCCTTCCTTTTTCCCCTTAATCTGGAATTGTTTCAATTTGTGTCATTCAGTAGTTGATTGTCTCTTGAAGGGTTATATGTTAAATACGTGCAACATGTCTTGTGATGGGATAGTTTTATATAGTCAATTGATGGGATATTTTTACATACTCGGCACTTAGTTCTTGGAAATTGGTCAATAACTCAATTGATGTGGCGGGCTCTTGCTTCTTCAGGAACCTGTCAGATGTTTTCCTGGAAGCAATACGTACCGGTCAGATTAATTCACTGTATCAGGGCCTTGGAACCAAGAACCTGCAATCCTTCATTTCACAGTTTGTCTACTTCTATGGATATAGTTATTTCAAAAGATTATATCTGGTAAAAAGTGGGTCCAAGTCAATTGGAACTACAGCAAACCTAGTTCTTGCGGCCGCTGCTGGTGCTTGCACAGCCATTGTTACTCAGGTGAGTAGTTTTGGGAAGCCTCTATAATTGTGGTTTATGATTGTCCCTCAACTCACTATATTCAGTAACAATAGGAGGATGTCACTTATTTTCCCCAAAACTGCGAACTGCTTGGACTTTGTTTACAATTAATTGGCTGGTAAATGAACAAAATAAAATTGGCAGATGTGTGATTGTTGATCTGAAAACACAGAACCTAGAATTTTTGAGTGTACCAGTTCAGCTTCTTTTTAGTCGTGGTAAATGGTATGCATGGAATTTTTTAAATTGGAGAAGTTTGAGAATGTTGATTCTGCATTGAAACTAGTTATGAGCAAATGAAAAGAAAATTAACCCCTGTTGCTATTGCAATGTCAAACCTTGCCCTTTGAGTAAACTTTTCCCCTGTATAGTTGGTGTTATTCCATATTCCAACTCATAAATCAAGGTTTCATTTGTCTAGTCTTGCAAGAATTAATTTTTCAACTCTCGTCTGCTCCTGTGTAATGCATTTCACTTTAGCTTTCACCTAATGCTGTGTTATATTGATTCAAAGTGGATGGAATAGATAATGGCATAGTACATGGTTATAATGGGGCAACTGTTTTTCTATGGTTTTCTTTCACTGGCCTATTTGGGTTTTCTCACGCATTTGGAGTTTGAACTATTGCAACATCATCGTAGTTTTCTTCAATTGTTTTGTTTCATTGTGTTTGAACCAAAAGGGAACAAGTCTTTAACTACTTAAGGATAGCCGATGGCTAATTTAATTAACAATGTCTGAAACAATTATTGTGTAGCCTTTGGATACAGCATCCTCAAAAATGCAAACTAGTGCCTTTGGCAAGTCAAAAGGGCTTTGGCTAACCCTAACTGAGGGCAGCTGGAGTGAGGCATTTGACGGCCTCGGTATCTCTCTTCTGTTAACTTCCAACCCTGCAATTCAGGTACTTCATCATGCCTTGAATTTTGTTTCTGTCGGAATTGTTCTTGTTTCTCTTTTTTTTGCTTGTTGTGTCCTTGGAGACAAAAGCAACAAAAAGTTTGGGAAACTTATGTTTAACCACAAAAACAGTTTCAAAAACTGTAAATTTTGGCATATTTTGTGAAGTGGTATGCTTTCAGAAAATTTCCAAGAAATGTTTTCAGAAACAGTTCAGAATACAAGTTTTCAGGGATGTCCAAATAATGGAAATATAGAAAACAGAAAGGTACCAAACATCAAACAGGTAATCACATCTAACCCCAATTAACCGCACTAAAAGTACATTTTTGATGTGTCAGTATACGGTTTTTGATCAACTGAAACAAAGACTCCTGAAAGCAAAGCAGAATAAAACTGAGAACGCAGCATCCACAGAAGCCCTTTCTGCCTTCTCAGCTTTTGCGTTAGGTGCAATTTCAAAGAGTATTGCCACCGTCTTGACATATCCAGCAATCAGGTCCATGCTCATTCTCTTGAATCAGGATCCTCTCGCATGATTTCTTATTGTGATCTCCTCATGTGATCATCTGAAAAGAAATGGGACTCTCCATGGTTCCATGGTGATGATCACTCGTTTTTGTTTTAGGTCCCAATGTTTAAATCATCCATGCAAAAGATCATGTTAATTGGTATCACTGAATACCTTGTCGAATCATGTTTGTCTCGAAAGAATGAACTGTCAAAATTGGAAGAATGAGCTGTCTGAATTTTAACGGTCTGTTTCTCTTGAGACTATTTTGATTAGTTTATATGGATTTCAATACTTGTTTAACTTGATTTTTGCATAAATTATTTCCACATTGAAACCCTTAAAACGATGGCTCGAATCATACCCTTGTTGGTCTCATTTCTCCTCACATTGGGATGACACGAGGAGATCATACAAGGGCATCAAATGAAAGGATGCTGGTGCCACTCTCTCATGCTCTCATTTGCATATAGCAACATCATCTGTTCGACTGCTTTAAGACATCGACTGTGAACAGGTGTAAAGTTATGATCCAAGCTGCAGATTCAAATGACAATGAGGCCTCAAAAGTTACGCGTAGGTCCCGCAAGACAGTGGCCTGGGCACTTTGTGCTATTTGGAAGCAAGAAGGGGTGTTGGGATTTTTCAAGGGACTTCATGCTCAGATCTTGAAAACTGTACTAAGCTCAGCATTGCTTTTGATGATAAAGGAGAAGATAACCGCAACCACTTGGATCCTAATACTTGCAATGCAAAGGTATCTGGTTTTGACGCGGGGTAGATTAAAGAGTGCTTAGAAGTAGTAATAGCAAAGGTAATTGGCATGGATTTGCGTGAGAATAATGCCTTAGTTTGAGATGAACGTGACAGAGGATTATAGAAGAGCCAGGTTTCATCTCTTCTATGGGAAGGCAGAGGTAACTATCCGATCTTTTGTACAAGAATAACGACTCTGTATTGTTGTGTTAAAGGAATTAAATCAAATGATAGTCATTTGATTACTCAACTGGTGTTTTCCCCCCTTCTGTTCTTCAATAAGTTTGCTCTAGAGTTGGACCCATTTAATCAAATGTTGTAAAATCAAATTTTCCTAGCTTTTCCTTTGGTTCGGTTTCCTTCTTCAACATTTTCTTTTGGGGCAGAGGATTGCTGAATTCATCATCAGTTTGCTTATTCATTATCTCAGGAAATGGTCTGTGATGCCTCTTGTGCAACATTTTCCCAGTGCAAAACAACCTTTAGAAATGGAAAAGGGGAGACGTACAACAAGAAGTTTAAATATTGAAGTCCCAACAAAAACAACCCTTAGCAAAAAAAACCCCTAAAAAATCCTCAAACTAAAATAGAAACCGATTAGGCAAAACTGAAAATCTTGCACCCTCAGGCCTCATGTTAAGATATTACCCCGATTTTTTATACAAAAGAATTTTTGTGGGTTCATAATGCAGGGTGAATTTCATGAAAATTGTAGTATTCTATTTGTCATCCTTGTATAATTAACATGTTAACCCATGGGGTTGCCTTGGACTAATCCCTTCTTTCTTAAAGTCTTAGGTTCTATTCTCATTGCTAGCAACTCTTACGGCTGCCTCATTTCACGTATAAACATGTGAAAGCCCACAGGAAGGGATTGTAGGGATTAGTTCGATGCGTACAAGATGGCCCGAGACTAGCAATATTACGAAAACAAAAATTAGCATGTTGATAGGTAAGTTTCGAACCTGTTAGGATTCTTTTCACTATAAAGGGTGTTTTGGCTAAATCAATGAGCCAAATTATTTTTTGTCCTATTTAAATATTTTGTGCATTTATTATTTTGTGTCTTTTTTTTTTGGTGGATTATTGATTTCTATCGACGAGAGAAATCTAAAAAGTAAAGAATTAAGAAAAAACTAATTTTCTGGTGAATAAAGACAAAATAATTCAAAAAGTCGGTCTATTTTGGATTATTTTTGTTTAGTAGACTTTTTTTTTACAAATTTGATTATAATTTCTTACCTTTTAAATTACTCTCGTTGAGACGGATCAATAATTCAAAAAAATTGATGCAAAATTAAAAAATACAAAAAAGAAATAATTTAGCTCAATTATTTAGCCAAAACACCCCTTGTGCTTTTAATCTTGTAACGACCCGGATTTTCGACCCTATTTTTTTCCTTTTAATAATAGAGTTAGTATTATTAATAGCATTAATAATATCATTTAAAAAAAGTATTATTCGTCTAAAAAAAGTATTATTCGTAATAATAAAATTATTTCCTTAATAGATAGATACAAATATAATTATCTTATCTTATTTATCTTTCTTTTATTTTTATTTTTATTTTTTTTATGCATGCAAACTCCTTCTGTCTCCACTCCCTCTCCTCCTCAGTCTCTACTTCCTCCCTGATCATGTATTCGTTCTTATCTCGTCCATCTCAAAGCCCAAGAGATAGAATTTTCGTTAAACTCAATCATATCCCCCTACTCCAAAATTCACCTATACATACCCCACCACTTAGGCCACGAACTTATCCCTACACCCTTTACCCTTCACCGAGTCAGACATGAGAAAAAAACGTGGGCAATTCAAGCTCCAAGCTATGGAGTTCTAGAGAGAAAGAGAGAGAGAGAGAGAGAGAAAAGTGGGTTTCCTAGTTACGACCCACTGAAACCCAATTCAACCATGCCGACCACTTATTACAATCCAAAGCATCCCCAAGCAAGTCTCAATTCAATCCCAAGGTCCCCCCTCGGTCAAAACCGAATTCATCTTCTCCAAATTCAAAGTTTCGGTTTTTTATCCAATTTGACTAACCCGAGTTATTATAATCCTATCCAACCACTTCTCCACTTTCCCTAAGTATAATTGAATTTTTTTGACTAGTTATCAGGGCTTGATACGAGACCGAACGAAAAATATAGCACACTGCGCGTTTTCTGCCATATTCACCATTTTGATATTATTTTTGAGCTTGACACTTTATTTGTAATTATTTACGTATAAGACAACCTCTATGATATATATTTTAAAATCTTTATGATATTAATATTATTAAAAACTACTTAATTGATATTATTTTATTACAGCGTAATATCATCTTAGTATAAAACGAATTAGTTATATCAGTTTAATTTATCTGGTAGATTGAGTTGGATAATAAAAGTTTTAGTAATTTTAAATGTTTCGAAACAACTTTGCGACCTTCCAAACTTGATTTTTGACCTCCGAACTATTTTTTCTAGACTTTTCACACCTCAAAGATCATACTTTGTTAATATCATATTTTTTTATCTATTATTTATTTACTAAATTTTTAATTTGTTTCCATTCAAAATTACGTACGAAAAATCTTTACGACCTTATAAATCATGTTATCGCTACCCGAGTAATTTTTTTTAGACTCTTTACACTCTTTTAATCAATAAAAAATTGGCCTAGGGTCCACTATAACATGTTTCTAACCCACTAGGTCCACTAATCAAGTTTCTAACCCACTAAGTCCACTAATATATATTTGGTAAGGCATAAAGTCCACTACATTTAAAAAGAGAATTAGTGGTTGACAGAAATACCCTTCCATTCAAATCCCATCCATTTAGCCTGTTATCCTCCATTATCCCTTCTAATTTTGAAATCACACCAATCACGGCAGTTGCGTTGGATTTTTGCTACAGAGAGAAAGAAGTTTTGCAACTTAAAGAAAGAGAGAGAAAGAGATCGTTTGATATCTTGTTCACATATAACGTTATATACTCTTTCGTTAGTTCACATTTAACGTTAGATACTTCATTTTACGTTATAAACTTATATATCTGCTCCCATTTAATGTTATATACTCATTCATCAGTTCACATTTAACGTTAGATATTTACATTTTTACGTTATATACTCATTCACCAGCTCGACATTTAAAGTTATATACTCATTCACACATGACAGAAGATCACATATAACGTTATATACTTGTTAGCTTGAAATATAAAATGAGGATAAGCGAATGTACAGCCTACAAGGAGCATACCCCAGGAGAAAAGAGGAAAAAAAATGACAAATATTGAGAAAATTGATAAATGCCAACTAGCTACATTGATCTAAGCCAATGGCTATATTGATCTTGACTACTTGAAACAGCAGAAGGAAAGACATGAATTATCTTCAATACAGTACGGTCATTGTTGGTATCATGCCAAACAGATGCCGAACAACAGCTTGTTGATGAGAAGGCAAGAGCAGCAATTGTAGAACCGACACTGATCTGATAGTTATCAACAGGTGCAAAGCTTGGTCCAGAAAAAATGTGAACCCCACCTTGGAGAAAGAATGTTCTGATAGTTATCAACGGGTGCAAAGCTTGATCCAGAAAAAATGTGAACCCCACCTCGGATAAAGAATGCTCTGATAGTTATCAACGGGGTGCAAAGCTTGCTTCAGAAAAAATGCTCTGATAGTCACGCATCCCTAGGAGATTTGTCAATACGATAATATTTGCAGACTGGATCATATGGAGCAATCATTTATGGTCTAACTTTGTATTGCTTCATCTTGTAAAGTAAAGCTCTCAAGAGATGTTCAGAGCCATATGATGAATTGAGAGAATATAAATTTTGAGGGAGGTATCCCTTAAACAGTAGAACAGGAAGACCCATTTGTTAAAGTGTATACACAAAAGAAATATTAGTTGGAGTTCTAAGGTGATTTTTTCCACCTTTCACGTGAGAAGGAATTAGTTGCTAGAGGTAAACATGCCTTTCACGTGAGAAGGAATTAGTTGCTAGAGGTAAACATGCTGATGTAAACCCGGATTTTGGAATATAAGGAACCTTGCTCTCTAAATTTCTCCACCAATCATGTTTATGAGACTCCCTGTTGAAAGCCTGTCAAGCAAATTGTTAGTCAGTTGTCCAAACTTAGGAGGCTTTAAGAATTGATATAACCATATATATACTATCAATCGAATCCCTAACTTAATTCAACCATACCATACCAACAAGTAATACCAAGAGGCATTTGGATTTTAGGAGCAGAAAAGATACAGATGGGCTATCTGATGCTTTTCCAAACTACTGAAGGAAATATCTCCAGTTGAAGTTAATTAAAAGCCAAACTATTTCAAGAGCAGTAAAAAAATGGCCCAAAGAAGTTTTCATCTAACAGCAACCTTATCCAAGTTTTGCCTTCTTGAATTCCATTCTCCGTCCAATGTTAGGAATAATGCTCACATAACAGAGAACAAAACATATGAATGGGAAGAAAAAGCTACAAACTGTATCTCCAATCTTCAATTTGTAAAGATTGTGATATTCATGACTTTTGACACACTGATGCCGTGCGTGACAACTACATGGGACACCACATGATCAAAGACATTAAAAGATACTTGGTTTCTACTCCAAGTGTGGTGTATATTATTGGATATATAACCATATATATGTCATATACAGAGGGAAAACCATATATTCGTTAAAGTGGGTTATATCTACAAAACCAATTAAATTAGATTATTGAAATGGTTCGTGCAGCGGCCTAATTGATCCGAATATATAGACAACATTGATATAACCATATATACTTGTAATTAAAACCCTAACTTAACTTGGCCAAACCAATCATATAACCATATATACGAAGAGAAACATAAATTGGACTGCTCAGATATTGATATAACTATATATACTCGCAATTAAAACACTAACTTAACATAGATAGACCAGTTATATAACCATATATACGAAGAGAAAAACATAAACACGTAACCATTAACCATTTGATACGATTGCTTTATTCCATACTGTATCACCATTAACCATTAACTTAGCCAAATCATTAACATAGCCAAACCAGTTATATAACCATATAAACTGGATGCTCAAACATAAACATAAACATACACATAAACCATCCATAAAATTTCCCCAAAATGCTCTGTAAAAAAACCCTCAAACAGAAAGTACATAACTTGTGAAATGAGGGCGAAGGGAAACATACCTAGTGAATCGATTGCGTCGTGGGATCTGACGGCGAAATGAGGGCGAAGAATGGAGAAGAACTTCCAACTGAAACTAGGGCGACGAACGGAGAAGAACGTCCGACTGAATCTAGGGCGACAAACGGCGACGAACAAAGAAGCGAGACCAACGGAGAAGCGAGATCGTTGGCCGTCTAGGGCTGGGAGATTTTTTCACGAACCGTCTAGTATTTTCGTTCTGAAGAGGGGGGGGGGGGGGGGGGGGGGGGGGGAAGGGGGGGAGGGGAGGGGGGTTTTATAATGGATCGGGAGTTTTTTCCGGGATCGGGGAGTTTTTTCCGGGATAGAGAGAATTTTGAATTGATATTTTTGAAATGGATGAAAAAACGGGGAAAAAAATTGTCTAAAAACAGGGGTATATTAGACTAAATAGGGTTATTATATCCTTACTAATTAGTTAGTGGACTTAGGGGGTTTGAAAAGTGCTATAGTGGACTTCTGAAAAATTCTCCCTTTAATCAATCTAATTTCTTAAACAAAATTAATACAAGCCTACATTTATATTTTTTATAAAAACTTTTGTTAGATAAAAGTTTCTTACATTATTATTAACTTCTTGGTCATACAAGATTAAGGGCAACGGCCAATTCATAAAAAGTTACATGATTTCTACACTTATTGTTTATTTCAATTATCATTGTGATTATTTGTATACTGCTCCGATTTTTTATTAATATGCTAGATTGGATCGTAGAGACATGGGGTGGTATGTGAATAGAGTTCACTTAGACGGTGCTAAGTAAGGGATAAATTGGAAAGTTTAGATTTGATAAGTTGGATGTGATGATTTGAAACTGGCAAAGTAAGCCCAGTGATGAATTGAAACTGGCGGGAGTCCAGTGATGATTTAAAACCTGGCGGGTAGTCCAATGATGTTTTGATAAAACCTGGCGGGTAGTCCAGTGATGTTTTGTGATGATAAAACTTGGCGAATAGGGCCAAAGAAATTTTCTGATGATAAAACATGGCGGAGGTCGAACGATATTTTGTGACAGTAAAACTTGGAGGTTAGTCCAGAGATGTTTTGTGATGATAAAACTTGACGGTTGGTTAGTGACGTTATGCGATGATAAAACCTGGCAAGTGGTCCAGCGATATTTTGTGTTGATAAAATCTGGTGGATAGTCCAGAGACGTTTTGTGATGATAAAACCTGACGGATAGGTCAGAGATGTTTTGTAAAACCTGGAGGTGGGTCCAGTGACGTTTTGCGATGATAAAACCTGGTAGGTGGTCCAGTGATGTTTTGTGATGATAGAACTGGTGGGAGTCCAGTGGTGATTTTGATGTGGTGATTAAGATAGGCAAATCCTAGTTATGGTTCGGGCATGACTAGCTTTGTTGTTAGGCTATCGGTCAGTAATGAATAAATTTATGTGTGTTTTACTTTCCTGCATTGATGATATACTGTTACTTGCTACTTGTAAAGTAAGATGGGCAGTTGGATTGGATTATTCTGCTGGGTGATTTATCACTCACGGATACGTCTGTATCCTGTCAAATCGTTTGTTTCGACGATCAATTTGCCAGATGGCGCAGAATTCAATGATGATGCAGTTCGACACGAAAAGAATATTATGAATGAAGATCAAGTATGCTTGGAATCTCTATCATGCCTAGAGTAAGCTCTGAAATTAATGTATTTTGAATCACTAAACCTATCTTGAGTTTGTAATAGCTAAACTTTATTTTAGAAAATTATATTTATTTAGCAAATTTTCTTAAGAAAATTATTTATTTTGCTCCCGAAAAATCGGGGCGTTACAAATCTTGTTCATAATTTGGTGAGTTTATAAATGAGAATTGAGTTTTTTTTAGTGAGTCTCTTCTTTTCCTTTATTTGTAGTAATTCTACATTTAACCAATTTTTCTATAATGCCGCAATATGGTATTGGGGCATGATGCCTCCATCTAATATGAACCTTTAGATCAAATTTTAGGTGAATCTAAGCCCTTGAATCAAAACCACCCCCAAAAAGTGAAGTGGTTTTGCGTTTTTTCAGTTAAAAAATGCAATTATACTTACCATGAAAACAAATTCTTTTTACCATATTTTATGCTGATACTTACCACACAAATATTGTATACTTACCACAACTAAAGGCTACACTTCAACGTTGCCCTTTCTCTCTAACCGGTTCTCCAGGTAGCTGGTTTGGTGGGGAAATATATATTTTTTGGCGGGAAAATGAACATTTTTGCAGAAATTTTTTTAATTATTAAAAATTTATAAATTGATATCACTTTTTGTCCTATTTCCCCTACTTTTTTTTTATATTTTTCTAATCATTTTTGTAATATACTACCAAATATTTGGTGAAAATATAAATATAATTTAATAATATTTAATTTGTAAACCAATCTTTTTGTAACAATTTTTGAAACTAATTATTTAAGCCAAAAAATTGTCTTTATTTTATATTCAAGGTTTAATATATTCTATTAAATTATTTATAATTAATTATTTAACAAATATTATTGTGAAAATAATTATTCATTTATAGTTTTGAATAACTTACAATTAATGTTGTTAATATATTTCATTAAATTTTACTTTGTGTATATCTGTTTCTTATAACAAATTTTTAAAAATTAAAAATATAAACCATATAATTGTAAAAATCTCCAAATTATATTTAAATAATTTATTTGAAATAATTTTTGCAATTGATTGACATGATATTATAACGATTAGTAGCTATAATATGACATTATACGAATTCAATTCGTGGTAGGATAACAATTAAACGCTATAATCAACTATAGTAGTCAGAGTCATTTGACTAAGAACTTAATTAATTGATCATATTCAATGAGTGATGATTGACTATAGTAGTCGAGTCATTGGCCAATTGTACTAATGCTATAGTGATGACTGAGTATTAATAATTGACTAAAATAAATTGGTTAATGCATGTTGATAGTGATCAAAGTCATTAGTAGATATAGTAGTTAACTATAGTGTTGATTGCGATCAATGAGTGACTGATACAATTGGTGTATGGAAGAGTAACCACGAACTATTGATCCCTAATGCTGCATTCAATAAATCATTTAGTTTTATTAATCATTAGGTATGATGCTTTAATTACAAGGTAATATAAATGAAGTAGAACTAAGTGATATCAAATTTTATTTTGGTAGTTAGCTTATTAACTACTCTTATTATGGTACATTAGTTATGTTAGAAAAATGTGTATCTACCTGTCATTAATGTCATACTTACCACAAAATAAGACTATGCATACCACGCTATCTAATCATTGTTACGACTATAATACTCGACTATTACTTCATGATGTATACATACCACAATTTATTCTAGTACTTACCTTTTAAAAGGATACACTTGCCACAAATGATCAATGATTACGTTTTTTATTTGTATAGATAACAATTACGATAATATATATCAATCAATTACCATGATATATGAAATTACTTATCACAAACTATGGTTGTATTTGACCATAATCTGAATTTATCTCAATGATTACCTTTTTTTGTTTGTTTAGATCATGCTAACCATAATGTATTGCATTTTATACCACTATATAAGAAAACACTTGCCACTGATTGTGGTCGTAGTTGACCAGATTTGAAGAGATGGATGACAACGTTCGTTTGAAAGGAAAGAATGTAAAGATAGACATTGGTGATGACATTAGCATCTGTTCAATTAAAAAAAAAACTAATTAGTCTTATAACTCAATATCTTGAATTAACGAATTCACTAAACTTGAAAATGATAGCTAGCATTGGTTATGTTCTCATGTTCCATAACCAATTCTAACTCCTGTATGAAAGATTGAAAGTCATTAATCACCTTGCCTCACGTTCCATACATCAGAGAGCTTGATCATTATTAATACTATACTTACCATAGAATAAGGCTACACATACCACAAAACTTGATCATTATTACTACATACCATAACATTCAACCATTTCTTCTTCATGCAAACATACCATGGCTTTTGCTAGTACTTACCTTTTTGAAAATAAATACTGATTACTAGTACATGTTTAGACTTTTTTGCTAATTCTTCTTTAGATGCAACAAGTCTAGAGTCTTGCTTACTTGTCACACATGGTGTCATTAATGGTAAGTATGTCCATTGACATGGTAAGTACCTCCAGTCTATAACGTGCACATCAAAATAATGAGTATCACTCTAAGTTAGCAACACTAAACACAAAAACAAGGTCAACCAAGACAGGAACGGATGCAGTGATTCTAAGTTTTGAACACAATGATTTTTTTTTAGCAAAAAATCATCCAAGCTATCTCGTTGATATGATAGCTATCTATACATTCACATCATTAATTTTTTAATCATACTTAATTTTTTTTGGAGCACTTAATATGATTAAAAAATTAAGTACTCAAATTTTCAATCCTTTTGAACCTGTACGAAAATCTTATTTTTGTGATCATTTTATCCTAAATGGTCGTAATTAATTTTTATCTCTAGAACTCTCATAATTAATCTACACTTTATTTGGGACCCTGTAGAGCAGAAACTTAATTATGAGAGTTTTAAAGATAAAAATTAATTATGACCTTTTAGGATAAAGTGATCAAAAAAATAAAATCTTTATACCGGATCAAATGAATTGAAAATTAAAGCACTTAATTTTTTTAAACTGTTTATGTACTAAAAAAATATGATTAAAATTTAAGTGCTCCCATTTTCAATCTGTTTAAACCTGTGTGAAGATCTTTTTTTTCATCATTTTATCCTAAAGGGTCATAATTTTTGCCTTCAAGACTCTCATAATCAAAAATAAAATCTTTGCACTAGTTCAAACAGATTAAAAATTAAAGCACCTAATTTTCACCATATTTTTTTATATATAAACAGTCTAAAGAAAGTTAATTTTTTTGCCAAAAACAGTCTAAAGGAACTTAATTTTTTCACTATAATTTTTGGGCCTTTCGCGGTAAGAGAGAGCACAGTGGCGTAATATAGAGGAGATGATTTTATAAAAAGGAGTTTGGATTTTCAAGTACACTTTTGAGTCAATATATATATATATATATATATATATATATATATAAAGACAGAGAGTACACTTTCGAGTTTTTACAGGCTGGCCAAGTTTTTCTTACTTTTCCTTGAACAGTTGTGATGTTTTTACTTTAATCCATTGGCCGGTAACACTTGGGGGCATGATGCCCCAATACCACTTTGGAGCATGACATAAGGAGCCTTTCACGGGCTTGGAGAGTCTCTTTATTCTTCGTGGTATTGACCACATTTCTGATCCCTATTCGCATTTTCTAATGATCGCCATGTTTGGTTGTCTTGGCTGACACTAACTCGACCGCCATAACAAGGCACAAGTGCATCTCCCGGTCCAATAGGAAGGATTTGACCATCTAAATGGGGTTGCTCAAACTCTCGGTCTTCAATAAATTTTCTCTTTCTCAATCCAAACCGAACATCGAACAAGGTAAGATCTCTCCATTAACAGCATCAGCATGACTTCAACATTTTCCAAATCCTCTACAAGAAGCCCGAAAGGTGCCAATTTTCAGGCGATAGAAAATAGATGTACAATAAACATATTTTAACAAAAAAAAAAAAAAAACAGAGAGAGACAATAAAGATACTGCTCCTCAGCCTTTAAGGGTTGGCCTGACGGTAGGGGTGTAAACGAACCGAGCCGAACCGAACCTTGGCAGGTTCGAGCTCGGCTCGGTTAGAATTCGTCTGGCTCGAGCTCGGCTCGAGTTCGAATCGAGCCAGAAAAGTTCGGCTCGAGCTCGGCTCGACAAGTATGTACAAGGCTCGGCTCGGCTCGTTAGTATTCGGTTTTAAATAAACGAGCCGGCTCGGCTCGAATTCGAGCTCGAATTCGTCAATTTTTCCCCCTTAATATTGAAAAATTGGCTAAACGAGCCGAATCGAACCGAATATTGGCATATTCGAGCCGAGCCGAGCCGAACTTATATATTTCGAGCAAAGACAAACATGTTCGTGAACCTATATATAGGCATGTTCGAGCCGAGCCGAGCCGAACCTATATATTTCGAGCCGAGCCGAACCTGTTCGCGAACCTATTCGAGCCCAGCCCTGCTAGGTTCGAGCTCGGCTTGTTTATCAAACGAGCTGCAAAATCGAGCTCGAGCTCAGCTCGTTTATCCTTCGAACCGAGCCGGACCGAACCCTTACCGAGCCGAATCGAGCCGAACTGGCGAGCTGCTCAGCTCATTTACAGCCCTACCTGACGGTGACGGTCAGCAATTTAGAGGTTTGCTCCCTCATTTTTCAGGTGCTATTAACTCTTATAGGGGATTCAGTTTTAATTGGACTCCCCTCAAGTAGACGGTAAGATTGAGTCCCAAATATTTGTCAAGTTTCGCACAAACTGAATTGAACACCGCAAAATGACTTGACTTAAGGCACCCCCAGATTGATCCTATTTCTGGTCTCTTCTCAAGCACCCGAAGAGGATCGAAATTGTTCATTTTTTAGATCCTGTCAAACGCCAGTCGTACTAAAAATCATGTCTGTAGCATATCGATTCTTATGACTTTGGGGTCTATTTAGCCTGGAAAAAATAACTTTAACATATATACCGAATCCAGACCCATTTATTCCATTTGTCTCAAGATAAACGGACCTCAAAATCATATATAACTATTATAACCAACCAACATGATTTGTAATTTGTTGTGCGCCAAATGTAATTGACACCGTCTAAAAAGTGAAAGATCCCGATCATCTTTACGTGCTCAGAAGGAGTCCGAAAATAAGGCCAATGGCAATTTGAGAGTGCAATCCCGAATGAGACTGCGGGAAAGCCAAGTCCTTTTCTCAATTAAGTATAGTTTTTAATCCTTTTCAGGGGCACCCACAGAGTAGAATACTACCCTGTTTGGGCTGAATTAGCTCAAATCAATTGACAAATGATTGTGTGCGGGCGTGCCAGAAAAGAAATAATTTCAAAGAAGAAACTACTCTTTTCAAAATGATTTGAAACAACCAATCTCAATCAGGCAATTGTGTTATCCGTCCGATTACCTCAACTAAGAGGATTTTTCCTTAAGGTATCAACCAAATAAAAGATTGACGCGCTTCGAAATCAGAAAAGATGATTGAACACAAACAAACCTGAATCTAATCAAAGGTAAGTTTGTATACAAACACTCTTAAGATTCTATCAAGAATAATAAAGAAATGCAAGCACACTGAATTTAATCAAAAGCGAACTTGCAAACAACTATTCTTTGGTAAGAAAAAACTTAAAGGAAATAAAAGAACTTGAATTTAATCGAAAGTAGTCTTACATGCAAATAAGCCTTCAACTTACAAAAAAGACCCTATTCTAAACTAAAAACTAATCTAAGATAGATCTCTGAGCAATCATTTTTGTATGAATTGTCAGATGATATGGATTTTTTTGTGTGTCCTTCTCTTCACTTGCTTCTTCTATTTATAGACGCTGAACTTGCCTTCGATCCCCACGTCTTCGATTGATATCCATGTTGGCCGTATAATTCGGCTGAGAGGGGTCTTCGACCGGTTACCTTGATATTTCCAGAATCCTTTCCCCCCTGCATGCTTCGATAATGGTATTCGTGGCTTCATGCTTTAAATAACGGTTCCTACTTTCAAGCAACGTGGGTTAGTGTCACACGTCTGGCTCAGAATAATCCCCTGCAATCATGTCCAACGTTCATTATAAACCAAGACAGCAATGGTACCGTTCGATGTTTCCAAAGATCAATCAACGGTTTAAATCAAACTGCTTTTAAAACCATCCTTAATTATAGTCTAAACGCCGTCGGTTCCAATCAAAACGATACCGTATAGTACTAAAACAACATCACCATTAAACCCTGCAGTCCTCTGTATCTCGGGTTCAATTAAGATGTGTTCTGATTGGTCAACACACTATTTGGTGCCACGTGTAATTTTCTTATTGGGTGGCATATTTTAGGATGTAAACACACCCCCCGCATTAACATTTTATTTAGGCTAAATAAATGTTAATGGCACACGTTCTCTGGCCATGTCCCTTCAAAACTGGACGCATGAAGCACGATCGGCTTCTATTCCCATGCACGTCTATTGAACTTCCCAGAGATAGCTACAATTATTTCTCTATAAATGGCAGTTAATGATAGGGTTTAACGAATCACATTACCCTTCACAAACCCTTTCGAATTCGAGTTTTCCTTTGCTAAGAAATCTTGCGTTTATGGACTCTCTCCCAGAAATCAATCTTATCTTAGACAATCTCGATTGCCAAACCTCTTCTCCTCAAATGTCTCCTCCAAACTCTCCTCGAATGTTGGCAAGCAAAATCCTTTCGGATCGAACATTCCACACCCCTAACCCATCTCCCACAGGTTGGGACTCCTCTTTAACCCGTTCGAATTCGCTCGATGGGTCCAATTGGGGCTCATGGGAAGAAAATCCTACTAATACCAACACTGGCACCATTCTGGTCCGGTTCGATCAGCCTGATCCTACACCCCACAAATTTCATCACTTTCGAACTCTGTTCGCAAGTCAATTCCTACCCCTGAGTGGTAACGACACCGTTCACATGGGTATGCTTGAATCAATCGACTCCTCTCTCAAATTTTCCCCTTTCCTGAAACAAGAGGAAAATTACCTGGGGCCCGCCCCTTACTGCGACTTCAAACGCATGGCCCAAACTCAACAGTCCCTCTGGCTTACAGAGGTGCAAACCCCACATTATCCAGCTGACTTCGAGGAAACCAACAAGCTGGTTCCTCTCCCTGAAGAGCCTGACTGGTTCAATGAGGTGAATAACCTTGCCATCAATACCCCTCACTTCCAATGGCAATATGGTTATTCCATCTACCCTGCTGACAAGAGTAAAGCTCTACAACTCCTGGCAGCCTTCTCTTTCTTGGATATTTCTATCCTGGAAAAACAAGTTCCACTAACCAATTTTAAGTGGGCTTGTGAGACACTGGTGCTATGTTCCATTCCCTCCACGGTTTCCTATCAAATCCATTGCTTCCTGGACTTCTTGCCAGTGATCAAGTCATGGCTCGAAGCCAATACTGCTGCGTATTGCTTTGATCAAACCGTTCAAGACTATGCTCTTACTAAGGAAAGGATTGAGAAGTTGCATGACCAAATCCATAACTTCACTGCTGAGTCCTTCGAAGTGGTGCCTGGCCATGCTGATAAAAAGCTTCGAAGGCGCTTCAAAAGGCAACAAATGAAGCGTCCAGCAAAGGAGGCTCGGCTTCGAAGGAAAGCCAAAGCTTTGGTGCTCCGCTTTAGGCCCTTGCTGGAGAAAAAATTGGAGTCAGACGCCAAAGAGGACATGAGGAAAATGGAACTGAAATTCCTCCACTTTGCTTGGAACAAGTTTCATAGTCTTGTTACTTGGTCCTTCCCTCATTACTTTGAGAACAAGAAAACCACTCCTCAGTACTGAGGCCCTTCGAAGGCCTAATTCGTGCTTTTTTTTTTTTAGGAATTAGTCTTTCTCTTTTGTTCTTTTTGTGTTGTTAAATTTCATTTCTGTTCTATGGTAATTTTTTCCCTTTCTAAATGAAATTCCCTTTTTTTTAACAACACGCTGGTCTTGGGATAATTGCTAAAACAATAACAATCCCAACAACCCCAAAATCCCTCTAAAGTTAAAAAAGAAACATCAGCGGACCCCAAGAAGTAGGCCCACTACAGGCCTGGCCCATTTGCATGAATATAAAAGCGGAAATGATTCAAACCACCACATTACATTCCACGCATTCAAATCTCCCCAAAAACTGAACCCCTCTTCTGTTCTTCTCTCCTCTCTTCTCCGGAAACGTCGAACTCCACTCCAAATCGATGGCTTCTTCCAGTCAACCAATCGCAGAACACCCCACTCCTTCCCTAGCATTGAGGCGGTTCGTATCCGGAAAATCCCAAAAATTGCATGGAGATTCATATCTCGACACCAGGGTTTTCATCCCAAACCCTAAAGAAGAAGGTACTTTTATTTTGGGCCCTCAATTTATAGGAGAAATTCCTGCTTCCCTTTCTCTTTATTACCCTCGATTGGGAGATGCTGAAATTCGAGCTTGTTCGGACCACGACTGGCAGAACTTCCCAAGAAAATCCTTTCCCTGCTGGCCTACTTTAGACAAGGATTGGAAAATTTGGACCACCAGAATGCTGGCCGAAAAATCGAATGCCCTAGAACAGGTGGGGCTAAAAAAACATCATCACCCTCCTTCGAAGGGGGATTCCTCAGAATCCACCCCTAATCCAGGCTGCCCTGGCTTTTTGGGACCCTTCGTTCAATTTCTTTAGATTCAATTGTGGCATGATGGCGCCCACAGTTTTAGATGTTACTTAGATGCTGGGACTTATTCCATATGGTCCTCAATTCGACCCCACCAAGGACTACACTCCCCCTGAGGATTTCACCCGTTTAACTGCCACAAACGGAGCCTTTTCCCATTTTTATAACAGGGAAAGGAAATTAAAAGGAGAGGTGTCTGAGACTGAGTTTTTTGCTTTTTTACTATATACCCTTTGCAAGTACATCCTTTGCCATTCTGGAAAAAGGGTAATGAGTGAGTTCATACCACTCGCACTGGCATTATCCATAGGTGAAGAATTTGATTTCGCCTCTTACTTCCTTGGCCATGTATACAAGGTTGGATCTGACTTCTACCAGAAGGGTTTGAACTACTCTCAAGGAGGACCCCAATGGTTCATACAACTGTGGCTTCACGCCTATTTCCCTGAGTTGGGCCCGTTTAAATCACCCATGTCGCCTGCTAACTCCCTCGAAACACCCAATATTCATGGTGACAATTATGCTCAACCAGGGGTCAGTGCAAACTCCACATTGGTGTATTATCTCTGCTTCTTCTCTGGCCTTACTTCAGATAGGGAATGGCCAAATCCATTTCCAACCCCTATTGATGGCTTCTTCTCTCCTCTCTTCTCCGGAAACGTCGAACTCCACTCCAAATCGATGGCTTCTTCCAGTCAACCAATCGCAGAACACCCCACTCCTTCCCTAGCATTGAGGCGGTTCGTATCCGGAAAATCCCAAAAATTGCATGGAGATTCATATCTCGACACCAGGGTTTTCATCCCAAACCCTAAAGAAGAAGGTACTTTTATTTTGGGCCCTCAATTTATAGGAGAAATTCCTGCTTCCCTTTCTCTTTATTACCCTCGATTGGGAGATGCTGAAATTCGAGCTTGTTCGGACCACGACTGGCAGAACTTCCCAAGAAAATCCTTTCCCTGCTGGCCTACTTTAGACAAGGATTGGAAAATTTGGACCACCAGAATGCTGGCCGAAAAATCGAATGCCCTAGAACAGGTGGGGCTAAAAAACATCATCACCCTCCTTCGAAGGGGGATTCCTCAGAATCCACCCCTAATCCAGGCTGCCCTGGCTTTTTGGGACCCTTCGTTCAATTTCTTTAGATTCAATTGTGGCATGATGGCGCCCACAGTTTTAGATGTTACTTAGATGCTGGGACTTATTCCATATGGTCCTCAATTCGACCCCACCAAGGACTACACTCCCCCTGAGGATTTCACCCGTTTAACTGCCACAAACGGAGCCTTTTCCCATTTTTATAACAGGGAAAGGAAATTAAAAGGAGAGGTGTCTGAGACTGAGTTTTTTGCTTTTTTACTATATACCCTTTGCAAGTACATCCTTTGCCATTCTGGAAAAAGGGTAATGAGTGAGTTCATACCACTCGCACTGGCATTATCCATAGGTGAAGAATTTGATTTCGCCTCTTACTTCCTTGGCCATGTATACAAGGTTGGATCTGACTTCTACCAGAAGGGTTTGAACTACTCTCAAGGAGGACCCCAATGGTTCATACAACTGTGGCTTCACGCCTATTTCCCTGAGTTGGGCCCGTTTAAATCACCCATGTCGCCTGCTAACTCCCTCGAAACACCCAATATTCATGGTGACAATTATGCTCAACCAGGGGTCAGTGCAAACTCCACATTGGTGTATTATCTCTGCTTCTTCTCTGGCCTTACTTCAGATAGGGAATGGCCAAATCCATTTCCAACCCCTATTGATGGCTTCTTCTCTCCTCTCTTCTCCGGAAACGTCGAACTCCACTCCAAATCGATGGCTTCTTCCAGTCAACCAATCGCAGAACACCCCACTCCTTCCCTAGCATTGAGGCGGTTCGTATCCGGAAAATCCCAAAAATTGCATGGAGATTCATATCTCGACACCAGGGTTTTCATCCCAAACCCTAAAGAAGAAGGTACTTTTATTTTGGGCCCTCAATTTATAGGAGAAATTCCTGCTTCCCTTTCTCTTTATTACCCTCGATTGGGAGATGCTGAAATTCGAGCTTGTTCGGACCACGACTGGCAGAACTTCCCAAGAAAATCCTTTCCCTGCTGGCCTACTTTAGACAAGGATTGGAAAATTTGGACCACCAGAATGCTGGCCGAAAAATCGAATGCCCTAGAACAGGTGGGGCTAAAAAACATCATCACCCTCCTTCGAAGGGGGATTCCTCAGAATCCACCCCTAATCCAGGCTGCCCTGGCTTTTTGGGACCCTTCGTTCAATTTCTTTAGATTCAATTGTGGCATGATGGCGCCCACAGTTTTAGATGTTACTTAGATGCTGGGACTTATTCCATATGGTCCTCAATTCGACCCCACCAAGGACTACACTCCCCCTGAGGATTTCACCCGTTTAACTGCCACAAACGGAGCCTTTTCCCATTTTTATAACAGGGAAAGGAAATTAAAAGGAGAGGTGTCTGAGACTGAGTTTTTTGCTTTTTTACTATATACCCTTTGCAAGTACATCCTTTGCCATTCTGGAAAAAGGGTAATGAGTGAGTTCATACCACTCGCACTGGCATTATCCATAGGTGAAGAATTTGATTTCGCCTCTTACTTCCTTGGCCATGTATACAAGGTTGGATCTGACTTCTACCAGAAGGGTTTGAACTACTCTCAAGGAGGACCCCAATGGTTCATACAACTGTGGCTTCACGCCTATTTCCCTGAGTTGGGCCCGTTTAAATCACCCATGTCGCCTGCTAACTCCCTTGAAACACCCAATATTCATGGTGACAATTATGCTCAACCAGGGGTCAGTGCAAACTCCACATTGGTGTATTATCTCTGCTTCTTCTCTGGCCTTACTTCAGATAGGGAATGGCCAAATCCATTTCCAACCCCTATTGGGCCGGCATGGCTTTTTGAAATTTTGACAGATAGACAAGGAAAGTCCTCTCGAGCCCTCCAAGCATGGAGCAACATTCTCACGGGCAGAGAAATCTTTATATCCTCGTCGAATCCCTCCAAATCCCTAGCACATGCAGAGGTATATTGCCCTGCACAATTTGCTAGGCAGCTCAATTTCGTTCAAGGCATACCTATTCCATTTTGTGGCCTTGCCAATATTTGCATGTCTGAACGATCAAGCATTTCCATCGAGCATTATCAGACTTGGTTTGCTCAGTCCAGGAATTTATTGAGGAAGACTGTTGTCCAAGAATTCAAAGAACCTGAAGTGCGTATTACCTCTGCATTCGATGATTGGTGGCACAGCAATTGCTCATTCCTCATGGGATGTATTCCCTTTAAGAAATTCCTCGAAAACATTAGGTTCGATCAGTCTGAATTTGGTCATAAACGACACAATGACTCCTCCTCCTTCTCTTCAGACAATGAATTTAGACTGGCTGGAGGGATTGAAGACATCGCTGCAGGTGCAGTTGAACAAGAATTGTCCCCTACTGACGCCTCTCCCATTGCAATGATCATCCCTCCTCCTTTACCAAAAAGACAGTCCTTGAGGCAAAAAAGAGGTACTTGTTTCTAAATTGCATTTTCATAAAAGACAAACCTAATTGCCATTCGCGCCGAATTGTAGGTACAATCTCTCCTCCAAAAAATACTTCGAAAAGAAGTAAAGCTGCTCCTCCTCAACCAAAAGAAATAATCCCAACCAAACGCTACATCGAGCCTTCATCTGAACTCCCAAGTTTGCTTCCTGTGTCCTCTAAACGTCTTTTATATTTCTTAATCATTGTTTAATTAAGTCATCTTCTCATTTACTTTCTTTCAGCTTCCAAAAGAGTTCGAACCACCAAAAGGCGCTCCCAAGTTTCTTCCAGTGATGAGGAAACTGAAACTGACAAAGAGAGCCTAATCCCTAGGGGTAAGTCCCTCCTTTATGTATAATAAGTGTCTTCTAAGAACTCTTTCACCATTCTGACTCGTGAGTTCGAACTAGGCACATCAAAAGCAACCACAAAAGAGACTCTTTTCTACGAGAGAAAAGAAGTACATCTCCCAAAATCTTCAATCCCAAGGAAATCTTCTGGCTTAGAAGAGGTAAGGCAATGTATACCCTAGTTATGCATACATTTATGAGCAACCATTTTGTATCTCACTCCTTCTGACTCAGGGATACATTCATGTATCTCTTATGCTTGTGACTCATGGTTGATCTCTATGTAGGTTCAAATAGCACCTCCAGTTGAGGCACTGGATTTATCCCTTTCTTGCCTCCAACAAGAAGTGACAAAGTCTTCTCAACAAATGTCAGAGGGCGCCTCCTACAAGGTATCCTCTGAATATTCATCTCTTCGAATTACGAAAGAATTCATTTTAACTTTCATCTGGCTTTTCTAGGTATCTCCTATCCAATCTTTCTCCATGAAGAAAGACATTGTTAGAGAGGATGTTGGCATGCAAACCCTGCTGTCACTCCTTACCGAGCCTACCTTTGCACAGGCCATGGCTAATTTGGCTTCTTCGAAGATTATGAGGCCACTCCCAATTCATAAGAGAGACTTCCCTCTGGCTTCGAAGAGCCATTTTCTCAGAATCGTTGGGGGACAAGACTCAAACTTGACTCCCTCTTCTTCAAATCAGGTATTCTTGTCACTGGACATACTCTGCCTCTCCTGTCTCTTAAGCTATCTAATCTCAAATTATGATCTCTGTACAGGTGACAGAAGTAGCCCCTATCTCTGGCAATGAGCCCACATTTTCCTCCTCTCCAACTGACTTACCCCTAGTGGCTTTTGATATATTTTTCTTCAAAAGTCAATTGGAAAAATTTTGTAACCAGATTGCTGATCCTATCCTTCCTACCTTTTCGAATTCTCTCGAAAGCCTTCAACAACTTTTGAGCCCCTCCATGCCTTCTGACTTACCTTCCTTTAGAATTAAACGTGTTCTTTCAAAGGAAGAAGTTCTAACACTAAAAAGTGTTCTGAAATCTTTAAATCATTTAGGACTTCCTGCTTTGATTGAACATAGTTTAACTTATCACTTCGAGGTATGCTATCAGGCCTTATCTCTTTCTCAAGGACTTCCTTCTTCAATCAACTTCACTCTTCAACAACACCTCAAGCAATTTAGTGAATTGATTGCTTATAATCACTTCTTGTCTGAGAGCATTGGCACAACCATTGAGAAGACCAACAGATTGGAGGCCAAAGCACTTGAGACTGCTTCTCGTCTGTCTCTTTATCAAGCCCGAAGGGACAAACTTTCAGAACTTGACAAGAAGATGAAGTGGTTACAAGAAGAAATGAAGAAGGTCAGGGAAGAGATAGCTGAAGTTTCGAATGGCTTTTCAGAGCTTGAAGACGAGGCATTGCGGGATGAGTCAACGCTTCCACAGCTTATTCCTTCTCTTCGAGAGGAACAGAGAAGAAGAGCTATCCATACTTCACTTTTGGATGCTAACTCCAATTCTCTTCGAGGACTATTAACCAACATTCGTGATGTAATAAGCCCCTTTTTGTAACTTCACGCAGCTTGTACTTTTTTTTATTTTATTCAATTTTTTGGGATAAGTACAACTGTAATTAAAATCAACACTAGTTCCTGCTTTTCCTCGCTCAAAAGTTTACTGTGCCAACTCCTCACCTACCGTATCTTAAAGAGTCATAAATGACTATCTACTAGTATAAATAGAGGTCTCTGGGGAAAGAAAAACTCACAGATCATCTTCTTCACTTCTCCTTCTTGTAGTAACATCCAAACCACACTTTCCAGTAAGGCTACAAGAAAGATGATCATCATGAAGCCTCATCCTGTATTTTCGAAGAAAAACTTCGAAACATAGCCACATCAGCCCTCATGATATTTCCTTTGAACCCTAAAGCCCCTAGGTATAGACACATCAGCACTCATGATGTGCCTGTACCGGGCTGTTGCTTCGAAGACAAGAATGGGCCTTGAGCTCTATCTCCCTACCAATGGAGCTTGTAAGGAGATAGAATCAAGTCCCCATGAAGCTAGGGTTCAAGTCTTTGTATCTCGGTTGGTTGATCCCTAGAGATCCTCCTTCATGGTATTATTAGGCCCTAGATAGGTTCCCTAATGTAACTTTCTGTGTAACTGTGATGAGCAAAGAAATTATCTACCAACGTATCGATCTTATTCTAATGGCTTTGACCAATAAACTGGTGTTCTTAGCCATCCCTTTCTATTTAATGTTATTAATGAAAACATGATAGCATGAAGGAAGATACAAACAGAAATCTTCCTTCCAATACTGTGCTCTTTTACTCCATGTCTATTTATTACTTTTGCTTCGAAGTGTGTTGATACTTCGAAAACTAATCTAGCGTAATTCCAATCGTTCCAACTAACTCATTTAATTCCAGTAGCTTCTTAGCCATCTCCTCGTAAGTTGTAAAAGATCATGTACTCTTGACGTATGATGCCTAACGCTCTCAAACCCTTCACCTTCCAGGCTTTATGCGTCTGCAACCAACTTAATAATAGTAATAAATGAGACGGATTCCCTGTATTTCTTTGGGCTATAAATACACCTAAACGTCAATAGATCACAGCATCTCTTTCAAACAAACAAACATGGCTGAGAACCACCCAAATCTTGCTGATCTCATGAGTCAATTGGCCAACCTGACTAACATGATCATGGAGCTGAAGAGGGATGTCCACGCTGAGTCCCAGGCCCTTCGAAGTGAGATCGCTCAGCTTCGAAGCCAACTGGTGTGTGTGGAAACAGCTTCACGCCTCTGCTTGGCTACGACTTGGGATGATCTTTCGACCATCTTCTCGGCCCATGAGGCAAAAAGTCCCCCAGAGGGAGGATCCTCTTGAAGATTCTCCTTTAGGACTATGGAGATCACCAATGGTCTTCATTTTTACTTTTTTGGACCAGAATTGGTCCTCTTTTTTTTTGTTCAGACCTATTTGGGTCTGTTTTGTACTTAGACCTGCTTGGGTCTTTTTCTTTTCTTTTTTTTTATTAATGAAATGGAACTTTTGCTTGGCTATTCTCGATTCTTTATAGCTTCGATTGGTAGTATGGTGACTTGTTTGCGACTTCGAATGCTAATAAGGTAACTTTTATAGAAAAGCTTTTAGCATCAAACCACTCAACACTAAATCAGCCGGTCAGAACCATCAATATGCAACCAAACTCATTTACACTACCTCTTGTGGAAAGACTCCCATATGGAAGGAACATAAGCTTTCAGATGCCTTCCGTTTATTTTCCTTCGATGAACATAACCATTCAAATTTCTTAAATGATAAGCTCCCCCTTTTAAAACCCTATGGATTTGAAAAGGCCCATTCCATATTGGTGCCCATTTTCCTAATCCATCTTTTCTAACTCTCCTATCCCTGATAGGGAGGATAACTTTCCATACAAGGTCCCCTTCATCGAATCTTCGAAGAGCCACTCTTTTGTTATAGCTTCTGGCTATTCTTGCCTTTTGTGGCATAATCTGGTTTAAGGCCTTTATTCTAGCCTCATCAATATCTTCCAATTCCATATGCATGGCCTGATGATAAGATCCTGTGTCTAAATCGTTTTGACATGCTACTCTCTGGGATCTTACAGTGATCTCCATGGGTAGCACAGCGTCATGTCCATATGTTAATGCAAATGGTGTGGTACCTGTACTAGTCCTTTTTGTATTCCTATATGCCCATAACACATCAAGTAATAGATCATGCCAAATTTCTGGGTTTTGATCCACCATTTTTTGGATCCCCTTCTTGATAATTTTGTTAGTTGATTCGGCCTGACCATTGGACTGAGCATAATAAGTAGTAGTATATATTAATGAAATTCCATGGTTCGTGGCGAAATCCTTCACCAATCTTCCTTCGAATATGGAACCATTATCCACTGTTATCGTTTGAGGACTCTCAAACCTGTATATGATCCCCTTTATGAAATCTATCACGTGGGTTTGTTTGACCTCCTGATAAGCTTGGGCTTCTACCCATTTTGTGAAATAATCAGTGGCTACTAGGATAAATTTATGCTTTTCCAATGAAGGAGGATAAATCATCCCAATCATGTCCATAGCCCATCCCCTAAAGGGCCATGGTTTTATTACAGATTGCAAATCTGTAACTGGCAAATGCTTGAGTGGACCTGTTTTTTGACATGCTTGACACCCCTTTGCATAATCTATACAATCTTTGAGGATGGTAGGCCAATAATACCCATACCTCCTTATTAACCATCTCATTTTTATGCCAGCTTGATGTGCTCCACAGATTCATTCATGCACTTCAGCCATTACTTTAAATGCATTTACCTTGCTCAAACATTTCAAAAGAAGGCCATCCATTCCTCTCTTGAACATCTCGTTGTTATACATTATATAGTTCATTGCTTTCAATTTGGTTGCCTTGTCTGTAACACTGTCTGGCTTGGTTAGATATTCAATCAATGCTTGCCTCCAATCAGCATTTCGATGAGTTAAAGCATCGACTTCTAATACTTCGAAGTCAATCAACCTATTGCATAACATAGGCAGGGATTTCCTCAACGTTAATTGACAAAATTCCTTTTCAAATTCGGATAAAACTTTGTAGCCAGACGCTCTTTGAGCTATTTCGTCAGCCTCTTCATTAAAGAACCTAGGAATATAAGTTAAAGTAAGCATATAAAATTGATCCATCAACTTCTTAGCATGTTGATAATAAATTATCAGCGCTGGACTGGTACATTTAAACTGTCCATTTAGTTGGTTAATCACTAACTGAGAATCTCCAAAGATTTCAGCAACACTAACCCTTAATTTAAGTAAAATTTCTAGTCCAATAATCAATGCTTCATATTCTGCCTGGTTATTGAAACATTGTCCCTCACTGAGTCGAAAACCATATTTGGTTTTCAAGCCTTGGGGGGATTCCAGAATTATGCCCACTCCAGCCATCTGAATAGTTCTTGATCCATCGAACCATAATTTCCATGGCCTAATTTCAACTGTACTAGCCTCCAACGTGCTTGGTGCCTTGTACTCATTCGGATGATCGGCCAAAAAATTGGCCAATGCTTGGCCTTTTATCGACTTTTGAGGCACATACTCAAGACAAAATTCAATTAAAGACACTATCCATTTCCCAATCTTCCCACTAAGCACTGGTTTAGAAAGCATGTGCTTAATTACATCAGTTTGAGAAATAACATAAGTTATTCTAGGCAACATATAGTGCCTGAGTTTCTTAGAAGCATAAAATAAAGCTAAACATAGTTTCTCTACTGCAGCATACTTGCATTCACAAGAGTTTGAAAACCTACTAAGATAATAAACTGCTCTTTCCTTGCCATCCTCATTGTCTTGAGCCAACAGAACACCTATTGAGTCTTGTGTTGCAGCTAAATACAATTTTACTGGCTTTCCTTCAATGGGAGGCGCCAATACAGGAGGGTTGGCTAAGTATCTTTTGATGGCTTCGAAGGCTTCATCATGCTCCTTTGACCACTTGAATTCCTCCCCTTCCTTCAGTTTCAACAAAGAAGAGAAAATTTTAGTTTTTCCTGCAGTGTTAGATACAAATCTTCGAAGGAAATTTAATTGACCAAAAAACCTTTGCAACTCCTTCTTAGTAGAAGGTGGTTTAGCCTCAATGATGGCCTTAGCTTTGTTCCTGTCAACTTGTATTCCTTTGCTGTGAACTAGATACCCTAAAAACTTCCCAGCTGATACTCCAAAAGCACACTTTTCTGGGTTTAACTTCAGCTGATAGCGTTTCATTTGTTGAAATGCCTTTTCTAAGTGTTGCAAATGATCCTCATCAGAGTTTGACTTCACAATGATATCATCTATGTAACACTCCAAAAAAGTTCCCATTAAATCATGAAAAATAGTGTTCATTGCTCTCTGATATGTGGCCCCAGCATTCTTTAGCCCAAATGGCATTTTAACCCATTCGAAGATGCCAATGTTACCTGGGCAGGCAAATGCTGTTTTATGCACATCTTCTTCTGCTATGCAGATTTGATTGTACCCTGAATGCCCATCTAAAATAGACAATATCTTGTGGCCAGCAGAACTGTCCACAAGTGTATCCACATTAGGCATTGGGTATTCATCCTTAGGAGTTGCAGTATTTAGGTTTCGAAAATCAACACAGATTCTGATAGTTCCATTCTTTTTAGGGACTGGAACTATATTAGATAGCCATTCAACATACCTGGCTGTTCTAATGAAGCCTGCATCTAGAAGCCTCTGCATTTCCTTTTTAACACCTGCAATAGTTTCTGGACTCATCTTCCTGGTTGGTTGTTTCACAGGTTTGAATTGTGGCTTGATAGGTAACCTATGCTCCACCAATCCCCTGTCCAAGCCAGGTAGTTCCTTGTAACTCCATGCAAAGCATTCCTTATTTGCTTTCAATAGTGCCACCAATTCAGCTTTCATACCAGGTTCAAGTTGTTTATTAATAAACACTGGATTGGGGTTTTGTGCATCTCCCAACCGTACTTCTTCCAGCAGATCTTGTGATTCAACCTGTTCCTGAGAAGTAAGTTGGATTTCTTTCACATGAGGGTTATTGTTCTGCATAACCTCTTCCCATATGTTCTCTTCTTGGATCTTCTGTTCGATCCCCAGAGCAACATATCTTACTAAAGCCAATGAGTTGGCTTTTTCTTCAGCCTCTCTCTTGGATTTACATCCAAGCAGCATCATCTTTGGGGTGCCTGATTCATAATCAACAGTTTGTTTCAGCTTCGATTTTAGCTCCGCCAATTCTCCCAGTTCCATCTCGTTGGTTGGGTAAGTGGCTGCTTGAAATAGTTCGCTCAAAGGAACTACATCTGATTTGTACATTTCTGCTTCAGCAAAATTTGCCGTGGCACCAAATGAATGTGGATCAGCTTTGACTCCTTCAACACCCACTTCTTTGCCTTTGTCATACTTAACAATCATTAATTCCTGATGCATAGAGGAAGGAATACATCCGTTAACATGAATCCAGTCTCTTCCCAATAAAGCATTATATTTAGCATATGTGTCAACTACAAAGAAAGTAGTATCAGTTTCTATTCCACCTACTGCCAATCTAATGGAGATGATTCCCCTGGCATGTTGGCTTTCCCCAGTAAATCCTGCAATGGATGTGCTGGTTGGAATCAATTTTGCTTTTCCTTTTCCTAACTTTTTCAAAGTTTGGAAAGGCAAAATGTTCACCGCAGCCCCATTATCCACCAAGATTCTGTTAAGTGGGATTCCATCAAAGTGTGCAGTGATATACAATGCACGCAAATGTTGTCTCATTGCATTTGTAGGTAGTTTAAATGGATATGAAATTTCCACATAATTTAAATCTATTACCAAGGGGTATTCAACGTCGGACATGGAATCTGCCACGAAACAAGCACTTTCTTTTGAGCTTACCTCCAAACTCTCTTGATGCTGCTCAATTTCACGTACCAAGTTCTCGTCCCTCTCGATCTGAGATACTTCTTTCAAGTCACAGTCGTTGCAGATGATATTTAACTCCTTATCACTCAGAGTTTCTTCAGAATTCTCTGGCTTGCTCAAGTTCGACCAAGCAGTATCTTGATCTTTGAACATCTGACCATTTGAGAAGAAATCCATAGAGCTTGGATAAACCATATTAACTTGTACCTCTGGCTGACCTCCAAATTGGATTGTAGCCACTTCTTTGATTGGTTTAACTGCTTCGGTCTCCTTAGCACCCTTCTCTTCGGATTCTTGTGTCGATACCTCCATAGGGGAAGAGGTTCCTTCCATCCCCTGTTGTTCTACCAACATGGCCTCGAGCAAACCAGACTGATAACTAGCCAGTGAGTTAGGAGAAGGCGGATCAAGATCCTCTTCGAGCATAGCAGAGGCAACCTTTTCCAAAGTCTCCCTCTCGTGATACTGGGTTCGAAACTCCTCTGGGTCTCTTTCGATCCTGTCGAACCTTGGATTAGGTTTTGCTCGTCTGCCTGATTCTTCCCCCGTTGAAGATTCTCCTGACTGGAAGAGTGTATACTTTCTCTGGAGCTTTCTCTTTTGAGTTCTTGAGAGCAATGGAACCATCTGTGGTACTTGAGACTTAGGATCCCTAATCAACACCCAGTTTCCAGAGTTCGAAATTGGTGGTTTGAAAGTTCTGCTCTCATTTCTGTTTGAACCTTTGTATCCTTGGAACAAATCAGGTTTAACTTGCTTCAGAAACCAGTCAGGAACCCCTTTCACCAAGGTGAATTCCTCTTGTTTGGCCTCTTCTTGCGCCTTTGATGTCTGGCCAATATTGGCTTTCTTCGAAGGTGGCAGCTCCCTTCTGTGGATAGTTGGAACAGGGCTAGTAGGCATGTCCCTTTTTGATGCCAACCAAGACTTGCTGTCACTTGGCTTTGCTTGAACTAGGGCCATTCTTTTCATTCCCATTTCTTTTGGGAAAAAACTCACGCCCTTTCTATCCAAGTCCTTGAAAACCAAATAGTTGGCCCTGCATCCTACACACAGGCATTCCAAAAATGAGGCTTCTAACATAGGCAGGTGATTATTACCTGGGAATTTTTGCAAAGAAAAACCATCATTGGCTCGCCTATAGGAACTTGGCCTCATTCCCATGCCTCGAGGGTGGCCAGCGTATGGCTTGCCCCTTCCATATTGAACAGTATTCATGTTCACTGGTGCTTCTTTATCCTGCCAATATTTCTTGACAGTTCGAGCTAGTGAGGAGGGCACACTGGTGTTGACCTCTTCTACTTTTGGAAAAGGCACTGCATCTATCCCCATAGTATTTTCAGGGAATTTGATTCTTCCTTTCTTGATTTGTTCTTGAATCCTGTCACGAAAAACATTACAAGATTTAGTTGAATGAGACCAAGAATCATGCCATTTGCAATAGGTCTTTCCATTCTTTTCTTCCACTGTGAGCAGTTTCACATTTAAAGGCAGTTTAATGATTTTCTTTCTTAACAAGAAGTCAAAGATCTCATCAGCCTTAGATATATCAAAAGAATATACTTTAGTAATTTCCTTTTGTTTGAACTTCTGCCCAAGAGAGACATTCTTTTGAATTAAGGGCTCACAAACACAAGGTTCGTGCTCTATAATTTCAGCAGCATCTATTTCATAATTAGGATCCCTATAGTATGTTGGGTAAGAGGAATTATGTCTATCCATAGCTTCCTCTAGCAGTGATTCATATCTAGCAACTTTATAGGTTAGATCTGCAAAATCCCTAAACTCCGTAGAATCAAACCTCTTTCGAAGCTCCCTTTCTAAACCATCTTGTGCTAATCTCACAAACTCTACCTCTGGCAGATGGAGTTTGCACTCGGTCTTAGCCCTTTTGAACCTAGATATGAAATCTGCTACCTTTTCATCCGGTTTCTGCTTTAGCCTAGCCAAGTCTGCCATAGAGACTTCAGGCTCAGCATTAAAGAATTGTGCATGAAATGCCTCTTCCATTTGAAACCAACTTGTTATCGACTCTGCAGGTAAATTTGTGTACCATGCAAAAGCTGGTCCAGACAAAGAATTTGGGAACAATTTCAACTTCATGAAACCATTCTGAGCCAAGTTCTTACATTGGGCAGAAAACCTAGCAATATGTTCTATAGAAGATTGTCTCCCATCCCCATAAAATAAAGTAAAGTCTGGGATTTTAAATTCTCTAGGGATCTGAAATGTTGTGTCAATCCATTCTGGATATGGCTTTCTATAGATTTGAGGTTGTACCCCCCGAGTTCGAGGCCCACAAACTTCTTGTATGAGATCCATAACTTGGTCTCTTAGTATTGGGTTACCTACAAGGAAATTTTGTCCTTGATTTCCTACTGGTGGATTTGGTTCCACCAAGTCATCTCTATGCATTTCCCTTATAGTGTTAAAATCCCCTTGGTTTTCTCTGGGAAGTCTCCCATACCAGGGTTGCTGCATTGGGTCGGCTGTAGTGTTCACCCGAGCAGGCCTATGGCTTCCATAAACCGCTGTGGTGGGATTTTTGGTATTTGGAAGACTTTGACGAGAAGGCTGTGTGTTATCCCTCGTTTTCTCAGGTCTATAACCTCGTTCTAGCTCTACATCATCCTCCCATCCCCCAAGTATGGGTTCGAAAAGAGGATTAACGCTTTGCCTGTCTCTGGCATTTCTTGGAATCCCAATAGGAATTCCATGAGATTGTTCTGGGATTTCGAAGACAGGCTTTGTAGGCTTCAAAGGTTCATACCAAGATTGTGGTATTTTCTCTGGATACATTTTTTCCTTACCCTTTCTAGACCTTATCTTATCCTGACCAACATCCTCTCCAAGCCTTCCTTCGAAGGGATTTTGGTGAGTAGTTGAATTAGCATGATTATCTAGCCCGATATTCCCTGGACTGCTGCTTGTTACCTCTAAGTTGGGCAACCTACTTCTTATGCTTTTGATCATGGCTCTTTGGGTTTGAGCCATCTCTCGAAAAGCTATCATCATTTCTCTGAACATTTCCTCCTTATCATGGTCTTTACCACTGGCTTGTCCCTTTTGGAAATTTGGAGGCCCTTCATAAGGGGGTACTTCATAAGAAGACTCCTCATAAGGAAGCTCTCCCATTTCGGAAGCCAATTGGGGAAACTCATGATTCATAGGCGTTCCCTGTTCCGTGGCCTGTTCTGGCACAGCTTGTTCCTCTGGCACTTGACCACCAACAGGTGTCCCTATCTGCTTTCGAAGCCTTGGCATTCTAGCACCTTCGATGTCCCACCGGGCGTGCCAAAAATTGTTTGGGCTGAATTAGCTCAAATCAATTAACAAATGATTGTGTGCGGGCGTGCCAGAAAAGAAATAATTTCAAAGAAGAAACTACTCTTTTCAAAATGATTTGAAACAACCAATCTCAATCAGGCAATTGTGTTATCCGTCCGATTACCTCAACTAAGAGGATTTTTCCTTAAGGTATCAACCAAATAAAAGATTGACGCGCTTCGAAATCAGAAAAGATGATTGAACACAAACAAACCTGAATCTAATCAAAGGTAAGTTTGTATACAAACACTCTTAAGATTCTATCAAGAATAATAAAGAAATGCAAGCACACTGAATTTAATCAAAAGCGAACTTGCAAACAACTATTCTTTGGTAAGAAAAAACTTAAAGGAAATAAGAGAACTTGAATTTAATCGAAAGTAGTCTTACATGCAAATAAGCCTTCAACTTACAAAAAAGACCCTATTCTAAACTAAAAACTAATCTAAGATAGATCTCTGAGCAATCATTTTTGTATGAATTGTCAGATGATATGGATTTTTTTGTGTGTCCTTCTCTTCACTTGCTTCTTCTATTTATAGACGCTGAACTTGCCTTCGATCCCCACGTCTTCGATTGATATCTATGTTGGCCGTATAATTCGGCTGAGAGGGGTCTTCGAACGGTTACCTTGATATTTCCAGAATCCTTTCCCCCCTGCATGCTTCGATAATGGTATTCGTGGCTTCATACTTTAAATAACGGTTCCTACTTTCAAGCAACGTGGGTTAGTGTCACACGTCTGGCTCAGAATAATCCCCTGCAATCATGTCCAACGTTCATTATAAACCAAGACAGTAATTGTAGAGACCCGTAAATTTGTAAAATTTATTTAAATGTTTTAAATGGAAATAAAAAGGAGAAAATTGATTTGGAATATTGAGATTGGGGTTAATGTGCAAGTGTTTTGTATTTGAGGGGTGAAAGTGTGAAGTGTGTGGTGTGTATATGACTTGTGTGTGAGAGGCAGGGAAACAATTTTCCCAATTCTCACTCTCTCACTCTCCCGTTCTCTTCTCTCTCTCGGTCTCCCTCTCCCTCACTCACTCTTACCAAATTTCAACCAAAATCACCCAAAACCCAACCTCCAAACCCTCATTCCTTCGCGTATTGCGGCCCGTATTGCACCGGTGTGAGCTTGGTGGAGGTGTAATTCATTTGGTTCCAAGATTTGAGACTAGGGCTTGGAGAATTTCTTGAATTCGTTCTCCAATCTTTGAGGTAGGGAGTTCTAACTTGCAATATATGTTTATGACTTGTTTCTATTCCCTTGATTCGTGCCATTGATTGTTGTGATTGTTGTTGTTGTTGTTGCTGCTGAAAACCCACGCGGTTCTGTCAAAATCTGCTCGAAACCCATTTGTTATCGATAACATTTCCATTGTTATCGATAACGTTACGTTCCCAAACCCAGAAATTTATTTGTTATCGATAACATTCGCATAGTTATCGATAACATTACGTTCCCAGACCCAGAAATGCATCGTTATCCCTAACGTTTCTCATTGTTATCCCTAACGTTGCATCGTTATCCCTAACGTTGCACCGTTATCCCTAACATTTGCCATCTGTTATCGATACCCTCGCCTCTGGAACGATATTAACCCATTTGTTATCGATACCTCCCCTCATGGTATCGATAACGTTGCGTTTTGATTGACCTCAACCTATTGTTATCGATAACATTTGTAAAGGTTATCGATAACACTTCTGTCTGGACAAATTTGCTGACTTGATCCATCCTTTATTGTTTTGGGTTCCGTTCACTTCTGAATCACTCCAAGAACTTCCCGAGTGATCCCTTAACTTGAGTACTCATATCAAATGTCTTCATTGCACGTATCCATCATCTTAATGCTCATTTGAACACGATTGTACAAAAAAAATCATTTAAAGACCAAAGATGGATTTGAACGGTACGGACTGATTGGAAAAGGATTTTGAAACTTTACGGACACAACGAAAATATATCAGGACATCCCGAAAGGGTAAAGAGCCTGGCAGAGGACATCGGGGTCCTATAAATGGCCCGGCATGAGCTATATGCTCCTATCAGGACGTCCCGAATGGGTAAAGAGCCTGGAAGAGGACATTGGGGTCCTTTAATTGGCCCAGTAAGAGCTTCGGCTCATGACACATGTGTGAGATACATTTTGATTCACGATGCTTCCAAAGTTTATACGTTGAAAAATATGACTGATTTTGGAAATGAAAGATTGAAGATGGATTATTGTTGTTGCTCCATTCCTTTGGTCTCAGTTGCTGTTGTTCCTCTTGTTATCGTTCCTACATTTCATGTGCATACATTGTTGGATTAGAGCTTTCTACTGGGCTAGTGTAGCTCAAACCTTACTTTCTTTTCAGGTGCTAACTCTGGACAGTAACTTCATGTTGGGAGTGCATGGATTGTGGACACGATTTTGAAAGCTAACACTGAATAGTTATTAAGGCATCTTTGTAATTTGTTTTTGAAAGATGTATTTGTAACTCTAATTGTAAATCTTTGATTAAAGGATATTGTAAGCTTTTAACTTCTTTGATACTCGATACTTATTGAGATTTGGGCCATTGAGCCAAAGATGTACTTTTGTGAAAATTTGGGCGTTAGAGCGTAATTGATGGAAATGGAAATGTCAACTTTCTTTTGGGGAATTGTGCGTATTAAATGAGATTTTATTTATGAAAATTCCTTTATAATTATGTTGAAAATCGAGGGTGTGACAGTAATGGTACCGTTCGATGTTTCCAAAGATCAATCAACGGTTTAAATCAAACTGCTTTTAAAATCATCCTTAATTATAGTCTAAACGTCGTCGGTTCCAATCAAAACGATACCGTATAGTACTAAAACAACATCACCATTAAACCCTGCAGTCCTCTGTATCTCGGGTTCAATTAAGATGTGTTCTGATTGGTCAACACACTATTTGGTGCCACGTGTAATTTTCTTATTAGGTGGCATATTTTAGGATGTAAACATACCCCTATTCAAAAGGTGTTTTCGTGCAAACATAAAAAAATGGGGTAAATTGAGTAGGAGGACATAGTATAGGGGTTTATGCCACAATTAGTCCATTTACTTTTTTTCTTGTAGTCTCCAGGACAATTGACACTCAGTCTCTCAAAAATACCCTCCGACGTATCTGTTCATTTTTTGTGTATCTGTTGAAATTTTAATTTTTTTTTATTTTGACCGTTGACTAGCGTTGACCAGCGTCACCTGGTGTATCTGTTCATTTTTGTTGTATCTGTTGATTTTTTATTTTACCTCTACCATCCAACCACCACTTCTACCACCACCACGACGACGCCCACCACCGCCGCTACCATGCCGCCACAACTTCCGCTTCCACCACCATGCCACCACCTCCACCGCCACCACCACCACCATGCCACCAAACCCTCCATTTTCACCACCACCACGCCGCCACAACCTCCACCACTCAACCACCACCACCACGACGATGCCACCACCACCGCCATCATGCCACCACAATCTCCACTTCCACCACCACTTCTACCATGACTCCATCACCACCACGCCACCACATCCACCTCCACCTCCACCACCACCACCACCACCACCATGCCACCACAACCTCCACTTTTTTCCTTATAGTCTCCAAGACAATTGACACTCAGTCTCTCAAAAATACCCTCTGACGTATCTGTTCATTTTTTGTGTATCTGTTGAAATTTTAATTTTTTTTATTTTGACCGTTGACTAGCGTTGACTAGCGTCAACTGGTGTATCTGTTCATTTTTGTTGTATCTGTTGATTTTTTATTTTTACCTCTACCACCCAACCACCACTTCTACCACCACCACCACGACACCACCGCCACCATGCCGCCACAACCTCCGCTTCCACCACCACTCCATTACCACCATGCTACCACCTCCACCACCACCACGCCGCCGCCACCTCCACCACTCAACCACCACAACGACGCCACCACCACCGCCACCATGCCACCACAATCTCCACTTCCACCACCACTTCTACAATGACTCCATCACCACCACGCCACCACATCCACCTCCACCACCACCACCATGCCACCACAACCTCCACTTTCACCACCACCTCTACCACCACTCCATCACCACCATGCCACCACTTCCACCATCACCATTACAACACCACCACCACCATGCCACCACAACCTCCACTTCCACCACCACCATGCCACCACTACGCCACCACCACCTTCACCACTCAACCACCACTTCCACCACCATGCCGCCGCCGTTGCCACCACCAAGCCACCACAACCTCCACTTCCACTTCCATCACCACCTCTACCGACACTCCATCACCACCACCACTTCCACCACCACCATGTCACCACAACGTCACCACCTCCACCATCACCACCACCACTCAACCACCACTTCCACCACCACCACTACGCCGCTGCAGCCACCACGACAACCTCCACTTCCACCACCACTATGCCACCGCTACCGCTCTATCACCACCACGCCACCACGTTCACCACCACGACGCCGCCACCGCCACCACCACCACCACCATGCCACCACAACCTCCACTTCCACCACCACCTCTACCACCATTCCTCCACCACAACCATCACCACTTCCACCACACCCCCCTCCCCTCAGCACCTCCATAACCATTCCACCAGCACCACCACTCCAGTTCTCCAATCATGTCTACCACCACCACCACCTCTCCATCATTACTGCCACCACCACCACCACAACACAAAACAGATACAGATACACCAAACAAATACAATAGATATACCATAACAGATACACCAACAAAAAATAAATACATACATATATATATATACATTATATATATATATATATACATCAATAGCAAATGTACCAAAAGAAATACAAATATATCAACAATATCTGTTGGGGTTTGTTCCAGCTTTTCTCTTGCAAAATTGGAGAGAGAAACATATTTTTCGTTTATTTTGGACGGAGGTTGACGGTACGTAGGAGTTTAATTGATGAGTGTTTTTAATACGTCAAGTGTTTATATGATATTTCGGTAGGGTCAGGTATTTATGTCTACTACCACCATGACCATGTCTACCACCACCACCGCCACTACCACAACAAAGTCTTTTTTTTCTTCTTAAAACAGATACAGATATACCTAATACAGATACACCAAAACAGATATAATAGATATACTGCAATAGATACACCAACACGCGAATAAAAAAACAGATACACCAACATAAAATAGATACAGTTGTATCAATAGCAGATGTACCAAAATAGATATAAATATACCAAAATACATACACCAACATAACACAAAACAAATATAAATATACTAATACACCAAAACAGATACACCAACACAAAACAGATACAAATATATCAACATCAGATATACCAAAATAAATCCACTTCCACCACCACCACCACCATTTCTACCACCACAACCTCCACATAAAAATACAAATATATCAACAACAGATACACAAAAAATGAACAGATATACCGGTAAATGTCAACGCCGCTCAACGGTAAAAAAAATTAAAAAAAATCAACAGATACAAAAAAAAATGAACAGATACACTGGTCAACATAAGTCAACGCCGGTCAATAGTCAAAAAATACAACCTCTACCACCACAACCTCCACTTAAAAATACAAATATATCAACAACAGATACACAAAAGAATGAACAGATATACCGGTCAATGTCAACGCTGCTCAACGGTCAAAAAAATTAAAAAAAACCAACAGATACACAAAAAATGAACAGATACACTGGTCAACGTAAGTCAACGCCGGTAAACAGTCAAAAAAATAAAAAAAAAACCAATAGATATACCAAAAGTGAACAGATACACCAGTCAACGCCGGTCAACGGTCAAAATAAAAAAAAAGGCATTTTTGTGTTAGCCAAACAAGGCCCTTGTCTCATTAAAGTCAATTTAAATGAAAAGACATTTTTTTGTGTTAGCCAAACAAGGCCCCTGTCTCATTAAAGGCAATTTGGTCTTTTCATGGACCTTAAACTTCAAAATATTTTCATTAATGGACTTTACATATCACTGAACTTAAACTGGACTAATTCTGCTTTGACACCTCTTCTTTTGGACTTTAGACCAATTTGTTGAAAAAAATGCTGCCTAGAATTCTCTTTGGAGGAGTATTTTGTTCCAATTGATTCAGTGAATACTTTAATAAGTTAGCTGACAAAATGTGTACAAGAAGAAAACAAAATAAAGATAAATAAATATAGACGCGGTGGAGGCAGCCAAAGGTTGATTAGCGCTAGATCGGTGTGCCAGCTGAAGAAGCCGAAGAACAAGCGAAGAGAGAGAGAGAGAGAGAGAGAGAGAGAGGAGAGAGAGAGCTTCCGCTGGCGGTGGTCTTCTTCTTCTAAATCTTCTTCACCGGCGAAATCAACAAAGGTTCGCGAAAGATGATGTCGTCCGGTGTTGGCAAATACACGACGATTGATAACCAGAAAGTCTCCGGATCCGTCCCCGTAATCCCTCAAATCCCTAAATTAACCTCCTTAGTCCTCCAGATCTGCACTCTTACCCTCTCTTATTCGCTCTGTCTCTGTCTTAATTTCGCAGGCGGTCTCGGATTCTCCGGCTCACGTCGCCGTCAACTTCACAGGTACAATCGAATCTGTTGTCTCTGCATATTAATTTTCGCGTTTTCGTTTTCTTTCTTTCTTTCTTTCTTTCTTTTTTTTTGAAGCAATCGTTCCTTTTTTTTGTTGTTGTCGTTGTTTACAGATTCGAGTCTTCATACGTTTCCCCCTTCAGGAGCGCAGGGCAAGATCTCTCGCGGCTCGGGACCTCCTCGAGACGCAGACGGTAATTATACCTTACTTGCATGCATTTAGGCTATGTTTGGATACAATACATGTAAATGTCAAACGAAGGATTTTTTTGACTTGTTATTGAATGGGATTTAGCGTCCACTTAGATTTGATAACGTAGCATATCTATTTCGACCTTGCGACGGGGAGCTTCATATGGATTTGGAACAAGTAGTTAATATGAGTGATTTGAAGTGCTTCGTGTTTGGATACAATACATGTGAGCTTCAATAGCGGCTAGGTCTAGAGGGAAGTTATGAGCATTACATTTTGGCACAAATCTTTTTGGTTCTTAAAAAAGAAACAGTTCGAGAAGGTTCAATTGTCCGAGAATTTATCGACATTTTCTTCCGTTTTGTCCAAGTGGGATCTGAAGTATCAGCCTTATTGTGTAGAATTCCTTCTGTTGTGGGTTATCTACCCACCCTGGATTTGGAACAAGTAGTTAACAGGAGTGATTTGAAGTGCTCTGTGTTGAGGATTGTTGTTATTCTAGGATCTTAACAAAGTACATCTCTTCTACTTCTAATCCATCTTCCACTCTACCTTCACTAGCCGATATGTCTGTATCTCTTGAATTTTTGATGAAATAAAGCATAAAATATTCTCAATTGAACTCCACCTCCATCCCAATGGAGCCTTAATGCCTTGGGCAATTTGGTCTTGGAGAAATGAATTTTGTATTGATTCTTTGTGCATAGTGAGGTTTTCCCTTTCTGAAATTTGTGATTAGGTAACGCCAATGTTTATCGAGCATGGAGCTTAGCACGAGTTAGTTGTTTCTTGTAGCCTATTATTGGATATACTCGTAACTCGGTGTGATTTGACTAAAAGGTAAATTGGGGTTGTGTAAATGACTTAGCTGGTTCATGGCATTTTTGCTCTCTATCACTATGTATGCAAGTTACGAGGTTGAAACAAAGAATGTTCTACTCCCTCCATTCCACTTTAAATGTTCCCTACAGGAATCCATGCATTTTCAAATCCCCCAGAAATATATTTCTATATATTAATTTTTTACACCAACTTAAAGTGGTTGCTTTTGGTTTGCCAAAAAGTACATGGATTTGTTTTCTTATATGGTATTTGCAGTTTGTGATATGGAAATTTGTCAACGTTTTCGTAGCTTGAGCTAGATCTAGGTGTCACTGTGTCAGCATTATCCAAATTACTTGCACACGAAAAGGTTAAACTTATGACTTCATCTTGTTCAAGTAATACCAACTATATCATCAAAAAATCTTCAACAAGTAATACCAACTGTACAATTGTGTTAGATATTTGGGGAATACGCAACTACATCTATCACTGTGGTTTTGAGAGGTTTTAAATGTGGAGAATGCTTTTATAGTGTAAGTAGGTACTTGCTTCCAATTGCGTAGGACCTTTTAGTAGAGCATATTTCAGCGCAAGGTTCTAAAAGTCGCTAGGCAATAGTCGGGTGGCCAGGCACTGCCTAGTGCTTAGGCTGATTAATCGGTGCCTAGACATTTTCGGATTTTCCATTTTCTATTTTTCCACAATATTCTCCAATTTTCCGATCGTGTAAGGGAACTGGGTAGACTGGAAATCTATATATGTCATAGTAAAACTAAGCCACCCTCGTATTAATTACCACGACACTAAAACCCTTATTTTCTTAAATCACATTGCCTACCCCCCTGGCCCGGCCTAGCCTTTGTAATCCCGCCTAGCCACCTAGCCAATTAATTGCCAATTAATCCCGCCTAGCAGCCAATTAATTGGCCCGGCGCCTAGACAATTGCCTAGGCTAGGCGCAGTGGCGGGGTACCGCGAATGCCTAGGCACCGATTAATCGGCCACCTAGGCCGATTTTTATTCACACTGTTTTAGAGCTTGATGGTGTTTCAGTTTTCATAGATTTAATGGGTTCAAAGATTTAGGGGTTCTTATTGAATTTCTTGTTTGTTGAAATAATTTGATTCGTCTCTTAAGTTGATTACCTCTCATTTAAGCCTTTCAATCTCCAGTGTAATTTTGGTTAGTTGAAATTGAAGAAACAACCTTGGAGAATACAAGTGACATTTTAATTCTCCGGCTGTAGGTTATTTCATTTTGTATTCAATGGAAAGGGTTCGAATCTTTTGTTGCCACTCCTATTCTCCCATTTTTTTGGAAAATATCTACCTCTCTCTTGTTGATGCATGACATTTGTCCCTTTTCAAATTGTCTTTTCTTATAAAAGAACAAAAGAATAATGTCCATCCATTGGTGTATAAATTGGTGCAGATACATTCTCGAAACCTGTATCGGGTTCTGATGAGCCGCAGTCAAGTGGTTGGTTTCAAATATTCTCACTTGCTTATTACCAGCCTTACTTTGATGTTGACACATCAGATGTTCTGGAGAGGATTAAGGATTCGCTTATTCCATTCAGAGGTAGCTTCTCTGAAAAAACTGCGAGCAATCCAGATTTGTAAGTTGTTGCTCCTAAATCTTTACATAGTAACTAGTGTGGAGTGAGTAAATTTCCTGTTTTCCTGTGGGAAAAATTTATCTTATTTCCGCAAGTTCCTTTACGAAGGTTTTATTTACGAGTATGATTACCGCTATTGCTTCATAGATCTTGTTATTGCCTCATTGAAATTTAATTGACATGTTCTGGTCCTCTAACTGCATCTTGTTTTCCTATTGTGAATATGTCAGTCCATTAACAGCTACCCAAACTTAGATTGTTAAACTAGAAAATCTTGCGCCTAGTCTAGCAAAAGATGTTGGTCTTGCTGTGGTGGTGTCCTGAAACTCTTTTTCATCCCTGGTCTGGTTTACTATCTGTAATGAAGAGTAACACTTGCCAATAATAAAGGGTGAGTTACAGAAGCAGCAGTGTAGCAACCAGATTCTCTATCACCATAAAATAATCATGTGGACATGGAGATTATTTGTCTATAATGCACATGTATGTTTGTACCAAATGTTTGGTCTTTGATAATGATATAGTCTTCCTTTTTAATTGCGTTTTATCTTCCTTTTGAAACTAGTTATTAGGGGATTGTAGGTTTGGCATGGTTTGTTAGTATTGCACTTGAAGGAAAATAGGTTCCAGGATTTGGCTCTTTGTGCCAACTAGAACCACAAAATGGGTCTGAGTAGTAAAAGGGCACTCAAAGCAACTCTCTTGTAATTTCTTTGTTCTCTGTTAATGTTGTTTATTTATTGTTCCTGATCAAAAGGGCAGAAAAGAAGAACATTCAAAACCAATCTTCAGAGATCATTTATTGTAGTTACCTTAACAACGGTATATGATTAATTGTTAAAAGAGGTCAATTCCACACTCCTATTGGTTGTGTGCCTCATCCATGGAGGCACATGTGTTCTTTTCGGGCGCCACAGGGTAACCTAGCCCCCTAGAGCGCATGCCTAAGAGCATCTCCAGTGTGTGTGTTTGTGTGTGTGCGCAGTGGTTGCCAGAAACCCAACAGTTTGAATTGGCGTGTAGCCTTCAAACGCAACTGCGAAATACTAAAGTGGCTGTTTTGGAGTTCAAAAAATAGTCCTTCAGAAGTTTGTTCTTTTCAATTCTTTTTCTCATTTGCGTTATGGACTCTCAGTACCCAATTTTCTACTGTTCGTGCACAACAGTGTCAAGTTTATAGTGATGAAGCAACAATTATGAATACTAGTACTGCTTGAGGTCAAAATAGTATGATCTAATACAATTTGATGCTGCTGTTGGTGGTGAGGGAGGGTTTTGTGGATGTTGGAGATTTCAAATTGCACAACTGTCCATGCTACCCAATCTTAGTTAGGTTACTTCAAGTGTGTATTGATAGGGTGTTCTTTTATCTTATATTTAATTTTTGGGGGATGTATAAGGAGGTTGGGGGATCTAGTTTGACTTGTAAATGCTGTTGTGAGAATGAGATAAAAAAGGTACTTTTTGTGAGGAAGATCAATATGAAATAAAAAGTTGTTCCTTCAAAATGAGCTTAATGCAACTATGTGGCTTGGATGATGCATAATGGGTTGGAATTCTTTTGGATAACATTATGAGAAAGAAGCAGCTGGTTTAAATTTTGTTTCCCTTTTCCTTGGTTCAGATAACAACTGAATGGTATTTAGATTAAGAAACCCATGCACCCCTCTGAACATTTCGGTGCATATATTTCTGGCCAAATATCTAGTTTTAAAGGAGGATTGGTGTAAAAGGAATATCCTTAAAGGAGTGGGTGGAAATCTTGAAAGTTAGGTTTACGGTGCGACAGCCGATGGGCTTTACCTTTCATGTCATGCATGTGTAAGATGTTTGTAAGGAGGATTTGAAACCATATGAATTTTCCTCATGTGAATGGAGAAACCTCCATTTCATGAGGTTGTGACTTGTGAGTTGAGATGTGAACTTTTGAGTAGGGGTGGCAAATGGGTGGGTTTAGGCCAAAATGGGTAAGTTGTGAGTGGGTTGGGTCTCTAATGGGTCAATGACCCATTAATTATGAGTCTAGTTACCCATACCCAGCACGACCCATTTATTTAAAACAAACCCGACCCGCACCATTAGCCCAATTACGTACTACCTATATGCTAAAATTTAAAATGACTAAAATATCAATGTACACTAAAATGACCATATTACCCCTGTAAATTGAAATGACTAAAATATCCATGTACACTAAAATTAACATACTATCCCTCTACTACTAAACACTTGGGGTGAATTGGCTTCATAAGTGAAATAGTAACTCATATTTTTGTCTTTATTCAATTTTTTTTTGCATTTGTTAGTTTGCATCAAACTTTTGTGACTTATTGATTCGTCCTCGGCGAGAGGAATTAGAAAAGTATAAAATTTTGATCGAAACTCATAATGTTTTTAAAAAAAAACAAAAAAAAGTAAAAATAAGTTGTCTTTTGACTTTTTTTTTAATCTTTATTAAAAAAATTGTGAGTTTTCGATTGTTCCGCCTAGCGGCTGACTGATTGTTCCGCCGCCTAATTCATCGCCTAGGCCCCTAATCAAGGTGGCATAGCGCCTAGACGCCCGCCTAGACCGAATTTTAAACATTTGTATTAATTGTGTTTATTTGGGCTTTTAGGCCTTTAGGGTTGGAGCTTTGCTCCCTTTGGGTGTAACCTTGGTTGGCTTCTTGTCAATGAAGGGCTTGGGTCTCGGATTGGACTTTTTGTTCTCTCCTTGTCCTATTAATCTTTGTAACAATTTCAAAAGTTAATAAAATTTCTTTTTCGCCATTCAAAAAGAAAGAAAGGAAAAAAACTAATAGCTGAAGAGGTTAATGTGCTTTGCAATTCTTAAGGACCTATAGAGTGAAACATTACACAATAATTTGCTCTTGAGAAAACATAATATTTTGTTTTTAGTTGTATATGAGAAAGGAAATTTGTAAGTTTAGTTCTGAAATTTTATAGAGATTTTATCAATCCAAACATGTATCTAGATTCTAGGATGAATACTGGGTTAGTTTTAAAACTCTAAAGCTGTAAGGTGAAAAAGTTTAAAATGCACTACTATGATTTATGTGTGTATTTACCCCCAAACAATGACATGGATGAGCTAGATTTATGAGAATGCTGCCTCACCTAGATCTACAGTGTCCCATTTTTAATTTTGTATGAATCATATAAGTACTTTAAGGAAGAGTAACCAGTATACTTGGCTAAACTGTGACGTTGAAAAAAATCCTAGTTTTGTGGGGCTTCGCTTAGGCAACTGAAGTACTACAAAGTTGTGAGAGATGGCAAGTTTGGGCGAAAGTGTTCATCAAAATGTGAGTCACTGCCATGACTTCTTGTAGTGTATGTGTTGTCGATGTGATTGAGGATTAAAACCTCAAGGGAAACGTATAGGCATAAATGTGGAGATCCAAGCTACCTCCTGATTTTCTCATGACATACTTCGGTTTACTTTGTCTTTTCTATTACGGAGATTCTGTGTTACTTTTATTGAGCTGACATGCACCGGTTTTGGGTTTTATCTGCTATGTTTTTCTCGGTCTTGTTGTGGCGTAGTATGTTATATTATGCACCTGAAAAAGCTTCATGAATAGTCCTCTATCCCCTTTTATGAGAATCTCCATATTATTAGAAGTTACTGGATACCATCTTCCATTGGAGGTTTGATATTTCAGAAATCTCGTTATGTCGTATACCGTCTTCCCAACATTTATGAAAGATTTGTAACTCATTTTGTTTTTTGTTTTTTTTACTTTCTAATTTTGATAAATGGGGTAACTTTAGCATGCCTACATGTTCCTTAATTGGTGTATTTAATTTCTTTGTATCGCATCGTTGATGACTAGCATATTATCTGAACTTCCTATGGTTTTGTGATAAGGTATGGACCATTCTGGATCTGCACAACCTTGATATTTGTGGCTGCTTCAATTGCACATTTGTTACCTATGTGGCACACAAAATACAGAAAAAAGAATGGAACTATGACATAAATTTGGTGACTTGGTCTGCTGGTTTGTTCTATGGCTATGTCGCTGTTGTTCCTCTCTGGCTTGTATATAATCCTCAATACTTCTCCGCCCTTCTGGTCTCGTTCAGCTTTTCTGCCTCTATGGCTATTCGCTTTTGTGTTCATTCCTGCTTTGGTAAGTTTTGTCGTTGCTCTTTTGCTCCTTTGATAGCTTGTGTGGTTTTCATGCTTGTAGAAGTCATTGAAAAATGGTAAAACTTGGTTAGAATATTATTCAAGGGCTATGAAGCACCATTATGGATACTGGTAGTCGATACAGCAAAATGCAAAAAGTTAGTGCAGGAGCGAGGCTGGGTTACGTTTTGACGAAAATACATTTTCATGATTTTTGGAGGAATGCATTATATGTACTACTATCTTGATAATCACATGGAAAATTGTTTAAATGACTTTTGCAAACTACAGTTTAATGCACAAAAAAAAGGAAAAAAAAATCGCTAAATAGAGTTTCATGCCATTGCAGTATAGAAACTACTAAACGAAGTTTGATTCTAAAAGCATGCTAAGTGTTGGAACAAGTTCCCTCTATCTAACTTTGGCTCTGTTTTAGAAGAAATACTCTTTTGGTTGGGTCTGGCTTGGGTATATACTGGGTACATTTGGGTACGACATAAAATAAGGAAAGAACGCTTCTATGGGAACTGACCAAGAGTGCACATACCTTGCACAGACGGCACGCGGGGCCCACTCTGGGTCCTGCATGGATAATCCGAGCTGTTAGAATAATTTTAAAATAGTTTTTTCGAGGGGTACCGCGAAAAATGAACTCAAGCCGATATGCCCAGGTGCTTGATCCAATCTTCAAATTTTTCATTCAGATTACTGCCCGGAGTGGGCCCTGCGCGCTGTCTATGCACAGTGTGTGCACTCTTGGTCGGTTCCCTTGGCATTTTCGATGAGGAAAACGATGTTGGTATGTGTGTTTCCAGTGTGCATGCAGAAGTATCCTGCAAGTACTGGTACATGGCATGACATTTACATCCTTCAAAGTTCGAGTGATATCACAAAATCCAAATACTTCAGGCTGCATTTAACTTGAGAAGTGGCTAGAATGAAACCAGGCATCTGAACGGATCACAGAAATCCTATGATCCATCTATCATAATTTTGTCTACTGAAAGTTCTCTTCTCTGATTCTTGTTGCAGTGTCTCTCCATTATTCCGTTGGAAATTTTCAGATGGGTAGTTACAGGTGTGGCGGGGTTCATGTCAGCGACCTTTGTTGCTCTCAATCTCCGGAACCACATCCAGTCTGCCGGTGAAAGGTGGTTCTTGATTGTGGCTGGGATCTTTCTGTTGCAGCTGGCTCTGGCTGTTGTACTAAAGCTTTATTTGTTCACGGTCACGGTGTGATTCATGTCATCAACGGGTTCCGTATAACCATAGTTAAAAAGTTTAAACACTGACTGGACTTTCTGGCCCCATGATTTTGTCATTCAAACTTCCACAAATGTAATCTTTGCCTGTTCTTCATTGAAAATGTACTGTATTCATTCGTTTTTTTTTCCGGCATACATATATCCAAACGACAATCCGCGAGATGGCCTATGAAAGCGTTCTAGTTTTAGTCCAATTTTTTTAAAAACATTACCTTCGGAATCCTCCATATTCTGTAACCTGGATTATATCAGTTCTTCTTTGATTCCCTATACATGCAATTCCCCTGTATGGCAGAGGATATTATCATTCATTTGTACCTAATTTTATATTACTATAGTCGAAGGCAAGGATGTGCCGCTGACCTGTAACCATTTGGTTTTTTGGTCACTTTCTATGGAAACTATTTTATCACAAATCTCTGGGATCTCAAAAAAAGAAGAAAAGATCTGGAGAAATGTTCAGCTTAGAGGGACACAAACTGATTCATCTTTCCTTTTCAACAATGATATCTCGGCACTTCAAATTAATGTTGATTTAACTTAAAAGCAAATAATAATTTGATTTAACTTAAAGGTTTTGCCACGTGTTGCTCTCACGTTCTTCCTAAGTAATCCCACCCTTTTGTGTAATATAGGAGTAGTACATTGATAGATATACCAATGTCTTGCGACTAACTCATCAATAAAGGAAAGTGCATATGTTTGTTAGGGGTGAAATTAGAACCGAAAAAATTGAACAAATTGAAAAAAAGGGTCAAAAAACTGGTTTGGTTTTCCAAAAGAACGGTTCGATTGGTTTAAATTTCTTTAAACAATTTGAAACCGGTCCCCACCCAAAACCATAAAAAACCTGATCGAACCGAATATTCCTTTAAGATGATCAAATTTTAACGCATTGCCTTTACTGACATTTGCATCCCTCCGTTCACAACCTCATCGCTTGAAATCCCACCGTCCGCTTAACATTACCCTTAGATCTAAGTTCTAACCGTAAACATAACTTTCTCTTGAGTCTCCTGTCTCCTCATCTCTTATAGAAATGTCTCATCTGGTATCCTTGCCGTAGTTGTTTTTTTTTTTTTGGATCATCAAAAGAGTGGGAGAGAACGACCAGCGTAACAACTTTTTTCTTGCGTGACCATAGGAGCTGTAGAATGTCCAGTTTAAGCCATAGCTGCCGTCACCACGGCACCACCTGGTGCACAGAAGCGAGAAATCTCCCTTTTCGGTCCAACTACGGGTTCGAATCAAAGCCTTTAATGGCACCACCTGGTATCTGAACACATGTGCCTCCCGAGACTTCGAACCTATGCAATTGTTAAAGAGAGGTGGTGACTCCCACCAACTCTCTTTAACAAACACAAAATCATGAACTCCTTGCCGTAGTTGATGGATCCAAACACAAAATCATCCAAAGTAGATGATAGGAAGGTTCACGGAGGAGAAGATAAGATAACCCCAATCCCACAACACTACATATACCAATTCATAGATAAACTAGATACTGCCAATTATCGATCCAAACTCTTATTCGAACCTTATATGCCATTGCCATCACATTTTTGGCAAGTAATTATTTTATAGTTCATCGTGGTCCCGGTCAAGATCAGGTTTAGTGTGTTCATGAACATCAAAACCACGATTTTCGCGAGATAAGGCTTAGTGAGATCATGAACATCAAAACCAGGATAAGGTTTAGTGTGTCCCTCTAAGCTGAACATTTCTCCATGATGGAGGTCTGGCAACGGGTGAGGTTCGTGAAAGGGTGCTGTTCTCGATGTCTGGCGGATTTGGGTTCAGCCATGGGTTTTTTGGTGGCGGGTTGGCTGACGGAAGAAGGCTCGGAGTGTGGGGGTCGGCAGCATTAATCTGCATAGGGTTAGGTTTTTATGGGTGTTGGGCTAGGCTTGGCTTTTCGGGCTGGGCTTGACTCGTCTTCGAGTCTAATGTAATATTTGAATTTTTAGACCCATATTTGTGATGGGCTTTGGCCTTTTTGGCCTTTTTAGGTGAGTTTCATCTCAAATGATGTCCTTGATTGGCTTCTTTTTTTGAAATAACAAAAGAAAGTTTTATTAACTCATAACACAAAGTACAGAGCTAATAAAATCATGGATACACCGATTTAACCATGGGAAAATGACGGCCAAAGACGTGTTTTGATAATTAATACCTGCAGCATTAACAAATGTTCTTAACTTGTCCTTGGCGGATATTAATTATCAAAACACGTCTTTAGCCGTCATTTTCCCTTTAACCATCCATGACCCTCATCTCCTAACCACATGGAGGAAAACTGATTTGGGCCCACAGACTGAGCCCAAAACAGGGAAAAACACCTAAACGACCCAGGTGTGAAAAGGAACCAACCCAAACCAAAACAACCACAAACACCCAAAGGGCAAAGCCCAAAAACTAACTACAGTCCAACCACAAAAACCTAAACTTAGATTGGCCAATTCTAGGTTTGGCGTCTTAGATTGGGCAAAAGATTACTCTGTGAGCATGATGCTGTTTCTTTACTCTTATTAATCTCGTAACATTTCAAAATTAATAAAAAATTGCCGTTCAAAAAAAAAAAAAAGACGCAACCTTCATTGGGCACGAGCCAGCAAATTTTGGCAACAACGAACAACATTACAGTTGCCGAGCAAAAAAAAAAAAACGAACAACATTACAGTCGTTGATTATTAATTTTACAAGAAATAAATACTTTATTGATGCATCCAAACACAAAATCATCCAGAGTACACTCTAGGTTAATTAAGTTACTAAGTGGACGATACGGTGGTTCAAGGAGGAGAAGATAAGATAACCCCAATCCCCACTACACCCTTACTTTATTCCAACTCAAAGACAAACTAGATACTACCAATTACCCACCCAAGCTCTTATTCGAACCTTATATGCATATATGCCATGCTATCCACATTTTGGCACTAATTATTTTAAAGTTCATCGTGGCCACGGTAAGGATTGGGTTCAGTCTGCTCATGAAGTTCATCTTGGTCCCGGTCAGGATCAGGTTGAGTGTGATCATGAACATCAAGGACCACAGTCTTCACGAGGCAAGATGCCACTTAAAGAGGGCCAATTGGGAAGGATTTCTTCACGCCACCAATGATGTAGTCGTCTGTGGTGCCGGGAGCAAAGTTGATGAGTGCATAGCAATCTTCTTTGCATAGGTATGCCTCATCAGTATTGTGGGAAGCAAATGCTGCCTCAATTCCGCTTTCAAATATGGTGTTCTTTCAAACTAGCAAAACCTTCAGTGATGCGACGGATGGCGATGAGATTGGGATTATTGTAGTTTATAAGAGCATACTGGTTGCCTTTGAAAAGGTAAGCTTCATTTCTTGCCGTCGCTTCAACGAGGCGTCTATGCTGCTTTCAAACACCGTCCCTTTGAAGAAAGGGAACACGTCAGTGACGGCCATCGGACCTTTGATTATCTTGTCATCTGTAGTGCCTGGTGCATAGTTAATCTGTGCACATAGATTCCCTGAGAAGATAAACGCTTCATCCCCGTGATGAGACCCAAAAGCACAATCTATTCCTTATTCTGCGAAGGTTGTTGCTCCTGAGAGATGGAAACCCTTCGCAAATACGAAGTGGTCCATTTGGCACCCTATCATCCGTGGAGCCTGGAGCATAGTCCACCAACACATACTCGTTATTCATGAATAGATATGCCTCATTTCTACAAACCGAGCGGAATGCCGCATTTATGTTAGCTCTCAGAGTTAGCCACATCTCCACCGTGCAAATCCATTAATTCATAGAGTCGGTGATGGACACTTGTCGTTTCGTTCTCCCGGGTGGGTAAGTTTCATGGTTTAGAGGCATATACTCACCACTTTCCTCATCACGGTACCTAAATATTTCGTACCGAAGCCTGAGCGACCTTTGTGGATTGAAGTTCCCGTTTAATATTAGTACATTATCAACTCTCCTTCGATTGTGTGACTTCTGCATGCATCAGACAGGTGTGTTATAATGCAAGCCCAAAATTTTTCAGTTGCAATATAAGAATTATGCCATGGTGTCCCGGTCATTTTGGTCAAGAATATACTATTATTCTAACCAAACATCTTAATTTGTAGCCAAATATTAAAATGCATAGGAAGAAATAAATGAATTCTGATGTGTATGGAGGGTAACCTTGAGCCAGCAGGAGCAGAAAGCAAGAAGGCTTGGGCAGACCGAATGTATTGAGGGGCAATGCCACCAACAAAGGAGACCTCGTCTTGGCCTTCAAACCGGTAACGACCACGAAGAGTTGCAGCAACCCAAATGCCACCGGGGCGCATATATCTCGTATCGATATACTATTCGCTCAGTCCCAGGGTCGACGGTGGGATGCCAACTGCTGCTAAGCGTAGTGCTTACGAATACATGGGTGGCGGCCCGCCTGAATCAAGAGGCCTACCGCCATGATGGACATAGTGATCCAGACTGGCGTAGACCGTGTCGAGAGTGCCCTCTGACGTCTTGATCGGAATCCATTCTGAAAGGCCTCCTGATAGGGCGTATCATCCCAGCGAAAGACATGGTTACGGATGTCTTGTTCTCCACTGCTATTTCTATACACGATACTAGGCAGAGGGTTTGGAGTATCAATGCAATTATAGGTATCAAGCATTCCTAACCAAAATTGAGCTTCAAGCTGGTCATCTTCGCTGATAGGTTGATTGTAGTTTGATGCACATCCTCTCCAGGGTGAATCCGGTGGGATTGACATTTTCTTCTCTCACCTGGAATTAATCATTCATTTTAAAAGATAACCCGAAAGCAAAACAAACATAATTTTGAATCCATCTATCGATTTTTTCATATTAACATCCAGTGCAAGAAAAAATTTAACCCTGGCGGAGAGCATGTTCCCATGAAACTCCAATTGATAAACAGAGCATATATAAAATAATACTTCCTCCATCCTCATTTGTTGGTCTCAATTAGCACTTTCTACTATCCCAAAAAAATTGTCCCACTGCAAAACTAAATTGGCATGATTGAATGAATTTCTTCTTTTAACCTTTATTTTTAAAATTAGTAGTACTAACAAAGGAAAAAAAAAAAAAAAACTAATTGTTGGAGGGCAAAATTGGAAAATAAAGTGATAAGAAGTGCAATGTCCCGAAAATGGACCAACAAATAGTACGGAGGGAGTACCAAAATCTTTATTTTTTTCCTAGCACAACAAAACATGAACACACACTCGCTGGAATTGCATACTGATGAATGGAAACAAAGCTCAAATCACTTGTGGTGATTAGGTGGACGGAACCAAGATTTTTAATGCGAAGAGGTCAGCCACAACATGAACAACAAAATTTTAAGATTTCGATGTTCAAGAATATAAAATATTTGGATAACCAAATAATACCCGTTACGAAACACAATATCTAAGCGATCTTAACAAACCAAAAATAACAAAAGGTGAAAAAATTGAAGTTTTTCAATTTGTTACACATCAAGCATATATGAAAATGAAATTTAACGATACCTTAGATCCCATATGATTGTGTTGGAACTGATTGTTGAAGTTCCTTCTCTAAAATTATAACCAAAACATTTGTGAGAAATTCATTCTTCATTCGAAAAATGTGTTCTAACAATATATATTTATAGTTGAAATATTTTTTTTGATCAACTATTTTATTTAAACAAAAAAAATTGGATAGTTATGAAATTTCGGAACCACATGCGGCATATGCCCATACTTACCTCCATCTCTGGTGATTAGATATCGAAATTGAAAGCAAACTCACACTTTTATTTACAAACTCAAACATAACACACAACCCACTTTATTATTAAAAAAAATTCAATTACCTTCACTCACTCTATATGTATTTATCCCTCACACTCTGTTTTTTCTCTCTATATTTTCTCTACACTCCCACACTTTTAACATACATGCACAATACACACATATATATGGGCGAACTACACCCACCAATCCCAATCTCGAGGGTTTTCTCTGATATAAAGTGGGTTTAACGGATGCAGTACGATAATACTCCATCCGTCCCAATTTTTTTTTTTCCTTTTAAAGAGGTTCGTGCCACTTTTCAATTGATTGTATCTTATAATCTACAATATAATAGTTTAGATGATTTTGAAAACTTTATTTAATAGTACAAAGCGAGATCTATCAATAAAATTTATATTATATATAAAAACTATTGCCAATGAAAACATATAAAGAATTTAAAAATCAATTAGAATAGAACGAGAGACTAAAAAAATGAGATAGAGAGAGTACATATATATCGGCAAACTACACCTACACCTCATTTAATTCAAATCACGATCAGATTGGAGTAATAGTTTTGATTATGACATTGGAAGCTGTTAGAGATAAGACACTACTGGCTCTGCCTCATTCTCCTATCACTCTCCGTCCCGAGATACATGCATATAAACACAAAGAGAGAGCAGATGCATTTCTTCTCATGGAGAGAATTACTTATTCACGAAGTTTCGTGTGTAAGTTGTGATGGAGCTCAATTTCGATCGTTTAAAAAATTTTGGATGATCTAGATTAAAGACTATATTATCGAGCAGATGCAAAAGTCCTTGGCCATTGAAGGCCAGTAAAGTCCAATTCTTCCTATGTGAGAATAACTTATTCACGAAGCTTCGTGTATAAGTTATGATGGAGCTTAATCTGGGCCGTCTAAAAGTGTTTTGAATGATCCGAATTAAAGACAATCTATTACCAAAACACTTTAATCCGAATCGTCCAAAACACTTTTAGATGACCCAGATTGAACGTTTCCGTAAATACTTATTGACGGCTCTTCCGTGAATAAAGTTATTCTCTCCTTTCACACGGGGAGGAATCAACAAACAAATGATAAAAATATTTCCCATTTTTCTGCGTTCAATATGTTGAAGGCTTCTGGATGTTCGTTCTGTATTTTGTTGCAAGAATTATCCAAAGTGAAAGGCCCTCATGTCCACTTTGGAATAGCTAAAAATTACTATTTGAAAAGCATTTTTGTACAATGTTTGAATACCTGTAGCACCAATTCAAATTCATTACAACAAATGGAGGCACTATATACTCTCATATATTTTCGTATGAGTTTAAAATTTCATTAACTATACCTTTTACCGTGGGGAAAAAAAAAAAATTCAAATCCACTACATCAAAGATCAATTTGAACCATTTTATCCTGAACTTTGTATTCACAGTTTGTTTTAGATCTCAAAACCCCTGCGAACGGTTCTTAATAAATTTTTTCCATCTCTCTCCACTCATTACTTCCAAAATCTCTCTCAAAATCCAAACTGGATCATACTACAACTTGGTTGCAACAACTCAAGTCTCGTCGTGAAATAGAGTTCAAAAGTCTTCATTGGATTTTCACACTAATGGCCCACGTATTTGCTTCTCCAATTTGATGACATCACTCGAGTAAGGTCCATTAGGATGAGGTGTGGGTGATGACAACTTGCAACCTCCTCTTTAATTGCGATTAGGTTGTTGATGCTTCGTATTATTGAATCGGCCTCTGAAGCTTCCAACAATCTTGGTCTACCCTTCAAAAGACAATTGGAGTCCATCGAAATCCGGTCACATTGGGTTCACACAATTTTAATCAATTGGAAAACACAAAATTCTTCAATGACGTACCAAAATGAAAAAGAAAAATATTCAAGGGAGAATTTTTGAGAGATCCACTATATCATGTTTCTAACACCATTAGTTCACTTCTAAGTTCTTAACCCCTCTAGTCTACTAATAATTTGTGGAGATTTCACTCGAAAAGGAGGGTTTGTCATATGTTGGGATGAATTGAGTGAACTGAAATATGGAGAGAGAGAGAGAGGGAGGGGAGTGGACAGTGGTGGTGGCGCCAGAGTCGGTGGTCGGGGAATGGACCAGTGGTGTTTGATTTGGGAAAATTCTGGGTTTCTCAGCATTCCCCTTAGATGTACAAGGGTACTATAGTCATTTAACATTTTCTGTTAACAGAGTTAGGGTTGCACTTTACTCCAAAACCATATGGAGGTGAAGTGGTCATTAATAAAACACAGGGAGGTTATTTGCCAAATAATCAAACCATATGGAGTTATTCCGTACTTTGCCCTAATTTCAATAACAAAACTACCCTATGTAAAAAAACAAGAGCATTGTTTAGCTAACACAAAAATGTATTTTTTCATTTTTTTCTGATATTGTTGCAATCACGTAACCACAACGCCAACATATAATGTTATATGTGATAAAAATTTCTCTTTTCTTCTTTTTTCCCAACACCTCCGCCACCACCACCACGCTAACATATAACAATATGTGTGACAAAAATTTCTATTTTCTTTTTATTTATTTATGTTTTGAGCTCTTCCCTTCTCTCTCTCTCTCTCTCTCTCTCTCTCTCTCACACCCGTTTTGAGCCCTTCCCTTCTTGAACCCGCCGCACCTTAACATGTAACGTTATCTGTCTCAATCTGGATTCTTGTCTTATGTTTAATTGGTACTACATCAACAAAAATGCACATATAATCTTATATGTCCTAATTTGGCTCTTGTACGTTATCAAAAATGAAGATAGATTTGACACATATAAGGTTATCTATTGATATTTGGAACGTATTTTTTTGCCAATACAAGCAAATATAATACAGAGTATTATATGTGTATATCTTAACTTTGTATCATGCCAAATATGTTCTCTGCATGTTGAAAAAGTGTACATATAAACTTATATATCACAATCCGCTTTCTTGCCTTATGTTTGGTAATATATTAACAAAAGTGCAGATATAATCTTATATGTCCCAATCTGTTCTCTGTATGTTATAAAAAATGAAGATAGATATGAAACATTTAACCATGAAAATGAAAAACCAGTCGAATCACCTGGGACAATGAAGCCCAAACGTAAACAAATGACACAAAAGAATAAACAAATAGTGAATGGGTCCGAAAGCCTTTCTAATTCCATCACAGAGATGGAGGAAAAAATTATCCCTTTTCGATCATAATAATGAAACTGTTGCAACAATGGAGTAACTTTTCCAAGTGATATGCAGTGGTTGGAACAAACACCCTTGTCAGCAAAAAGAAAAAAGTGAACCCAGAATATTTACACACCAATATGAGTAAGCACAAGCCCACAACAAGCCACGGTCCACGAGTGAACAACTCCAAATCTGGAGTAAATCTATGAATGTAGATCGTACCGATTGTTAAGAGAGAGGAGGCTGTGCTCAAAATTTGTTTTTGGTCTATGATTTCTCTCTATATGACAGCTTATATAGGAGGACATTTTTGTCTTGATTTAATTTCTTTTTTAAATAAGTGGACTTAAGACCTTACTAAACTATATTAGTGGAATAGAGAGTTTACAAACATTAAAAGTGGACTATCTGCGTTACAAATTCTCTATAGTGAACTCTAGACCAATTTTTAAATATTCAACATCCTGACATACAGCTTTTTATACCAAGTTATCCACCAAACCAAATGAAGGCCGCAATTAGGGGGAGGTGGCACGTGCCACCCCAAATTGTAGAAAAGCTTTTTTAAAAAAAAATTACACGTAAAAATGATAAATAAAAAATATGTGAAGGGGAAGACAAAACCTTATGCTCTGCTTTGGTGGTAAAGCATGTGGAAATAAGTTTACAAGCCCATGCCAGCAGCTGGGGTTCGACTCCACTTGTGCTGTTTGCTCTCTCTCTCTCTCTTTTTTTTTTCCCTTTAAAAAACCAAACGTGATTCAATTGGATAGGTATGCTTATGCAATCTTTTGCATAAATATTGTAAAAATTATAATTTACAGAATGACCTGTTTGAATCCAAAAAAATTAATATCATAATATTCTTGTATTTGCATACCATAAGAGAGGTTAAGCAACTTCTTTTTCAATAAAAAAAAAAAGCCTATGACAAGACATAATTATATAACATACACTTAAATTTGTCTTCATATTTTTCTGCACGACATGTAATTAGATTTTCATTGAACGATAGCGCCCGCATGATCAAATCCTGGTTCCGCCCCAGGCTGCAATAAGTTATGAAAAAAAGAACGCTAACAAAAGAGGAACATGGGTTTCTTCTGTTACGAAAAAGAAACCTCTAGAAAAGCCTGCATGCTTTTAGACAATTTTTCCAAAGAGCAGCATGAGCGCCTGTTGTCATGAGTATCTCCAACTTCTTCATCATCACTATTTCTAAACATCTTCTCGTCTGCACTTGTAAATATCGATTTGGAGCACGCACAACAATCTAGTTATTTAAGAAAATATTTTAATTTTTTTCGACCACGTGTATCGAACGGGCATAACGTTAGTTGATAAAAAAGATATTTTATTTTTTTGGGTACCTTGTTCGAGCATTTTATGTACGAAAAGATATATCTACCATTATGAATTAAAAAATTAATAATGGTAGATATTATGTACGAAAAGATATATCTACCATTATGAATTAAAACTTTAAAGTAGAAAAAAACTAATTCAAATTAGATTCCAATTTGAAAAAATAGTAAAATAAACAAAGAAAATATTTATTTATCTTTTGATCTAATAAAACTCAACTCTCATTTTCCGAGCAAATTTCGATGATCCGAGCCGCTCAAAGTGTGCAAAACGTGATTTTGAGAGTATTCGAAAGAAATCAGCAAAAAAAAAAGACCAGGAAGGGCTTGATTTGAACATTTTTTTATTGAACCGTTCAATGAAAACTGCTTCCGATCAAGCCCTTACTTTTTTTTTTGGCCAATTTCTCGCAGGTACTCTTAAAATCATGTTCTGATCACTTTGCGCGTCTCGGATCATCAAAATTTGATCCGGAAATAGAGGTCCGCATGGAAAAACCGTGCGGAATCCCTCACTAGATAAGGATTGATATACACAAAAATATATACACACACGATGCAAGAAGTCTTTAGAGAAACAACCATCCAAACGAAGTATTGTGATCCTAATTGAAATTTGTGTCATAATGTGATCTTTATTCAATAGGTAGGGATCATGTTAGGGGTAACTATGTGCAGTCTCACAAAACTACACGAATCAATAGCACTTATTTAGAACCTCGAATGCCTAAAACTTTATGGTTATGTAAATAAATAGGAACAGTTTAGGATCTCTTGCAAACAATTAATTGAGCAATTGTGTGTTTGAACATTGCAGAAAACCAATCCCTACTATGATTAGTGGATACCTCCAAGAAAATCAGGCCAAAGTGGTCGAGGTGTTGAATGAAATCTGAAGACCTTTCCCGCCAATTCCAGCAATAAAACATTGAAATCCACAGGCCTCAAGCTCCTTGATTACTTTATCGACCACCGTTCTTGATAATACTGATAAATGCAGTCAAGGATTTATCAAAACAAATAATGTTGAACATATGTATTCAGGATTTACTTTCGTGAACTAATTTGTAAAGAGCTAGGACTTGCGAATCTAGAATAACGCTGCAAGCACAAAATCTTAGAAATGATAAGAATTCTGTCTACATCCAAATCATACTAAACAAGCACTTCAAGTTAGCCTTACTGAAAATGCCCAGTAAGCTTCTAGAATTCCAGAATAACATAATCCTTATTATATCCTACCTTTTAATCTGTTTAATTCCAATCCTTCGTTTTGGTTGACAGAAAATTTTAATCAGAAGATCGACCTGGTTTGTATAGCCCAAGTGCAATCTTCTGATATTCATTTCGATCATGCGTGTCTCCAAAGTCCAAAATAATTTCCCTTGTTCCAGCCCCAACTTCCATACACCATACCCAATCTAATGAGACAAGCAATTTGACATGGAAGCCGTGGAGTCAATCATAAAACATTTAAAAATTAACAAAGTGAATCTAATGAACTTCAAAGCATGCTAGAGTAAAACAAAAATGCCCAAGATATACTAAAGAATTTTAGAATGTCAATGAGAAAAAATTATAAGCAGAACAAGTAAATGGATACGGGTTGGTAGTAGTGTCAGAACGCAGCCTCCACCACCAGCTCCAGTTAACTTGGAAGCCAATTTGTATTTCAATGTTGTTCGAAGCACGGTTTCGATTGAAGCATGGCTAACACCCATACATTGGAGCAACCCTTGGTTCATTTCCATTAGTTCTTCTAGTTTGTCTTCTTTCTCGGTTGCTGCAATGTCATCATGAGCAGATGATTGGATAATTGTAGCTACTTCATTGCTAATAGAATCAACAGCCTTGAACACTGCTGCCATTGCAGTTGGGTGCCTGACTGTCCTCTCTGAAACACCAGCAACCAATGCTTTCGTGTTCCTCCCAACATTTGTGTTGGTTATGAGCATCTTAATTGGAGTATTCGACTTGAGACGCGTCAGCTCACCTGACTTAAACTTGATCATATTGCCTGTTACAAAAACTTCGTCACTTACTTATCCAAACTCTGAAACCTTCTTGCATTAAAGAAGCTGAAAAGAATTAGATGGAATCAAGAAATGTGCTGACTAAACAAGTTTAGAATTCATTATCATGAAGACGGCACATCATTATTATTTACTGTACCGTATCATGAAATATTCTAAGTTATGAAAAAAAAATCTCAAAATGACTCCAACAAAGTCTGATCACAATGTATATGATTATTTTCTAGTAGCAAACGAATGCTTTGCTGTTCCCACAACACGCTCATTTTCTAAACGTTTGCTGAAAATTTCTGGAATCGTAAGCCCATTCCTTCTTGTCTTCAATCGACGTTCATCAACAGAATATACGGATTCCAATTTGTGAATGGCATCAATTGCTCTCAACACTCATTGAGTTGACAAGGTAGAGAGGGAAGGGAAAGTACTTTTCAAAGTACAAAGATGTTGCATTTAACACACGAAATGAAAAATCACATACCATATGTGCTTACGGTGTTGTCAATACCAGACGGCTTCCCATGGATTATCTTTTCACCTTCAAAAGCCCATTTGTTCGCCAGTTCCAGTTCATTCTCGCCATAACTCAACCAACCTTGCTGGGTGGAATCTAGCTTTGCAGAATCCGACAAAGCAAGCAGGGCTGCAGCGAGTGACACAGAGAATGCAGCAGATGAACCCAAGCCTGAACCGAGTGGGAGCTCAGAAGCGACAACCACCGTTGCAGGTTTATAGCTGACACAGTAATGAAGCCAGGTCAAGTTTCAGAACTTTGTGAGCAGAAAAGGGCAAGGTTAAACCTAGAAAAAAATCAAACAAGTATTAGACACATACCCTTGAATGCAAGTGTAAAGCCAGAGAAATGCTGTAACTCCAGCACCGATAGTTATATTTGCCTCCGGAATAACATTTTGTTCTTCGACTAGAGCTGCAAGTATGTTAATAGTTTCTGCCGAGCATGATTTGGGTGATGAAGGCGCATGGCTACCCTTTTCAGATAGTGCTTCTTTAATTCTTCCAACTGGCCAGGAAAAGTGTAAGGCCATATCATCCAGATGCAGCCACAGTTTATCATTGTTATCTACATAAAAAAGATAACACCAGTAAGAAATCCAGTCGAAAGAGAACCCAAAATCATATTAGAAGAACCATCTCAAGCATTCTGATAAAGAATTCCACCTATTACGAGGCCAAACAGACTTCTTTATCAGAAAGGGCTCCAAGTGATTATAATAAGCCGTGTCCTGAATCGGGTTTGAATCCTCGTATGTAGAACCAATAAGAGTTCTAGTTATCAAAAGGAACTTCAAATGATAGTAGTCGGTGCTGGTACAGAGAATTCAGAACCTCACCTTGCTCTGCTAGCATTATTTGTTTAGGTTAGGTTACACTAAATCCGTATAGCATAGAACCTTGGTAAGACTTCTCTGAGTTTTGAAGTAAGATTTTTGTTCTTAAACAATAACAGAAAAACATTCCAATTCTCAGCAAAGGAATGCAAACAACCTAAGGCACAAAAATTACATCTTCTACAACCATCGTCCCAAAATTTAACACTGATTTGTTGGTTGAATCCTTAATCAACTAAGTCTTCAACTGATTTTTTCATATAATTGTCTAAATTGTATTCATTTTTGAATTTGATTGTCTAATTGCGGGGGCGGCTCTACCATACCACAGGTTGAGGGGGTTCAGAAAATGCACTAAAATGTGAGTAAATTTTTCAACATATAATTTAGGTTTTTCTCTACTATCGTATGCACTGGATCACTCCTATGAAATCAAAGTGAAAATTCACCAACATCTAGCTCAACAAAACAAAATAAACCAAGCCCAATAAGTTTTCCGCCAAAATAAATATCATTACCTTCTACACATTTTTGTACCAAATAAATTTCTGAACAGTTTTGTCACCGCTGAATTGTATCACACAATGCAATGATCCAAATTACGAAATTATATATTTTGCACGACCTATTACAGCCACACCCGTATTTTAAATATTTTACTACTACTTTTTTTCCCCCAAGGTGTCTATGTATCCGAATAAATGCCTCGTAATCGATATAAGTAAGAGACATAAATAAATTATTAAACCAATCAAAAGCGAAAATTGAGATCACGTTTTTTAGCAAACGCAGATTACAGCCAGAGTGGAGTCAATTCAAAGCGAACAAGCGCAGGAAAAGCGATGGAAACGAGGGAAAGAATGAAGGTATAGGGGTTGAAGAGAGTTTCGACTTGGTTAGGGGTGGTTTTCGAGTGTGGGCGGGCGTACCGGAATTGGTGGGGAAGGTGAGAGAGACGTAAGTGTGAAGATCGATGGAGGCGGCGACGGCGGTAGATCCGTGGACGACGGCGGTGTTCTCCGGCAAGTATGATTTTGCCGGGAGCTCTGGCTCTCACCTCCATTCTCTATTTCTCTCTTCTGCACGTTACTCCGGATAATAAGAGTTTTTTCTCCAAGAGTTTTTTTTTACTCCGGATAATTAGTCCTCCAACAACCAAAATCGTTAAACCGTGTACTATTCATGCGTGCACTATTCATCCAAGCATTTAATTTTTTTTGGGTTATTAAGGATTTACAAAGATGATTTAAACTACTAAGTTATTCTTAAAATTTTTTTTTATGAATTTCTAAAAATAATTAGCTCAATCCGATAATGGTAAGGGTCGTTTCAGTATTCGTAGGGCGCCCTAAGAATTCTGAAACACCATACAAATGTTGTTGAAACAACCCTTACTTATATCGGATTGAGCTATTTTTTTTTTTTAGAAATTCATAAAAAAAAATATTTTATGAATAGCTTCCCTTTTGAATAATTTTTATAGGATCTGTAATGGTCTAATAAATTTTTTAAAAAAATAGAAAATGTCAAAGTTTGAAACAGGGACTTGTTTGAAATGCGTATACTATTCATCCAAGTGTTTAATTTTTTTGAGTCATTACAGATCCTACAAATATGATTTGAACGGTAAGCTATTCTTAAAATATTTTTTAATGAATTTTTGATTAAATTACGTCAATCCGATATAGGTAAGGGCTATTTTAGCAACATTTATAGGGTGTTTCAGATTTCTTAGGGCGCCCTACGAATGTTAGTTTTGCACCAAGCTTTTTTGGGGTATTGATTCGTCTCGATAAGAGGAATTGAAAAAAGTAAAATTTTGGCACTTTACCCAAATATTTTGAGAAATAACCATTTTTAGTGCAAAAATGTGATTTTTTTTTCTCAAATACTTGGATAAAAGTAAAAACACAGCATCAATCAAACGTGGACAACGAAAATGGGATAAAATGCTAATACAATGAAAATAAAATCATTTGTCGTGTAAAAAATTCTGCTGTTAAAACATATTAACTTTTTACATTTTCTTATTTCCTTTCTACTTTAGTTAGGGGAAAAAGAAAAATAACCCTATTATGTACATATTTTGGGAGTTTATTTATGTTGTAATAAAAACCTGTGGGCATGTCTTCTATGAAAGATTTTCCGTATGTATACAAGTTAAGCTTTCATGGGTTCCACATGTCTGGTGTATTTCATTTACCATTTGAACAGCCAGAGGGCGTGAGTCCATTCCATTTGGAAAATAATTAAATGTGGTGTTGTCCGGAATGGGATGTAACATATGTATGTGCATATTATTTTGTAGATTTTTTTGTTTAATCTGAATAAAGTTAGGAGTATTTTTATTTATTGTTAGACTACTCCCTACTTCTTAGTGTTTTCCTATTGAGAATTTTTTTCCTTCTGTTTTTTGATAGGCCATGTTGAGATTTTGATACCCCACCTTGCTATGTGCATATTATGCTATAATGTCTTTTTTATAATTTTTGAAGATATGGAATAATGGCCTCTAGGCCTCTGTAAGGCGCATTGTTTGTACCGTTGTGAAGAGAACCATTTTGGCTCCGCAACGATATGGGGGACGCGCCCTACGGAGGTTTAGAGGCCAACATTTTATGCCTTCAAAATGGCTTAGCAATAAACTTTGGGGTATATTTGGAAGTTATGTGATCGCAAGCCTTATTGAAGGCATCAAATAATGGCCTCTGGGCCTCCGTACGGCGTGCCCTCTGTACCATTTCAAGACAAAACATTTTGGCTTCGTGACAGTATGGGGACAGCACCCTATGAAGGTCTGAAGGCCAACCATTTTATGCCTTCAAAATGGCTTAGCGATAAAATTTTAGGGTATATTTTTTTTGGAAGTTGATAAGCCTTATTGAAGACAATCAAATAATGGTCTCTGAGCCTCCGTACGGCACGCCCTTTGTACCATTTCAAAGACAAAACATTTTGTCTTTGTGACGGTATGGGGGACACACCCTACGGAGGTCCAGAGGCCAATATTTTTTCGCCTTCAAAATGGCTTCACGATAGACTTTAGTTTGTATTTTTTTTTGAAAGTTGATCGCCATGCCTTTTGAAGGCATTGAAATAATGGCCTCCAGGTCTCCGTACGATGATTGAGCTCTTGATTGATTAGTTGATACTTCGAAGTACAATCGAATAAAAGCGTTTGTGTATGTGGATGTGGGCCATTCATGACATGTTGACATTCAGATGAAAATATGATAACAAGGAAACACGATGAAGGGTACGAAGGACATTAACTTGGGATTCGAAAGATTGATTTAGATGTGCATGTGAGTGTCTAATCTTGATGTCGTATCACAGGTACTGTCTAAGGTATCATTAGCAAATTAGCGAGAAAAATGTACGATACAAATTAGCAAATTCGCGAGGCAAAACATTAAGTGCCTAACATCTTTTCGAATTTTTAAGGGATAGAATTTATTTTTCTTTTTCCCTAACTAAAAGTACGAAGGAAATAAGAAAATAGAAAACACTATTCACATTTTAATAACAAAATTTTTACACCACATTTTACTTTCGTTGTCCCATTTTATCCCATTTTTCTTGTCCAACGTTTGATCCCGTGTTTTTTCAGTATATATTATGTAGCGCCATTTCAAATGATTCTACTTATCATGTAGCATCATTCCAAATGGCTCTACTTGATTGAGTAGAGTTATAAAAAGCGCTAATTCCACGTCATACAGCTATGTGGCACAAGGGTTCGCGCCATTTATCGTGTAGAGCCAATCTAAGTGGCGCTACTCGGGGTAGAGCCAAAAAAAATAGATCGATTGAATATTATAAAATGCCCTATTGAAACACCTTTATCTTAAAAATACGTTTTTTTTTTTTATCAAACTAATCTCTTGTTTACAACAATTGGCCGGAATACTTTGATTTTCAAACTATTTTTAAAACTACTCGGTAAAGCCACTTCAACAGGCACTACCCGAGTAGCGCCATTACAATTGGCGCTATATGCCATGTGGTGCTGTGCCATGTGCTACGTGGGTTGTATGACGTGAACTAGCGGCACTTAAAGTAGCTCTACCTAATAAGATAACATCATCTCAAGTGGCTCTACCTAATCAGGCAGCACCATTTCAACTGGCTCTACCTTATAAAATAACATCCAAGCCCAGGGTAAGAGATACATGAAAACCAATTCCATTATCTATATCTATAATTCCTTCACTACTAATAATTCCTTCAGTGCCAAGACTAATTACCCTATTACTTTTTGAAGATAATAGTTAGTTCAAATCAAACCGTGATTTAAAATCAAAAACCAATAGATATTTTAATGGTTTGGATTTCGTTTGGTTCTATACCTTTTGTGGGTTGGTTTGGTTCTCTAATTTTATAATCCGTAGGTATTGATTTGTTTGGTTCTCTAATTTTATAATCCGTAGGTATTAATTTGATTCTTGGGTTATTATAAAACCGAACCAATTTGAATTATGCTCACCCCTACTATTAAGTGAACGCTTCTGATCAAGTAGGTGAGACCGGAGCAGGCCGCACTCAGCAGGGAAGCACAGTGCTGCCTTTCGAGGGGAAGCACCATTGATTTCGTACACTGGGGGGGAGTGGCAGGGGATGTATTTTATATTATTATTATATATATGTATATATAGCCTGTTGATTTCGTACACATAGTAGTGTGTGTGGAGCCCACATGCATGTGAGAGGTTGTGTAAGTTGTTGTGTTTGGATTGTTGTATGAGTATCATTTTTTCCTCTTTTTCTCCTTTATTAGGGGTTCGCCGATTCCTGTGGGGAAAAAAGTTGAAGATGGAGGAGTGCGGCTTTAAGCATGAAGAAGAAGATTATTTCCCTCCCAATTTCATAACGTACATGGAGACTGAACTCAAATGGTTGCGCCGGGAGGTTTCGCCTTTCCTGGACCCATTGGGAAGTCAGTAGATATGTTTTCTGGAGCCGACAGGAAGAGCATCCCCACCCCGATCGTCCTCTATCTTCCGGCAAGTTACCTCTATCTCTTTCTCTCTACTTCTTTTATTTTTTCTTTTATTGTTCATTTGGTTTGATAGAATGGAATTGAGATTGGAAATGGAATTGGATGAAATGAGATTGGAATATCCCTTCCCTCAATGGGCTTCATACTAGGACCGTTCTATTTAATGGTGAACTAAACATAGGAATAAGTATGCCATTAGAATGATCATTCAATTCAACTTTGATTCCATCGAACCAAACACATTGAGCAATGTTACGGTGATTATGTCTGACTTCAACATTTTGGGTTACCATGTGACCATTGCATTGGTAGAATTACAAATAAGACACATTCTACCAATACAGTGATAGTAACATATCACATGGTGATAACTCAGAGATGGTCAGCAAAGTATTAGTTTCTACCAATAGAGTGGTGGTGACAGATGGTCACCAAAATATTAGTGTTTTTCCATTTTTTGGCTCAATTACCTCAATTTACATTGACAGGTAAAGTGGTGGACTTCGTTTCCTGACGTTTGTGCGAGTCCGAATGTAAGAGTCAATATCAGACATGCTCTCCAAAAAATGATATGCCACCCAAGCCTTGATCGGCCCCTTAGTTCATCTCTGATTCAACTTTGGGCAGCCACGAAAACATCCAGACGGCCGCACTTTGCTTACAACTCACACCAACCTTTTGCTCTCTCTTGGTCCAGTACATTTCAAGCCTAGTAGGCACTCGCTTTGTGAGTATAGGATGACGATGTATAGGGAGTATAGCTACTTCTACGCAGATGCAGAGAGTGGAGAAGAACAACTTGGGCTTCCTGGCCGTGTGTTCCTGCATAAGTTCCCAGAATCTGCTCCAAGTGTGATGCATTACTCTCTTAAAGAGTATCCACAACTCGACCTAGCTTTACGTTGCAAGATAAAAGGATCTTGGGCTCTGCCAGTGTATGAACGTTCCACCAAACCTGTGTTGGGGTACTTGAGCTAGTGTTCATAAATCAACCGAATTCAGCTTCCTATGACAAATCTTTCATGGATCACCTATATGATATTTTTCAGGTTTGTCATAATCCAGGCATTTTTTAATTTCTTGGTACTTAAACATTCAATAGATAGTATTATCTATCGGGAAACATATTGCGCATCGTTTTTTCCACTTTATGAATCGTATCGGGATACATATCAAAAAAAAAAACCTGTGTATATATGAAAAATAAGTGTTTCCTATACAAAAAAATAAGTTTTTAGGATGAACAATTTTATTTATTTTTTAATCGGCAATTCCAAGTCTCCCCAGTGGAGTCTATCATTTTGAAACTTTCGAGTGACTTGCTCAAGGGAAGAGAAGAAGGGTCCTTATCTGATTCATGCAAAAACATGTTCAAAAATACATTATTTCTTGTATTAGAGCTCTAATGGATTGAATTTTGGTTTTCTTTAAATGGTATCATTGTCAACACAATTAGATCGAAGAATTTAGAACGCGTTTGAAGTTTGGCTACTTAGAATATGGTATAACTTTTGTCCTGTCCAATTAGTAATTGTAGGATACGCACCCAATCGGGATACACGAATGTATCGGAGGATTTTATGCATATAAGATAAGGGGTGGGATATGTGTAGTTTTTAGAAGGAGACAATACGAATTGTAAGGTATGTATCCAGTATTGTAAGATTTTAACAACTCTTCCCTCACTTCTTTTTCCCTCTTTATTTACTTTTTGTTGGCAAATTTTAATATCGGTCTCATTGGGTTCAACTTTTTAGGGTAAATGCACTGTCATTTTAAAATGTCTTCTTGAAAGGTTAAATTGGATATCCTTTGTTGCCCTATGGTTTTCACTTTTAATTACTTCTAATAGTTTATGAAAAAGATATGAAAGGCGAAAACATTTTTTCACTTTTCAAAGAGGAGTACCAATTTTTTGGGACATCTATATGAAGGATCCCCTCCAATTTAAAAAAAAAAAAAAACTGAACATGACCAGTTTTGAACATTTTTGGGTCTGTCCTGCTCTCAATTTGATGATCTGAATAGTTCATTGTATAGAGTTGTGAAGAATTAAGAACTAGCCAAAAATCAATTTGCTTGAATATCGATCACAAACTGATATGCTTCGACTTCAAATAAATGGACTCCAATTCAATGTATACATCTATTTGTTTGAATATTAATGTATTCTAAATCATATCAATCAGATATCTGATCAATGTAACTTTTGTCTTGGTTAAGCTTCTCAACAAAATGAATGATTCCAATTATTAAAGAATGTCAAAACTGGATCCATCCAGTTCTTTGGAGCTATCTAAATAAGGGTACCTACTGCTGACCAACGTACTGTACATTTTTTGTCATAGATATGTCTAACTTGATATTGATATCAAACCTCCTTTAATAGCCTTTGCTTTCTTAAATATATTGTGTACAAGTTTTAACTGTTAGTGTTTATAATTTTGATCATCCTTTTATGGTATTTTTTTTCCATTTTCATCTCTTTCAGTGGACACAAGAAAAACTAGCATCCACAAATTTCTTATGGCGATGACTCCTCTTAAACCGGTGGTAGTTTTGGAAATATGAGTATCCTTAAGCTACATGGTCAGCTTACTGAATCGCGAAATTTCAAAACACAACATTTTGAAATCAATAATTTGGCAACAATCCCACTCGTTAATCTAATTATACGCCATAGTATCATCTATGGCCATAAACCTATGTTTTTACTTTCCCAAAGGAGTAGTTCGCCAAATGGACAACTGCAATGCAAATTGGTTGAGAAGTGGATAAACAACCGAATGCGAATTCTAAGCAATTAAACGGCAACAATCCAAAGCGTTTAATGAATTGTCTTTACACGAAGGCATCAAACAAAAAAAGAAATCTCTCCAAATAAAGGACATCATTGGACCTTGAGTAGTTTTGTTCCCTTGGCAACACGAAGCCAACTCGCCCCTCCGGCCCTCAATAATTATGTTGTTAAAGTATCGTGAGAGGAATTAGGAGTTAATGATGGATTTTTACCCCATGATAGAGATCATTTGAGATAGACAGCTTGAGAGGGACCCATAGCTTTCAACTGCAAATCTGGCGCCGTTGCCACCTCCCACGCGTTGTCTAGCCATTTATGGTGCTTCCTTTTTTTTCCCTTTTTCTTTTTTTTTTCCTCTCCTTGTAAACTACGATATACTGTATGTGTTTGTATATGCCTGTGTTGCGCTAAGAGAGTGGACAAGAGTGAACCAGAGAGTGTGAGAGTGATAGTTTCCGCCTTTTCGGTGTAAACTCCATTGGTTCTGATGGATATACGATATATTGTGTGTGTGTGTATATATATATATATTCATGGAGCAGGCATTCCGGTCAAACCACGTAACTCTTGATATCCGTGATGTGTGTGGGACGTACTGTTAAATTAAGAAACGTAGAAATTTAGGGTTATTCTTCTCATTCATAATATTGAATACAACCTAAGTATTTAAACAACACATTAGACTAATTATACTATGGTCCTAGGGAATGAACTAGTTACATAATAGAACGACTAATAAGCTAATTACAAATAAACCCATAATAATCTAACACTCCCCCTCAAGTTGGCGCAAAGATATCAATCAAGCCCAACTTGAACACAATGGGGTTGAAACTCTTGTGACCAAGTCCTTTTGTGAATATATTAGCCAATTGATCTTCGGATCTCACAAAAGGCATGCATATCAACCCCTCGCTCAGCTTCTCCTTGATGAAGTGCCTGTCAATCTCTATGTGCTTCGTTCTGTCATGTTGAGCAGGATTATGAGTAATGTTTATGATAGCTTTGTTGTCACAGTAGAGTTTCATAGGACCGTTATCAGAAATTCCCAAATCACGTAGCACTGTCTGGAGCCATAAGAGCTCACAAACTCCATGCGCCATAGCTCTATACTCAGCTTCTGCACTAGACCTGGTAACCACTGATTGCTTCTTACTTCGCCAAGTGATCAAATTCCCCCCAAGGAAAGTACAGTAGCCAGAAGTAGAACGTCTATCATCCACAGAACCAGCCTAGTCGGCATCAGTAAATGCCTCTAACCATAGGTGACCATTATCAGAAAACAGAATTCCTCTTCCTAGAGTAGCCTTGAGATACCTCAAGATACGGTAAACTGCATCCAGATGTGAAATACGAGGATCATGCATAAATTGGCTAACACCTACTGCATAAGTAACATCCAGTCGGGTGTGCGCTAAGTATATCAGTTGACCCACAAGTCGCTGATATCTCTCCTTATCAGTGCGCTCCCCCACATTTCCACTAAGATGATGATTCTCTTCAATAGGAGAATCTGCAGGTCTACAGCCCAACATACCTGTTTCTTCCAAAAGATCAAGTATATACTTCCGTTGAGAGATAAAAATACCTTTATCAGACCTTGCCACTTCCATTCCAAGAAAATATCTTAGTGGTCCCAAATCCTTAATCTCAAATTCTTGAGCGAGACTGGATTTGAGATTAACAAACTCATCCACATCGTTGCCTGTCATTATCATATCATCAACATAAACAATAAGGACAACTATCTTACCAGCACCTCCTTTGATGAACATAGTATGATCTGCATGGCTTTGTTTGTAACCAAACTTCAACATAGCCTTTGAAAACCTGTCAAACCAACGCTCGAGGTGATTGCTTCAACCCATAAAGAGCCTTTTTTCAATCTACACACCTTTCCCTCAGTCTCTGAGGAAGAGAACCCCGGTGGTATATCCATATACACCTCCTCCTCTAATTCACCATGAAGGAATGCATTTTTTACGTCAAACTGGTGAAAAGGCCAATTCAGATTAGTAGCACACGAAATCAAAGCCCGCACAGTGTTCATCTTCGCTACCGGAGCAAACGTCTCCTAATAGTGAATGCCATAGGTTTGAGTAAACCCCTTGGCTACAAGTCTCGCCTTGTATCTTTCAACTGTACCGTCAGCATTCTGCTTTACAGTGAAAACCCACTTACATCCTACTGATCTCTTTCCTCTTGGAAGTGATACCAACTCCCAAGTGTCATTCTTTTTCAAAGTTATCATCTCCTCTAGCCATATCTCCTTTCCACTCATGTATCATGAACGCATCCTGCCAATTCTGTGGAATAGATATAGAAGAAAGAGACGAAACAAAGGCATAGTATGAAGGAGATAAACGATCATAAGAGACATACTGAGAGATGGGATGTTGAGTACATGACCTAACACCTTTCCGAAGAGCAACAGGAAGATTATCAGAATCAATAATAGGAGGTTCAATGGGAGAAGATTCATTACCAGATGAGTCAACTGAGGAGTTCGGAACTGAAGCAAGGGATGGTAATTGGCAAGGTGACTATACGCATGAAGGTTGACCTTTCTTTCCTTTCTTTTGATACGTTGCCAAGGTTGTAGGCCATTCACTGGGTCTGATACGCCTATCCACATCTGCTCGTCCACCAATGTCTTGTTTTGCACTATCAACAGATACTGGTTTCCCTCCAGACTTCTCTTTCTCCCCCTCACTATAAAAGGGAAGTGACCATGACCCTTGAGTTAGAGATGTAAACACTTCTTCCTCCCTCATCTCTTCCTGACTAACATGCTGCTCCCCCTGAAGAGATGGAGTGGAGGGAGAGTAAAAAAGACTCGATTTCCCAAAAAGTGACATCCATAGAGACAATAAATTTTCTAGAGTGAGTATCATAATATTTGTAGCCCTTCTGGATAGGAGAATAGCCACAAAAACACACTTGTGAGCTTTATAACCCAACTTACCTCCAGCAGGGTGAAAAGTATGAACAAAACACACACAACCAAAAACTCTTGGAGGAAGAGTCAGGACACGAGAACTGGTAGGAAGACACTCAATAGGAGTCTTGAACTGGAGAACACTAGAAGGCATACGGTTAATAAGATAAGTTGCAGTCAAAATCGCTTCTCCCCATAAATATTTGGGAACATTCATGGTGAACAAAAGAGAGCGAGCAACTTCAGCAAGATGACGATTTTTTGCATTCAGCAACTCCATTTTGTTGTGGAGTGTCAACTCAAGTTGTCTGAAAAAGAATACCATTGTCATCCAGAAAAGCCCTAAAATTCCTATTGATATACTCGGTGCCATTGCCATTAACGGAGAATTTTGATATTCGTATCAAATTGAGTGCGCACCATGGCATGAAAAGATTTAAAAACAGGAAAATACTTCACTTTTTGACTTAAGTAAATACACCCAAGTCACACGAGAATAACAGTCAATAAAAGTGACAAACCATCGAAAACCTTTAAGAGAGGTAATAGGAGAAGGACCCCAGACATCAGAATGAATAACCATAAAAGGAAAGTCACTTCGTTTATTAATAGGTGCATAAAAGGAACGCTTATGTTTGCCAAGCTCACAGGCTTCACAAAAAAACTGACTCCTAGAACAATGCTTAAGTAAAGTAGGAAAAAGTTGTTCTAAAATCCCAAAAGAGGGATGACCCAATCAACGGTGCCACTGATGTAACATAGAGAGAGCTGAACTCGTATCTGCTTGTAGAGCAAGACCACATGACAGAGGTGAACGAGGTGCAGACTCCAAAAAATAAATGCCACCATGTGCTTTTACCACTGCCAATCACTTTGCCCGTGTCCAGTTTCTGAAAAACACAATGAGTAGGGAAAAAGGTCACTGAACAATTTGCAGAACGAGTAAGACTACTAACGGACAGAAGGTTAGTGGCAAAGTTTGGAATATGGAGAACTGAAGAGAGGGAAATAGAGGGAGAATAGCGAACGGAACCTTTCCCTGAAATAGCAGAGAATGATCCATCTGCTATTCTGACCTTATCCTTATCGGAACAAGTAGAGTAAGAATCAAATACAGAAGAACAAACCTGTCATATGATCTGAGGCACCAGAATTTATATCTAAGGAATAGCAGAAGAGGCAGTAAATGCGCTAGCCGGAAATACCTGTGTGGGCAAAATAGGATGACGTGGAACCTGTTGTGGAGGTGGGAGCTATAGTAGATGGAGATTCAGCCCGAGCCATGAGGCGCCTGAGAGTTTGCATCTCCCCTTGAGAGAATCCATTAACATGATCAGAAGGCGCCTGACCTCCAGTATTGAACCCAGAATCAGGCAAGGTAGCAGCTGTGGACTCTGAAACATGAGCCTGGGCCTGAGAATGCATGAAACCACGACCGCGACCACCGCGTTCACCCCCTCGCCCGCGAAAGGGACGACCATGTAACTTCCAACAGAAATCCTTGGTATGGGCCGGTGTTGTGGCAATGATCACACCGGAGTGACTCACGATCAATAGGCCCATTGCTAGTACCAGACTGTGACTTATCACTCTGTGGAGTAAGCCCAGCACTAGAACCAAACTGACCCTGAGGAATGGCAACCAAAGCAGAACGATCAGAAGCAGGAGTATGCACATAGCACTCCTCCTACTCTCTTCCTGTTGAACAATAGCATAGGCCTCTCCTAAATACGGAAACGGAACACGACCCAACACTTGCACTCTAATTAGATCATACTCTCCATCAAGGCCAGCAAGAAAATCATAAGCACGCTCTTTCTCTATTCTTTTTAACCAATTGGCAGCATCCACTGTACAAACAGCCTGAAACCCCTGATAATAATCAAATTCCTGTCGTGCTCCACTCAATTCAGCAAAGTACACAGAGACAGGGCGATGATTTTGTTCCAATGTACGAAGTTTTTTCCTCAACTCAAAACACTGTGCATCATTACCTTGTTGCGAATAGGTTTGGGCTGCAGTAGTCCAAATCTGATATGGAGTATCAACGAGCAAAAAAAGTATGGCGAATATCAGCTCTCATGGAGTTAAACAACCAGGTCATAACCAACGATTTCTGTGATTTAAACTTCTTTAGTTTAACAGCTTCAACAGGTGGGGTAACAGAGTCCTCAATAAACTCTAACATCCCTTTGACCTCAATGGCTAAAGTGAAAGTGCGAGACCAAATCAAATAATTGGAACTATCCAATTTAATATGGCAAATATCCAGAGAAAAGTTATCCAGAGTCCCTACGCGGCTCAACTCATCATTTGTATTAACGGAAGCTTTGTTTTTATCCTCTGATGACATTTTAATAGTAGAACCACAACTCTGAATCCACAATACTCAGTCAACTCAGCAATAACTGTCCCAAAACAATACTAATTGCAAAAAAACACCTTAATATAAAATGTTCAGAGCCAACTGTCACCTTCAAACAATACCAAGTGCCAGATAAATATCAAATGACACCTGTGATGCTCCTAACAGTGCCAAACAATGCTGAAGACGTAGATTAAAACATCCCGCTACTACCACTGTTCCAAAAACAAAGAGGTCGACCACTGAAACAGTCCGTCGAAGGTCCGGCGAGTGTAGGCGAGGTCGGAACTGACGGAGACGGCGCCGGAGATGCAGAGACGGCGTCGGAACAGGCAGAGATGGCGTCGGAACAGGCAGATCTGGTGCGTATGAGGTCGACAAGGGTCGTACGGCATCGAAAATCGTCGGGCTCGACTGGAGTGATGTCGTACAGCGGCGGAATAGACCACGGAGGGGCTGACAAGGCTCGTCGGCGTCGGAGAGCAGTCGGCAAGGGTACGGCGACTGGGTTCATCGACTGGGTCCCAAAAAAAAACGACGGTGGACTGAAGTTGCTGGGTCTCGATTGATCGAAAGGGAAAAACGCCAGGTAGGTCTCAATTCTACTGCTCTGATACCATGTTAAATTAAGAGACATAGAAATTTAGGGTTATTCTTCTCATTTATAATATTGAATACAACCTAAGTATTTATACAACACATTAGACTAATTATACTATGGTCCTAGGGAATGAACTAGTTACATAATAGAACGACTAATAAGCTAATTACAAATAAACCCATAATAATTTAACACGTACAAACCCAAAAAGTTTTTTTAATCAATCAAGGACTCCTATGCCAAGTTCTCTTTGACTCGACATTCATTCGTGTGAAACACCGTTGTAGTTGAACTCTCAGAAATGAAATCTGAAACTTATTGTAATGCTAAACACCACGTAATTAACCTAAGCGTCTCTCTTGAATTGCAGTTAAGGTATTAAACTCTTATTTATCGAAAGCTTGTGATCCTTCGAAAAAAAATGCCAATATGTTTGAATGCTAATTCACAAAAACCCAAGAGCATTTCCTTATTTGCTGGGACTTCTGTGAGGCGTATGCTGGACAAACTGTTGTTGCATATATTGACATACATTTTCTATACTATGCTTTGCTCTGACCCTACTTGGATGGGTTGAGTATGTTTTCCCAGATACTATATGATTGTATTTTCAAAATTCCTGAGTTGTATCTTTCCATTACTTGCAGGAGTTTGATCTGCAATGTTCTAATGGATATAAGCACTATGAAATGCAAGTGAGTGGCAAACTTGATGCAATGTTAAATCTGGATTTTTCTTCCTTGTATAATTACTGTAAGTGTTATAGGTTCAGAAAAGTATCCTAATGTGACACTACCCTCAAAACAGTACAGGGATGAAAAGAAAGCATTTACAGCTGCCATCCAGGAACTGAAGATGGTGTTGAGATCGGTGTGCAAAGTTCATGAGCTACCCTTGGCTATGACATGGGTCCCTTGCAGTGCTTGCAATGGATTAGTGCGAGTCCAACTCATGTCCAAGGGTGTAGAATTTCATGGGAACAGAAATAATGCGTGCAAATATGCCAAGCTTGAGTTCCTAAAAGTCAGTAAATGTAGTCACTTCAGAAATGGATGTGTGACAGGGTGGGCACTTTCATCTCCTAACATGTTATACTGCTCGGACATAACCCAACTCAGCTCAGCTGTGTACCCGTTGGTACCCTATGCATGACTGTGCAAACTCCACGCTTGGTTTGCAATATGCTTGCAGAGCAGTTACACAAATGATATCTATGTAGTGGAGTTTTTTTGCCCACGAGCTACAGATACGTTGACAATTCATGGACCTCATTGGGCTTCATATTGGGCACGATGGAGGAAAAATTTAAAAACTTTTAAGCTTGCTTCTGGCCAAGAATTTGGGGATTTATTATCTCTTGAAGTTACGGATTTTCGGAATAGTCAGAAACTTCATTCTGTTCAACTGATCCAAGCTACTAGATTTTCTCCTAGTCTTGAACCCTTAAAGGATGGAGGAGTGATGTTGCAGCTAGGTCAACTTGATCAGCCATCAATGGATGCCATACACAGTGGAATGAATGTCGTTGGTGAAGAACAAAACTGTATTTTGCCTAGTCTTGAACCCTTGCAGAATGGAGAAGTGACGATGCAACTAGATTCATCTGATTGGCCATCAATGGATCCTTCAAACAATGGACAGAATGTTGTCATTGCTGCAAAACGACTTGAACCCTTGCAGAATGGAGAAGTGACGATGCAACTAGATTCATCTTATCAGCCGTCAATGGATCCTTCAAACAATGAACCAAATGTCGTAATTAGTGCAAAACGAAACAACATTGTGGTTACTAGTTCAAAAGAAAGCAAAAGAAAGATGCAAGAAAGAGAACACAACAAAACTGGAGTTAGAATTCAAGTTTCCTTAGAGGATATCCTTAAATGTTCGAAAATGAGCCGTTTCAATGCTGCAAGAAAACTTGAAGGTGAGAGTACAACCCACAAAATTTAAAATCCAAGTTTTCTTTTTGTCTTGATTGTAACTTTCAACTAGACAGTCTCCTTTCATATAGAAATTGTTGGCCATTTGGCAGTATAGAGCAGAAGATTTGTCTTATCAGAATTGTTCGTTTTGCAGTTAGCATATCTACATTGAAGCGTGTTTGTAGGGGTTATAGTATCCATTGGTGGGCCACCTCGCAACATAAAGAAAGTCCATTCCTTTCAACCCCTTACCTGTTGAGAACCAGGGACAAACCCCACAACTAAATTCTGATTTGCCTTCGAATCAAGCCTCAGCTAGTGTTGCTCATGTAAAGCCCACATTCGAAGATGTAGATATGGTGACAATTAGAGCAAAATATGACAATAATATGATAAAGTTTCGACTGTCTTTGTCGTCTACATTAGTAGAGTTGCAGCAAGAAGTGGCTAAAAAGGCTGAACCTAATGGCTAGAACTTACTATATCAAGTATAAAGATGAGGAAGATGAGTTGATTTTAATAGCTTGTGACGAGGACTTGCAAGATTGTATACACACTTCTAGATCTCTGGGCAACACTTCGCTTGTGGTACAACTTGAGCCAAAACAGCCAGTTACCCCAGTCATCACCAGCTTGAGTACTGCTAATTAAGCATTTTTTGCGTGTTTTGGTGAGATTTGAGGGCACTGTGGGCCTAAAGATTGGCAACCAATGTGGAGAAGTTGGCTCCTCTGGATTGGCATTTCATTTGAGAAGATTAATACTCCCTCCGCTCGTAAATGGTGGTCCACCATGTTTTTACGTGCAATTTTCGAACCAAAATATAAGGTACTTTCTTGCATAATTTTTTAAATTTCTTGACACCAAATTAAAGATCTCAATGAAACTTTTAAGCTCTCTAGCTGCTACTGTTTATTGGATATGGAGAGAGAGGAATGGCAGGGTCTTTCAAAATCTGTCAAGGGATGCTACTGCTTTACAAAACCTGATTATTGGGGATATTCGTGCCTGCCTTAGCTCGTGGAGAAGGGTTAAATCTTCTCCTCAGAACCTAGCTGTTGCTGCCGCTACCTGGAGGATTCATAGAGAGTTTTTGGCCCTTGATATTGGGGATATTCATGCCTGCCTTGGCTCCTGGAGAAGGGTTAAGGCTTCTCCTCAGAACTTAGCTGTTGCTGCGCGTTGCTACCTGGAGGATTCACAAGAGAGTTTTTGGCCGCCTTGGGTTTTTGTTTGCTTTTCTTGTTTGGTTTTCCTTACAAGTTGGTTTTGAGTATGTAAATCCTTTCGGACCATTTTCTGACTTTCTTTGTAGTTTGTTTGATCTATAATAAAAGCTCTTCAGTTCACCAAAAAAATATCGATCGTTCAGCTAAATATATCAACAAATCGAAACTCTGTTTCCCTATTAGATTTGAGTTCCTCAATATATCCCCTCAAGCACCACGATCAAAACATAATAAAATCAAGTATTTTCCGTCACCAACTTAACAATAGCTGATAAACCATACCCCACCTCCTTAAATATTTACAGATCTTACAAATACACCTTTCATGTACGCCTCTCTAAATATTGTAATACCTACCCACCGATTTCAGGAATCCTCATAATAACACTAATTGATAGGAGGGTTTGAATTAGATGGGATTGTGGTCAAGAGATTGTGAGGAGATAAATTGGGAGTATGGTCCTTTATATCCCATGTTTGTTTGTGCATGAGATTCAACACAGATAAGGTCAATCCCGTGTGTCCTAACGTTTGTTTTTAATACCGCTTGACAAGGATTAATGGCTCAATTGTCCATGTTGCTCCTAGTGCAATTTATAGATGAGTGATTCTATAGGAACCCAAAAAATTATCTCTAACCTCGACTACTATTTACAACCACCTCAATTAACTTGATCCGGAAAAAAAAAATTGATTTTCAATTGACTATGTTGCCTCTAAAGTAATTTACAAACCCCCCATACCCTTCTATAGTTAGACACAACACTCCGCGAAGGAGACTCATTTGGAAAAACCATCAAAAGGATTAAGTAAAACCATCGAAAGCTTCTAACACAGAAAAAAACAACACATCGAAATTATTAGGCTTGTTTTCAAAATGTATGCATTTTACCAAAAAAAAAAAAAAAAAAAAGACAGAGAAATTATATGCCGGCTATTGGTTGATTCACATATGTTTGAAAAAAATAAAATAAACAATCAAAACGACACATATCGTTATTCAAATAGTTAAATTTTTTGAGAGGAATTAAAGTGGGAGGGATTTTCTTCCTTCAGGTATGATGCTGGACTCAGACCCATAAAACCCAAATTAAAAAGAAAAGAAAACAAGTTTTTAGATGGGCTAGTTTGGAAACAGAAATTTAGATTTTTGTGCAATGCTTACTATTTCTTATTTTCTTTGGCTCTCCAATGATTGCTTTGCCTTGAAAAATAAATGCAGGAGCTCCTCACAGTCAAGAGCTAGGGTTTTACTTTGAAATAAAATGTAACATAATTTTATTTTTTTTTTGGTCAAGGTCGATAGAAAAAGTATTTTTCAACTAGAAGTATAAAAAAATTAATTTTTTAATTACATAGAATAGCCAAATGGGTTATTTCTAAGCTATCTAGGGGCATTTTGGTAATTTAATCTTTAGTTTAGAGCTCCCCTTAATCCCAGGACTAATAGTCCCACCCCCAGGATTATTTTGTCCCAACTTGAAGGATAACTAGTCCGGTTGGGACTAATAATACTGGGACTAAAAATAACACAAACATAAAATTAGAAGAGGTGAGGGAATTAATAAATCCAATCCCACCCTTAATCCCCTGTCAAACAGGGCCAGAATTCACTGTAACCTCTTTTAAATCATGCAATTGGCTAATAAAAATCAGAACGAGCACAAACCCCAAACCACCTTCTTGTTTCTCTTCTCCCCGCGCCCCCCCCCCCCCCCCCCCCCCCCCCCCCCCTCTCTGCCCTTCCTTTTTCCCAAAATTAAGACCATATATGTTCCTATGATATGGTACCTGTGACTCGCTATGTGGCTAATAGAAGGTAAAAATAGTAAACAAGGCATTTTAGCTTCGTAATTTAACTAAAAACAATTTTAAAAAAAATGGCACAATATAACTAAAAACGATTTTTAAAAAAATGGCACGGGCACGGAAATGTGTGTTTTTTGAGAAGATTTTTTTTTCAAATGAAAATTGGTTCGCGATGTGCCGGAACAGCACAATACGATTAAGCAAACGGGCCGCACGACACGATTAAAAAATGGCACGGCATAGACGCGATTAAGTAAACGGGCCAGCACGGCACGACACGAAGTACGATTGGCCTGAAGCTAGGCGTTTGGCGCCTCTAGATCTATATCCGGTTTTGTATTTGTGGATCTCCGATTGACAACTACTACATATCAAATCATGAATGAAATTCACACTTAAATTCACTCTTTGTTTTTACCCAGATGAGTAGAGAATGGTCTCAAAGGCTAATTATTCTCGGTCTGTTGCTGTTCTCGATCGACTATTTTTGTCACCTTAGTTGCCTCTGGTCGTCAGAATTAGTACTAAACTCCAACCTCTCCCTCCCTCCCTCTTTTCATATCCCAATCCTTTGGAAAATTGCTTCTGATGGACCGCAGTGTTTTGGGCAAAACTCCAGATATTGCATCGGAAAGCTTGTAAAAGATTTGGCTACGTACCTTCACATTGATATGGGGCATGGTTCGGAGGTATTCATGTAATGTAGAAGGTCCTCAAGTATTAGGATTATCGCAAAATGAATTTTGAAGGGCATAGGGCATAGGGCTCTGATGTAGATGGCCCTCAAGTATTAGTATTGATTCTTTGTGTCCGATACAGTGTGTGGATTCAACAACCCATTTGTGTGGAGGTGACTTTGGGAACTGGCGGCAAAATTCTCAATGCACGGAAGATCATTTAGCTCTCCGCATCTCCTGATGGGCTATTGTGCTCTTGCAAAACCATGTGTTAAGGGAATCGAAGAAGCAAGGGAAAAACCTCAAGATTATGCTCGACACAAGGTATTCAAAATCTTAATGGCAGGACTTCCATAATTACTCTAATTCAAATGAAGAACTTGACGTATGTAACACTAATGCAAAAGCAACATTAACAAACTTGGAAACTGAACTTCAGAGAGAAAATGATGGCTTTTCAGTCAACGATCATTTTCCATTTTGGTTATCTTGGAAAGGAATTCCCACCCAAAAGATAGCAACGGTGATGGTTCTAAAAACTGTAGTGGGAATGGGATGGTTGGCAACTTATCTCTACTTGATGTACAAACTTACATATTGACTCTTTTTTTTTTTTTTTTAGGGCATTTTTGCATATGGATTGCCAATTGGTGCATGAGCAGATCGTATGGGAAATGGAATGGGCTGCCACCATAGTTAAGTGAGCCTAGATTGCGCGCAAACCTTCCTAGTGATGCATAAGGCAACCGTTTTTGGATGGAAATGAAAAAACTAAAATCTCCGAGGAACTACTTTTTCCTTGTTAGATTTACCACTTTCACTCCAAGCTTCACTTGACCCCAAAACTATATATATGTATGTGTGTATATATGAATACTTGCTGCCTTCGTCCCTTTTTATTTGCCTCTTAACTCCATTTTGGACTGAAAATAATGCAAGAATGTACTGCTCACTTTCATAAAATCGATCATCGTCCAAAGAATACTTAAGTACAATGTCGAATGCCATTTTTACTCTAGCAAGACAATGCCATGTTCATTTTTATTCTACCGGGCAAGTGTCATATCAGTGGGCCTTGCCCGTGAGCCTCTCACTAGTATACCAAATAAATCATCTTTTATGTTGATTAGTAGAAACTTGATACCAGTTGGATTTTTGAACCATCTGGAGATTTGACTACCTTGCTGCTAGGGCTGCAAAGGAGATCAGCTCTCACTTGAAGTGCAAAATCACGCTTAGATCAAACTCACATCCACCATAAATAAACGGTTATCTAAATTGATGCACACTCAAGTTGCCACGATTGTTTGTGGGCAAAATAAAGTGATGTAAATTTTGTGCCTTCAAGTAAAAGACAAACTCAACAGTCTTCTTTTTGCTTGTGTCAGTCAGGCGTGGGAAGTTCCTATATTCCAACAGCATAATTTGGGCAGAGAGATGTTACCAAGATCAATTGCTGTCTAAAGTAAATTGTCTCTGAAGATTGATGTGTCATGACTATTACACACCTAAACTTAGAATGCATTTGTACATGTAATGGCAAAGAGAGGAGCATAAACAGAAGCTATATGTACTCCCCCTATTCTACAAAGCTTATATTACTAGTGTGGTTTTTGTCTTCCATCCTAAGTGCAAGTCCCTCAATATCACACACCTTATTTTTGCAGACGATCTCTTTGTTCTTTGCAGAGCTGAGGAGGGTTATTTTCAGCTGATTGCGGATGCTTTATTATATTTCTACCACTTCTCAGGGTTACACCCCAACATGCAAAAGAGGTCCATTTTCTTCGCTGGGGTTGATGTTTCTTCTAGAGATGCTTTAAAAAGGACTTTACCTATTTCAGAAGGGTCTCTCCGAGTGAAATATTTGGGAGTCCCTCTCATTTCTACTAGACTCAGTTGAAGGAAAAGATCATGGGGAAAATTCAGTCACTGTCTAATAAGACTCTTTCCTATGGTCGCAGATTACAGTAGTTAAGTCAGTTCTCTTTCATATTCAAATCTATTGGTCTTCCATCTTTATATTATCTCAAAGAGTGCTGAATGATATGGAGAAGTTGCTTAGAGCTTTCCTTTGGACTGTTCCGGAGTTGAAACACTCTGGTGCTAAGGTGGTTTGGCATGCGATCTGTACTCCTAAAGAAGGGGAGGTTGGGTCTACGGTTGTTGAAAACATGGAAAAAAGGCTTCTGTGTTAGACACCTATGGGCTGTTTGTTGAAAACATGGAACAAGGCTTCTATGGTTAAATCTTGGCCTCAATACCAGAGGTTTGGTGATCATATGGGGTTTCAATGTGGGGAGATCGTTGTCTACTAAGGTAGCTTCTATCATTCACAATGGGACTTGGAATTGGCCAAGGCCAAGATGTGTCATTACCTGGGAGATTGCCTGAAATACTGACCCTAATTTGGTTCCTTATGTGTCTCTTCCTGATTCTGTGAGATGGATTTTGGGTAGCTCTTGGGTATATACGGCTAAGTCAGCTTGGCAGGCTCTTTGAGATGCTTTTCCCATTGTTCCATGGGCAAAATGTGTAAGGTTTACCCGTCATGTTCCAAGGTGGGCTTTTATAGAATGGCTTGCTTTCCTGGGAAGGCTTTCAACTAAGGACAGGTTGCATAGCTAGGGCTTGGCTGTGCTTAGAAGGTGCTTGCTCTGTCACGTTGAAGATGAAACCCATGACCGTTTATTTTGTGTATGTGAATATTCCAAGGCAGTATGGAATCTGATTCTGCAGAAGAATAACGTTGTCCGGCCTTGTACTAGATTGGCTAGTGAGATTGATTGGGTTGTGGCTCGTAGGTCCAGTGATTCATGTTCTAGCAGAGTCTATGAGCTGTCAATGGCTGCTACCATTTATTGGTTGTGGAGGGAAAGAAACATGAGGCAGTTTCAAGGTCTCATAATGTCTGCCTCTGCTTTGGGTGCTTTGATCATAGAGGTTAGAGCTTGCTTAAGCTCTTGCAGAGGGTTGAAGGCCAGCGATTCTAACCAATTGTTAGCCAGGAGTCTTAGTTCCAGGATTTTTAGTCCCTTGTACTATGTTGGCTGTTGGCTGTTTTGTTGTTTTTCTAGATGGCTAGTGATGTGGTAGATTTGGTCTGTTGTATGGGACTTTCTCTCAGTTTCTAGTTTGGTTGCTTTTACAAAATGGTTAACTTACCAAAAAAAGTTAATGTTTCAAGATAGATATCACAAATATCATTATGCATTCACAATTATCAATATGTTTTTCCTCAATATTGATGCACTTTTTACACACTATCTGCCGCCCACTCTTATTAGTACAACAGCAAAAAGCAACAATACTGGTACACTAGAGCAATGCCATCTTAGCAAATTCAACTTTCTTATCAAGACCATAAATGAATACTACTAAAGTTGCCTTTCACAATACAATAACCAAAGGACGGTGTTGAAATGTTCTTGAACTAACCAAAAGGGATTGGCTAGTGGCCAAGGCTTGGGATTTAGGATTTGCTTCCTCATAAAGTCTCATGTTTGAAATTTCTCAGGTGCTATCAACTCCTTTGGAGCCAGTGCATACGGTGGGCTTATGGTCTCTTAGGATTATCGAGGTGTGCTACGCTGGCCTGGACACCTGATTATAAAAAATAAAATGTTTGTGAACTAGCCGTTCAAAAAAAAAAATCTGTGAACTATACATTCTTTTCACGTGATTCTCTGGGAAATTAACCCGTGTCATCTCATAGCTCAACATTTGCTAGGTCCACATTTTATTTTTGTCTGTCACGGTATATAGTTTGGCAACATTTAATGTCAAACAGAAATGTGCATTATGGTTGAAAACTAGGCTGAACTCTTCAGCCCGCAATGTAAGGCTTTTAAACCTAGAAAAGGCCACAAATTTTGACATCTGAGCTACATTTTAATTGACTTGAGAGGTTAAAAAATCAATCGTCTTGTGAAATAATGATCCCGCCATCGTATATTGTTATCAGATTGTTTATGTTCATAAATATGAAGGCTTAGAAGTGCAAATATTTCAGAAAAACATAGGATTTTTAATAGTCAAGAGTCAAGACTGTCGTGAAATGTAACACTGCAACAACGCTCTTATTTATTCGAATAAGAAACGGAAGCTTACACAAACAAGTCAAGAACTTAGGTAACTCAATTCCTGAGCGATTTCAATTTGTTCCTTGAGAGTTCCATAAAGCGTCTCAACAAGATTCAGCAGGAACCCATCCGATCCATGTTTTGCTAACAAGGAAACTGACACGGGAAGATTGTCATACGTTCCTACTGGTATGCTCACCTGTGAAATTGACCAACTTCAAAAATACTATTCTGGTAATCAAGAAGCTAAATATTAAGTTAATATGCTACCCACACACACTTTCGTATACATTTCAAAAATACTATATTGGTAATCACTAATCAGGAAGCTAAATATTATGTTCATGTGCCACAAAAAGACTCGCATTTTTGTTCGTAATATATGGAGAGAGAGAGAGAGAGAGAGAGAGAGAGAGAGAGAGAGAGAGAGCGACCTGGCAGAAGCCAGATACTCCTGCAACAGACAACAGGCTAAAAGCCCTGGCACGAAATGTTTCCAATGTAGATGGCTCCGTTTGTAATTTTGGTGGAGGCCCAGGAACTGTGGGGATTGCTAGGATACCATAGTCCTACATAAATAAACAAGAATGAATAATGAAGGTAAGACCGGGGACTAAGTTGTCAATATGTTGTATTCTGTTTTGTTGAGGAAGACTAAGTAAGAGTTGAAGCTCCGAAAGGAGAATCTGAAATTTTTTTAGTCGAGTTATGAACACATCAACCTTAGGTCTCAGCAATATCATCGTTGGAACTTTTTTTCAAAAAAGAATCGAAACCTCTTACGGTGGAAAGACCAGATGGAAGGGTGACTGCTAGGTTTGGCATGTTAGGGAAGGCCTTTAAGTCAGGAAAGTGATCATCCAAATTATTCCCTGACTACAAATGTAGACTGGACAAAAAATCAAAAACAGTTGTTTCTTCCAATTTTGCGAATAATATTACTGACATGAGTTCCACATACTGGAGAAGAACTCCGTTAAATGATATGCCCCTCAATATAACTTTACAGGCCCAAGATGCAAGGATTAAAATTTTGTTTTGGTATGTTGTTTTGGTTGGCTAGGAAAAGTAAACGTTTCCGAACAGTTCAAACATAATCAGAACACAATGAAAATGCCAAAGAAGTTGGTCCTATATGAATAAGTCATTATTGCAGATTGCTGATGTCTGTCAATAACAACAGGATGTATCAGTATGTATCATAGAGTATCGAGATGTTTCGATGCATTTCAGTAGGAACATAGGAATATTAGGATTCCACTAGTGTTTCATATAGGTTACATAGAAATGGAAACTTTATGGCTGTCCCAATAGAAACCAAACAAAATTTTATTCCTTGCCAGGAGTATATGAAATCTATCGTCCACCAGTACAAATGCTCAGCTCTACAATATTCCTTTTGGCATAGTAGACAAACCATTTGCCGATATCTCGACCTATGCATATGCATCTAAGAAGCACGCGTATGGGTATGGGTACTGTTGGGTATGACTATGACAAATATGTTTTTATAATTAGAGCAATAAATTACACATAATAAATGCACTTCAAATAAAGGAAATAGCTAAATGACTTGGGCAAATCCACCATCAAATAATAGTTTAATGTCAAACTTAAGGTACAAATCAAAATTTAATGCCATTATACAAAATAACCTACCAAAATCTTTATCCTGAAATCTTGCTAAGCATAGAAAAGTTAACTCGTCGTTATCAACTTAGCTTCATCTCTGTGTTCGGTATGGCTTGACATATATAGGGGTACTTCTAGGCTATGTAGCACCGACACTCCAAAAGGGCGCCGTGTCCACGTATTGGACACGGGGACACGGGGACACGGCGGGGACACGCGGGGAAACGTATTGGACACGCCACGTGGCGTGTCCAATAATTTTTATTATTTTTTGATAGGGGACACGGCGGGGACACGGCTGGGGACACGGCGGGGGACACGCCGGGGACACGGCTGGGGGTCAAAATGTAATATTTTTTAAAATTTTGGGGGTTAATATGAAATTATTCAAAATATTTGGGTTAAACTGTAATTTTTCCTTTAAAAAAAAGTTATACAATTTGTGAACTTATTCATATACAATGGTTCATAATTTTTAATATATATATGTAAATATATTTATTTATTATTTATTTATACACGTGGCGTGTCCCCCGCCGTGTCCGTATCCCCATTTTTTTAGAATTGCCGTGTCCCGTGTCCGTGTCCGTATCCGTGTCCGTATCCGTTTCCGTGTCCGTGCTACATAGCTTCTAGGGCAAGGCAAAAGTCGAAGAGAAAAGTTTCGGTACGTTTCTCTTATATCCGGTACGGATTTTGAAGCACCATGCAAATTACTGGTACCTGGTACGTTACGTGTACGACTACAAAGGGGTTTTAGAAGTACACGTGCTTCATAGATATGCATAATTGAAGCTCAGAAATTTTGGATGACTCAAAGGATATACAAGGATGGAACTTTACCAACTTTACTTGGCTTTTGAGATATCAGGGAGAGAGGAAGATAGAGAATACCCCTAAGAGAGCAGTGAGAGCAGCACGTAGTTCAGTCTTCACCAAGTGGCAGACATTGAGATTTTCATCTGTTGACCTCACGGCTTCCCACACTCGTTCCGATATACCAGGACCCAAATCAGGTTTAACTGAACTAACCCACTCACCATGATTATTCTTGAATTCAGACCTATCAAGGCAATTGACTGACGAGTAAACACACGGATGAAAAACGGTCTTATTCATGTCGGAATAAGAAACAAAATGATCCCTATTCCCAAATAAGATTACTTCATAAGGTTCACCTTTGAAGCAGCCTCATGACACTTGAGAGAGCTGCCAAGGGCGCAACATTATATTCTTGATTCTCAAGTCTGTCGCCCATGAAATGCTTCAAAGTTGGAACGTTGTCTTTAACATAGTCCCCAAGGCACGCATACTTTACAATGTGATCTGCATCACTAAATGGTGATTTAAATCAAACTTAGGAGTGCAGCAGAATGATGACTTCATAGCATCTGTGCACAAGTGAGATTTGCTTAATCAATCAAAGCCCATTAAGAAACAACATGGAACCTATGCCCTTGGCAGCTGAGTAAAACTACAAGCACCGACAATTTGTAAACATTTAGCCTCCTTACCACCAAATAGCTTCTCCACCGTTTTAACAAGGACCGAAGTTACTCGATGACTTGGGATGCTTAGAAGCTGGAAACAATCTTCTGCAATAGTGATGTGAGTAGGTTTCACAGGTTCCACCACAGGCAACTGCAATAATACCCGTCCGACTTGGTACAGGATAGCAGCATCCCTAGCAAACCACCCTGAATAACAAGTGCCTGACTATGAATTATGTGCTGCTTAAAAAAGTACTAGAAGTTGCGAATACTCATCTTCACAAGTAATGCAAACCAATCAGACAATGAACAGAATGGCATGGACACAAGAGTGCCCCAAAAACATAACATTGGCATGGACACAACAGCCAAGCTAGTACAATGATATTCTCGTACTTCCTGTCCAGATTGGGAGTCATTTTCATTGGAAAAAACAATGCACAATGCACCTAAACTAATGAATTTTTGTGATAAATGTTGTTGCGTGGCAAAGTCACAAGTTGGATGCAGTGGTCTGACAAATGGCTATCATGGTAGATTTTTTTACGGATTGAGAATGTTCTTCAACATGTTAGTTTACCGTTGTGGGAAAAATCAGAGAGAAGTTCGCTTATTGGGTCAAAGGCTTGAAACATATTTGCATTCCCACATCATATTTTCTGCATTTTCCACATTCAGGGTTTCGTGTCGCTATATTAAACTAATTGCATAAGACGCATAGTTTAATGTCTCCGTTCCTCTCCCTCCCCTTGGTCAGGACCCAGGAGAGCTACTTCCTGCAGCCACAGGTCCCTAGTGCTTCATTGTTACGAGTCCCTGCAAGATAAGGCAAAAAAGCTTTCATGGTACACAATGTAGATGCTTCCTTACCGACAGTGTCGAAACTTTGTGCCATAGGGATGACCCCAGATGTTGAAACCACACCATGAGAAGGCCGAAGCCCTAAAATCCCACAGTATGATGCTGGAACTCTTACACTTCCTCCAGTATCGGTGCCTATGACAAACAAAACCTTTTGGTCCAACTTATGAAGCAAAAATAGAAAAACAAGCTTATAATAAAGGCATAACTCACCCAAGGAGAAATCTACAAGCATTCCACCAACTGCAACTGCTGATCCACTAGAAGATCCTCCAGGCACCCGATCTGGTGCACAAGGATTTTTTGGAGTCCCATAATGCTTGTTTTCTCCATTTATGCTGCCCCAAAACATGTATTTCAGTTAAAGTTTTACAATCAGAAGAGAACTCTAAAGATCCTTCTCTGTCGAAAAAGTATTTAAGAAGATGCTGAAGACAAGATATCTTTAACCAACTTTGAAACTTGTGTTTCAATGCAGGATTACATGCGATGGATTGTCATTTTGCCTAGAGTTGACATGATTCTATAAAAGTTCTATTTGATTATGACCAAGGTTTCCAAATGCCCTACGTAATTGGCATTATGTATTTATCTAATCTTCTGCCACTTATTGGAAGTGTTTGCAAAAACAATCCACCAAAAAACTATTGCATATGGAGTTGAAAACCATCAATGAACTGTTCTACTTTCTCCGTTTCTTCATTTCTCGAGATATTGGAGAAAAAAAAGCCCTGAACTCTTGGGAGGACCTTGCTTGTAAGACGGGATACAGTGGTGTGGCATCAATTAAATAATCTGCTTTTCAAGCTAAAGATACAATCCTAGCAACCAGCAGTGAGAAAGTGATTACAACAATATCTAGATACACATCAACATTGTTTCCCAGCTTGCATATACCATTTCTCAGTTAGTAATTGCATGTCCCGAAAAACTAGGGAGAGAGAGAGAGAGAGAAGTTCACTGCAGATTCATTAGTGTCTTTCAATGTGAAATAAGCTGGATATAATTTGTTGAACGTAAAAATACAACGACTGCACGATATTTGCAGAGTTATCGCAAAATTTTCTGCAGCTGGGTACTTCAAGTCGCCATTCTCACATGAATTCATTGTCCCCAACTTCCAGGAAATATATTAGCACAGATATACATATGAACCACATAAGTCAAGAAACAAACAGATTTTGTCCTCCTAAAACCCCTTCCAACAAGAACAAACAGCTTCAGTATAAGAACAGTGTGTTAAAACCCAACCTGTATGCCATTTCATCCATGACAGTTTTACCCACACATGTAGCACCTCCACTTAACACAGCCAAAACGGCCGGAGCTGTTGTTGTAGCAGCCAAATGAGTCCGTGCCCAATCAGGATTTCCAAACCCAGTAACATATCCCACCATGTCAAATCTGCATGGATATTTTACTCTGATTAAAATGAAATTAAAAAAAAAAAAACCACAAACATGCTAAAATATAAAGAATTGTTAGATTAATGAATTAGTTCGTTGTAAGGAGTTTCATTATTTATCCTTAGTATGTAAATAGTTAATTAGTTAGGACCTCATTGTAATTGTTGTATCTTGCGTTGTATATATACCCAGTTTAATGAAAGTTACCCTAATTTTTGGGTTTTCCACAAATCGATACTGTCTTCTCTCAACTTTACATGGTATCAAAGCAGAGATTCTAACCCTAACGTGGGATTTCCCTTGCACCAATCTTGAACAGTGCTGCGTGAACAGTAACCGATGAACAGTTCCGCATGAACAGTAACCGATGAACAGTAGCATTATGCTATATCAACCAGTTTCAGCCCTATTTGCCACTCAAATTTGAAACCTAGGGTTCACCGACAGTCTTCTGGCCCTCTTCGGACCTCTGACCATTGCTTTCCGGCATGTTAGATTAATGAATTAATTTGTTGGACGGAGTTTCATTATTTATCCTTAGTATGTAAATAGTTAATTAGTTAGGACCTCATTGTAATTGTTGTATCTTGCGTTGTATATATACCCAGTTTAATGAAAGTTAACCCTAATTTTGGGTTTCCACAAATCGATATTGTCATCTCTCAACTTTACATGGTATCAGAGCAGGCAATAGATCCTGGGTTCGAAACTCACCGCCTACCTAATGATTAAAATTTACACGTGTTTAGCCCACTTATAAAAGAGAGTCTGGCTACACGTGAGGGAAGGTGTTAAGAATATAAATAATAAAGTTGCCCCCTCTCTCTAACAGCTTAAGCTTTTAGATGAGTTGGTGGTTAATAATCTAATATGGTATCAGAGCAGAGATCCTAACCCTAACCCTAACCCTAACGTGGGATTTCCCTTTCACCAAATCTTGAACAGTGTTGAGTGAACAGTAACCCGTGAACAGTAACGCGTGAACAGTGTCGCGTGAACAGTACCCGTGAACAGTGTCGCGTGAACAGTTCGGTGAATAGTGTTTTGTGAACAGTACCGATGAACAGTAGCATACTACTATATCAACCAGTTTCAGCCCTATTTGCCACTCAGATTTGAAACCTACGGTTCACCGACAATCTTTTGGCCTTGTTCGGACCTCCGACCACTGCTTTCCGGCGTCGCCTTCCCTCACCGGAGCTCGCCGGAGTTTTTCAGGTCGTTTCACGTTCAAGTCAGGTACTTTCAAGCTTCCGCTGCTGCTATTTGAGTTCGACCGAGTCAGTTTGAATTAAACCTAGTGAGTTTGGCTCCTGGATTGTTCTTACGGCATTTTTTAGTAGATTGTTACTACTATCTCTGGTTGTTGGTAGTTGATTGTTCGTGGATTGTTGAAGTTTGGGGCCCCAATTGATTGGGTATTGCTTATTTTGAGTTGATTCCCTTGATTGGAGTTGTTTTTGGGAATTGTTAGTGTCTGGTACTTGTTCACTATCTTCTGTTGATATGGCGGGTAATCCCAACCACGTTCCAACTGGCCCTCTTTCTCGGGAGGAGATACAAGCTCTCAAGCACCTACTGGCCAGGCTTGATACTCCATCTACTATAGCTCCTATCTCTACTGCAGCTTTCTCTACAAGTATTCTAGCTAATGCATCCTCTTTTCCGTGGATCATAGATTCTGGTGCCACAGATCATATGACAGGCTGTTCTTCATTTTTCGATTCCTACTCTACATGTTCTGGTAAGGATAAGGTTCGAGTGGCAGATGGATCCCTATCTGGTGTTATTTAAGGGAAAGGTTCCATTCGATGCTCTCCAACCCTTCCTCTTTCTTCAGTTTTTCATGTGCCAAATTTTCCTACTAACCTTCTCTCTGTTAGTAGTATTACACAATCCTTAAATTGCTCAGTGACCTTTTTTCCTACACATTGTGTCTTTCAGGAACTGGGTACAGGAAAGGTGATTGGCAGTGGTAGATCATGTGATGGCCTTTATTATCTAGAGTCTGCTCCTCGTCCGTCTCCTTCACCCATGCCAAGTGGTCTGGCTCTGCAAGTAGATACGAGTCCAAGTCTCTCTATGTTACATCAGTGGCACCGTAGATTGGGTCATCCATCTTATGGGATTTTAGAAAAACTTTTTCCTAATCTAACTAAACATTGTCATCGGAGTCAGTTTTTTTTGTGAAGCCTGTGAGCTTGGAAAACATAAGCGTTCTTTTTATGCACCTATTAACAAAAGAAGTGAGTCCCCGTTTATGATTATTCACACTGATGTCTGGGGGCCCTCTCCTGTTACTTCTATTAAGGGGTATCGTTGGTTTGTCACTTTTATCGACTGTTATTCTCGTGCTACTTGGGTGTTTTTACTTAAATCAAAGAGTGAAGTTTTTTCTTGTTTTCAATCTTTTCATGCGATGGTGAGTACTCAGTTTGATGCAAAAATTAAAATTCTCCGTAGTGATAATGGCACTGAGTATATTGATAAAGGTTTTAGAGCTTTTCTTGATGAGCGTGGTATTCTGTTTCAGACGACTTGTGTTGACACTCCACAACAAAATGGAGTTGCTGAACGCAAGAATCGTCATTTGGCTGAGGTTGCTCGGTCTTTTTTGTTTACCATGAATGTTCCAAAATTCTTATGGGGAGAAGCCATTTTAACTGCCGCTTATCTTATCAATCGTATGCCATCTAGTGTTCTCAACTTCAGGACTCCCATAGAGTGTCTTCCTAGCAGTTATCATGCTATCACTCTTCCCCCGAGAGTTTTTGGTTGTGTGTGCTTTGTCCATGCACCCCACCCTTCCGGAGGTAAGTTAGGTCATACATAAAGCCCATAAATGTATTTTTGTTGGGTACTCTCCTACCCAGAAGGGATACAAGTGTTATGATTCACATTCTAGAAAGTTTTTAGTCTCCATGGATGTCACTTTTTGGGAAAGAGAGTCTTTTTATTCCCTCTCCAAGTCATCTCTTCAAGGGGAGTCTAATCAGAAAGAAGAGATGTTTACTATGTATAATCATGGTGAGGGGGAGCACCTATTTTATAATCATGTTGATGGAGAGAAAGAAATAGTATTTTATAATCAAGTTGAGGGAGAGAAAGAAACAGTATCTGCTGAAGAGGCAACACATGGCATGGGCGATGACACTGATGGACTTCCAGCACGGTTGCAAGGCAACTTAAAGACCTATGCTAGACAGAAAGATGGGAAGTCCTCCCATGTGATACCACTCTGTCAATCACCATTGCCTACTCTAGTTCCAGACTCCTCAGCTGACTCATCTGGTAATGATTCTCCTCCTGTTAATGATTCTCCTCTCTCAGTTGACTTATCTAGTAGTGATTCTTCTCTTATTGAACCTCCTGTTATTGATGATCGTCCTATTGCTATTCGAAAAGAGAAAAGATCATGTACTCTACATCCCATCTCCCAATTCGTGTCTTATGATCGTTTATCTCCTTCATATTATGCATTTGTTTCGTCTCTTTCCTCTATATCTATTCCACAGAATTGGAAGGATGCGTTAGTCATACCCGAATGGAAAAGAGCTATGGTAGAGGAGATGACAGCTTTAAAAAAGAATGGCACTTGGGAGCTAGTACCACTTCCTAGAGGAAAGAAATCAGTGGGATGTAAGTGGGTATTTACTGTTAAACAGAATGCAGATGGTACAATTGACAGATACAAAGCTAGATTGGTCGCCAGAGGGTTCACTCAAACCTACGGTATTGACTATGAGGAGACATTTGCTCCAGTAGCAAAGATGAATTCTGTGCGAGCTTTACTTTCCTGTGCAGCTAACCTGAATTGACCACTTCAACAGTTTGATGTAAAAAATGCATTCCTTCACGGTGATCTAGATGAGGAAGTGTATATGGATATTCCACCAGGTTTTTCTTCCGCTGCAAGTGAGGGAAAGGTGTGCAAATTGAAGAAGGCATTGTATGGTTTGAAGCAGTCACCTAGGGCTTGGTTTGGCAGATTCTCAAAGGCCATGCTGAGTTTCAGCTACAAACAGAGCCACGCTGACCATACTCTATTCATTAAGAGGAGTGATGGTAAGATTGCTGTCCTTATTGTTTATGTTGATGATATAATAATGACAGGTGACGATGTGAATGAAATTCATAATTTGAAGTCTCGACTTGCCCAAGAATTCGAGATTAAGGACTTGGGAGCGATGAGATACTTCCTTGGAATGGAAGTGGCAAGATCTGATAGAGGTATTTTTATCTCTCAACGAAAATATATTCTTGATCTTTTGGAAGAAACAGGCATGTTGGGTTGTAAGCCTGCAGATTCTCCTATTGAGCCAAATCATCATTTGAGTGGAGATATGGGCGAACGTACTAATAAGGAGAGGTATCAGCGACTTGTTCGGCGACTGATATATTTAGCTCACACCCGGCCGGATATTACCTATGCAGTGGGTGTAGTTAGCCAGTTTATGCATGATCCTCGTATTTCACACCTGGATGCAGTTTATCGTATTTTGAGGTATCTCAAATCAGCTCCAGGAAGAGGAATTCTGTTCTCTAATCATGGCCATTTACGGTTGGAGGCTTTTACTGATGCTGACTGGGCTGGTTCTGTGGATGATAGACGTTCTACCTCTGGCTATTGTACCTTTATTGGAGGGAATTTGGTTACTTGGCGAAGTAAAAAGCAATCAGTGGTTGCTAGATCTAGCGCAGAGGCAGAGTACAGAGCCATGGCTCACGGTGTTTGCGAGCTCTTGTGGCTCCAAACCTTATTACGTGATTTGGGTTTCATTGACAGTGGTCCTATGAAACTCTACTGTGATAATAAGGCTGCTATAAACATTGCTCATAATCCTGTTCAACATGATAGAACGAAGCATATTGAGATTGACAGACACTTCATCAAGGAGAAACTGAGCGAGGGTTCGATATGTATGCCTTTTGTGAGATCTGGAGATCAGTTGGCTGATATATTCACAAAGGGACTTGGCAGCAAGAGTTTCCACCCTATTGCATTCAAGTTGGGCTTGATAGATATCTTCGCACCAACTTGAGGGGGAGTGTTAGATTAATGAATTAGTTTGTTGGACGGAGTTTCATTATTTATCCTTAGTATGTAAATAGTTAATTAGTTAGGACCTCATTGTAATTGTTGTATCTTGCGTTGTATATATACCCAGTTTAATGAAAGTTAACCCTAATTTTGGGTTTCCACAAATCGATATTGTCATCTCTCAACTTTACACGGCATCGCCTTCCCTCACCGGAGCTCGCCGGAGTTTTCCAAGTCGTTTTACGTTTAGGTCAGGTACTTTCAGGGTTCCGCTGCTGCTATTTGAGTTCGACCAAGTCAGTTTGAGTTGAACCAGTGAGTTTGGGCACCTTTTCTGCAATTTCTGGGTTGGTCTTCTCTTGTTTGCTGCTGGTTGTAGTGTTTTGGGTGTGTAGTTGCACTGTAATTTGTGTTTTGTGGTTCTGTTTCTTTGTTAATTCAGAGCATATATTGCTTGCTAGTGGTTGGTTTTTTCAGTTTTTGAGAGGTTATTTTTTAGCCTAGTGAGTTTGGCTCCTAGATTGTTCTTGCGGGATTTTTAGTAGATTGTTACTACTATCTCTGGTTGTTGGTGGTTGATTGTTCGTGGATTGTTGAAGTTTGGGGCCCCAATTGATTGGGTATTGCCTATTTTGAGTTGATTCCCTTGATTGGAGTTGTTTTCGAGAATTTTTATTGTCTGGTACTTGTTCACTACCTTCTGTTGATATGGCGGGTAACCCCAACCATGTTCCAACTAGCCCTCTTTCTCGGGAGGAGATACAAGTTCTCAGGCACCTACTGGCCAGGCTTGATACTCCATCTACTATAGCTCCTACCTCCACTGCAGCTTTCTCTACAAGTATTCGAGCTAATGCATCCTATTTTCCGTGGATCATAGATTCTGGTGCCACAGATCATTTGACAGGTTGTTCTTCATTTTTCGACTCCTACTCTACATGTTCTGATAAGGATAAGTTTGAGTGGCAGATGGATCCCTATCTGGTGTTATTTCAGAGAAAGGTTCCATTCGCTGTTCTCCAACCCTTCATCTTTCTTCAGTTCTTCATGTGCCAAATTTTCCTACTAATCTTCTCTCCGTTAGTAGTCTTACACAGTCCTTAAATTGCTCTGTGACCTTTTTTCCTACGCATTGTGTCTTTCAGGAACTGGGTACAGGGAAGGTGATTGGCAGTGGTAGATCATGTGATGGCCTTTATTATCTGAAGTCTGCTCCTCGTCCGTCTCCTTCACCCATGCCAAGTGGTCTGGCTCTACAGGTAGATACGAGTCCAAGTCTCTCTATGTTACATCAGTGGCACCGTAGATTGGGTCATCCATCTTATGGGATTTTAGAAAAACTTTTTCCTAGTCTAACTAGAAAATGTTCTCGGAGTTAGTTTTTTTGTGAAGCCTGTGAGCTTGGAAAACATAAGTGTTCTTTTTATTCACCTATTAACAAAAGAAGTGAGTCCCCATTTATGATTATTCACACTGATGTCTGGGGGCCCTCTCCTGTTATTTCTCTTAAGGGGTATCGTTCGTTTGTCACTTTTATCGACTGTTATTCTCGTGCTACTTGAGTATTTTTACTTAAATCAACGAGTGAAGTTTTTTCTTGTTTTCGATCATTTCATTCGATGGTGAGTATTCAGTTTGATGCAAAAATTAAAATTCTCCGTAGTGATAATGGCATTGAGTATATTGATAAGGGTTTTAGGGCCTTTCTTGATGAGCGTGGTATTCTATTTCAGACGACTTGTATTGACACTCCACAACAAAATGGAGTTGCTGAACGCAAGAATCGTCATTTGGCTGAGGTTGCTCGGTCTCTTTTGTTTACCATGAATGTTCCAAAATTCTTATGGGGAGAAGCCATTTTAACTGCCGCTTATCTTATCAATCGTATGTCATCCAGTGTTCTCAACTTCAGGACTCCCATCGAGTGTCTTCCTTGCAGTTATCATGTTATCACTCTTCCCCTGAGAGTTTTTGGTTGTGTGTGCTTTGTCCATGCACCCCACTCCTCGGGGGGTAAGTTGGGTCATAAAGCCCATAAATGTATTTTTGTTGGATACTCTCCTACCCAGAAAGGTTACAAGTGTTATGATTCACATTCTAAAAAGTTTTTAGTCTCCGTGGATGTCACTTTTTGGGAAAGAGAGTCTTTTTATTCCCTCTCCAAGTCATCTCTTTAGGGGGAGTTTAATTAGGAGGAAGAGATGTTTACTATGTATAATCATGGTGAGGGGGAGCACCTATTTTATAATCATGTTGAGGGAGAGAAAGAAACAGTATCTACTGAAGAGGGAACACATGACATGGGCGATGACACTGATTGATGAGTATTAGTCTTAGTCTCACATTGGTCAAATGAGTTATGTAATAAGTAATCTCATAATATATAATATTGTTTTGTGTTAAGGGTTCATTAACACCCTATACACTTTTCTTATTCTTCCAAACAACATCCTGAAAAATGCCCAAAAGGGGGATCCAGTGGCTGTCATTGTTTTACTATGAGTTTGGGATCACTTATAAAAATGTAATTGATCATCTCCAGTCCTTTTGAGGACTAGACGGTCCTATCTGACCCAATTCAATGATTGGGAGAGGAGACCATTCATTTCTTAGACCTTGTCAAGAACATTAGGAACGCCCAAAAAATCATATTGATTGGAAATTTTTTTATGTGTTTTCGAAAAAAAAGCTATCTCGAGAAAAATGAGATTCAATCCAGTGTTGCATTGTTATGTTTCTCAAGAAAAATTTGTTCCGAAAACATATCAAGCAAAATCCAACCAATATGATTTTTGGCGTGGCTAATGTTCCCGACGAGGTCTAAAAAGTGAACGGTCTTCATAATCGAATTGGGTTCAGGAAGGGCCCGAAAATGGGCTAGATAGGACTGTCCAGTCCCTCAAAAGGACTAGGGAGGTTCCAATTCCTATAAAGACTTCATAACTGTTGACTTTGACCCAACAAAAATTAGAGATGAGATGCTCTTTTTGATTAAAGAGATTAAAGATATGTACGTTCATATTGTAGACCTCAAATGGCCTATCGTTCATGCAAAAAAAATAAAGACAGTCCGATATAGATGAAAACTTTGCCAAATCATATCAGCCTGAATAGAAATGAACAGTGACCATGTTCATATAAATGTCGATGTACAATTAACGTGACTTTAATGAATGGACGATAAGTACATTAAGACTAACAATACCAAAAAAAAAGAAAAACAAATGGATTTTATAGTATATGGGACCGTGGTAGATGAGAAATTATTCAATGCCCCTCAGGCACGGTTGATTACGAATTTAGAGCACACATCAGGGGTCTACACGAGAGGACATTGAATATCTTCTCGCAGTAGACCCAGTCCGCGTCACATGATAAACACGAGAGGCCATCACATCTCGTTTCCAAAAATTCAGGAGTCGTTATGAGAAGAGGCACTGACTAGAGTATCGTATTGAGTGTAATAAGAGCTGAGGGTGAAGAAGAGGGGGCTTACATGTCTTTGACAGCAAAGGTGAGGCCCTTTAAGGGAAGTTCTTGATCAGGTGAAGAAGAGCTTGGCTGTAGAATGAATTTCTCCATGAAAGCTCCATAATCGGACTCGCCCGCCATTCTCTCTCTCTATCTCTCTCTCTCTCTCAGCACATCCTCGATTTCTAGTGGGGGGAAGATGGATTGGATAAAATAGAATACAGTAAACTGTCCAAAAGGAAAGGACAAAGTCGAACAATCCATGAAAGCCTTGGCTCCGTTTGGAACGGGAAATGAACGGAAAAGAAAGGAAAATTTTAAAAAAAAAATCCCTTCCATTATTTGGTTGGAAGAGGGAGAATGAAAAAAAAATAAGAATTTTAAGTACTCTCATTTTATTTTTTTTTACATTTTCCTTTCCTTTCCATAGGTTCCAAACAGAGAAGGAAAGTGAGAGAAAACAAAAGAAAGTTAAAAAAAATTTCCTCCGATTGTTTGGATTGGATAGAAAACAAAGAATTCTGGTTTTATGAATAGTGAAAATTTCCTACCTTTTTCCCTAATTTCCCTCTCATTTTCTTTCCCTTATTTCCAATCATTTTTCCTCAATTCCAAACAAAGCCGAGTACTGGCCCCACACCTAGGATTAGGATCTCCCCATGTCTTGTCGTTCAAAAGAAAATCGCAAATGTTGTGAACACGCCTCTTGGAAAAAATGATTGAAAAAAAATCTATATTTTGTAGGAAAATTACTCAGCACCCCGAAGCACCATCACAGGAGTTTCAAACTCATTTATCGCTACGCTACACATTGCTGTGCATACCAAGATTAAGCGTATGACTCTCCCATCAAAATGTCGAGTGAAAAGGACTTGGGACGGGACAAGGTGGTTAGGAGTGGATAATCTTTCTATCTTGTGGACTCGTGGAGCTTTGTCACGGGAACAAAATACACAGTATAGACAAAAAAAAAAGTTTGTATTGGGTGCTCTCGATTGTAAATTCTGATTCGTCAACAGGTGATTACTTGTTACTATCAAAATGGTAAATTTATTAGTCTTCATGAATGGAAGCGGACTATGAGGACAAGTGAGGACGAGAAAAAATAAAAAATAAAATAAAAAGGAGTGGAAGAGAGAGAGAGAACCAGAACTAATGTACCACTGAATTTATATGTAATCCACAAGCTAAGAAGTACTTTAAATGTATTTATCACCAACTAATACCTGATATATTCTGCTATTGTCTTCATAAATATCACATGCATTCTATCTAAAATCAGGTACAGTATGAATTATTTAGCATTTGCATCTGATTTAGAATATTGTTGTTTCTGTATTTCGTTGTCTGACGGCTGACGGACACAAGAAATTGTTTCAGTAAATTTATCAAAGAGATAAAAATTCAAGGGTCGAACAACTTGTTCAGATTCTTTCGTGATTTCGCTACAAGGACCACAAGGCTCAAAGACTGTCACAAGGAAGATAATTGTAACAAATGATTATGGAACAAATCAATAACTAACTGTACAGTACTACTGTTCGTTGCTGAGGCAACGTTCAGTCATTTCCATCAGAGTCATCGTCAAAGATATACAAGAATGGAACTAAGGGTGCATTTCCAGAAGATTCGCCATCAACTTCCTCGGTGGTACTCCCGGGAGGTTTCCAACCCAAATGCTGCATGTATAGTTTGTCGTAGGCATCAATACTAAATCCTGAAGCCAGAAACAGTTCTACCTCATGTACAAACCGATCAGTTCTTCCAGTTAAGAAAGGTCTTGCCGCTTGACATACCAAGGCCTTGAAAGTTTCTTCTCGTGTTTCCAGTGTACTTGGAGAGTTTTGGTGTTCAGATCTGAAACATAGAAGTGTTGGGTGTAAATTCATGTAATACAAGAGAATGGAGAGCACAAATTGAAAGTTTAAACAGAAAATCTCTCTATCGGATACTTCACAACTTTGAACAAAACCCAGTTCAAACTTAATTTCAGAAAGTAAAAAATGTAATGGGGTCGAAACAGTGATCTGCTTTGAGTCACATGTTTAATTAATTTTTCAACCAATTTCTGCGCATAGAAGGCAAACGTTCAAATTTACCTCTTCAATGAGTCAATTACACCAAGTATGTGATGGACGATAATTTCAACGTCTTCCTCCTACACAAAGAAAATAAGGGGGGCAATTCGCAATTAGAAACCAAGGTAGTTCCACTTATATAAAGGACAATCTAAAGCAACAATTTTCTGAAGCATTGTGGGGCAAACCAAAAGGGTGCAACGTTGTACTCATAACAATGCTACAAGTTGCACTGTTCTTTGAAGAAAGATGGAGATGTACAATAGCTTATTGCAAGCACTAATTGGAAAATCTAACAAAAATACTGGAGACTTCAAAACAGAATATATCAGAACAAAATATTTACTTATAAATATATATATATATATATAAATATATAAAACCATGAAATCCAGGGTGAAAAAAAAACTTCAGAAGCATCTAGTATCCTGTCCAATGGAGAATAAATCATCGAAAAGGGAAATTTACGTGGATAGGCATGTGTATATGAAAGGTGTTTCCATAACGTGAATAAATACTGGAAACTTAATGTTGTCAGATAGCTTGATATACAGTTGGGTTCATTTCCTAACAGTTAAAAGCTTTTGGGACTACTGGTTGCTTAACATGGTATCAAAGCTCAGGCTGTGAGAGGTCTTGAGTTCAAGTCTCCCCCTTCGCATTTGTTCCCCATTTACATTTTGTTTCTCCCCTTCGCATTCTATTTCTCTCTAAGACTTTATCTGAAAATTTGCATCTCAATGTTCAAAGCGGGGTTGCACGTGGAGGGTGTCAGATGTTGTTGGATCCATTTCCTAACAGCTTAAGCTTTTGGGACAACTGGTAGCTTAACAAATGCCAACTGCAAATATTTTTTCCACATGTGAACATAAAGTTCTACAACCAGTATGAGAAAAAATTTCAACAATATTGGCCACAAGGCCCACAACATACTTTTCCTGCTATGTAGCCTTTTTTAATTGCTTTAGAATCCATATGTTAAGAGGTTTCATCACCACTGAGGGTAAGGTTCTCACTTGGTTCTTTCAGGAGGAGGGTAGCACCTGACATTCATTTACCAAGAGGAAGCCAACCAACAAAGAACTGGCAACATTTAGCCAAAAGCCACAAATAGCAGATGTGACCATCAACTATCTGAGGCTTTGATTTCTTCTTCTTCTTTTTTTGATAAGTAAATAATCGTATAAAAGAACGCATTAAGAGAATGCTGCCCATATACAAATAGGCCCTACACACTTCCAAGAGAACAGAAAAGCTCAAACCAATCTAAAAATTGGTGAAGAGAAGGATCACATTCTCTCTTGTCCCAACTAAACGAACTATTCACTGGAAAACTTTTATATAAAGGTTTTTCCACCCCTTCAAAGCATCTCAAATTTCTTTCCCGCCAAATGATCCACACATTAGACAAAGAGGGAAAAAAAAACCAAACATGCTTCCGCCTCTTTCCAACTTTTACACCTCTCCAAGCGATTAAGAGTTCCATCACACGCCTTGACATGACCCATCGCATAGCAAACCAAGAAAGAACCATAGTCTAAAGCTCCCAAGCCATCGGGCAATGAATGAGGAGATGATCAACCGACTCCGCATCTCTTTTGCACATACAACACCAATTGACCATGATTCTCCGCCTTTGGATCAAATCATCAATGGTAAGAATCTTGCCTTGAGCCGCACACCAAACAAAAAAACTCACCTTTAAAGGACAATTACTTTATTCTCATTATTTATTTTTCTACTGGTCCAAGTCATATGATGCACTGCCCTTGCTAATAGGGCTTCTTCCAAAAATATGCCCGTGGATACCATGGCTTCAATGCCTCTTAACCAAATTTAAAAGTTTAGCCAATCCCATAGAAGTAGGCAGATAATACAAAGTGAGGTCCAAACCACCACAGATCTGATAATAGAAACATGACCTAAAGAACTTCTATGTTTTTTCAGCCAGTAAGGGTTCTTGGTTTACATTCCTGATGAAGATTACTCTAGAAGATTGGGCTCGAGAAAAATACGTTCCATTTACTATAATTGCAAAGTTACTTTAAAATAAAAAAATAAAAAAAGCAACAGCCAAAACTGAAAAGTAGAATAAATAGATGTAGAAAGCGGAAAACAATTACACAAATTAACCTGAAGTAAAGCTTGAATTTCCCTTCTCAACCATCGTTCGAGCCACTGATTCGGCTGAAAATACTTACGAGACTTCCTATACTGTGGTGCCTTGAATGTATTGATTAAGCTATCTGTGTAACGTCCCATAAACAAAAGAAAATTTGTGATAAAGGGTGGATTTATAAGCGAACAACGCCAACACTCAACAAACATTTAAACAAACCTACAGGGACAAAATGGTAGCAACAGTATACCTGGTTCGGTATAGTAGCACTGTAACCTATATTTGTGAGCTTCTGAAAAGAAAGCACTGCACATTTAAAACAAAAAGGTAAAGTGACAATACAATTATCAGATATGAAGGTCAAGCTTAAGAAACCAAGTCTACGAAACGCATTACCTACTTCCAAAATCTTGATTGATATAATGTTGTTGAAAAGAATTCCCATCATAGCCATGTATGAGAGAAAAATTTTCTGTCTGCAAATTACAGGTTAGTGTGATTAACTTTGACTAAAAATGAACGAATTGGAAAGAAGTAGCGGAGATATAGAATAGTGAAAGTGAAACTAACCAGCAGATGATCAGTCAACACAACCAATTTTTGTGATTATTAACATTTTCTTAACACAGATAGGGAAATGTACTATGCAATAGGTTTGCTGAACGTATTTCACTAACATGGTGCCACAGAGACCACCAATCCACGGATTCGCAGATCAAGTGGATCGTATATATAAGGCTCAAAGTATGTCACCTCTGAATTCACAAGTTTCACTACTAATAAATACGACTTCCTCTAAGAGCCCTGACACTGTTTACTGCATAGAAGGTAGGCATGCAAGAATGAAGGAATCTATATCGAAAAACCTACTAAAACATAAAACATCCCAGCAGGCAAGTCAATTTTCGTGGACTGACAGTTGTAACCTTGACCAGGCCGGGGACTTTTTGAGTAATCTAGAAAGGTAAGTCAAGGAATTAAAATTGCTCCATCAAATGCCATTGATATCAGATCACAACAAATTGAGAAATGAAAACCCCTGCACCAACTTAATTTAAAAATAGTAAAAAAGGTACAACAAAAACAAACCTTGCATAGAGGGCACTTTACAGAGGAAGGCTGGCGAGAATGCTTGCTAGCAACCACTTTGGCCCAACGCATAATGCAATTGTAGCAGAACTTATCTGGAAAGGAAAAACGGTAAGCTCGGATAAGAAATGGCTAACCAATTTGAATGTGTGCATACACATAACCATTGTTGCATCAATACTTGAGAATACCTACCATAAGACAAAACCTATTCAGGATATTGCCGATATTCAAACAGTATGCACTTCATATATTGAACAAAAAATGACAAACCTAGTTAGTGGATAATGAAACCCCTGTGGCTTTTTATGAAGCCTTTCACACCCATCTTTGGAGCAGGGATTTCGCCCTCCGATGGGTCAAAGGAAAAGGAAATATGACATGCAAATCAAATCCACTTGATTACTGTAATTGTCAACACAAAACAAATTATCCACATAAATGGCTCATAATCTAGTAATTACACTACATTGGTTTTGCAAATTTGCACTATTTAGTAAATAAATATGGGCTTGAACTTGTGATTTAAAAAGCTTACACACTTGCCAACTACAAAGCCAACTCACTCCAAGCCAAACTATATTTCTTTGGTTTCTCCTTCTATATCTCTATTTTGGAAGAAAATCAAGCTCCAACCCACGTTCTTATTCTTCCTCTATTTGAGAGGCTGCAATTTGATACTCCAAATATGGAGTATTGGGCGAAAAAATTGAGCATCCTCCAAATCCGCCTTGTGAATATAAAAAGAGAGAAATAGTTGAATTGGAAATGAAAGTACACAACTAATGAAGAAAACCGAGAAAATGTCTGCAATGATGATGAACAATAGAGCTATAAACATGTATGATACGAGTGAACATGAAGAGTGAAATTTTTTGAATAAAAACTTTATCTTGACCCTTTCAGATAGAGTTTTAGAGGATATTCGATTGGAGATGTTCTAAGCAAGTTATTACTTATAACCAGAAGTGAATCGATCTATTCAGTGGCTTCTATGTGTACTGTCAATGAAAGGGAATTTGACTACAAAAGCCAAATTGGCATAAAAACAACCAATAGCATAAAGTGAAAATTATAGCTAAAACAGATGTTCCATGTGATGTCAGGCATCCTGACCATATAGCAGTGACTCACAACAATTAGGAATCATCAGGCATCCTGACCATATAGCAGTGACTCACAACAATTAGGAATCATCAGGCATCCTGACCATATACCAGTGACTCACAACAATTAGGAATCATCAGGCATCCTGACTATATAGCAGTGACTCGCAACAATTACGAATCATCTCATGAAACCGCAAGACAACTCACAAGTCATTCCTAAATCCTAATAATTGCAGATTTTGAATCTCGAAAATGAAACTATTGCTTTTAGCCTAAACTTTAATATTTCTTCTCAACCATATAGAATCTGTTATCCACATCTCAACGGAAAACATTATGGCTTAGCTTCCCAAAAGTGCTAAAAATGCTCAAGGGGCTTTCTTCCCTATGTATCTTGTGAAGGAAAAAAAAGCCCATTTAGCACTTTAGGGAAACTAGGCCTATATCACATCTTTGAAGTGCATTTTAGAAGAATCCAAAGCATGTATTCTGTAATGTATTGTAGTTTAGAGGCCACCCAGCCGTCAAAAACATCCATCCCACCCCCCCAACCAAACCCCCCCCCCCCCCCCCCCCCCCCCCCCAGCGCCCCCCAGCAAACGCAAAAGGTGTATTTCTATTTTTTTTCAAACTCTGTAACACAGACGTCACTGGAGGTAACATACCAATGTCAAACACTTGGCGGAAACCGACACTCTCTGGACAATCTCTAGACAGGTGTCTGACACTCACACCAAAGTATCCTACATTTTTCTCAGTATTTGCATTTGAACACTCCGGAAATAATCTATAACATGCTAGAATAGAAAACTCTCAGGACACTTGTGGTAGTCTTCTTTCCATATGATAGATGATGGCTACTAAACTTTTTTTTGTCAAAAGACATAAGTGAATCATGTATCGATAAACGTGAAAAGCAGCATATGTGGTACTTTGATTCTAATTAGAGGATCATTTTTTTTATTTCATAATTATGACATAAATTATACATATTCTTCTAAGCGTGTCTCCAACGTCTACAATTTTTCGAGATTTACATGTTGAGATGTCCATGTCATTCTGCATGTCTGTGTTGGTGCTACATAGTTTTCAAGCAATGGTAATATTAGATTGTCATCCATTGCCACCTACATAATTTGCTGAAAGAATAATATGTATTTGGTTACTAGATATAATAAGCTAATAAATGAGAGGAGTTGGGGGATAGGGGTTAAACAGAGGGCTTAAGAAATTTGACTATTTGTAGGATAATGCATTGGTAATAATTGTATTTTCTTCAGTAAATATGGCGTTGGTCAATTAATAGAGCAGAAGTTGAATATTGTTATAAGTCCCCAATCTTCATTTGTGAATAAAGAGGCCAAGTATTCCTCTATTTGATCCAATCAGAGGTCTTCCCCATCAAAGTGGGACTCTTCTCCCTTCATTCTGTTTATTTTTTATTTTCCGTAATACGGTCGCATTATTCATCTTAGATCCGCCAGCGAACATTTAATCAACAAGCTCACCTTAGATAATGCTATATCCAATAATGTAAGTAGGGATACAAATCTGCAGATTGTTGCTTATGGTACTTGATTTAGTAGTTGGGTTCACGTCCCTTTACGTTTTTGTGTTCAATTCACTCATCATTACACCTTTGGCGAGATTGACAATCTCCATCCAAGACGAAACCTGCCGTAGTATCATTTGGAAAATGTAGTGCTGCCCGCATAATTCATGACAAGATGTAAAGTACTAACCACTATCTACTTGTGCACCAACGAGAAAGAATCTACAAAATATAGTTTTATTCCCCTATAGAGAATCTGACTGAATAAGAAAAAATGGCAAAGACTGCTACACAGTGTGAATGACGGGACAAATACACAAAAGATACAAATGCAACAACTATATCAAATGATATAAGCAACAATTTGCACATTTACACAACTATCACGATAGGAATTAACATATCATGCATAAATCATACAAGATAGGTTCACACGAGTACATCAACAAATAGGAAAACCCGCCAAATCCCACTAAGGAGGACACAATAACAGTTAAGCTTAAAGATACAAAACCCCAAAGTAAAGTTCTGATTCTTAATTGCTACTGCTTAAAACCCTATAAATTCTATTGCCTTATATGAGTGGGACAAACAGGGGATTGATCACCCTTTAATTTACTTATATATAGAAAGATAACACACACACACACAGGGGGAGGGAGAGAGAGAGAGAGAGAGAGAGAGAGAGTGAGAGAGAGAGAGAGAGAGAGAGAGCCGTACGGAAACAGTGATCCAAATAGGATTCTTGAAGAAAAGGTCCAAGGCAGATAGGGCAAGGGCCGGATGTAGAGCAGGTGCCCTTATCTTCGGCAATATTTTCCCCCTTGCGATCCCCAAGACTGCTGTTGGAAGAAGATGAAGCAGATGAATGCTCCATTAATCGGATTCGATTCTGGGTTAGGGTTTGTAATTGGAGGGTTTTGAATCTGATGTTGAGTCAAAGGGTTTGAAACCTGTGTGTATCGGAATTTAATCCTCCGAATTCTGAAAGTAACCGATCAAGAAAGAACAAAAATGCTACATATTCCTTTCCTTGAAGCAGAATAAGTAAACGTAGGAATCCAAATTAGATCTATTTTTCTATCCTTAATTTTCAGGAGCAAAACAACAAGATGATCTGGGGGAACTATAACCAGAAGTCCACTTAAAAAAAGAACTGTCTGAAAATTTTACTTCGAATATAACAAGACCTTTCTGAAGTTTATTGCTTATAACTACAACTAGAGGACCCGATTATTAAAATTAGGGAACTTACCCAAACAATCTCCCTGATTACAGTGACCCTCTAATTTTTTTTAGGGCTGGTTGAACAAAATAAGGTTTACGAATTAAAAACCTTTAGGGTTTACTAATTGGGTACATGGATGTACATATAGGCTATGCATTATCCCAATTAAACGTATGGAGAAAAGGGATCAAACCTGGTGAAGCTAATGGCAGCGATGGAGGTTGAAGTCGTGCCCGTAGGTGGTTAGCCGCGAGAGCTGTACGGCACCGGAACCTGTCGCGGTGGTCGCCGGTGCCAGAGATGGCCGGCGGTGGTGATGGGGTCGCCTCTGGTCGCCGGCGGTGGTGATGGAATCGCGGTGGTGGCCCCTCTGAACCAGTCGAACTCCTCCTCCTCCCCTCCCCCACTCTCCCTCTCTCTTTCTCTGCCCGTTTGAACGAGACCTAGATTTGGGGAGTTCGAGCGCTGGGTTTTCTGTTTTGTTTTTATAAAGCGAAACGACGTCGTGTTTTAATGACGTCATCCGTTGTGTTCCTTGTTGTGTATGGCGTCGTGCACCAGTGCACGTACCATTTTTTAAGAAAGTATTCTGGATGTGATAGTAGGTTCTGAATGCTAGAATACCGATTTTTTTATTATTACGGTACATATTGGTATTGGTGAGATACTGTATGTCGTTTCGGATTTATCACTATTATTTTTATTTTTTCACATAAAAGAATTTATAGTATAATATACAGATTTATTAAAAATAAAAACAATAAGTAGTCTAGTATTTGTCTGGCACCGTTCGGTATTGTCTGCTGCTTGAAGAAAAAGTAAATTTAAAAGTAGTCTGGCTCCGTCCATTATTGGCGGCCGATACTGACCGGTATCTCAAGTACCGTTCGGTATTAGCCAGTACCGACCAGTATTTGAACCGAAACGAAATTAGAGGTGTCGGGTATCAGATTTGAACAATACCGGTAAGTAAAGGCCAGCACGTAGGGTTGAAAACGAGCCGAGCCGAGCTTCGGCGAGCTCGAGCTTGGCTCGTTTCCTTAACGAGCCCAAAACTCGAGCTCGAGCTCGGCTCGAGCCTTAACGAGCCGAGCTTAGCCATTTACTAAACGAGCCTCTCTTAATCGAGCCGAGCCTCCCTTAACGAGCCGAGCTTTTGTCGAACGAGCCGACTCTACTCGGCTCGTTTAGTAAACGAGCCGAATACTCGAGCTCGAGCTCGTTTAGTAAATGAGCCAAACCGAGCCAAGCCTTAACGAGCCGAGCCGAGTCGAGCTCGCGAGTAGCTCGGCTCACTTACAGCCCTACCAGCACGGTAAGATTCATTACCTTGGATAGTATAGGCTGTCGGTTGGTGGGTTTCCGGCCAAACTACAATTTGAATTGGGCTAGCGAAAATAGACACAAATTACTGAAAGGTATTTAAAAAGTTGATCTACAACCGTAAACACTGTTTGGGTGGTCCCCCCTAAAGAATAAACTGAGTAGCATGTGCCATAATTTATATTCATTGAAAATCACGAGTTTGTTCACACTAATGAATGGGGATGAACCAATGAGCTCTTAACTCTGTTGATAAGCATGGTTTGAGCCCAGCGAGGGACAATTTGGAGTTCAGGACTATGTACAACCTATGAACTCCTGTGGACTAACCTCCACTAATGTATGAAATATTGACAAAAAAAATATTGGGGATGCAAAACTTCTCAATTAGTGTGAACAACATGCAATTTTGCCACAACTTATTAAACAAAAAAATTAGTGAAAACACACAAGCACATATTTTGTGAGTGTTTGTGGGCTTGTATATGTGGTTAAAAATTTATTGCAAATCAATATGCATGCTCTTAGAATTTAAGATTAATAATTTTTAATATCCAAACAAAGTATATACTTTTATGCGAGTATTTACATAGGCTCTTCAAATTTCATCCTAAACTACTGGCTACTGCAAACACCTACCAGGGGTGTTTAACTTTTAGTAGCTATTCGTAATCAAGTTGTTTTCATTAAATTAAAAGTTGCAATATATGTGTTGAGTTAGTGCAAGAAAATTTGCAGTAAAAATTGTGTTGTTTTCATCCTTAAATGATGGTCTGCTACCAAAATCGATGACTTAGAGGGAAAATAGTCGCCGGAGATAGAGGGCTCCGGCGAGGGATGGCGAATGGCGATGAAAGAGAGAGATGATCTGAGGATGAAGATGAACATTGGAGTATATTTGTCGTTGCACATTAAGGTGTTTTGGTCTTAAATGTTTTAATTTTCAATGGGTTGTATAGAAAAAATAATGGGTTGCACATAGAAGCACTCAAATTCAAAACCCTAGCAAGAACTAAGGGCTTGTTTGATTGAGGTTTTTTTGATTTGGATTTTAAATTTGAATTTGTAATGATTAGAATAGGGAGATAGGGATAATGATTGGAGAGAGATAGAGATAAAAATAAAAGTAGTTCTTAGAGATAGGAATAATGAATGAATGTTGAAGTAGGATAATAATTCTGAGTACAAAATTTCAATCCCTCACCGAACAAGCCCGAAGGGTCCATTTTTTTTTTTTAAACAGAAAATAAGGGTAAGATCACTTACATTTGGAGAATTTTTTTATTTTTAATTTGCCTGGAGAGACTCAACGGACTCTCTATTTTTACTATTTATACGTTCTCTGCTTCTAGCAACGGTCACCAGTTCATCTCTCATCTTCTCGTCTTCTTGGTCATCAGTCCAACGGAGCCAAATGCACAAAATCCTCCATTTAGAATCCGATTTTCTTGTTTCCTTCAGTTCAAATGGTAAAGTCTTCATTCCTCTTTACAACACCTTCTCCCCCATCAAACCCTCTTTTTCACCCTTACCCTCCAAAATCCCTACCCTCAACCAGACCTCTGCTCTTTCATTCTCAAACCGCAACCAAACCCAGATCCCAAACCTCATCACATGTGCAAGAAACAGAAAAAGGAGAATTGGGTACCGAAGACCAACAAAATGGGTACTAAAATCCCTCTGTTTCGTTGCGTCCAATCTCAACATCTTACCCGAGCCGTTGGCGTTAGCGATTAGTGAGTTCGCAGGAGGAAGCGGAGGGGGAAGTGGGTTTCCGAGGGGTTTCGGAATGAGAGGGTTTGATGGGTGGTGGAGGAGGAGGAAGGGGAGGAACAAGTTAGGGCTTCTTGGGTTTGTGACGGTTTGTAGTATTGGAATGTGGTTGGTTTTGGGGAACGATTTTGATAGCTCTGCGTTTCTGAGAGTATTGGCATTGTCTTTGTTCGGCATTTCGATCAGAGGGTGGAGAAGAGGGTTTAAAGATTGGGTTTTAGGGTTTTGTTTTTGTGCTTCTTTGGTGGGTTTGGGGTTTAGAAGAGAGAGATTACATAGTTTTTTCAATATCAAGAAATTGAATGGTTTTCTTGATCTCCAGAAATTGCAGAGTTTGGTGGGGGATTTTGGAGCAGTGGAGACGCTCGGAAGAAGGAAATGAAGAAGAGCAATGTAGGGGAAGTTCAATACAGTAAAAGGTTACATTGATTTCTTGCTTTCTATTTTTTTTTTAATTTTGTTTTCTTCTATTGCAACTATATGCTTCAGTTGAGAAAAACCTAGATTTCAAGGGTTCTAATTGTGGTAGACTGGCAAATTGGTTCATCCTTTTTGCATTGAATCTCTTATGAATTTGTTATATACATGTGAGAAGGCATTGAATCATGTCTTGAAGCCGGCATCAGAGTTACCCTGTTTCGCTTTCGTATCCTGAGTTATGATCTGATTTTTGAATGTCATTCTCCAATTCTGTCAATTCGTGCACTGTCAAGATTATCTGCCTATCTTTTTTTGTTTGGTGAAATCAAGAACTTCATATAGGAACGAGATAACGAAAAGAGGTGTAAGACTAGGATGAGAGTAACTATGTTATTGTTGTTTCGTGAACTAGTATAAACCAAGCAGAAAAGCTAAAGGAAAATAGACCATTGAACAACCAACAAAATAACCAAGATTTCAGTTGGGACTCTAATTTCCACATTATTGAGTTAACAATATGGACCGTTTGATTTTGTTAAGACAGTTAAATCATCAAATTGGAAAGGTTTGATGAATGTGACAAAGCGATAAAATATTTTGAAAATAATGTAGTTAAGCAATAAATTTTCGATATGATCAATTTTCTCTTCCAAGTTCCAATGTGATCAAATGACATTATATTATAAATCACTATGGTGATGGTTAGAACACTTGGGACATTCAGTGGTGTTGGATGTAAGGGGTGTTACTAGAGATTAGTGCGATATTCTCGGTTCCAATGCCCAGCGTCAGAGTGACAAAATGAATTTCATCGTCTGCACAATGAAGTCCCTATGTTCAGTTTGATTAATCAAGCTAATAATAATAAAATTGGACCGTTAGATTTGATTGATTTGATCGACTAGATCTTTTGATTTGATTACCATAACATAGCATAATAATTGAATCTCTCAATTAATATGGTTCACTCACAAATTTGAATTTCATTCACAAGCATGAGTGCTAGCTGTTTGATTAGTTTTCATTCACAAGCATGAATGCTAGAAGAATTTGAAACCATATACCAGAGAGCGTTTCCTAAATGTTTCTCTTTCTTACCAAATCAAACAAGTTCCTAATTCCTTGTTTTGTTTCACTATACCTCTTGATATCATTATCCAAATCAATAAATACGCAGAGCATGCAATTAATTTGTGGGAAATTACACGCATACGAAATTAAATATGCACAATGACTATTTGAAAACCCAAAACAATATATAGGAGAGCACTTGCACTTTCTTTTTTAATTCTTCTTAACGTACATGATTAACAAACCAGCCACTCTTAGAAGCTATTCTCGAGACGTCCCTTGACCGGCGGGTTGCATCCTCCTGCCTTGGATACCTACTCCAAGAAATAGTTCTTTAATTTTCATTAATCCAACGAACACATCCTTGACGTTCATCCTTTTGTCAGGTGATTCCACAGAACATGCAATCCCAATCCTCACAAGGGAAATTAAGCATTCTCTTATTTTGGATTGTCTAATTCTTTCATTCCGATCTTCGTTGTCAACTTCAATAGGTTCTTCTAGTAGCATGGGCGGATCCACAATGTCCATCACTCTCTCGGGAAATGCCAACTTACAGAATTCGTGAAGGCTTTGTCCATTTGTAAAAGATTCATCTGTTGGTCTTTTTCCTGTCAGCATTTCCAATAAAAGGATGCCATAGCTATAAACATCGCCCTCTTTTGATGTCCTCCCTCCAATTCCATATTCTAAAATTTAAGCAAGGAAACAAAAACAAAAACAAAAACAAAAACAAAAAGTAAGGAAACATAAAGTTAGATTAACTTGAAGAAATGTAAGCTACTAGAGACAAATTTCTGAAAGGGAAAAAATGAGAAAGAAAAATACACTTGGTGACCTCCTTACCTGGGGCAACATATCCTACAGAACCTTTGATTGCAAGTGAACTTGTCTGTCCACAAGTGTTGTCACTGCTATTTATGCTGAGGAACTTGACGAGTCCAAAGTCTCCCACATAGGCAGTCATGTCTTCATCAATTAGAATATTGCTTGGTTTTATATCACAATGGACAATTGGCGTTTCACAGCGGTGATGAAGGTATTCTAATGCACATACGACATCGATCGCTATACTTATCCTTTGAGTAAGGCTTAAGCTCCGTTTTTGGTGTGGTGTGTCTTCTCTTGGATGCAACCAGTTCTCCAAACTTCCATTGGGAATGTACTCAAAAACCAGTGCTTTAAAATCATCACCTGCATGATTTACACTTGAGCAAACTGTTACGATCTTTAGAAGATTTCTGTGCCTTGTGTTCCTTAAAGCTTCACATTCAGCCATGAAGCTCTTGGAAGATCCGCTTTGTTCAAGATTGAGCACCTTGACTGCAATTGGTTTTTCGCCTTCGTGGAGAATTCCTTTGTACACGGTGCCAAACCTTCCAGCTCCAATTAAGTTTGATGAAGAGAATCCACAAGTAGCTTTAAGGAGCTGATCATATGAAACTCTTAAGAAATCCTTTCCAACAACTTGTTGGGTGAGAGATTTTTTTTTCTGTTTTCGCTTTCTAAGAGAAATAGCCGAAAGTAGCTCCAGCAAAAGAGATGGGAAAATGCAGGCAATTGGGACAATAATTTTGAACCCAAGGCGATTCCCCTTCTTCCTGGACTTTGGGCAAGAAGGTAATTGCATTTCTGTGATGCCTCCACAAAGCCCTTCATTTCCAACAAGTGATAGGGTACTCAAGTTTCCGAAGACACCATGTGAGGGCACTTCCCCGGACAGGTTGTTAAAGGACAAGTTGAGTCTTTTCAAAATCCTAAGGGCTGCTAGACCTTCTGGAATTTGGCCGGACAAGTTATTACGCGATAGATCTAGAATTTGAACTCCTCTCAAGGAGCTAAAAGTGGGAGGAATACTACCCTGAAACATGTTACCGTCTAGGAGAAGGCTTTCTAATTTCAAGCAATTTCCAAGACTACTAGGAATAGGTCCAGAGAATTTGTTGTCCGCAACATTTAGTTCCCCAAGATTGATCAGTTTACCGATTTCGAGTGGCAGGGCACCCATAAACGAGTTATGATCCAAGTTCAAGAAAGTTAAAGTGGAGAAAAGGCCAACTGTTTTGGGTATGGGACCAGTAAAGAAATTATGAGAAAGATCCAAGATTTGCAAGCCAAGGATGTTTTCAATACTTGAAGGTATGGTTCCATTCAAGTTGTTCTCAGTGAGTTCCAGCTGAAATAAAAGGGTGAGATTTCCAATGCTTGCTGGGATGGGCCCAGACAGTTTATTTTTACTCAAAAGTAGTCCCCGCAGCTGTCTAAGCTTCCCTATTTCAAAGGGAATGACACCTGAAAAAGAGTTTTGTTCGAAACCAATTTTAGCTAACTCAATCAAGTTGGAAATTCCCTCAGGGATAGTTCCAACCAGTTGGTTCCGTCCTGCCAATAACTCATCGAGTTTACTCGATAGATTGGCAGTGGAAGGGGGTAAAACACCACCAAAACTGTTTTCATAGAAACCCAACTTAAGTAGCTTGCTGCAGTTAATTAATGAATCGATGAAACTCATGTCGCTAGCACCCCCGGAGCCTAAATTGTTTTTACCCAAATTTAGCCACAGTAGATCCTTCATCTTTCTGCCCAGGTCAAAGGGAACTGACCCGGAAAGGTTGTTTATTGATAGATCAAGCAATTCCATTCTAGATGCATTCGAAATAGAAACTGGAATGGGTCCCCAAAATTGGTTTCCCCAAACGTCTATCCTTCGCAGGTTTGGGAGTGTGATACCAATATCTTGGGGTAAACTTCCTGTAAGTTGGTTATCTGGAATGACTAGGGACGTGAGAGTTGAGATATTATAAAGTTGGGGAGGGACAGTACCTGACACATAATTCCCTCCAATGCCGAATACCTCAAGGTTGGGAAGCAGGCAGATGGAATGCGGAATAGTTCCTGTGATATTATTCGCTCCCAAATCCAGCGCTAGGAGGAGAGAGAGGTTGCCGAGAGATGGTGGAATCCCTCCAATGAGGTGGTTGGAGTAAAGGTAAAGATTAGTGAGCTTGGAGAGAGAACCAAAGGAGGCTGGAACTTTTCCAACTAAGTCATTAAACGTTAAATCAACGTAACTGAGGTAGTTTGACAAATTAGTCGGAATTTCCCCTTGGAGAGAATTGGTACTTAAATTCAGATATTGCAGCCTGAACAAGCGACCGAGCTCCACAGGGATTTTTTCTTGGAATCTATTGTCCTGGAGGTAAAGGGATCTGAGGAAAGAGAGGTTTCCCAAAAAAGGTGACATGCCTCCCCTCAAATTTTTGCCCCTCAAATCCAGAGCCACTACTCTCTGATGCTTGCGACTGCACGTCACTCCATCCCATTTGCAGAGATTGAGAGAATTGTTCCAGGAACTTAACGAGCCAAGTGGATCCTCGGCTATAAGTTCCTTGAATGAAAGCAATGCTAGTTGATCCGTTTCGTTGCTCAATCTGCTAGCTACCACGTTTGGGGCAGTGGTGAAAAATATCACCAAGCTGAGTAGCTTGATCTTGTGAATTACTAGAGATGACGAGATCGACATCATCAACTTTAGCATTCTAAACAACAACAGGAGATTTGAATGAAGAAGAAGAAGAAGAAGAAGAAGAATGTTGCTCCCTTAAAGGCATGCCAATACTGCAATTTATAGTCTCCTCACTTTTGCTTTTTACTTTTAGTTTTATTATTACTGAGTGTTATTGGTATTACCATCTTGTTTTTTTGGCAAGCATATGCCATGATTACGTGAACTGCATTTATTTTAAGTATTGTCAACCGCATTGATATTGGTTTCAGGAGAAATGCGGACACCGCGACGTACTTTTATGGTTTTTATTTTTTCCAACTCCGTATATCCGGGCCAGCTCGCGTACCTCGATGAATCCCTGGCGACCGCTTTCATCGTGCACTAGAGAAGGGTCCAATTAAAGTCAGAATAAAGCTACGAGGTGATTAAGATCAGACCGTCCACACCTACGCGAGGAGCCAGGTCCTATCTTTAGTCTTGCTGCTCTAGCTCACACTGAACCAGAGAGTACTTGACCCTTGATTTTCTAGAGATGACTCCTCTTTCCGGTGACCTTTCATTTTCCTGGAAAATGAGATTGGGAGGGGCCATGCTATTAGAGACCTTAATTTTCCAGTTTCTTTGGCACTATGATGTTGACATGTCTAAGTTTCATGTTTCTTTTTTTTGCCAATATTGTATACAAAAGTGGAGATTAGCAGGGTGTTGGTATGTTAGTCAATAAGAGTCCAGCTACTGTTCATAGCCCTGAACCCTAAATTCACCTTGAGTTGGCACATTTTGAAAGATCCCATGTTACAAGTTTCCATGTACCTTGACAAAATTACCACTAGTTCATTTTTTTAATGTGAAATTGACCCAGAACGCATTGTTGACTCCAAAAAGACAATCAATTTATTTTGTATACTTTTCTAGGGTGTCGCTGTTGTATCATGGTAGAAAACTTATTCCTCCCCTTTTATTGGGGGATTTCTAAACTCTAGGAAGACTCTTAATAAATTAAAATACACCTAGAAATTAAAAAAGGAACATACAAACATTCGAGAGATGCTACGTACACTACCATTCATCCACTACATCTTTTGTGGAGCTCATCCTGAGTCCCAAAAAGAATACAGAAAAATATCCATAAATTTTAGAACAATATTTTATGGGGCCCTGTAAAAAATCAACTCCAACGGATATCGGTAAGTATTATTTCTTGATTTGTAGGGGAGAAACTGCTCAACTATACAATTTCGACCCTACGAATCAAGAAATAATACTTATCGATATTTGTTGGAGCTGATTTTTTACAGGGCCCTATAATATATTATTTTAAAATTTATGAACATTTTTCTGTATTTTTTTGGGATCCAAAATGAGCCCCACAAAAGAAGTAGTGGATGGTGTAGTGGTTGGAGGTAGTGTATCTAGACTTATTGAAAACGTTTCTCGAGGAATTAAAGAGGCCATGAGAAACGCAAAAGACTGACTCAATACTTGTTACGAGAAAACAAATTATTATTGCTTTATAAAGAAAACAATAGAGTTTCGTGACAATAATAATTTGATTGCAACCTTGGCTGGGGAAATTCATGAAAAGCCTGCTTTAAGTTTTTGATCAATTTATTAGCTCTTTCTTGTCGAAATTTATATTTTCCCTGATGTGGTGGATTCAAAGACTTTAAACAATGGTTCGTTTTTGCTAGGTCGTTGCCTATATTTATTATTAGTAGATCTAATCAAGAGGTATTATGGGCTGATGTGTAAAATTTTTCCACGGCTGGCTGCATAACCCAGGGTACACGACTACACGGAGGGTCCGTGTAGAATTTAAACTCCTTTCGTGCGCAGAACTATGCCTGATGGAAAAGTTTGGTTGATTGCAATAGAATCCTCTCTCTCGCGCGGTGGCCATGGCTTGACTAGGGGAAAAAATGCAAAAAATTGTTGAAGGATTTGGAAAAACTCCAACCCTTCAAGAGGGTTGAGTGTTAATTCTACATCAATCATTTTCTTTTGTAGACTTTTCTAGGGTGTCAACAGTGATGTGTTTATCATGGTGGAAGACTCTATCCCGCCCTGTGTAGGACACGGGGACTCAGCTAAAAATTTAGGGGATACAACGGGAGACAGGCTGGGGTTAAATATTTAATGTTAAATTTTTTTGGGATAAAAGTGTATTACTTCAACTATTTTTGGCTAAGACTTTAATAAGCTGCTTCTTTTTTTCTTTTTCTTTTTTTTTTTTTGCTTTATTTTGAAGCTTCACGCTTCCACATGCTACTAGGTTTCCATTGGTATAAAATAAATATTACTCCATTTATTTGTTTTTGCCGTGACCATGTCACTAATGTTTTTTAAATTTCTGTGGCCCCTATTTGTGATTGTGTTAGTGTCCGTATATCCATGCTATATAGATTGGAATTCGGATGTAATTTGAGCGGACATTAGTCATTTGTGGACATGATTTCCTTCATTATCTTATCTTATGTGTGCAGAACTATTCCCTGGTCTTCCCATTAGTCTTTCCCCAAGTCTTCCCAATTTACTTGGAAACGTTTGCTTGCTTGCAATAGAATCCTCTCTATCTCGCTTGCTTGCTTCCTCTTCATTATGTTTCCTAGAGAGTAAGCTTTGATTGCTTGTGACAACTGACAAATCCCTTTTAGAAATTCTATCCAAAAGAAACAGTAAAAGGTATTAACAGGGATTCATAATGAAAGAATGAACAAGGCAAAAAGAGAGAAAAAAAGGGTTCTGGTTTGCATGCCTTCAATTTGGAGAACTAATACAATGCAAAAGCCAAAGGACTATAGAATTATTAGCCTTGCCGTATTGTAAAAAGGTTGGGTCAGTTAAAAATGATGGAGAAAAATTTCATTTTCGTACAATGACTCTTGGTTCAGCTGGATACTCATACCATTCTGTTGTAATTTTCACGAACATACGAACACGTAATTTTCATAAACACGTGACATCATTCTCAGAAACTTGAAGAAGAGAACTCAGAACTTTGCTGTTGGTGTAGCACAATACAATTCTGAAATTTCTGCGGCATCCAAAACTACAGAGACTTGTGGAGCTAAAAGCTGATGACTGTGGGGTTTACACTCTCATGTCAAACATCTATGCTGAAGCTGGGATGTGGGAGATGTGCTGAGGATACGAAAACTGATGAGGGAAAGAAAATGTGCAAAAGGAAACTGCAAGGAGCGTGATAGAGGTTGGTGGTAGCATTGCGGAGTTTATTTATCGTAAGAAGGATATTATTCGAGGTGGGGAAATAGAAAGAGCCATTTGGTGCTTACTAAAGATGGTGGTAGTTGCAGAATAGGCTCTGAGAAATAACAAGTCAAATGAGGCAAATGAGCATATCCTCTGTCAAATGTCCAATCAGTAGTTTTAGAAGATTTGGCATCACGAGATAATTGGAATGCTTTGTCGACTGGAAATGCGAGGAGGACACAAGCACAGAGAACTCTGCTGGAATTTTACATAATCAAGAGGAATCGGTGTCCTAAAAGTGGACGAAATCATTATGGAAAAAGACTCGCTTGTTGATGCTCAATTCATTGCTAGGAAAAAGGCAAATTCGCATTTTGATTAAGGATGGGCTGAAAGGTAGAGGAGGAATTACGAGAATGAACGCATTGGCAGATCTTCTCCCCCGCCCCAACACCCCCCCCCAAAAAAAAAAACCCTCTCTTGTATTGGTTTATATTCCTTTGTATATTGAGGGGAAAACCTTGAATACATTAAGTGATGCATATGGAGTGATGATTTTGTTCCAAAACCTTTTCTTCTTAGCAGAAGCAGACTAAAAACTTACTGATAGCAATATTCAAGCTTTCCCTCAATAGTCAACAAAATTTCTAGCAACAAAACAACAGATCTTGGCAGAAAGATCCGTGGTTTATGTGCCATTTAACTAATTCTGAAGTTTCACTCTAAAATCTTCTAAAGGAAAGAAAGAAGACAGAAAACACATAAGCTAGGTTACTTGGGAGTTTGAAATTCGAAGCTCTCTCACCGGAATATGCTTTAACTGCGAAATGGCATCGGATGATGCATGATTCACTGCTAGGCCTAAACCATGGCAAAATTGATGAGATTATACAGAAAGGGAACATGGGTGTAGTAGATTTTTTACTCCCAAGAGATGGTGCAAAAATGACCAAAACAAAAAGGAGCAAACTATTAAAAAAACAAACTTTCTGCTGATTGAGTCAATCAACACCAGACACATCAAGTTAGAACATCAACTTGGGGATCCATGTCGCGGTGCGCACCAAAATTTTGCTAGAAATCTTGGCAGCAATCAAGTTAGCTAGTTTGTTTGTTTTGGTGAACGCCAAAGTAAATTCGATCACCTTCCCACAAAATGGCACTAAATTTGTAGTATCATGAAATCTTCCGCATCAAATACATTACACAAGAGCAAATGAGAAGTAAAAGAGACTTTTTCCAGATTAACAACTCCTACTAAATATCGTTGATACAAATGAAGCAAAATAAATCAACGCTCAAGGTCTTGAGAAACATGAAATGATTCCCCCATCATAAGTCTTGAAGCCAGACCCACAGTATAATCATTATCGTAAGGAGTAGCAGGGATCCAAGGTGGAGGGTACAGATGCTCACAATACTTGCAGTCATCATCATGACAGCCGAGTTGGTACAATTTTGTCCCCGGCTGACGTGCAGAAACAATTCCTGGAACGATATTTCCAAATTGATAGAGTTGATGGGGTATTATATCTCCATGGCTGATTGGGAGCTCATCTCTTCCGGTTCCTCTTTGTACAGAAGGCGGACTCCAACCTCCTTTACATGCATAAATTCACCTCCAGACTCTGAAATACTGACTTCATCTCCGCCTTCCAAACGATTTCCAAACTTCCAATAACTTAACCACATCGTATCTTCACCATCTTCTGTAGTTCCAACGACAAATGGGCGATGGCTCCAAACCAAGCCCTTCGTCCTATTACTTACAACAGTATGTGGCTTATGTTCTTGTGGATCAGAATGCTCATAAATGGAACATAGGTTCAAGCCTCGGATCCTCGAATTAAGATATGAAGGAACAATAAAATCAATGGAGGATCCTAGATTCTTAAAATTAAACCAAGGTGGAACCTTACTACCAAGAATATAAGTGCAGATTATACATACCTGTGTCACAAAAAGAAAATCTAAGCATCACAGAGAGAGAGAGAGAGAGAGAGAGAGAGAGAGAGAGAGAGAGAGAGAGAGAGCACCTGGAGGGGAAACCCCTTTGTTGCACGCCAAACCATGATGTTAGCTTTACAGTTAAGTTTCCTATGGATTGCAAGTTTGACAAGCCCAAATTGTTAACAATCTCAGCTTCAATGTTTCCTATGTACTCTAATTTGAATGCACGCATAGTCTCTAGATGGTTGCTTGCATTCAAATGACAAGTGGTTGTTGGATGGTTCGGGATTTGAAACGATATTTCCTCCAGCAATCTATTATCTCCACAAATCAAACGACATAGTTGTGGGATCCCATCAAGTTTGCAGAGCCTTGGGCAAGAACGAATGTTAAAGTTCTCAAGCTTAGTAAGACCTCTGATGCAATCTGGGAGGCTATGAAATTGATTATGAGACAGATCTAGTTTCTTCAATGAGCATAGGTTGCTAAGCTCTGTGGGGAAATCATCCTCCGAAAGATTACAGTTCGCTAGACTTAATTCTACCAAGGACCGTGGTAAAGAAGGCCATGAAATCTCCGGACTTTCTCTTGGCTTCAACCGCCAAGGCCAGATGAAATATTGCATTGCGTTCACCTGCCCATTGGTAGGGAGAGATTGATTTAAAGCAATTCCATCTACCTTAAGCATAGTTAGAGACTCCATATTTACCATGTTTGTCGGCAATCTATTGAGATTTGAGCAACCAGAGATGACAAGCATTTCCAAATGTTTTAACATACAAATGCTTCTCGGAAGATTCCTCAAATTTTTGCAGTCTTCCAAATTTAACAAAACAAGTCTTTCAAGGCTTCCAATGGATTAATAAACCTCAACCAAACTTGTACAACTTTTAAGTACCAGTCTCTCAAGATTGGGGTGTTTTGAAACGTCGGGAGTTTTGGCAAGGCTATATGAATGACTTAGATTGAGGATTTTTAAAAACCATAGAAACTGCAAAAGAAGGGGAAAAAGTGGGTATTAGAGCCTTCAATTCACTTTCCAAAGAAACTTGAAAGGAAGAAAAGGTAGTCACATACCTTGGTTCCTTCCCATACATTTTTTAAGCGGCTATATTGCACGTCAAGAGCAACTAGGCTCTCCAAAGGGAAATCACTAGGTATGGACTTAAGTGGGAATCCACGCCAGCACAACCATCTTAGTCCTTTGGGGAACTTTTTATAGGGCCCGCTAATATGCACACAATTGAGCGATAGAAGTTTTAGTTTGTTCATCCTTACAAATGCATCAGCTTCCAAAGCCACTAGATTTGAATTTTTTTGATCTTTAAGGTGAGAGGAGAAGATATTGAAACCATATCTTTTAAGAGAATCACCCAAATTTGACAATAAGGGCTTTCCAATGAACTCTTCATAACGACGTTTTCTATTGTCACCAAAAATCGTACAAGCATATGCTTCCTCTTTCAACAGACGCATATCGAGTTTGAGGCCTTCTATTTCACTTGTGCTCCAACATAAGAATGAGAAACAAAGGGAAAGGTAGCATAGGCAATAGGAACAATGATTAGTGAATAGCATCCCTGCACAAATTCATACAAAAATACATAAAGAGAAAAGTATAATCCTTACCGTGTTTTCTCTCAAAACATTAAATGCGTCCTTATGATTCCAGAGGATGCTACGTTTGCCTGGCTCCTTTGGTGACTCTTGACGAACAATTTCTCTTCCCATTTGTTGAAGCAAATGATGCATTACTAGTGTATTACTTTCATCAATCGATATCAAACATCTGTCCACGAGGTTTTGAATCCCAACCACTATGTAAAACTCACATCCGTCCAAGATTGTAACTATAGAATCCTTATCACTCCCAACAAAAAACAAACAAGATTGAGGAATAGACGTTTGTCGTGGTCGTCATGTAAAGAGTCATAACTTATTCAAAGTTTTTCAAGGATTTGACTGTTAGGAATCGCTTTCAATTTTTCCAACTGACTTTTCCATACATTTAAGCAATTCCCTGATAGAGAAGAACCTAGAACTTTTATTGCTAATGGAATCCCTCTGCAATAGCTTACCACCCTTTTTGAAACCTCTTCATACCCATTGTTGGGACAACATTTTCCCAAGGCATGCTAGCTAAAAAGCTCCAAGGATTCCTCGTCACTCAGATTTTCAAGCCTATGCACCTTATAGAATTCATAAGCCCCTAGCAACTGCTCACGCCTAGTGGTTATGATGATTTTACTTTCTGGAAAAAGCCAAAGTTGCATTCCAAGTAGTGCATCTAATTGGTCAAGTTTATCCACATCATCAAGAACTACCAAAACTTTTTTGCCACATATGGCATCTTTAATAATAGCAGTTCCTTCAGCAATACTATTGAATTTTACATTCCTTGTCTTACAAATGTCTGTAAGAAACTGTCTTTGTAAACAAAGCAAACCATCTTCTTGTTATGAAATTTCTCTTACATCTGCAATAAAACTGCTACCTTCAAATCTTGAGAAGTTCAAATTGTACAGAAATGTTGCAGTGGTTGTCTTGCCTATTCCACCCATTCCACAAATTGCAACTATGCCAACATTACTTAGCCCATCTTCTAACCAAAGCTGAATGTTTTTGACTCGAGAATGCATTCCAACCAAGTTGGGTGCAATGTTCAATGACGTGCGACTTAGCTTGTCTCCAACTACTTTTATAAGTTTCTTGATAAACCTTGCCTCGTCTCTAAATATTGCGATAAAGATGGGACACAAAAACAATAAGAATACATGATTGAATCGCACAAACCAAGAATTAAATATTTCAAAGCAATAACTATTAAAAAAATAATTAGCACGTTATCGGCACTACTGCTATAATAAGACGAGCATGAGCTGAAAAGCGACACAAGTACGAGAAAATTACCCATCAACTTGATTTTGTAAATTCATCCCGGCCAAATCTGCAACTTCTCTAAGTGCAGCCCTCCATGTTCCTACCTTATCCTTCAATTTCTCTTTCGCCAATTCACCCATTTCTGATTTGAGCTTCTCTTCATGCCTCGTAAATGCTTCTTCCAAACTGCTGATTTGCTTCCTCACTCCAGATGGATCCACATCATAGAAGATAGGTAGAACTACATGTCCAAGAGTCTTGCGTTTGAGGATCATCACAAGTTCTTCGAGGCACCAAGTTGATGAGGCATAGTTCTTCGAGAAGACTATTATCGAAATCCTTGACTCTCGAATCACTTTCTTGAGTTCAGACTTGATATCTTCTCCTTTTTCTACGCCATCATTGTCTCTGAAGGTGCGAAATCCGGCTTGATCCATTGCTGTGTAGAGGTGATCAGTGAAAGTCTTGCGAGTGTCATCGCCCCTGAAGCTCAAGAACACATGATAACTACATGGAGAAGCTGAAGAAGAGGCTTCTTGAGATTTCGTAGCAGACATTGAACAAATCCCAAGAAAACGACTACTAAAGGAGTCTTCTTGGTCACTGAAAATCTGTTTCGAAGGGCACTGTTACTGCTACTTTTATACACCTCAGAGTCAGAAACCTATTCTCTAATATCTAATATATAATATAAGAGCATCATTTGGTGTCACCCAATTTTGGGAGTCGGCTCCCTTCCAGTGACATTTCCATCCAGTCCCAGCCAGTCAGCCTTTTTCCAGCAAATGTTGAGTTCGTTCAATGATCGGATCCGTCTATATTGTAGATCTCGTCGAGACATAGAAACATGTCAAAAATTATGTCCATCCGTTATCGTTTAACAAGCAATTGTAATCAATTTATTTTGGGAAAAAAAAAATACCCACACTGGATTGGAACTCCTTTCATCCATTCCTCCAAAATAATTGTGTTCAATGATCGAGTTCGTTCAATGAACCGGATCTGGTTTCCAGGTCTGGGATTTTTAGCCCTCAGATTCGATCAGCCTTGGTGATGGGTCCGTGAGTTCTTATGCAACAGCGGTGGTGGCGCCTAGCAACTGCAACTGCGATGGGACGAAGGGATGTTGAGCTTTAACTGCTAGTCGGAATCTTCTATCTTCCTCAAGCCACATCCACGAGTGGATAGGTGGTCTCCATCAACACCGCTGTTAATTTTGGCGTGATCTTTTTATTTGTTGTTGTTTTCCTTTGTTTTTTTCTTATTTGTTCGGATCTTTTGGATCCTTTGTGGTATTTTCTATTATTGTTGTAGTTGTAATCTTTTCATTTTAATATAAATGGGATGATCTTGTTCGTAAAAAAAAAATAAAAAATCAAGAAGTATTATTGGCTGATGTGTTAATTTTTCAATGGCTAGCCTCATTACCCAAGGTACGCAAAGGGTCTGTGTAGAATTTAAACTCCTTTCGTGCGCAGAACTATTCTAGGTGGAAAAGGTTGGTTGATTGCAATAGAATCCTCTCTCTCGGTGGACATGGCTTGACTGGGAAAAAAAAATACTACAAAATTTGTTGAAGGATTTGGAAAATTGAAAAACTCCAACCCTTCAAGAGGGTCGAGTGTTAATTCTACATCAACCATTTTCTTTCGTAGACTTTTCTAGGAGGGGACATGCCGGCTGAAAACGTATGGGACACGCCACGTGGTGTGGCTATTGAATTTAATTAATTTTCGTAGGGGATACGGCAGGAGACATGCAGGGATTAAATATGCAATATTTTTAAATTTTTGGGATAAAAGTGTATTACTTCAAATATTTTTGGATAAGACTTTAATATGATGCTTCTTTTTTTTTTTTTTTTTTTTGTCTTTCAAAGTAAATATTTTGAAGCTTCACGCTTCCACATACAACTAATGTTTCCATTGGAGTAAAATAAATATTATTTATCTGTTTTTGCCGTGTCCCCCGTCGCGACCACGTCACTATTTTTTTAAAATTTCCATATCCCCTGTTTGTGTTTGTGTTGATGTCTGTATATCCATGCAATATAGATCGGAATTTGGTTGTAATTTGAGCGGTTGAAGCATAATATATGCCCAAATGGACCTGTCGTTTTCAACATTAGTCATTTGTAGACATGATTTCCTCCATATCTTATGTGCACATAACTATTCCTAGGTCTTCCCATTAGTCTTTTTCCCCAAGTCTTCCCAATTTACTAGGAAACATTTGCTTGATTGCAATAGAATCGTCTATCTCGCTTGCTTGCTTCCTCTTCATTATGTTTCCTAGAGAGTAAAGCTTTGTTTGCTTGCAGGGTTGGTTCCAGGGTAAGCCCTACAAGCTCTTGGGCTTGGGCAATCCTTCGGGCTGGGGCAACTAAAAAAAAATTTAAGATAGACGCTAAGTAGATGTGGCAAACGGGCGGGTCTGGACGGGTTTGGACGGGTTGAAACGGGTCATGGGTCAAATATGGGCGGGTCAAATATGGGTCAAAATGTAAACGGGTTGACACGGATCGGGTCGAATATGGGTCAAGCCAAACCCAAACCCGCCCGACCCAACCCGTTTTCCTTTTTTTTTTTTTTTTTTTTTTTAAATCCTTGTTTTTTTGTTTCCCTTCCCCATTATAACAACCCATTATATAATATGGGCGGATTGGGTTGAGTTATAAGTGGGCGGGTTTGAGCAGATTTAAAAATATGAATTGTGATTGCCACCTCTAATGCTAAGTATAAAAAAGTTTTCCAAAAATGCAAAAATCGAGCGAGCTAACTCCACCTTCCTTTTTTTATCTTCGAACTACCATTTCGCAAGAGAGATTAAAGCAGTATAACCGGGATTTACATTTTGATATTGTTTTTTTTTTTGATGTTATTTAAGCTAAAAAAAATAATGTAAATTTTGATTTTTTTTTTGTATTTGTATTTGTATTTGTATTTGTATGTTTCTATTTTATTTTATATGACTTAATAAAAAAAAGTAAATTTTGATTTTTTTCTTATACTTGTATGTTTCTATTTTATTTTATATAACTTAATAGTAAGTGGGCAACAAAATATGAGGTTGGGTTAGGACAACCTAAATGCTGGGACCGGCACTGATTGCTTGTGACAACTGACAAAGCCTTTTTAGAAACTCTTTCCATGAACCTGGTAATTTGTCGATGACCGCTGCAATCTGCATTTGCTCAACCACTCAAACGTCTTCGATCGAACACAATTTCACGAACAACATTTTGAAGTTTCCATGTGTCTAGGCCAACACTGACTTGTCCGGCCTCCACCATTTTGATACCTAAAATAATGGCTACAAGTATATTTCTTAGCCCTGGCCTTCACTGTGTCGTATTTTTGTTGTAAAGCCCTCCCTCCATATTCTCTTAGCAGTAGATCAAGAGCTTGAATACTAATCATAAAACTTATCATCTGACAAACAATTCCCTAAGTGATTCCTGCCTGCAATTCTCATCATTTACCCATATTTTTGGACCTCCTTGCTGTGATCCTTCAACTTCATATCTTTACTATCAACCTTGATAGGATCAATTGGCAGTAAGAACCCATGCCATGCACTTTCATTCAATTCCTAAGCTTGATTTGAGCTCGAGCCAACCCTATTTCTGGAGAGCCGAGATTGGATAGTCCAAACTAAGCTTGACTGGACTCGTCTCGTTTGCTGTCTTATTAATTTTTAGTGCTTGTTTTACTTTAACTTCTCCTCTTCCGAACTCAAATCCTGGCTCCGCCTTTGATCTCTAGAAATCCAAATTTTTTATGGGTAGATTTGTCATGAGTTTCTACCATTATTTAAGATCAGCAAGCTAGATCCCTCATCAGAAAGGATAGACATGTCTTTGAAATATCGATTTATCCTTTTTGAGGAAAAAAAAAAAAGAAACTACATTGTTTGCAGTGTCGACAGAGCAAAATTACCCCCTTAGCCTTTTGAAAATTGCACTTTTGCGTACATAATTATTTTTGAGACTTTTAGTGCACCCTAAAGTTCTACATCATTTACAGCTTCTCATTTCCTGTTTTGATTCGAAAATTTTGTTGTCATTTTTCCGTTGCAAATTTTAGGTCCCGTTACGCTAAGAAAAATAAGTACTTATTTTTTGAATTGGAAAATAAGTAATAATTTTTTGAATTAAAGGTGATATACTGTAAGAGAATGACCTAACTCTTAAAATGAAAAACAAGTACTTAAAAATTAGTAAGAAACTTAGCAAAACGGCTCCTTTTAGTCTTTCACTTATTTTAAAACAAACTCCGAGTACCGAAAGCAAAGTCTTGCTTCAACAGTTCAACGGCAATTCTAGCGAATTATAAATTACTCATGATAATCCTACCGGTAAATTAGGTAAGTTTGAAAGCCACCATGGTTGTTGCCCCTCATGGTTAAACGATTTTCCTTTCTAGGATAATTGGATTCACATTTGGCCGGGACTTAAGCAGCTTGCTTAAAAAAACCCTAAAATGTGGGCGACTCGAATAATCAAAGTGAGATCCAAAAGTTGCTCACTAAAAAGACCGGACAGTCGAACCCAGTTTTCTTGCTGTACCCATCCTCTTGAATGAAATATTCGCGTCAGATCTCCAACAGTTGCACACCCAAAGAAAAAGAATTCAGACTCACAAAATCTGTTTGATCAAGTGATCCTGATTTGGAATAGATTGTAAGTAGAATACAGGAATTAACACCAGAATCAGGAAATTTGAAAAAGGTTTATAATCGATACAATTCCGTACAAAATAAAAATAGGTTATACGCAGAGCATAAGATTGCTGATAATAGAAACACCCCTGCCTATATACAACCACCAGCAAAAGGATTTACTTTACAAACAAAAATGCCGCGCGAGCAGCCCAAATACATCATTAAATTACAGTATTCATCCCTTCACAAACACAACAATCTCAGTACAGGGGTTCAAATCGGTAATCATATCCCACACCGTATTAGATCTCTAGCGCACTAGGATTAATTCTACACAACCACCACATTCTCATTTTGCGAAAAGTCTTGATGTCCACAAATGGGATGACAATACAAGGGGAGCAATAAAAATGGAAACCAAGTCAGAGAACTGTCAATGGCCTCCTCTTGCAATTTCTCCAATAAAGTGAAAAACAAGGAAAGAAATAGGAGAAAACGCTTCTAACTGCTCATGTTAATCAAGTCATGACCCGTCCAGGGCCCTTTTCTTTACATTCCCTTCAAGAATGCCATCAACTCCGAAAGAGAGAGTACAGCGTTGCTCATCGACTGGACCCGGTAGCTCGAATGAAACAGAGAAATGTCCCGGTGGGCAAAGATTTCGCGTACGCATCTCAAAGACTTGGGAGTGTCTGCGAACAATTCTCTCACCCGTTGACGTTATTCCCTTTATGACTATTTTACCAGTAGGTTCAATATCACAACTAAATGTGCCTGCAGTTACAAAGTGAATGCTCATATTGATCATCAGGAGTGAACCGTAACAGCGGAGGCCAATAAAATATCTTGCCATCAAGAAACATTTTATTTATAACAATAACTACCTGATCAACAATGAGAGATACTGAGAAAATGTAATACAAGAACATAATGATTTCAATTTTACATGGTTTTCAAGCAACACTTTCCATTCATAAGAATTCCCTAACCATGCTCTACTTAGCTTCCAATGCTTACACAACATTTCAAATATAACTTTTTCCCTCTTAACATGGTAAATTAGTGGAGGAAATGTCCGTGTAACAAGAAAGATCAATCTAATAGGCTAATTAAATCGAATTAACATGTTTAGAAAGAAAGAAAAAGAGCATATGCAGACTCCATGAATGAACTGTGAATTTTGCAATTTGTTGAATAATCATCCGAATATGAAACTTACTTTTATCTGCTGCCACACCTGGGAGGGAGACACGAAAAAGATATGTCTCCTCACCTTCACCAATGTTCATCAACCCTATAATTGCTCCCACTTTCCCCCTTGCAGCACTTCCAGTCAAGCCAACTCCCCTTTTGGTCGCAGCTATAATGTTATTCCACTCTTCCTCATATGGGCGAGAAGGCAAGAACACCAAAGCAGGCTCATTGGTAACTGTTGGATCAGTTTCCCTTTGTACGGGGGACAAAGGTGGGCCAGTATAGGGTACGCTATTGAGAGGTGCCACAGAAAGAACAGGCTGTTGAGGATCCAGATCCACAAATGGCATGCCTTTTCGTTTGTGTGTGGCCCCACCATGAGAGTTATTTTGCCTAAACCATTAATCGGAAACAATAGCAAATCAGACTTATTGGAAGTTGTGAAAATCTATTCGGTGATTTTGTGAAAACGACGTACTTCAACAACATACCTTCAATACATAAATACAACACTTAGAAAATAGTGCCGAGATGCGAGGTTAAAATGCTTATTTACTTTTCGGGGGCTAATGGATTTAGAAGGAAATAAGTATACCGTCTTCTGCATGCCACAAAATCTCAAACTGCATTAACGTAAGTTTTCTATCCCAAATTCAAGGAAGACTAAAGTTAAAGCAATGGCGAAAAATCAAGAAGGTTCCTGTTTCTTTTCTCGAGAGACAGTAACTTCTAACTGGACACAAAGGATATAAAATGGGTTCCACTAACACTAATTATTGAACAGGCCAAACGGAAAAAATATATATAAGGAGCATAGGAGATTAAAACATTGTTGAGTAATCCGTATTAAACAGTAAAGGGGGTACCGTTTAGAAAAGTCCAAATTGTTTTGTTCACTTTTGAAAGATACAATGGGGCTCCACTAACTCCTACCATCACATTATTTTGTTCACTTTTTTGAATTTTTAATGACCCATATTGTTGTCCATTTAGGAAATTCTAAGAACAAAATCCTCTGAAAGTTCCATTTTACCCTTCTCCCTTGAATTGAAGTGACAAGTGTAATTTGAATAGAAGGGCATTTTTTAAAAGTGAAAGTTCGTAAAGTGTAATGATTATGTTCCCTAAATAATTGGTAAATCCCAAATTGGACAAACAGATTAGGACAGAGGCAGCGATTGGGTCTAGAAGAGGATATTGATCCATAGAAGAGGGGATTCCAACTCCAAGATTGGAAAGACAACGTAAAAAATGTCTTTAAAAAGATGCACATTTAAGCAGGGTGTAGGTTCATCCTTAGTCAAGGAAAGTAACATTTTTAGTATCTTCTTGACAATCAAGATCTGATCTGATGCAAGGCAACTGTTCCTCCAAAATAAAATGACAAAACAACTAATAAGAAGACTTAAACAAAGAACATGTTACATAACCAGAGAATATAAAAAAAAATATCAAGAATACAGTAGTTTCTCTAAGCGCACATCCATCAAGCATGAAGGACATTTTGGTTAAATTGATTAAGGCTCCATTTGGAAGTCCCAAATAAATAATTCAGTCCTATTAAACCTGGATCATTCACCCATTAGATACTTATTATAGTTCTTTGAAAGTAAAACACCTCTCAAAAATGCAAAAGCTAGTAGCTGCAGGAAAACAATCCTTGAAAACATAGAGTTGCCTAGCCTAAAATTCCGAGAATAAAAGTCTCTTGTTCAACACTACTGGAATTTGGAACTTTCTGAGTAGATTTTAAATTAGTTAATATGTATCAAAAGAACTCAACTGGCACAGCCAAACAGCCCCCTAATACCGATGTAAACAGAGGCTACCTTCATCGAAATTTTAAGACTCTGCCCCAACCATTCAAATTTAAAGCAGGATAGAGAGCCACGACTTAAATATACTTGAGTATAAATGTGAGATAATGCCATAAAATATAGATTAAAAGATCTTGAATCATGACAAGTTTGTCATTCTTTAAACACGAACACAAGTTTGTCATTCTTTAAACACGAACACAAGTTCTATAAGCGAAGTATGGTAGAAAATCAATGCAAATCTAGCCATATCAGTATATTTTTGTTGATATGTATGTGTAATTGTGTAGAAGCCAAAGAAAGGGTGTAGTGGCCAGGGTACCTGAGAGGAGACACCTTTGCAGAGTCGCCAGAGAAGTTTGGCAATTGATTCGCGCCGAATCCAGGGGGAATCTGAATATGGTATGGACATTAGACAATCCAACTTAGTGATTCTTTTGGTAAGAAAATTTAAGTTCTTTGGTATGAATACCCTATATGCATATCCGTACGTAATTAAATATAACTTCATGAATTCAGACGATGAGACTTGTGAGCTATTGTGGTGATGTACACATGCAAGCTACTGCACATTAGACAAGAGTCTTTGCGTAACATCTTTGATAAACGTCAGATAAGAGTCATATGATTATCACTATGCAATACACCTGAACATTATTTCGGTCCCAACATTATTTCTGTCCCAGGAAAGTTCTTTAATGCTTCATGGGCTGGCTCCAAAAGAGAATTTTATGTTTAAATTTCTTCTGGGACATTGAAATCACAGGATTGAATAATCTCGGTCAAGGAGAATAATATGTGGTTAAGGGTTAACATAACAGTAACGTATGATAGAATTGGAAAATTTGGAATTGTGATTAAACTGTAGGCAAACCAATGCGCTCCAACCATCTCATCCAAGACAACTCTATAAAAGATGTAACCAGGCCACATAGTACTTCGTGGAGAGGCTGCCAAGCAAGTAAGATTCTTCCCTCTGGGGCTAAGCCATAGTTGTCGAGGGCGAAAGGAGCACCGAGGCACAAGGTCCTGTTGGGCCCAAAGCGAGAGGCGCACCCCTTTTTGAAGAGGTGCACACCTAGGTGGAAAATAGGAAAAATAGCACACACTAATATTTCAAATAATAAACACTAAACCAATGAGGAAAAATAGCGTACATTTATAGGCCCTTTAGTCTTCAGCTTTTTCAGCTTAGGTTTAGAAACGGAGCCTTGACTGCTTCCAATGGATTTACCTTGCGCAGATGCAATCTCCATGAAGTCATCTTCATTATCCTTCAAACCATTATCATCAAAATCCGGTACCATTTGCATTTGATCCTTCAATGATTTCTTTTTTACCATAAACTCTTGAATCTGTAGTTTTACCTCAGGTGGGCATCTTGGACAACCTACCACATCCTTATAACCTCCCACAAGGTGTTTCTTTGCCCGACAAACCCCGCCATTGGTTATTTTGTCACAAAAATTGCACTTAAATTTATTAGTGTTTGCGGGATTCACCAAACAGAAATACTTCCATGCAGGGTCTGTTCTATTCGTATTATCTTTCAATGATTTATTTTTTCCCATAAACTCTTGAATCTCCAGTTTTACCTCAGGTGGGCATCTTGGACAACCTAACACCTCCCTATAACCCCCCACAAGGTGTTTCTTTGCCCGACAAACCCCGCCATCAGTTATTTTGCCACAAAAATTACACTTAAATTTATTAGTGTTCATGGGATCCACCAAACGGAAATACTTCCATGCAGGGTCCGTTCTATTCGTATTATCTTCACTTGACATCTAAAAACAAAACAAACAAGTTCAATTTGCATTAGCTAATAGCCACTGATAAACGTTGAGTATGTCAGTGTGCTGTGTATACTTTATAAAACTATATGTAGTTTATGTTCACAGAAATTGAAATGTATACATATAGGTATGTACAGAGAGAGAAGAGAGGGGAGAAATGGGAGGTCCACATATAAAATCCTTATTTTAAGGTCCTTACTTGAAGATCTCTGTGTATATATATACACACACACACACACACAAGACTGAAAGAAAGAGATGATCGACTGATGCAGGAGTGAGAAAGATGATCGACTGAGATGAGAGGAGAGACGACTGATGCAGGAGACGATCGATTGACACAGGAGACGAGAGATGAGTTCAATTAGTAGCAGGGCTTCATCATCTTCTCAGTCACTGAGTTCTTTCCATTGGCTGAGAGAGATCGATGAGAGAAAGATTGTAGTTCTACCTGGATTTTAACCTACACAACAATATCCTAGGGCTGTGATCGATTTTGAAAGAAGCGCACCTTTATGCGCCTCGTCGCCTTTTTGGGCTAGTCAGCGCCTTGTTAAAGTCACCTCGGCTGGGTACATGCAAGGCATTGGGAGTGAGCCTCGCCTTGCGCCTAGGCACGCGCCTGGGCTCGCCTTTGACAACTATGGCCTAAGCCTTCAAGAAAGAGCTCAAATCCGTTTAATGTTGGTGATTAATTTGAGAAACGACTGGGAAATGGAAGTAGGAGTGAAATGAGATCAACACCCTTGTAAGATAATCTTGATAGCAAAAGTACATCCAAGGTGTGGATAGACATCAATATGTCTTTAATTCTTTACCGTGTTTAAACTTAATTCTATTTACTTTGTATACACACCTACATAGTACATAGACTTCATGATGATCAGTAATCCAAGATATTACAAATATACTCCCTCCGTCCCATAATATTTGTCCGGTCCGCAAAACGGAGACTACAAAATAATGCATTTCTTTCAAGAAAAAATTCAAATTTTTTCACAAGTTAAAAGAACTCATCGAGATCTAGTAAGTTGTTGAATTTTTTCCCAACTTTTCTTACAAAAATAGAATTATTTTTACGTCTCCGTTTTGCGGACCGGACAAATATTATGGGACGGAGGGAGTAATATAAAGCACTTTATAAGGAAAAAGATGCACAGTAACAACTTATCTGTAGCATCCAGAGGTAGCTGGTGTAAATTGATCCCTTGACCCATTCGTTTAAGATCCACACTTGTAATTGGAAGGGTAACATAGACTATGTAGTATACAGAGGAGGTCATTGTTTGTTTCACCATTAACCCATTTATTTGAAAATTTGAATGCTAGAATTTCAATTGCTTCTCACGCATGGACAACATTATAGATAACAACCACCATTAATCAGCTTCAACATTTGGAATATCCAACAAAAGCAAGGAGCATGAGAATACATATCCCCTAGGAATCACCCTCAGCTTTCGTCCCAAATAAAGAGAGTCAAGTTCGAATCTCTTAGGGAGGTTTTCCCCTTCTTTATAGGAGTATGCGAGAACCAGAAAAAGAAAAGAAAGATCACAAACGAAACCACAATAGCCATATTGAACCCAAAGCAATTGCATATAAAACTCACAAAGACGTGGCGCTCGTCATTTTTCGGGTTTGATGATGCATTGCACCTAATTATTGAAATGGAGATCTCCATTCTCCCCCATAAATGAGGAGTTAAACGAGCAATTAAAGTAGCATATCTAGCGTGGGGTTGAAGTGTCGGGTTAGGGATTCAGTGCAAACCATCAATGCTGGGTTAAGTGTCGAGTTAGGGATTTGTTGCAAACTATCAACATCTTTACCACGTTTTGGGCTTGAAGGACTAAATAAGGGCATTCACCACTACCACGGTATCAGATACAAACAAGATTTCTTGGTCAACAGAAATTGAAAAGTTTCCAAAATGCCTCCATAAAAGCCATGGCTTTCACTTCTACAGCTGATCGGCACTCACATCTGAAGGCAGAATGTTTGCCGAAGACAACCACCCCCTGTAGTTACAAATCGTCATACCACGATCCCCCGCATCTATCTTCAAGTAAGTATACCATCAAAATTATTTCATACATTCTTGAGGAAGGGCCTGAGGCTCCCAATTAACTTCACGACTAGGTTCTCCGCTAGTTTCTCCTAGTCAACACGCCTACGCACTCGCTCCTACTCACTCCTAGGAACTCCTTTGGTGAATCAAAAGTTGTACTATTCACCTTTGACGCATGACATGTTTGTTCCTTTTGGAACACATCCCCGTTCCCTTATGCCCATATGCAACATCTATTAACCAACAAAGACGACGTAAACTATTTTTCCCCCCGTAGTATCTTTTGAAAACACGTAAGGGGCCTCCTCCCGCCATTTATTAAACCTTCTAAACAAAGATTGAACTCAAGGGGCCCCCGTAGCATATTTAGAAACCGCACACACGCAAATGGGAGGATGGAGCTATCAACAAGCACGAATCAAAGATTAAAAGGAAACCCTAATAAGGACCAAAAGAGAAATTCTACGAGAACAAAAAATGGAATCCAAACAAATGTAATGAGGAAACAGCAGTTACATACATAGGAATAAGTCAAACAAAATGACATGAAGTAACAATGCAATCAAAAAAACTAGAGAGAGAGAGAGAGAGAGAGAGAGAGAGAGAGAGAGAGCATTACTAGGTTCCGGCTAAACTCATCCATAACTTTCTCGTACTCAGGTTTCATCATGGCGGCTTCTGCAACGTAAAGAGAGCTTTCTCCTATACACAATAAAGAAGTGACTGTTACCAGCTCACACGATTCCAGGGTCCGGCTAACATGAGCTCATTGGGCACGCAATAATACACAAAAAAGACATAACAGTTAGAACTCAAATACAACTTTTACAGACATCAATGCAGATTGGCGCATAGCTATGCACTTTTTCCGGATATCAATACACCTTTTTTTTATGCTATCCAAAGCCCAATGGTCTTTAGTTAGCATTTTCCAATTAAACAAAACATAACGCCGAAACCAGAACTTCGAAAATCGTGATTGGATGTAGAAGATCTGAGAAATTCAAACGTCGATCTAAATTCTCACCAAAAAACAACAAAGTTTAAACATTTTTGGTGGTTTAAGCCGAGAGATCGCGGATTATGGCGAGAAGTACCTCAATCGGGAGGGCTTGACGGCGCGGTTTCCGATGCGGAGTGCTTCAGAGAGAGAGAGAGAGAGAGAGAGTTGGGGTTCAGCTGTAGCGGATTTCTGGAGCAAAATGCAAGCAAAAACTAGTAGCTCTGAAAATTACTGGAATGTTTCGTTTACAGGAAATTTTGAGATGGATTTGAGGAGATGGGATTGCAATGGCGTGTGGGGACTTGGGTTTTGACTATGAAAGATCAATTCATTGTTGAGCGATGATACAAGCAGAAATACCAAACCCACACCTCTCACACATACGGTTTTGGCTCACATACACTTGTGGACCCCATTCATATATAACGCGAGAGATGCGTGGTCGGAGGTGTGGCCGATGGATGTAAACCTATTACTATTTTTTTAAAAATAATTATTTCACAACTACAAACAAACACTTAGTACAAATATTTTCACAAAAGCACCCACATTCACATGTGGATCTAGCGTACGAGGGACCCAAACATTTATGTGTATGTAAGTGTTTGTATAGTATGTTGTTTGTGGTTCTTAGACTTTTTTTTAATAAAGAAAGCGAGGATGTGCCCTCAGTAGGTCAAGTAACATTAAGGATGAGCTGTAAATTCAGATATTCTGAGTTTGAAATTTGGCAATATTTTGGGGCTAGGCTGCAAGAGAGAAATCTCTTGCAAATCTTCTAGTTCCGACGTAAATGATCTGCCATAAACTAGATCGGGAAGGCAATTAGTAGAAGTGCGCGTAAATTGTCCTGAATATCTTAGTTGTAAAAAAAAAAGGGAAAAGAAAATTAAAAAGAAAGCAAGGATGTAAAAGACTATTTTATGGACCATAGATTAAGAGACAGATATAGCTCAAAATAGTGCTATAATATGTCGCGGGTTCATTTAGTATGTCAATAATTAAACAAAATAACTTGACCAACTATTTGACTTACTTTCCCATTGATATAGTCCACCACACATAAAAATAAGAACATAGAAGCAAATAAAATAATAGTGACCAATTAATTTAATTTACTTGAGACTTTACGTTTGTGTTTGTTGAAACAATAAAAATAACTAAGACAGCTAACCAAACTAGCCATGAGATTTTGGCACTCCACTTTTAACCAATAACACTTCACTTTTTGTTTTGTTTTCTCACATGATCAAGACACAAAATGGAATGCCAAAATCAATTTTCTTAGTATTATCAAATGTATAATGAGTCCATTGTGTTGGAACTAGAGGCGTCCACCAAATACATTGGCAGCTATTTAATTTTTCCTTTTTATTTTTTTCGTCTTGAAAATCATTAGGAGGTTAGTGCATGTTTAGTGGGGGAAATGAGTATGCGGAGGAGTTCAAACCGTCTCCCCTAATGCATGGGAGTATATATAAATCGCCGCCATTAAATTTTTATTTTTTTTATCCACCGCCGCCATTAAATTGATACTCCACTTGCTGCCACTGTTTTTTTTTTAATTTTTTTTATGACGACATCTGAACAAATGTAAAGAATAATTGATTACAGGCATTAGAACTTATATAGATAGACTTGAACATCTAGGGAAAGATTGAAGTTTATAAACTTGTCAAACTTAAATACAAGTCTTGACCCTTTTTTTTATTCAAATTATTGACAATCTATCCACACCATAAAGAGTAACAAGCTAAATTAAATAGAACTCCCTCCCCCCTTAAATACTTAATAGCTCAATGATTGTCGAGCCTTTTTTTTTTTTTTTTGGAGAGGCAAAAACAAGTCGGTGTTTATTAATGATGGTTGAACATGGTTTTGCGACGACGATGTGCGTGTGACCAAGATTGAATATAGTGAGGGTGGAATAGAGTGAGGTAAAGAGAAAGGAGCGTGACATCGGTGGAAGATAATAACAACGAAACTCTTGGCCAAAGTACGTTGTTTTGGTTACATTTAGCCCGTATTAATCGTTTCGTTTTGCGCGCGCACACACAAAGTATTGACATTGACACTACAGAAAGAGCATCCAATTTAGGTAACGAAATTAATTAAGAGTTCAGAGGTAGACTTAGGGTTTGTTTGATAACCTAAATTCAGCACTTAATACTGAATCAATTAAGTAATAAGTGATTCAGTAGGTTTGATAACCACATTTTACATTGCTTAACAAATTAAGTACTACTTAAAATATAGGCCAAAAAGTTGAAAAAAATTAAGTAGCTTTGAGCTACTTAATTCTTGCTGAATTTTTGTATACTTACATTCAACCATCATACCACCACCACCACCACAACCACTCCCACCCACACCGCCACCACTCCACCACCACCACCACCACTCCTCCTCCACCACCACCTCCTCCACCACTTCACCACCACCTCCACCACTCATCCACCACCACCACCTCCACTACCACCACAACACCACCACTACTAGCTTCACCACCACTCCACCACCACCACCACCACCACCACTTCTTCCACTACCACCACCACCACATCACCACCACCAACTCCACCACCACCACTTCCTCCACTATCACCATCACCACCACCACTCCACCACCTCCACTACCACCACTCCTCCTCCACCACTCCACCACCGCCACCTCCACCACTCCATCACCACCACCACCACCACCTCCACTATCACCACATCACCACCACCACCACTCCACCATCACCACCCCTTCTTCCATTACCACCACCACCATCGCTCCACCACTACCATCATCACCACCAGCTCCACTACTCCACCACTCCTACCACCACCTCCACCACTCAACCACTATCATCACAATTATCACCACCACCGCCACTCCACCACCATCACTACACCACCACCACCACTACCAGCACTACACCACCACTCCTACCACCTCCACAACTCCACCACCATTACCAAAAGCATATTGTAACCGTTAGTAAATTAAAAGATAATTGGAATAAAATTAATTCATCATTTTTTTAATTCAGTACTTAATATATTTATCAAACGGCTTTTCAGCTTAAAAATTTCAACATTCAGTTTTCAGTACTTAATTTTTCAGCTTTCAGTTTTCAGTTTTATCAAACAGCCCCTTATTACTAGAATAATATATATAGTTTAGGATTCTATACACAATCCTACTACTACTATAATCTAATTTTGCCTCATCAAATTTCTATTTATGCAATAATCTATGGGGAGATGATTTTGGCACTCTACTTTTAGCCAATAGCTCTCCACTTTTAATTTTTTTTTCTTACATCATTAACACACAAAGTGAAGTACCAGTGACTAAAACTGGAGTGTCAAAATCAATTTCCTAATCTATGATGGTTAAGTACTAACAGTTAAAAGAGTTGAGAGATTTTAGGTTCGTACTGACAGACCAACATCGACTCCTGTTGTATTAATCACCCTTTATACTAATCTAACTCAGCAACCCTACTAATGCTACATATGGAAAAAAAATCTTAAGTTAAATAAGTTCATACGTTTTTTTTTTATTACCAAAAGGGTGGAAGGGGGCAACCAGCATAGCAACTTCCTTTGGTCGTAATCATAGGAGCTCCCTGCCTACTAATAGAATGTCCGGTTCGAGCCATAGCTACCGTCTGGAAGGATGGGCCATCACCATGGCACCACCTGGTACACAGTTGGCATAAGCTCTCCCTTTCATTGGTTCAAAGTCTCATCGGCAGATGTGAGGCCAAACCACTTGTCGAGATTCGAACCCACATCTCCGTCGAAGAGGATAGTGAACCCTGCCAATTGGGCTACCACCCCAGTGGTATGAGTTCATACGTTTGACAACCATTGTGGACTAAATCACAGGGTCACCCTTCACGTTCGAACTGACAAAATGTAAATGTCATGGAGAATTAAGTGTGTATTTTTTTCGAGTCATGGTCTTATGCAATTGTTAAGGTTATTGTTAAATTTATGCAAATACCAAATCCACCTCTCTAACCTCTTGCCCCTATCCCCTCTCTCTCTAAAGAAGAGCAAATCTCTCTAACCCTAAAACAGTTGTCACACTTTCTCTTCTTCTTCTCCTCCTTCCCCTTGGGTTTATACCCAACTTTGGGCGGCAGGAGGGGAGAAATATATCTCTGCCTTCAGATATGGTTTTTTCTTCCCTTTCTCTACCCAAACCGCTTGCCGTTCGTCACCGCTTCACTCGTTGTTGGTGGCCTCTTGAGTCGTCAGCTTTAGAGCTTTAATCGATAGGGGGTTAGACAAGAGAACGGTTGCTCAATGATGGAGGGGAGTGTATGTTTTATTTTATTTTATTTTTGTCCAAATTTAGTCCGATTTCTGTCCGGATTTAATCTAGTGGGTTGTTGATTTAATTTCCATCAGTTTTTGATGATGTCTTTAATATGGAGCTCCGCCATCCCGAGGAGTCTGGTGTCTGGGTACTATAGCTCCACTTATGCCGATCCTTTTTGATAATGGTGTGGAATGAGCGATGGCTCTTGCTTAAGCGTTAGACATCAGTTTCGTCTTTTGCTTTTTCTGTATATTGTTAGTTTTAGATTTTGGTTGTGTCTCTGTATCTTTGTATTCATGTGGGAATCTGTTATTGTCATATGGCTTGATCTGTATTCCGGTGATAATCTGTAGATGCTATATGACTTTTATAAATGGGTATGCTTCTTCATTTACAAAAAAAAGACAAAAAAAACCCTCCTGCCTCTATCCGAGAACCATTTCTAGTGAAGTTGGTTGTTCATCTCCCTCCCCCCAGTGGTGACCAGGGTTAGTCCCACGCGAGGCGGGGCTTTGGGGGTCAGGGCTATGGATAATCTCTGGACCCCCCATATGCTAACTCTAACACTCCCACCAAGGACGGAACCAGGATTTTACCCTAGCAGTGGCGAAATGTATATTAAAAAATTCTAGTGATGGCGAAACTATATAAGTTGGGCATAACTTTTTTTTTAACATATCATAATTGTATTTTTTAAAATTCTTGTCGTGGCGGTCGCCGCCACTAAACCCCTTGGTCCCATCCTTGACTCCCACTAACCTCGCTGATGTATACAATATTGAAAAAAAAAAAAACCTCCTGCCTCTATCCAAGTATCAACTTTATTGGTGGAGGTTGTGAGGGAATATAGATTTCAACATTGATTACAATGATCAATCTGTTCAGACCTGCTAATTTATAGAAAGTGCACTTATTCATATGGTTGAAAATTTAAAATCAAGTTGTGCAAATATCAAATCTACCTCTAACATCTTGCCCCTGTACAAGTATCAACTTTATTAAGGGCAAATTTTCGTAGTAGTCCCTGTAGTTTTATGGTTGTCTCACTTTCGTCCCTCTAGTTTCAAAGTGCTCGAATTTCGTCCCTGTAGTTTGTTTTACGTTCCAAATTGGTAAAATCATTAACACCGTTAACGAAACTAACGGAAAAAAAAAAATAAGTGTTCCAATTTTCAATCCGTTTGAACCGGTGTGAAGATCTTATTTTTTTGATCATTTTATCCTAAATGATCGTAATGAATTTTTGCCTCTAAGGCCTTTCAATGAGCACCCTAAGAGAGCCATGAAACTAAATAAGAAGTCTTCGGGTGCTCATTGAAAGGCCTTAGAGCCAAAAATTCATTACGACCATTTAGGATAAAATGATCAAAAAAATAAGATCTTCGCACCGGTTCAAACGGATTGAAAATTGGAACACTTATTGTTTTGTTCCGTTAGTTTCGTTAACGGTGTTAACGATTTTACCAATTTGGAACATAAAACAAATTACAGGGACGAAATTCGAGCACTTTGAAACTAGAGGGACGAAAGTGAGACAACTATAAAACTACAGGGACTGCTACGAAAATTTGCCCCTTTATTAATGGTGGGATGTGCAAGGGAATATAGCTTTCAAAATTGATTACAATGACTTTCATCATACCTGTTATTTATAGAAACTACACTTAATATAATATGTTCAAAAATCTAAAATCATAATTTAGAAACTGCACTTATTAATAATATGGTTAAAAATCTAAATTCAAAATGTGATTGGGGTAGGTATGTGTTTCTTTATACATTATGTAACAATTTGGCACCCAATAGATCGATGTGAATGTCACAATGCATCCCACTTTAAGGCACAACGTACGCCCTAGCAAACCATCTAAATAAGATGATCTAATGATTCAGTAACTTTCTCCAACTGACCATCCTATAAAAATCATTTGAGGAATGTCATCAACATCCTTTACTACACCCCATATATAGGATAGGAAAACTTTGTCTAATACATAAAACAACCGCACTCGAACAACAAAAACAAATTTACGATCTGCTTGCACTCTCAATGTGAAGATCCTGATACTGCGTCGCACATATTTTCGTCCTAGTCATTATTTTGGAGGGGGAGCTTCATATGATCTGTCACTCTGCTGAAAATCTTCAAGAACATTAATCCCATACCAATCACAACTCCACCTGCTCATGGATCAGCAGGACTGAGTAATAAGGGTAAAAACAATTGTTTTTTAAATGCGATTTACAGTTGACTTTTTCACTTGATTTTAAAAAAAAAAAAAATTTAATGTGATTCTACAAGTAACAATTGCTTTCTATTTTTATTTTTTTAAAATGAGATTCTATAATTTTCAGTCTTTTTGGAATTGAAGGACGTTCCAAGACCAGTTTATAAGACCGGATTTCGTTCATGTGCATGTTGCAGAACTATATGCATTGTGTGTGCATTACATGCAGTTTTGAATGACACAATTGGGCAAAGCGATGTTGTTTCGAATGATCAGTTTGAGTATTGATAATCATTTTCAGAAATCAAATGAATTCAATCTTCTGAAGTAGAGCATGACAATTGCAGTACACACAAACAAAACAAACAAACAAAAAACAAACACAAGAGCACATTCACCCTATCAAGATCAAAGAAATGGCTCAGGCATCCACTCCAATAGCACAATACCGCCATCGCTGCACCCAAGCGCGATGTTGAACTTCAATTTCGGGGTATATATATTTGGATTTTTAGTTGATGGAAGGTAAGCAGACCAACGGTTGATAGAGGGATTGCTATTATCACCTTTCAAATTCAAAGTCCCACATTTCTAGACAAGTCCGATTTTGTTCACTCTCACAAAATGAGGGTGAACATTATCCTCACTTTTCTGTTTTTTTTTTTATCTGCAACATTTCCCTCGCTTTGATTGGTTCTTTTTAACTTTTAGGTCCCACCAAGTGTAACCATAGTTAGCATTAAAAGCCTAATAAATATGGAAATAATTGGAATCTACGTATATTTGGAAAATTATCCCATGCAGCGCAAGTATGAAAAATGCGTGAGAACGTAACAATCTATTGAGATTGGAAAGTTATCATTGCGATGGAAGGTTTCGGATTTTCTGCCCCACTAGTTTAGGTCATGTTTGGTAACCATTCTATTTTCTGTTTTCTGTTTTCATTTTCAAAATTTTCAAAAGTTAACTTTGAAAGTTTGTTTGGTGTACTATTTCCACTTTCAAATTCTGGAAATCACTTTCACTATTTTCATAATTTGAGGAAGTAACAAAACTCTACTTTCACTATTTTCAAAAACAAAAAACTGGCTACTACGCTACAAATCCTTGGAGGTTTTTTTCATTTCCTCTTCCTCTCTCTCTCTCTCTCTCTCTCTCTCTCTCTCTCTCAAACTCAGGCCATTGAAGATTCTCTCTCTCTCTCTCTCTCTCTCTCTCTCTCTCTCTCTCTCTCCTTAATGCATGTATTTGTTTTTTATCTTATGCAGGGCCAATACCGGCCATATACCCGTACTTATAGAAGGAGAAAAACCTTATAATCAATAAAGAAAATTTCATATATATTTCATCTATATATATATATATATATATATACTCTCTTAACTTAGAGATGAAAGTTGATACTATAACTTCGGCCTAGGAAAGAAGAACCCAAGCACCTGGACTCAATGCCGGCTCAAAGATATTTGGACCCGAAGCGCCCGAAGCGAAAGTCATAATAGTGGGGACCATTTATCTCCTCATCTTTGAACAATATTTTGCAAAATGTTGAGGAAAACTAACGGGTGGAGATTCGAACCCAGCTTTTAAAGTATCCAAAGAGCATAAACTGCCACATGACCAAAAAAATGTTACTCAAAAGCAAGGCAATTGAAACTTCTTATTATTTAAAACTAAAAAACTGTATTTTTTGGAGCCCTCTTCGAGCTAAAAAATCAGGGGTTGGAAGCAACAACTTCTTCGGGTTCCCCTCTAAGCTAGTTATGCTTGGTCTATCTATCCGGCCCTTTCTTTTAGAATATTAAGTATAGAATTTGTTTCTAACATGATTGCAGAGGCTTGGATGATTCTCTCGCTCTCTCTCTAACATGATTGCAAAGGCTAGGATGATTCTCTCTCTCTCTCTCTCTCTCTCTCTCTCTCTCTCTCTCGCCTGTATAGTTTGGGAACTAGTGGAGAAATTGCAAGAAATACCATTTTAGAAAAAGTAAAAACTAGTTTCAGAAATTGATTTTTTAAAAAAAAAAACAGGTTGACACAAACATGTTTTTTGCTTTCACTTTTTGTTAGGAAAAGTAAAAACTGATTTCAACAAATAGAAAACAAGAAACAGAAAAGTGGCAGTGTTACCAAACATAGCCTTAGTGTTTTCTTCCTTCTCTAGTTTTGCTTTTGTTTTTCTGTTCTAACATTTTTTTTCAGTGAAAGAGCAGGAAATGCATTGATAGAATAAAAGAGTACAGATATTGGATTTATCTGTTCTAACATTTATGATCTTGAAACAACATATTTGGCCCTGTGATATATTTTTTCTTTGTAAGGGGAAGTCGTCGTTTTGCCCTGTGATTGAATCAATAAACTTTTTTCTTTGTAAGGGGAAGTCGTCGTTTTGCCCTGTGATTGAATCAATAAACAAAAGCTCATTGAAAAAATTCCCCCAAGATTTCAACTTGGCATAATACGAGAGAGAATAACTTATTAAACTAAATAACTGAATAAAGCACAACTATAGGATGGATCAACTACAATAGACCCCTCCTACAGAAATTAAAAATGAAGAGGCAACAAAAGGATCAAATCTTTTTTTGGCAAGTGTATAATTAATTTTATAACCAACCAGCAACAAAACAAAAAGATAATCACCCCCCAATACAGAAACTGTAGACAGAAAATCTTATCTACAAACTATTTAAACTCTGGGCAAAACAATCCCAAAAATCCTACTTGAGATGTTCCAAATATCACAAAAAATTTGGTTCTCAATAGAACTAAGAATCTATTTCCAAGTATAAACTCTATATCTGATGTTCTCATCTATACATTTCAAAACTTCAGCAGCATTTTTAGACCTTCCACCAAAAATTCTAGAGTTTTTCTCTATCCAAACATGGTATACAACTTGTGCAAGAGCAAGTTTAAAGAGGAGAGATTTGAATGATTTGCCTCTGCAAAAGGCAATACCAATTTCAGTCCATGCATTTCCCCTTCTCTGAACTTGAAATCTGGATAAGATACTCTCCCATATGCAACTTGAGAAACTACATACACTGAAAGAATAAATGTTGCAGAGATTCTTCCTCAGCGAAGAACACAATATAGGGTCCAACTCCATACCCTAATTCCTAAGTCCGTCCTTAAGGCTCCGTTCAGTTGTCGAGAAAGTTGTGTAGGAAATTGGTTCCCAGAAAAAGTGAAGTGAGGTGAAGTAAAAGAAAAAGAAAATTATTTTCCTGTGAGTGTTCATTTGACAAAAGAATTTTGCAAGAAAAATTAAGGTTTAGTTGTTCATTTGTCAGGAAAAAGAAACTTTCGGGAAAATTTTGTGAGTGTTTACTCAATTTCCTTTTCCCGCGACGCAAAATCCTGTGTTTTTTGTAGGATCACTTTTGCAGGAAAGTAATTCCTGCAGGAAAACTTAAATTGGTAAATCCTAGAATTTTCCTGCCAACTGAACACTAGGAAAGTTATGGAAAAATTGATTTTCCCATCCTTTCTTGTACTTTCCTGGCAACTGAACGGAGCCTAATGGAAAGCTTTTGCATACAAGCAAGCCATATAATGAAAGCCCATTTAACTACTATGGGAGCCCAAGAAACTTTTTCCGCTTTTGTACCTTAAAGCCTCCCTTGTGTGTTTTGAGGTATACATTGTAACGATCCGAATTTTCACGTCAATTTTTTTTAACATTTTATTATAACTCTTTTACTAAAAATTATTTTATCATTTATTAAAGTGATTGTACCTAGACTTTCTAGGAAACCCTAGCCCTACTTCTTAATCCTAAAAAGTAAAAATCTAGGATAAGCTTACATTGGATTGAGATAAGATTACATTGGATTTTGTTAGATTTGATTGGATAAGATTTTATAAGATTTTGTTAGATATTGTTAGATTTTGTTAGATTATGTTTAGATATGATAAGATTTTATTAGATATGATAAAATTTTATTGGATTTTATTAGATATTATAGGATTTTGTTTAGATATTATAAGATTTGATTTAGATTTTATTAGATATGATAAGATTGCATAAGATTGCAAAAGATTTGATTTGATTCTTTTATATAATCTAGATCCTTCTTCCTACAAGTATAAATAGGCCTTCCCTCCACCTTCAAACCACACACCACCAAGTAAGTAGATAAAGGAAGGAGAGAGAGAGAGAGAGAGAGAGAGAGAGGAGAGAGAGAGAGAGAGAGAGAGAGAGAGAGAGAGAAAACTTGAGAGTTTATTTTATATACAGCTAGTGATGTTTGAAGGATGGATATTGGTGGGTTAGTATGGAAAATATTTCAAGGCATCGATTCGTGGACAAAACGGCCGGTCATATTTGAGGTAATCCGGGTAGTATACGATATGCATCCTACTTCCGGAATCATTTCTTCAATCTCATCTTTGTACTCCTTTTGATTATCTCGTGATCTTTGTTCAATCTTGTGGATATCATTGGAAAGTGGAATAATTGGTATCAAATATGATATTGTTGGATGAGTATTATGGAATTGTTTAGTACAGGGATCGAGTGAACTCATGCACCAATAGCCTATCTAATAGCCAGAATTGGTCGAGATTGACTCGGTGAGGAAGGTATTGGGGGGGTGTCACTGGTCATGTACTGAGAATGACATGGTATGAGGTCCTTTGTGACTGTTGGTCGATTATCGTTTATTGATTCCACTTTTGAGCTTTGTTATTCTGTTGTATCGTATACTTCCCGGATAATTTCTTTTTCAGGTGTGGAGCCGGATTAGTGAAAATTGAATCGGAGCACATAAGGATTAATTTGGAGAAGTCTTGGAAGAGTTAATAATTAAGGAGCATTTAGAAGATTATTTAGAAGGCGGCTTGAGTTTATTTTGATGATGTAATTTATTCATGGAGAAAATAAGTGCCTAGAAGTGTTTGAAATACAGTGTATATTGAAGTTTATTTTTAGAAAATATTGGGGCGTTACATACATACTGTATGAAGCCTCTCATGTGTGTTTTGTTGTATACATACAGTTTTAAAAGAGATTCTTATAGGGGATCGTTGTCATCCTTCTAAGAGACGCAAGTGTCTCTTCAAACACATCCATTTTTACTCAAATGTAAAACTGCTCACTCCATCATCTAACCACTTCACACATTGCAGCTAACTCAAAAATGAATATGTTCAGTTTGCACACCCAATTATTAATATGAATTTATTAAATATTATACGAAACACACTTTAGGACATCTTACTCGCACTAGAGTTTGTGCCTACACTTTCACTCTTACAGTAGCTTATTCACACTTCAGAGTTTTTGTCTTACACCCCTAATGAGCTCTCATCTCCTATTTATAAGGAGCAAACGAAGTTTTCAGACAATAACTCTAGAATAATTTTCGTAAAACCCAGAAGACTCCATCACAATCACAATCTGGAAAATTTCAGAATTCTAGCATAGCCTGGAACACTAGACCGGCAAAATGTGTTGGCCCCGATATTTGGGGTTGCCCTAGCCCAACCTCATATTTTGTTACTCACTTACTATTAAGTCATAAAAAATAAAAAGATACAAGTACAAAAAAATTCAAAATTATACTATTGTTTTTTAGCTTGAATAACATTAAAAAAAAATCAACATCAAAATGAAAATCTCGTTTATAGTGTTTTATTATGATTAGCACGATCCGATTTTAAAAAAAAAAAAATTCTCCTAGCATTTTTTGAAGCTAGTTTCTCAATTGAGTCATCCTACTTTACTTATCCAAGAACTCAGGGCCCGTTCCGCTAACTTATTTTTTTGGGCTTTTTAGATTATATATGTGAGGAAAATGACCTTTCTTGAAAAGCATAAGAAGTTTAAAAAGCCCCATATGCCCAAAAATACTCTTAGTGGAATTACGCCTCATTTTCAATTGAGATCATAGCCAATCTCCTTATTCTCTCTTGCGAAATGGTAATTCAAAGATAAAAATAAAAACCGTGTTAGCTTGCTCGATTTATTTTAACTATGACATTTTTTTAAATCAAATGTAAGAATATCACTAATAGATTATTGTTAGGAGGAAAACAAAAAGAGGTAGATTAAAAATTGTGGATAGGCAAACAAAAAGAGGGCAGAACAAAAAAATGGAGGAAAAAAGAAAAGAGATGGCAGCACCTAGGAATCAAACCAAGCACCACAAATGCTTTGACAACGTCAGTGACCACAAGCAAAGAGTTGTGCTACTATGGGAAACTTTTTCAAATTTATAATCTAACTCAATTTTATTTTTTTTTTGTTGCCCCAACCTGGAGGATTGTCAAAGATCGAAAGCTTGTGGGGCTTACCTCGGGGCCAGCCCTTTTGTTGCCCCAGCCTGGAGGATTGTCAAAGATCGAAGGCTTGTGGGGCTTACCTCGGGGCCAGCCCTGGCGGCAAAGTTCGGAATAAATTTTAGAAGATTTGGGACATTCTAGAAGTTCCTAGTGGAACAAAATGCAAGTGTAGTGTCCATACATAATTAGAGACCTTGATCATGGCCACCACCTTGGGTTTGCTTCTGCTTCCTAAAAGGAAACATGCATGTTTATATAGATGATCGAATGATAAAATTAATCAGGGATAGGTAGCACCAATAATAGAGTGGCATTATGAAGCATGCTCTTGTGTTTATTAATGGCCGACACATTGGCTGGCCACTCATCGATACGGCAAGACAAAATCGCTCTGCCTAGAAAACCATCAAGCTAGCTAGCCACCAGAGCACAACACTTGCTTGTATCAATGCATTGGCATGCATGTCTACATTACTACATACTACAAGATACATCATGGCCAACTACACCCATTGTGTCCTTTTTTGTGTTTCTTTTTTTAAAGGAATCAAACCATTGTGTCCTTTACCAAACAATGTCTCTCTCTCTCTCTCTCTCTCTCTCTCTCTCTCTCTCTCTCTGGACCATTCACAACATATATGTTCTAGTAGTTAACCATGCACGCACCCACACTCAGATTTAGCCAGTCAAGACAAGTATTTTTGCAATTATAAAAACACCTCTCCAACAGTTCAAGTCATATGCCACCACCAAGAGAAATTAATTATTCATGCCTTTGCATGCCTTTGAGGCACCGTCATATGGTGCTCTACCATACATTAGGTGTGGGACCCAAAATAAGTGTGTAGGTCTCATTCTTATGTGTGATGGAAAAAGAGTATGAGCATTGAAATCTATATCCCAAAACATGCTACATTGTCCTTTTTTTTTTTTTTTGTTGATCAACAAAAGTAGCATTTTATTAAAAGGGGAAGGGGAAAGGGAATTTTAATCAAAGGTTGGAAGGAAAAGCCTAAACACTCCTGTAGGGCAAAAGCCCATAACACTTGAAGGTCTAACATGCTCAGATTATACAATAAGCACAAAAAAGAAACCTAATCCACCAAAGTGAGCCAAGCCCAGCCCAGCCCAAGAAAACTCAAAAAACAAAACCCTAAACTTTTGAAAAAAATCCAAACCCCACTGCCAAGCATCACCGCCCGCCAAATAGACAGCAACAACCCAAATCCACCAATCATCCACCTCCAACAACCACCAAGTAGCCACATGTCCTCTACCTCTACTCTTTGCCATAAGCAACTTCTAGCTAGATAACTTGGAATGCTATTGAACTACTCTTGTATTTATAGGCTCTAACTGTCTCCTGAAATGGCTGAAGCTGAAGCCGCTGAACAACAACTCCCACTCCGCACATCTTGTACCCATTTTCTTCACACACAAAAAAACCCCTCCTCTTTTGCTGCCATGTGTCCCTTTGACCAAGTCCAAAGTCTTCCTTATTCTTGAAAACAAATAAAAGTCACCACGTGTCCCACTTTCCCTAATTTTCTTGCAACCGTTGAGAACATGGGTCAAATAATTAGTCACGTTCAACTAAGAAAAAAATTAGTATAAGATTAAATTAAACCCCTCTCCTCTCACAACCACCAAGTAGCCACATGTCCTCTGCCATCAAGTTCCAACTTCCAAATCCCTCTCCTCCCACATTTATGTAGAGCTATGCCGACCCTCAACCTCCCTCTCTGCCCACCATAAGAAATCATCATTCAAACAAGAGAATGAATCCTTTCAACAAGAATCTGGCTTGTCTGCAGTCGAATTTTGGACTACAGAAGTGTGGTCCAAGTGATAATAACCGTCGGATGGTATTTTTAATGGTCCAGATTTATTTTCATATTCTTACCGATAATAATATATTTTTACCAATACAAGATTCAGTAAATCTGAACCATTGATTATTAAGATGAACGCTTCAGATTAATTGAATTTCCTTCAACAAATGATTGATTTTTCAAACGGTCCGCATCTCATGCGGGAAAGATTTTGTAGATCCAAAACAGAAGACAAGTAATTCTTTGGGCACGCTCCCCGCATGCGAAAGCTTGTGCGAAAAAGCCGTGGGAGGGATTTTCAGGTTGTAATGCAGCCACGCGACATAAAATTAGGTTGATATATATTATAAGATCGGTTCTGGATTACAACCAAAAAGAACCAAAGCAATTCTAGTTGAAATATTTTACACGAAAATGCGATGGTAAAAAAACGTACATTGACTCACTGGCCTTGGAGCACTAGATAATGTTGGCTCGTCACGGGTGCTGATAATCCCACATTTATGTAGAGCAAGGTTTTTTGCACGTTAATTTTTTTTACATTGACAAAAACTATTTTGGCACTATCGATCACAAGCATCATACTTTTACATGAATATCATGTAAATATGTGATGGAAAGAGGGGGTTAAGGACATGCCACTAGCACTCTACATGCACTTGAAATAGATGTCCGAATTATGAATCTATGATAGGTATCATGAGCAATATGAAAATACTCCTAGATTGCGTAATCTATTCCTAATCTAAGAAAAAGTATTTCTAGTTTGCATGGTCCAACCATTAATAATCCTGAAAATTTCTGCAATAAATTGGGTAGGTCACTAGTATAGTTCCCTATATATCCACTATTGTGCAATTTATTGGAATAATATAGAATGAATCCTTGGAATGGCTAAATATAGAAAGAGTTTCCCAAGAAAAAAACTTGGGGCTTTTTTGTTTTGTTCTTTTTCTTTTTTTCTTTTTTTCTTTTTTGCATTTGTTAATTTTGTGTCAATTTTTTTATGAATTATTGGTTTATCTTGACGAGAGGAATTAAAAAATTAAAAATTATGACTTTGACTCAATTTAGTTGGAAATATCCAAAATTAAGCATTTTTAGCACAGTTTTTTGGGCTAAAATTACTAAATTTTGAATATTTTAAAAAAAAAAGGGTAAAAGTCTTAAGTTTTCACCATTTCGATTTTTGTCATCAAGACGAACTAACAATTCATAAAAATTTGACGCAAAACTCTCAAATGAGAAATTTTCTTGAATAAAAGCAAAACTGAAAAAAGACAAGGCTTATTTTTTGGAAAACTAGGCCCGAATAGTTTTAATGATTATCCTCGCCTTCTTGAAAACTAGGCCCAGATAGTTTTGACATATTTTCCTGAGACACCGTCATGTGATGTTTCAACACTCTTCCCTTTCCTAATCAAATGTTTCTGTGGGGCAGCGATAAAGTACGGAGGGTGTTTGGATGGCTCCTTTTCCCATTTTCAACTTCTCATTTTTGGGTTTTGGTTGTTTGGCTGAAAGAGAGAAAATGGATTTTCCGGAAAATGGGTTCCTCATTTTGAGGTTTCTAGAGCAAAAGGCAAAATGAGCTCAGGAGGAGCTTTTCCAATTTTCATTTTCTCATTTTGCTCTCTTGCCTTGCCAAAAAGACATCCCTACCCTCTCCCTTTTGTGATAATTTCCACAAAGCTCTCGTTTTTGAACGTTTTCCTCTCAACCGATTTTCCGCAAAGAATAATTGAAATAATAAAAATATATTTAAAAAAAGGGAGGACACTTTTCTGTTCATATAGATAAGCAATTTCGGAAGTAAATTTTAAAATAATTGATTAAAACATTATTTATATGCATTATACAACATTATTAATAATCGGGGGCAACATAGTAAAAAACCAATTCATAATTCATTTTCATTCATATCTCCCTAACACTACTTTCACTGCAAAATGCATTCTATACTTATCATCCAAATACTATACCAAATTACAAAATACATTTTGATCATAATCCCAAAAGCCAAAAAAGCAAAAAATTAAAAATGAAAAGCAAAAAAAGTAGACTCCCAAACACCCCGGAGATAATTGGGCGTGCAATCTATTTTCAGGGCCTGAGTCAGCAAACCCAATTGACACAATCAACTGCATGGTGACTGACTGGAAAGCATTTCACTCTCTCTCTCTCTCAAATTCCCGTTTCTGTCTCTATCAGAATTCAGAACCTCCTCCATTTTGACTGGTAAGCTCCTCTCTTTCTTTGTAAATGTAATTAATTAGAGGAATTTATTGCTCTCTCTGTCAAAATCATCACACGGTCAAAGTTCTCCTTCTGATTCTGCGATTATTTCTCACTTGTTATGTATCTGATCATCACATGATCAAGGGTTTTGTAGAGATCCAATTAAAGCTTGTAATTTCTGTTTTAGCTGGTAATCAACGTGGTGAATCTGCATTTGCATGGTCGTTTATTAACCACCACGTGGTAATCACTATAATTAAACTGATTCACACAATGCATTTTCGTTTTATGTCTTCATTTTCTTTTGTGAAGTTATCTTCCGTCCAAAAACGGAAATATGGTTCATAAATCATGTACTCTCCCTCGTTCCATTTTGTTTGTCTACTTTTTGACTTTTGTTTCTATGTACGAAAAGTTCTTTTAACGTTCTGCATTTGAGAATGTGCACTCTTCTGTAATGATTAAAAAGTAGAGAGTATAATAGACAAGTCGAAGCTTCTTTGTGAACTTGGGGTGCCTGGGACAGGGGACAGCATGCATGTTGGGCCAATCCGGACTGTCCATGCTCGAAAATGCTCAGAGTGCACGGCCGAACAGATCTCGGCCGTCCATTCCTATTCGAATGAGATGCGCGCAATCTAAACCATCCATTGTCGAGCATGGACAGCCCAAATCGGCCCACCGCGCATGTCCCTAAGGCCTCTTTATCCATGCAATGGATATGATCCTCTCCTTGAATATTCTCTCCCTCTGGTTTAAAATGGCCCACGGTTTCAACTTGTTATTTGGTAGGTTTTAATAGAATTTCCGGCAATGCGATACCAGTGGCCGTTCTTAAATTTTTCTTGTGAAATTGACTGTTAGACTAACACAGACTGATATCCGAGATGTCTACATGGTTTTTTTTTTTTTTTTTTGGCATGATATTGAATGACTGATATACCGTGTAGCCCTCATTTGGATCATAGGAAAGATAACTCAATGAGAGGATGCTAGTCCATGTTGAGATTCCTCTAAAACTACAAATTCTCATAATTCCTCAAAGTTGATTGTCCATATACTCATACTAGACCAAATCCAAAGGGCTAGGCAATTATTTCTTTCCTAATTATCTTTATTTTTAATTTTGTGGCAAACTGTGGCTTATTGAGTTACTGTGTTTATGTGATTCAACTTGACCCTTACCCCCAAAAATGGTGGATCGAGTGGAAAAGCATCTGCGAATGGGAAAAGAATTCGGGGTGGGGGTACCAATAATTTACAAGGGTCATCTTCCATTTTAAGTTTAGTTTCCGAATCATTGGCGAGCATTTCCTCTGCAAAACTTTACGCAATTTCAAATGTGATTGCATGTTTGAATTTGAATTCAAACGTATACTTTTCAACCAATAAAATTAGAAAGAAGCAAAAGCAAAGAGTGTTAAACCATGGATGGCTGACATCGTGTCCATCCATGTAGAATTTCTACCTTTGTTGAAAGCTAATTGTTTATCCCTTTCCCAATCAATCAACAATCTTAGTACATCGACGAAATAGTCTATGTGTCTTCCGTTTTCCCTGATTCAAATAAGTGATGGATTCGGCAGAGGTTAAGATGATTAATATCATTCACAGATATTAGATGAAACTGGCGACAAATAATTGGAATAAATCCACTTTCTTATTTGTCAAAAACTGCCAAGTTTATAAATGAGTGACTACTATTCTTCTCTACCAGGACTTGACTCCTGTTATTTGATTATACTTATTTCTTTTGCAGAAGTCATTTATTTCTCCCCATTTTTAGTTCTCATATATTGGCGTTCGACTATAGCTTTTTGAATGGTACTTGAGCAATCCAAAGATCATGACCTCTAAAAAGGCTTGTCCGCTGCCACACTACATTCAATTATAATTTCTAGACATGCTTCAAATGCTTTATTGCTAGGTTTCCACTTCAGAGATATAACAAACTTCTAGACCAAACTGAGGAACCAGTGAAGCCTTAATTGGACAGAAAATACATTGACATGACATAAAACTGCCACAAAGAGAAGCATATTTGACTACAGGATTGGAGCCTTTTAGGGTATTTTGTGTAACGTAGAAGTCATGCATATACATACTTACATACGTGTGTGAGCAGGCCAGGCAGGCGAGCATGCTTGTGTTGAAGGATATTGTATTACTAGCAGTGGTGGCTATAGATGATGTGAGTTTTTGCACATGCATTGATGCTTTGAAGATCCAATTCACTGATTAAATATCTACTAGAAGTATCATTACAGTACTTACTCAAACATATTATATGCAAGTTTTAACCTGACATTATCTGCAGGTTTCTTTTTTCGCAGAATTTTTAGAGATATACCCGGTAGGATGTACCCAGGGTCTTCCTGCTGTTCAAACTACAAACCTTGTATGCATGCAAGACAAGTATTAGATATAATCATTCAAATGTCATATGGATATCTGATGTTAATATAATGGATAAATTCTATGTTTCTATCATTATCTGTTTGGCCCGCAACACACATAAGTTTTACTAATATTGCAGTAACTGATAAATTTTGGTCTCAAACTAATCATCTTGTTTGGTCTGAAGAGTATATTTTGTATTACTGATGTTACAGTGACTGATAATTTTTTTGTTTCAAATCCTTTTATGTTTGGCCTGAACAGCATTCCATATTTGTAATGTAGTTCACAGGTTGTATGATGCAAGTGTTGTGGGTTTTCAACGGACATATAATTATGCTAGAAATCAATACACAAACTTCATAACACAACGGTCACATACAAACAAGTAAATCTAGAACAAAAAAGAGATAGAGCACGCATAAATGAGGCACCAGATTTACATGGTTCACTCGAAAAACAAGGGCTACTACATCCATGAAGTCACCGCTGTTTCACGGTTATCTGTTTACTACATCCATGGAGTCACTGCTGTTTCACGGTTTTTGTTATATTATCATGGAGGTTACAAGAGTCTTACAGAACCTCCCAATCTAACCAAGAACAACTATAGAAACTAAAAATATGTAAAGTACATGTTTCATCATGTTGGAAGCCTAATACTTGAGTGAGCACATGGTATATGCATCTGACGTGTTTAATATACTCACCTCAGAAGCATATTTACTAGTGAAGTTTACTAGAGAACGATGCATCAAACTCTTGTGCTTTGCATGAAATGAGCTACGGCACCTAGTAAAAACAGAATTTAACATGTAGAATAAAAAATTAAAATATTTGAATATTTTTGCAGTCCCGGCTCCTTGAATTGAGAAATAGACCAGTCTCACACTACACATACCTGCATCTGATAAGCCATATCCGAGTCTCTGTAACATAGCTCAAGAGCCCTTGAGAACTTTGTTAATTGAGTTACAAATGAGGATGAACAATTCTTGTATGTGCTAGAAAACTACCATTTCCCGTTGCACGGAAAGCATGCAATGCTGACAGAACAGCCTTTGATCCCGCTCTATAGGGCCTTCTCTGCTAGAGTGCATCTTCGAACAAATCACACTGAAAACCTACATGTCAACAACACCATGCTCCCATAGCCACAACAAAAAGTGTAGTAAAGTCTCTATTATGAGACAAATACCCTGAAAATCGGTTCCCACGTCCCCATTTTTTCTTTCGTTGTCCTTAGTTGTACCCCTTCTCTCCTCACAAGTTATGTTGCCTAATTTTCGATCTTGTTCTCAGCAAAATAGTTAGAAGATAAAACTTTTCAAATTGAGTTGCACGTGATGCCAAACATCCTCAAGTAATTAATCTGTCTTCGCATTGACATTTCCTTTTCTTAAGAGTTGCTTCTTTTCCTTTCAGGCTTTGATTTGGTTTTGCAATGGATACCTCACCTCAAGCTACAGAATCTCAAATTGCTGTCGGGTCTGAATTGGGCAGTATATCGACAGGGTTGATGCCAAGTGACGACCAGTGCTTCCTCCTATATTTCATACTGGGTACCTTCTTTGGGCCTGATCTCAAGGCAGAAAGTCCCCCAAAGTCCGTTTTACAAAGGTTTGCTGAGGCTCTTCCCTCGTATACTTCTGAGCAGCTTGCGGGCTCCCACATTAAAAAAGTTGAAGTAGAGAGGGTATATCATTATGTACTTAGAAAGGCAGATGACTCCGTTGTGGTAAAAGGACCTTGGTTGGACCGGTTCCTCCATGGGAATCTCCGTATGCCAGCGAAATACCCTCAGTTTCCTGATCTCTTTCCTCCTCAACTTCATCCGCACTCACGATTCAAAACCCTTTACAAGATCATTGAAAACGTTGTATTTATTAACCACCCAGAATCATACTATATCAAGCCTGAGGATATGGAAAGGTTCAAACGGCTAACTGGGTTACAAAACTTGGTTTTGGATAGAGATGGTGCAAGGATGTACACTGGTGTCAATGACGAGGCATTGCATGACATATCATTGCAGGAGGTTGGGTTTAATGGCAACGGTGCTAAAACTACAGGACCTCTAAACTGTGTCCACAAGAAGAGAGAATCTTCGCAAACTGTCCATGTTTTGGGACCGGTCGATGGGGCACCGCGTAATTGTGTACCTGTGACTTACAGTAATGTGGCTCCATTGCCAGCTGAAGTAGGCACCAGGAGTGAGGGGGGATTTGAGTCAGGAATGGTATTTCTTCCTTCTCCCCCAACTAGAGAAGAGTGGGGAAACATTGTAAATGTAACCAGAAGTGGATATTCAATCACTGGGACTGCAGCAATGGGTCATTTTGGACCGTCTATTGGACTCTTGGACATTGGAGAATGCGAGGATTCGTACCTATTCCGCGTATCCCTTCCTGGTGTGAAAAGGGATGAGAGTAAGTTGATTTTTAGCATCCACTGGCCATATAAATGGTAGTGGTAGTTTTTCAAATGTCTTGTAGGTACATTGATTTTAGCATCCACTGGCTATATAATTGATAGTGGTATATTTTCAAATGTCTTTTAGGTGATCATTAATTCCTCTCATCAGTTAGGCATAATTTACATTTATCTGAGTATGGTTTTTTAAGAGAGAATCCTTTTGGTGTTATTTTCCCAACTTAAGACAACTTGCTATTTTTTTAGAATGGAATTCTTTTACTTTTTTCCCTCCAATTTTTCTCTTTCAAATTGTGTGCATATGATGAATTGAAGGCATCAAGCTACAAAGCAAGGACACCAACACTCTCCTGATACAAGTCCCACGTATTCGAATTTTGTTCCTGCAGGGATACTCTAGCACACAATTGCACTCGTGGGACATGTCATGGTGCCAAATGATATTGTACTCCACTTAAAGCTTACACTTTTTTGTTAATGTACCTATATGAGTAAAGGATGAACATAAATGAATGGAGGAATAGGGCTCCTTCTATTTCACATTTTACACTTTTCAATATTGTTTCACACATTTTTTTATGTACTTTGCACATCTTTCATTACACTTTTTGAACCTTAAAAGACAACTTACAGGTCTTTTTATAGCATTTTCCTACTAACAAAACAAAGTATGTTATTTTAATGTGCCTCCAACGTGTCAGAGTATTGGTGCAGTGTCGCTCACCCGTATCAGTTCTACTGTTGCTATTTTGGTGTGGTAATGACCTTCCCCTGCCCTTTGTTTTCTGTTTCCTGTATTCATAGTTCTTCTGTTATTCTAAACATTTGTATCAAAAAGTTGAATTATCGACTCCTGTCATAACCTTTTCTTGCTTCACGGGCCTCATCACAATCAAAGATACAATTAAAAGAAAAAGATGTGACATCGTTCTGTTGCCCCTGCGCAGGAGAATTTGGTTGTGAAGTTGCAAATGATGGCAAAGTATTGATAAGGGGAGTGACAACCACAGGAGAGCAAACCGTATATATGCAGTCCCAGGTGTTTGAAATGCAAACACAGAACCTTTGTCCGTCGGGGCACTTCTCCATCTCGTTTAAGCTGCCAGGTCCAGTTGATCCTCAACAATTTTCTGGTAATTTCGGTACTGATGGGATTCTTGAGGGCATTGTGATGAAGGGGGTACAAAAGGAGAATAACTGAGTAAACCCGTGTTATTTGCAAAAGTAGTTATCATCATCGTTGGTTCACTGTATATTCTGTTCGGAATGCTGGTTGTATAAAGTTTTGGATATGTAGTTGGTCTATCAAACGCGTGCAAATATGTTTGCAACTGTTCACTGCATATCGGAAGTAAGCTCTTGTTATTGCCAGAACTTGTTCTCAACGTTGTTTTTCGCTCTATATTCTCATAACTGCTGGTTGAACTTTGAAGATGTTATTTTGTTCTCTCTTTGACCGTTCCTCACAGAAGCGTGAGCCGGGATTGGTCGAGGCTGATTGTTTTTTGTTTCTTTACTCCAGAGTGCTATCCTGGTTCACCCCACATTAATGTATTCATTCAGTGAGGAATACATTAATCTGGGGGTATGTTTGATCCTGTATTGAATCTTCCTCTTCCCAAAAATTCTTTCCCGAATTACTGCAAATGTGGAAAGAAACATTTTGCTCAGATTTTGTTCTAGATGGTTATTGACTAGTGTTGAACACAAATTTCGAGTCTACGAAAAAGACGGGAAAAATGCTGAACGAGAGTCAATTTTATTGATGTATCAAAACTAGGGTTACAATCTCTGTTTGAACCTCTAAGAGAAAATAATCCTCTGATTCTTCTCTTCGGTTATTGTGGTTATTGTTGAAACGAGGGCTTGACGCTTATTCTCGGATCGAACGGCGGAATCTTCTCCGATGTTTGCGAAGAAGAAGATGATGATCTAGGTTGAGTGTTCTTCAGGGCTTTGAAGCTTTGATCTGGAAGACGAACGTTCTTGTTGGATTCCTGAAGCTTTGATCTGAAAGAAGAATGTTCTTGTTGGATTTGGACTTGGGACTGGACGTTCTTGTTGGATTTGGACTTGGGACTGGAGAAATTCTGAAGGGCTTTGATTTTCACAGAGCTCTGGAGTTGGATGCTTGAATGTTGATGAAGAGGAGAGGGCACCTCTATTTATAGAGATGTAGGATGGAGAGTCATGACCAACTCTACCTCCTTCATATTTATCTTCCTAATTATTTCTTTATTTAACATAAAAGAAATAACTATATACCTTGATAATTATCCTTCTTTCTTTTATTTTAAGAAAGACAATTATGAAGAGAAATACAACTATTATTTTACCAAGTGGCTTAATTTGATTGGCCGGACTTAATAAAAATAGTAACTGCATCACCCTAACGAGTGGCACCATTTGATTGGCTAATTCGCATCATTTTGATTTTTGACCTAAAGACGCTTGGCAATACTTGATTGGCCATTTATCGTGCCCTATTTATCAGGTCCTGCAACACGTGGCAACTTGTGATTGGCTGGAAATTTTACATGCCTACAGATGCCCCCTCGAGACTTGCTCATGCATGAAAGTGAGTAGGTCTCGAAAATGTTGACTTGATTTGATTTGATACCGAAAATTTGTGTACTCGGCAATTTTTGCCTGAGACTGACTTAATGTCGAGTTGGTTTAAATTGATGCAAAAAATTTGTGTGCTCGACAACACTTTCTCTTGCTTGAAACTTGAAGTGGATTTGGCTCTCCGAAATTTTAACTCAAGATTCACGCTAAAATTTGTCAATCAATATGCTTGAGCTTTTTTGTGATAGAATGATTTGCAAACCCAATTAATCTTGGGACTAATAACTGATCCTTTGAAGAAATTCTTAGCTTGCCAAATAATTTGATGATAATTGGGTTAAAATAATTGAAGCTTGATAACCCAATTATTTTAAGCCCAGGCTCAGCTTGCAATTATGCGCCACAAACAAGCTTGATAGTTCAAACGGACAATTTTAGAGGCCCATTTGGCTTGGCCTTTGTTACTTCTGACGGGGAGCCACCGCTTAAAACGGTATCTGATTTGGATTAGAACTTCGGACTCTTCTTTCAATTAAAACTTTGTCTCCTTGTATATTAGAACTTCTGAGTCCTCTTTCAATTGAAACTGTCTTCTTGCTCTATATATTGAGAAGAAGCACTGAAACAAATCCTCACAATTGATTTGTTCAGCCCAGAAAAGAATTAACCAGCAATACGGTGGTGAGTTTTCTCCTTTTGTCTTTTGCTTCTTGTCTTTGTCTTTCTACACCAAGCCCATGTCGTGCCTTCAATCCTTTTCCAGTATAGCCTACTGTAGACAACGTGGCCCCTTGTGTTGGCTTTCTTTCTACACGTTTCAATTCTACACAATTTTCTTTCTGTTTTTTTTTTTTTCACCATAAAGAGCCAGTGGGCTATTTTAAATACCCAAGAAATTATTGCTGTCTCTTTTGACTTTTTTTTTTTTTTGTACCCGCACGAATCTACGTAGCACACCATATCCCAAAAGCACACGGCTCTTCTTCATGCAAAAATAATTTTGCTTTTCTATCTTTGTAGTTTATGATCACCGGAACCAATTTTGCTCTCTCTGATTTTGGAGGCTTTGTTGATATCCTTTTTCTCTTTATCTTATCACGATCTTGTTTGCACAAATTTTGACCACACATAATAAGAGTCAATGAATGAAACCCATTAACAAATAAATTTTTTCTTTTGTGGTATGACTAGAACTTCAAGGAAATCAATCTGTTTTTTTTTTTTTTGGAATCCCTATTGAGAAAAGAACTGCTAATAAATCAGAACTCTATCATGATACCGAAATTTCCCGTATCAAACAGTTATTTCCAAAAAAAAGAAAATAACTAATTATGCGATGCCCATGTAGCAGCAATACATTTCCCTTTTTTTATTATGCAAAGTCAAACATCCTGACATGAGCTTATGTAGCCAATGGTTTTGCAATAGCAGTAGGATAGTTGGCAATTATTTTATCCTATAACTTTCGGATGATATCACTTGCACTATCACAATAATAGTTTGGTCACCACGCACTTGTATGCGCAGTTCTATCACAAAGTACTTGGAAAGTGGATGCTGGGCCTTTAGATGATGACAATGTGTTTGAAAACCCGAATAACGCCTTTTTGCTTCAGTTGGCACCATTCAGTGGAGTAACATTTTCTGGATTTTTTCCTCTTTGTCAGCAGGTACAAGGAACTTCTAACTTGATCAAAGAACTTGGGTCTCAATTTTTTTTTAACAGTACCTTTTCTTTTATGCATCAATGCTCTTTTTTTTTTTTTACTAATGCCTGTCCGTATTTTCCTTGACAGATTTGAAGCCTTGCAACTTGTCCTCCAAACCTTCTGTTGTTCAAAGATGGCAATCTTCGCAGACATGGTCCTACATGGCCAAGCACTACTTTCCATTGCCGATGGTCAAAATACATGTGACGAAGCACTACTTCTTCCGGTCCTTGATCCTGTCATTGGCTCACCTTCTACATGCCAACCTGCAGTTGCTGACCTTGCCCATCCGAGACAATGGTTCATTGACACTACGACGAACTTGCATGATCTCACCAGCTCTACCACCATTCCTTCCTCCAGGGCGCTCTTGTTGCGGTCATCACTCCATTCCAAAGATGATGCCACAAAACACTTTACCTTGCTGGGTGATCAAATCAATGACGGAAAAGCCGCTTGGACAGCTCCTCTTGCCAGCTTCGGCCAATTTTCATTCATCAATCAATATTGGGAGTGGGCAGAAGATGTACTTGGGCGATATTCAAAGAAACTTCTTGAGGCGAGGATCTATGGTGCCGTCTATGCTTCTCTTTTTACATATGACCATGACGCAAACCTTATTCAATCATTCTGCGAGCATTGGTGTCCTTCCACAAACACACTTCATACTCCAGCAGGAGAGCTATCAATCTCCCTTTGGGATCTGAGTTATATTGGTGGTTTGCCGATCTATGGAAAATTTTACGACGAAGTCATCCCGCCGGCACGTGATCTGACAGGCGTCGACGAAAACAAATGTGCCTCCTTCCACCTAGTTGCAGGCACCTCTTTGCAGCGTACCATAGACTTTTTCGTGCTTCAGAAACTGACCATATCACTGCTCATGACTGGATCCACTTCTGGTGCAGGCTCAAAAGCAAATATTCAAATCTTTCTCTTGATGATCAGAGCGAGGGAGCAAGCAGGCCAACTGGACACATTAGCATGCCACCGGAGCGCAGAAAGGACGAAGGAGCATTCAATGAGCTAGGCATCAAAGCACGCTTAAAGGAAGAAGTCTATTTAGCAGCCTTCCTGTCGTGCTGGCTGTCCGTATTTGTTCTACCCAATGGAAAGGTGAACCAAATTCGTCCTACTGTCTTCAAAGTTGCAAGCATGATGGCACACAGATCTACATTTTCTTTGGCGGTGCCCATTCTGGCGAGCATATACCATGGCTTGAGGCAAATTTCATCATCTCCTACTCCAAGTCAGTGCCATGCGATCCTTCCCATGCACTATATCTATGGATGGCTTGGCAACTACTTCGATGCATACAATCCATCCTCATACTCTCAACCGGGCGTTAGAATGGTCCGACTAGCTGGCGAGAAGAATGCCAAACATTTCACAGCAATTGCAGCCAGCAAACTCCTCAAAAGCATTGATCCTTCGCGATTATCATCCTTGGCCATGTCTGACAAGGACGAGCGGTTAATGGTAGATGACGGAAAGCAATCCCACTTTTGGACAGCCTACACCATCAGTCTTCGTTCAAGCTATCTGACTCTTCGCTGCGATATGCAGTATATCATTGAGTCTTACAGCCCTCATCAATTCTCAAGACAATTCAACTTTTACCAAGATGTGCCTGGAAAATTGGTGGAAGAACCATGTCCCCTCAACCTACCCGATGTGGTTGGACTTTGGCAATCCTGCACGAAGCTTGGTACTAAGGCAAAACTGAAAATTCCTATCTCCTTGCACAAAAGCCTTACCACAAAGCGATATCAAGAGTGGTGGACAAAGCATGCAAGCGACTTTGTTAAAGGAGACATAGAGCCTGCCAAAAAGCAAGAGAAACCCAAGACTCCAGTCAGAATTCGCCTAACTAAGGGCAAGAGAGTAGTTACACCTATTGAGAATGCTTGTGAAGTTGAAGGCACTAACGCAATGGAAAGGAAAGCCAAAGCAAGCAAAGCTAAACCTTCAATTCTACCTATTGTTAGTAATGAGGAAGTTGACGGCACTAATGCAACACTAGGCAAAGCCAAAGCAAGGAAAGCTAGACCAAGCAGGGCCAAACCGAAAGTTCCACCTGTTGCTAGTACCCATGAAGTTGACGGCGCCAATGCAACAACAAGAAAAGCCAAAGCCAAAGCAAGCAAGGCTAGACCCAGCAAGGCCAAACCAAACCAAACCAAGGAAAGGATCTACCCAAAGATGCATCCAAAGAAATGGAGAACTCAACTCTCAAGCCTAAGCCTCTCTTAAAGATTTCTGCTCTAAAAATTCCATCCATGATTGTCAAAAATCCAACCACCGAAAATGGAGACAAGAAAAGAGGACTTGTGATTTGTGATGGGGATAGTAACTCTAGCCAAGGTGATCGTCACTGGAATCGGCCCAAGAAGCAGAAAACCATAGCCCAAGTCACACCCTTGGAGGATATCCACATTGACATAGACGGTTTTTTCCAAGACGTGCCTGATAGCAGCACACCTTTGGAGGATTTAGAAGCACATGTAAGAAAACATATACTTCCTCGAATGCTTTCACATTTTTACTTTTTCTATTTCACTAAACTGCTTAAGTTTTTCCCCGTATATGTGTAGTTGGGAGCCAACAACTTGAATCTTGGTGATGAACAATACTCTCAAAGCAGTGGAGGTTCTATAGATGGTCCAGATTCCTTTGGATTACTTTCTGGTAAGGGAAGATCTGTCGAAGAAGCATCACGTCAAATTTCTCATGAGAAGGCTCCTGTTGACATGCTCAAGGTACCAATAACAGAACCAAGACAATTTCGAATGAAACCTTCTGGTCCCACGTTATCCGACATTAGTGTCTTTCAAGGGATTGATGTGATTGCTAAAGGTCGGCGTAAGTATGTCTCAGGGTTGTGGTCCCAACTTTCACATAAGATCGGTAAAACCAGCTTGGATCATGTTGACGATATTGAAGATGAGGCTGAGAAGGTCCTCGAAGAGATGAGAAGCATGAAAGTAATGGACATCTCCTCATTACAGTGCAACCTTAAAAGCTTCTTTGATAATATTCGGGCATACAAAAACCACTCCACTTCTGTCAAATCATGTGCAAGTCAGCTGTCAGATATTTCTCAAACTCTTTCTCATGCAAAAATCAGAGAAAATGAGGTAATCCAAGAATCTGAACTTCGTCAGCAAGAATTTGAAGCCCTTGAAGTTGACAAGGCTAAGTTGAAAAGAGCATTGGAAGGCATAGACACCAAGTTGAAGGCTAAGGAAGCAGCGGTTGTTGCAAATGAAGGAGAATTACCTGAGGTGTAACTTGAAATCTCTCGCCTTGAAGATAAGGTCTCCGCTATCAAGAATGCTGCAATACAGACCGATGAGGATATTGCAAAAAATCGGAGGAGATGAGAAGGTTGCTTGAAGCAAATCAAAATGAGTTGGCGAACTTCAAGCTGTTTCCTTAGTTTTAGTGTTTTTTTTTTTAGGAAAAAGTGTTTCCCTTTCTTCATTGTTAATAACATTTGGTCTACTTATTCGTTTGAGGAATATAGCAAACACACTTTGTCATTATTGATTAGAGGAAAGACTGTTTCCTTTTTTTTATTAATAACACTTGATTTACTTATTCATTTGAGGAATATAACAAATGCAATTTGTTCTTTTTTTATTTTTTAGGATGACTGAGCTCGAAATTCAAGCTGCCTACATACCCAAAATGGGATCAAGCCAAACGTAGTTCATATTTTATTTTATTTCTTTTGGTTTGCCGTGCACAGTTTTAGCTCATGCGGGCCAGGAGCAACATGCAGTTTAAGCTCGTGCGTTATGGAGTGGCGCTTGTTCTTCAAGGGTAGTAGCGCTTTAAGAATTTGCCGTTTATGGGGCCAATTAAAGCCATCTTCAGCAACCAATTTGTAGGCGCCACTTGAGTAAACTTCTTACACCACATATGGTCCATCCCACTTGGAAATAAATTTGCCACCGATTTTATGGGTGGTATTAATGGGCCTTTCTACCGCAAGAACCAAGTCTCCTTTCTGAAAATAACGAAGACGAACCTTCTTGTTGAATGACTTTGACATACGGGTTTGATATCATTCAAGGCGTTGTTGTGCCTCAAGCCTCTTTTCGTCAAGTGCCTCTAGTTCTTCAAGGCGTAAGCGAGCATTCTCTTCATGAGTGAGGCCTTCTTGAATGGCAACCCTTAAAAATGGAATTTGACGTTCGAGCGGCAAAACAGCTTCCACGCCGTACACTAGTGAATATGGAGTTGCTTGTATAGGTGTTCGATTCGTGGTTCGATACGCCCAAAGAGCTTCTTCCATTCTCTCAGGCCAATCTCTTCTTGCTTTGGCAACCACCTTCTTCAATAAGCTCCCAAGAGTTTTGTTGAATGCTTCAGCAAGACCATTTGCAGGTGGATTGTACATAGTAGAAGCATGTTGTTTAAAGCCAAATTTCTGACAAAGCCTAGTTACGGCACTATTGTAGAAGGACTTTCCATTGTCTGTGATGACGTAGTGCGGTACACCATATCTAAAAATAAGATGAGTACGGATGAAGTTGACAACATTTTCCTTTTTCACTTCCTTTAATGGAATGGCCTCCGCCCATTTGGAGAAGTAGTCAGTCGCAGCCAAAATGTATAAGTGGCCACCAAAAGACTTCGGCAAAGGCCCCACAACATCCAGCCCCCATGCATCAAAAGGCCACGAAGCGACAGTTGGATGGAGCAGTTCTGGCGGTTGATGTATAAAGTTGGCATGGATTTGGCAAGCATGACATTTTTTGGCGTATTCCATGAAATCCTTGACCATGGTCAACCAGTAGTAGCCCATCCTTTTAATTCGAAAATGAAGTTTGGGGCCAGATTGATGAGCTCCGCATATTCCAGAATGAGCTTCTTCTAGAGCTTATTTTGCCTCATTTTCTCCAAGGCAACAGAGGAATAACCCTTCAAAAGATCGACGATAAAGCGTGTCCTTGTAGTAGATGAATCGAGGGGCACGACACTTCACATCCGTTCTTCTATGTGGATCATCAGGCAATTTTCCATATTGTAGATAATCAATGAATGGTTGGCGCCAATCCTCAATTTCAATTTCCAAAACTGAGACGACGTTCACTTCCCTTTCACCATTGTCTTCATCGTCAAAGATTGGCGGTATGACCCAACTTCGGCATATCGGAACATGTGTCTCTTCGTCAGGTAAAACAAGCTTTGCAAGTGCGTCTGCTTGCCTATTCTCTCCTCGCGGCACATTCTCTAGGGTGACATCACCAAGCCATGCAATCATGCGACACGCGTAATTATTGAAAGGCACAAGTTCAAGCTTCCTCACTTCATAGATGTCGAGAAGCTGGTTGATGATCAACATTGAATCTCCATATACCTTGAGTTGTAAGTGCTTTACTTCAACCGCCATTTCCAGCCCAAGAATGAGAGCTTGGTACTCAGCCTCGTTATTTGAACAATTTTGTGTGAGAGTGAAAGCATATGGCAAGACATCTCCTTCTGGGGAAATAAATACCACACCAGCGCCTGCTCCACTTCGATGAGATGTGCCATCAAAGTACATTGTCCATGGGGGACGAACTTCAACTACCATGACATCCTCATCTGGCAATTCTTCGGACAACTCCCACTCGGCTGGTATAGGATGGTCTGCCAAGAAGTCGGCCAGAGCTTGCCCTCTAACGGCTTTTTGAGACACGTAGATGATCTCGTATTGTTGAAAAATGAGTGACCACCTTGCCAATTGATCTGAGAGGACTGGCTTTAACATTACGTACTTGATTGGATTAGCCTTGGAAATGAGATGCACTGTGTGAGCTTGAAAATAGTGCTGCATCTTTTGGATTGCAAAGACAAGGGCGAGGCACATCTTCTCAATCACAGAATAGTTCAACTCATGTGGCAGCATCATTCTGCTCAAGTAATACAAGGCATTCTCTCTCCCTTCATCATTCTCTTGAGCGAGAAGTGCTCCAATTGAACGCTCTTGCGCAGCAATGTACAAGATTAGTGGTCGTCCAGGTATAGGGGCAGTGAGAACTAGAGGGCTTGTTAGATAGGATTTGATACTTTTGAAAGCATTATTGCATGCTTCATCCCATTCAAACGGAGTCCCTTTCTTCATGAGACGGCTGAATGGTTGACATCGACCAGCCAAATTGATATGAAACAACGGAGGTAAGCCAATCGTCCTTGAAGACTCTTCAGCTCATGAATATTCCGAGGTTCAGGCATTTTCTTGATAGCGTCAATTTTAGCTTGTTCAATTTCTATGCCGCGGTGGCGCACAATGAACCCAAGAAACTTTCCAGACATAACCCCAAAAGCGCACTTCAAGGGATTCATCCTAAGTTGGTACCTTCGTAACCGTTCAAACACTTGTCTTAGATCATGAAGATGGTCAGCTCGTCTCTTTGTCTTCACGACTAAGTCATCAACGTAACACTCTACATATTTGTGAAGCACATCGTCGAAGATCTTTTGCATCGCTCTTTGATATGTGGCACCCGCATTCTTCAAGTCAAAAGGCATAACTTTGTAATAGTAGATGCCTTTAGGTGTGCGAAAAGCTGTGAACTCTTCATCTCGTGGAGCCATGCGGATTTGATTATAGCCAGACGAACCATCCATGAATGACAAAACCTCATGTCCAGTAGTTGCATCAACCATGAGCTCAGGTATAGGAAGTGGAAAGTCATCCTTCGGACAAACATTGTTCAAATCACAAAAGTCAACACAAACTCGGATTTGCCCATTTTTCTTCTTTACTGGGACTATGCTTGAAATCCAGGTGGGGTACTTGACTTCTCGAATGAAACCAGCTTCAATGAGTTTATTGACCTCCGTTTCAATTTTGGGAACCAAGTCAGGTCAAAAGCGTCTTTGAGATTGCTTGACAGGTCGGACACCGTGCTTTACTGCGAGATGGTGAACAACGACTTTTGGGTCTAACCCTGGCATTTCTGTGTAATTCCAAGCAAAGACATCTTTATACTCTCGTAGGAGTTCAATGTAAGCAATTTCTTCTTCAGGACTGAGCGACGGCACTTATGTATGTTGGTCGTGGGTCATCTTCAGTCCCAAGGTTGATCTCTTTTAAATTGTCAACGGTGGACTTCACCCCTTCTTCCAACTCTTGTGGAGCATCTTCAGCATTCTCCTCTGCTTGGACTTCATTACAAGAAGCTGTGATATGGAATGAGAAAGTGAAGCATCCTTCATTAAGGCTATCTTTCAAGCCCCTAGAAGGCACCTTGGTTAACACCACAGTTTGTCGCTTTACTTTCAGCGATTCATCGTCAACTGCCACGATAAGAGTAGTATGGCGCTCCATGCGAGAGGGTATTTTGCTCTTCAACTTCTTATCATCTTTTGACAAGAGAGGAGCCCTCTATTTTGAAGCCTTCTTGATGGTAGTATTTGAGACACCCAATCGGGAATGCACAGATTTTGGAGGAGCGTTTGATGAGGACGCCTCCTTCGGAAGACTCAATCTGCTATGGATAGACCCGCACAAGCTAGAGGGCTTAAGGCTTTCACTTGGCGGCCCTAATCGGCTTTGAATGGATTTTCTTGTGCGAGACGATGAAACTACTTCACTTTGGGGTGCCAATCTATCAAAGATTGACACTTGAGATTTCGGAGCACTCAAGCGGTCAAAGACAGACGTCTTAAATGAAACTGATGAGGTTCCTTCTTCTGCTGTGATGTAATTGTTGGTGGATTTCTTTATGAAGATGCGAGCAGGAGTAGGTGCATTATATCCAAGGCCTGCTTGAGATTTCTTGACCGTGTATCCCTTCTGCTTGAGCATCTTCTGAGTTGAGTTCAAACCATGTACCTTTTCGCCAGTCATCTCAGGCAAGAGTTTCCCTAGAGCAGTCGAATCTTTAGGATTATGTCCAGCCTTTGCAAGAAGTTTGTAGGCATTTGGATCAAAGCCGTTTGTCCATTGTGAAGGCAAGTAGTCATTTTCCACTACAGGGCTATGTGTGGCTCAAACAAATCCTTTTAGAGGTGGAGCAACCTTTGCTTCATTGAGCTTAGCGACTGGAAGTGTTAATCCATCCAAGGCCGACACTTCCCCTTTCTTCACTTTTGGCACAAAATGAAGTACGGGTGTCCCTTTCTTCTTTGGTGCTTCCTTTACAAGATGACTGACACCTTGATCAATTTTCTCCTTCTCCTTAGTTAAAATATTTGTCTTACTAAGTTGCAAGTCATTGGCTTTGGATTCCTTGTAGCTTGATGAAGACGTAGCAGGCTCCAACTCCGTCAACACCACATTTGCTAAGTAGAATTTAGCAGCAGCAAAATGGGACTCGGCTTCGCTAAAGGGTTTATCATCAGCTACCACTTTCTTTATCACGCCATCTTTGCGGTACTTGAAGCATTGATGGAGGGTTGATGGGACGACGCCATTCTCGTGGAGCCACGCCCGCCCTAAAAGCATGTTGTAAGAAGTCTTGGCGTCAATGATATGAAGTGATACACTTGAAGTCATATCATCCATGAGCAAGTCCAGACGAATTACGCTAATAGCTCTTTGCCCCCCTTGATTGAATCCTTGGATCATGAGATGACTAGGTGCTAGTTCGTCTATAGGGATGCCAAGTTCCTTCATGGTACGAAGCGGTAAGATGTTAACTGCAGATCCACCATCCAAGAGCACCCTATTGACCCTCTTTTCGCATATGTATCCCGTGACAAAGAGTGGGCAATTATGTGTTATGTCACCAAGTAATAAATCATCGTCAGAGAGTGTAATGCTTCCAATGCCAGCGAGACAATCACTGACACAACTTGTAGAGTCAGCCTTGATTGGAGTATATTTAGGTGACTCAAGCTCTGGATCCTCAATTTCTTCGGCACTCACAGTGTTGCATGAAGTCTCAAAAAGACCAGAGTTGCGAATTTTCTCAAGAAGGAAATCCCATAGGGTAAAAGGAGCACGCAATTTTCGGACAAGCGTGTCTTCTTGCTGATTTGAGGATATTCTCTTCGACTGCTTCCTTCTTTGTTGCCTTGTCGCGCGCATCCTTTTGGGACTAGGCTTTGGTATTGCAGCATGGGGATGCTTCACACTTGATGCGTGCTTATTCTTTTTACGAGTGACAAGGGTCCATCCTGTAATGACCCTGATTTTTGGTCAGTAAAAATTTCGTTAAATATTTGAATTTTATTTTAATTGCTATTAATTTCCAAAGTTTGTCAAAATTACGTTTTTGCCCTTAAACTTTCGTTAATTTGCGCTTTGGCCTACTTAGCAAGCCTAACTAGCTTTTGACCATCTAGTTGGAGTAACTAAGCTAGGAAGCTATCTAGTTACTTTTCCCTAACCGCAAAATGACCGTTTTGCCCCTCTTGAACCTTTTGAACCTTTTTAACCCTAAGATTATTGTAGTACCCTTTTTAATTATTTTGTATTAGGGTTTTGATCTTCCTAGATCACATGGTACATATGTATATATTATATTGTACTTGGAAGGTTAAAGTAATGCCTTAAGTACCATGTGCCTAATTGTTAGTTTATTGAGAAAATCTAGTCTTTTGATTTTAAGTACCAAAGTACCATTATTTTATTTGTATGCTTGTATACATATATATATTGTGTACTTGAGGAAGCAAGAGAGGAGAGAGAGAGAGAGAGAGGAAGGAAAGAAGGAGGAAGATTTGGTTGTACTTTCTTGATCTTCCAAGGTACTTCAAAATCCATGGGATTCTTCCTTCCTAGCTAAGAGTTAATCTCCATTGTCCTTCCATGATTTGTTCACACTAGAATCTTGTACAACTACCAATAGTTTAATCTTGTTCACACCTCCTTGCCCACCAAGTCATCCAAGGTACACCAACTAGCCATGCAAGGCTAGGTTGGCCTTGATCTTTCAAAGATCTCTTGCCAAGTGTCAAAATTGAGAAGAGGGGAGAGAGCCAAGCCTTGCCTATAAATAGAAGGCCATTCCAAGCATTTCAACTCACCCCTTGAAGCATTTGCTCTTCCTTCTCTCTAGAAATCTCGGATTCCAGTTCCAGGCAGCCTACTGCCCTTCGAAAATTCTCAGTTTTCTCCTTCTTAGGATAGTTTTTAGGTCCAACTTCCTTCAGGAAAGTTGTAGAGAACTTCGAGAGCTTCAAGTTAGGCTCAAGAACCACCCCAATCGGAGAAGAAATGACAAAGATATTGTCATTCGAAGTTCAGTGAAAATTCTGGATTTTTATTTCCTGACAGCTTACTATCACTTCTTTCATCCCCATTTTTCTCCAACCTAGGGTCGTTTTTAGGAGCAACTTCCTTCACAGAAGTTGTAGAGCATTTCTTGATCTTCGATTTGGACCCAAGAAAAAGCATATTCGGCCAAAGATTGACCGAGTTACTGCCCTCCAAAGATCAGTCCAGATTTGGAGTTTCACTGCCCGTAGAATTTTTCAACCTTGCTTATTCGGCCCCGACTAGTTTCGGATCAAGGTAGATTAATCTCTACTCAATCTCCCTAGTATAACTTTTTTTTTTATTTTCATTTATGATAAAGTTACCTATTGCTATCAATGAAAATATTCGAAAGGTGTTTCTTTGAAATAATAAAAAGGATGGGGAGTATGTTATACTCGTCAACTTATGGTTATGAGCATACTTATATGAATTGCTTGTATTACTTGTGACACGATAAAGCATAAGTGATTTATCACTCCAAGGGCGTCCGAACATGTGGCGTTATGCTTTAAGCGTTGATTTAAGCATGATTAGCATTATAGAGTTGGATGATCTTGTTGAATGATCATTATTGTGTATAAAGTCCTACGGCGGAGTCTTTGAACGTGACACGAGAACCGAGAAAGTAGAAACATGGCACCTAGGGTGTGGTTTATAAAAGGATAAGTTTTTCCGAGGAAGGAAATATTTTTGAAACTACGTAATGACTAGTTTGGTGGCATTACGTGAGATGTGTTTTGAAAACCGTAATGTGGCCGGACTTGGTAGCCCATTGCGTGGGTTGTGAAAACCACAATGTGGCCGGACTTGGTAGCCCTTTGTGAAGATTGCTAATAGGGCCGGACATGGTAGCCTTATTGGTAATATAGCTTGGTTATCCGCGGAGAGGAGCCAATGCAATTGTGTGCCAATGGGAACCCGGCGCGGCGGAACCATTGTGAGGATACTCGGGAACCCGGCGCGGTGGAACCGAGGTTGGGTGTGTGGCTTGGTTATCCGCGGTACGGAGCCAATGTCAAATGATTTTGAAAGGCTTGGTTATCCGCGGTACGGAGCCAATGCAAAGGATTTTGAAAGATGGTTTTGTAAGTGAAAATGATTGACACGGTCTACGATGAGTCGCGTAGGAGAAATCGGGAAATCTTGGACACCAACGTTAGATAGTGAATGTGGATGTGTTACCGTCATTTATGTGATTTCTATGATCGTTCGTTTGTAAGTTATGGGTTAGTGGGTAGGGTTTACTCTATTGAGCTTTCGTAGCTCACGGTGTTGCCTTTTGGTGACCCTGGCATATTATATTGGTGGCGACGCCGGTATAATGTGTCAGACTTCATAGATGAGCAGGGCGAGATCTTCAGCTTGGAGGCGTACGGAGCCGAGGAGCTGGCCAGGATGGAAGAGAAGGCGGAGCTGTAGTTAGGAACCCTAGTTTCTTTCCCATTTGTAATGAAAGTACTCCTGTGGGAGTTTTGTTGTAATAAGAGCTTGACTCTGTTTTGAAATTTCAATAAAAATGTTTTATTTAACGTACCCAAAATTCGGGGCGTTACACATCCTTCATCATCCGCATCCTCAACTTTTGTGCTGGTAGAGATGTTGCCCCCAAAATGTTGAATAGAAGGGCATCGCGCTACTTCAATTGGATCCAATGACCCAAATTGAATCTTCACCCTTGGTGACGCTTCAGATTGAAGGGTGTCATTTTGTAGAGTAACTACAGTCTGATTTGTAGTTACAGTTTCGTTTTCTTCCTCCAAGACAATCTTCCCTTGGCTAGCGAGCTCTACTATCCTCTCTTTAAAGACGAACCACCGTTGAGTGGGGTGGCTAACCAAGCGGTGGTACTTGCAGTAATTTGGATCATTCACCTTGTTAGCCTCCTTAGGTCGTTTCATCTCTGGGAGCTCAATGAGTTTTAGATCCAGCAATTGATCGAACATTGAAGGGACCTCTGAATCTGGAAATGGATACACTTTTTCTTGCATCTCTTTCAACGTGAGCCTCCTTTTCTCCTTCACCTATGGAGGAGTAAACTTCTCTACCTGCTTTGTCTTAGGTCTAGTAGAGATTTTGAAGGGTGCAACATTCACTGTCATGGAATCCTTCTTTTCTCCTTTGACTATGGGTTTGCCCCCTTTGTGAACGTCTGGCTTATTTCCTACGGTACGAGAATCTTGCGTTTTGCGAGAGTCTTATACTAGTAGGCCTTGCCTTCCATTTGTTGCAATGGTGAGTTCCATGTCATGAGCTCGAGAAGCCAACTCTTCAAAGGTTTTAGGCAGGATTCCTTGAAGAATATATTGTAGATCCCATTGCATGCCTTTGATACACATCTCGATTCCGGAAGTTTCAGACAGTCTATCCTTGCAGTTTAGACTCACGTGCCGCCATCTATTGATGTAATCAATGACAGGTTCATCCTTCCATTGGCGAGCATTCGTAAGCTTAAACATACTGACAATACGGCGAGTGCTGTAAAAACGGTTAAGAAATTCTTGTTCCAGCTGCTCCCAACTTTCAATCGTGCCAGGCTCAAGGTCGCAATACCAGTCCAAAGCATTGCCTTTGATCGTTCGAACAAACTGCTTGACAAGAAGATCACCATCAGTTCCAACATTACTGCATGTTTCAACATAATGGGCAATGTGTTGTTTTGGATTGCCCTTGCCATCAAATTGCTGAAATTTCTGTGGTTGATAACCAGTGGGCATCTTCAAAAGGTTGATCCTTCTAGTATAAGGCTTAGCATAAGTAGAAGATTTTGGCGCCTCTTCGTACTTCTGCTTAATGGTGCCTAAAATGAAATCCTTCAATTGGTCTATGGGAATCGAACCATCACCAGAAAGTGTGAACTCCTCAGGTACCACCTTATGTTTACCTGAGGACTCAACTCGACTTGAATCCCCTTTACTTTCTACTTTGCTCTTGAGGTAGGCGATTTCAACATCACGATCTTCTAGGGTTTTGGACATTCCCTCAACCATTTTGGCCACGTTAGCGACTTGTTCTTCTTAACTGACCGCATTGATTGTCATAACATCCATGACTGAAGAAGTGGTAGGCTTGGCAAAAACATTGAGTTTTGACTGAGGAGTGCTTTTAGAAGAGTCAGAGTCAGAAGTCCAACCGCATAAATAGCCATCTTCCAGATTCTTTTGAGTTTCTGAACCAGACTCCTGAGGCATAGCAGGATTTTCAGTGTCGGTTGCCACATCTTTTATTGCTTCTATGGTAGAAACAACATTCCTTCCTTCTGGTGAGCTTGGCGGTGCCTTCAGTAGATCAGCCTCAGATTCAGGATTTAATTTTGGTGAGCTTGGCGGTGCCTTCGGTAGATCAGCCTCATACGTGGGATTTGATTTAAACAAAACCAAGGCTTGGGCAGTATCTGCAGAGGCAACTTTCACCTTGCTTCGAGTTGTTGGACCAGCACTTTTAGTGTGAGATCCAGAGCCAGATTTGGTAGCGGCAACCTTCACCTTGCTTCGAAGTGTTGCACCAACACCTTTAGCATGAAATCCAGAGCCAGTTTTTGCAGCGGTTGAAGACTTGGAGCGTGCAACCGGAGCTTGAGGAGCTTTTGAATGGGCAGTCTTAGGAGCCATTGAGAGTTTGTTGATTTGTTGAAGAGAAGAGATGAGAGGTAGAGAAAGTCCCACTGGGCGTGCCAAAATCTGTTGAACACAAATTTCGAGTCTATGAAAAAGACGGGAAAAATGTTGAACGAGAGTCAATTTTATTGATGTATCAAAACTAAGATTACAATCTCTGTTTGAACTTCTAAGAGAAAATAATCCTCTGATTCTTCTCTTCGGTTATTGTTGAAACGAGGGCTTGACGCTTATTCTCGGATCGAACGGCGGAATCTTCTCCGATGTTTGCGAGAAAAAGATGATGATCTAGGTTGAGTGCTCTTCAGGGCTTTGAAGCTTTGATCTAAAAGAAGAACGTTCTTGTTGGATTTGGACTTGGGACTTGAGGAATTCTGAAGGGCTTTGAGGCTTTGATCTTCAGAGCTCTGGAGTTGGATGCTTGAATGTTGATGAAAAATATGAGAAGAGGGCACCTCTATTTATAGAGATGTAGGATGGAGAGTCATGACCAACTCTACCTCCTTCATATTTATCTTCCTAACTATTTCTTTATTTAACATAAAAGAAATAACTATATAACTTGATAATTATTCTTCTTTCTTTTATTTTAAGAAAGACAATTATGAAGAGAAATACAATTATTATTTTACCAAGTGGCTTAATTTGATTGGCCGGACTTAATAAAAATAGTAACTGCATCACCCTGACGCGTGGCACCATTTGATTGGCTAATTCGCATCATTTTGACTTTTGACCTAAAGACGCTTGGCAGTACTTGATTGGCCATTTATCGTGCCCTATTTATCAGGTCCTGCAACACGTGGCAACTTGTGATTGGCTGGAAATTTTACATGCCTACAACTAGTTTTGTTATGAGTTTGAATTTCAAGTGCTTGGTGTTAAATGAAGGTAAGAGCAAGTCCACTCTTGTGCCAAATTCCATGTCAAAGCCAAAACTTGGCATGAAGAATGGCAAAACCACCTCCACTCTTGTGTCAAATTCAATGCTAAATTTTGGCAATGCCATTCCTGGTGCCAAATTTGGCATCAGCTTTGGCAATTGCTAAACTTGCTACATCATCCAAATCATTTGATTTATATAGCAAGATGAGATGGATTTAATCTGAAGATCTGGTTTTGAGATTGTGCTAAAATGGCACCAAACCGGAGCTGTAGCATTGCTATTTTTTTTTTTTTTTTACTTTTAAGCAAGCTGAAAAAACGGCTTCAGCAATGTCATTTTGGCATCAAGTGAACTTCCTCTAAATGGGTCAAGTATAAAGTGACTCGTCTAACTTGAACTCGAGGTGTTTATGATGAGGGATTCGAACTAGCAAGAGCTCCTTTTTTTGAATTTCCTGTTGAATGACACTAAATTAACTCAGATTTTTGTACTCTCTATTTCGCAAACTCGCCTCTAATGGATCTTCTCTACACTGTTTTAGCCTCAGATCCATCCGTCCCCGTGGAACTCTTGTACGAGAAAGCAAAAATGAAACAATTCTGTCCAAACAACAAATACAAATTGGCCTGGTAATAAACAGTGTTCCTTTTGGTTGACTACCACTGTGAGATAGCAAACGACCAGTATTCGTAACGGCGGGCTGTCTTTTTTGGCATTTTTGGTCATAGTTAGGACTCCCTGCAAAAGCCAGGCTAGTTTAGCATCAGTTTCATCTTCAAATTTTATTTATAATCTCAAAAAACAAAACGTGTTCCACAAATTCTTCAGGAAACATAAAAAAAACAGTCCAGTTTTGAATGAACATTGAAAAGATACTCTACATTTGCCAGTACTTTTTCAGAAAGAATAAACGACGCATAAACAAGTTTTCTCGAACATTTGGTTGTTTCCACTTTCCAGGGAAAAAAAAATGAAAAAAAAAAAAAAAAAAAGAAGAAGCAGCAGCAGCAGCAGCAGCAGAAAAGAAATGAAGATCACAGAGAACAAAACAACAAACAATACCAAGTAGGCTGCAAAATTCCAGTGTGTACCTAAATCATTGACATTTGAATAATGGTCACCACCAGTAGGAATATTCAAAAGCCAACTGCTGCATAGCATACGATTCATGTGTTTTGTTCACATCTTTCCCCCGAGGCCTCGTCCAACATACCAAAAAAAGGCACTACCCATCATAAAGATCAACAAAGCACATTCATATCAATAGATCATGGTCCAGTAGATGACTCGCCAAAAATTAAGCTGCTAAGAAATTGCCCTAACTGCGTATATGAAGTTATCCAACACTCATCCTCACGTGAAGGCCCATTTAATAAACTCAATAATCAGACAATCCAACATCACAAACTACCTTTCTGCTCCCTATAAAAGATTGTGGTTTCCATACACCGGGTTCATCATTTTACTTGTCCTTCTGTCTTCAATGGGTGTCTTTATTCCGGCACAGCGACCAGAGCTATTGCGTTGCTCTTTCCTTCTTGGAACTTGAGCAACGATATAACCGAGTGCAGTTGTATTCCTTCAACCATCAATTCAAGTTACATATGAGAAACATCCCAGGCCGCGACAGCAGCCATCGATACTCTACAGTCTACTCACAGCCCCAAGGCCGGTCTAATATAACACACTAACTAGTTTGCTGTAAAACCAAACGGATTCAAGCAGACAAATAGGGTCAACAACGTTTACCATGAATGCCAAACACACAGATGAGAGGGACAAAAACTACCAAATATATTGCAAATTAAAATTTGGTTTTGCTTATGCAACAAGCTCTAGCGTTATGCTGGGTCATTAAGCTAATTATACTTCACAATAGTAGTAACAGAGATGAGATCTAAAGATGGAAAAATAAACACCAGCTGCATAAACGGCTGCTGTAATATACCACGGTCCTCTTTTTATCAGCTCCCATCTTGAGTGCACTCTGGGAACAAAAGTTCTCTTCTTTCTTTCTGCCAAAACAAAATCCAAAGCATACTTTAAGCAACAATTTGCACCCGGATTCAATGACTTCAAATGCAAGAGAAATACAAAATAGGAGAGAAACAAATACAGAACATAATATCTCCATGCAGCCATGCCAATGACAAATTGGAAGAGAATAAACAATCTTTTGCAAACATGACAATACAGAATGCTACCATTTATTACAACAAACATGAGTTATAGCCATACTAAGGAAAGACATGGCAACATTAGCCTAGATAGGGTGTGCTGCAGATTTAAGATTTCAAAAGTTTCACATACTTCTTCTATATTTACCTTTTTTACCTGCTACGGCTATCTCAGCCATCAGTTGCGCCCACAAGATCTTTATAATATTAAAATAAGGAAATGACAATGCCAAAACTGTAGTGCATAAAAGTAAATAATTTATACAGTGGAAAGGTAGTAAGCAGATGAAAGAATTCCAAGTCCATATTTTTCTTGATCCCGCATTTCTAAGGTTGACAATTGCTGCCAACAAAAAAGAATGCAGGTCTAACCAGAAAAAAGAAACAAAATACAAAAATACACCTAGACCAAAACAGTCATCATAACTAGGAAGAAAATTGAGACAAAGAAACCATTACCATAATAGCACTGAAAAACATGAAACAACCTAGTCAAACAAAAATAGATAATAACCTCACCGTTGGTTAGTAAAAACAAACTGAGAGAAGTATAGAACCCGACTGTCTAAACCATCACCATCTGTATTTTACCAGAAAAGTATCCTTGGAGGACAACAAAAACAACCAATTTTTTAAAGTAGGCACAGACAACACAAGCAGTTGCCCCAACATGCAAATTAACTGCTACACTTCTACTTGAAAAAAAGAAATGAAACTAAAGAACATGAAAGAACTCACACTTCTCCAGACACAGTACATGCTTCAGTGACTAAGAATCTGAGGGTGAATCTGGTTGTTGTGGTGCCTGAGGCCACATTTGTGGAGCCATGTACGGGTAAGGCTGTTGAGCATACAAAGCAGGATCCACCACAGGTTTGCCCATGATCATCCCCGGAGTTCCAGCCTGAGGCGAATGCTGAGCTGGCATATAATAGTAAGGATACGCATCGGCAGGCCCGCCAACAGCTCTTGGGATCGATGCAAGTGCCTCATCTTTCAGATCCTCCCTTGGCACTATATCAACCAAAAAGTCAAAGATATCGGTCCTAGTGATTGCAGCCGCAATATCGTTCTTTTGGAGTGTTCTCCTCTTGTTTTCTTCCGTGTGATTCCAAGACCGCAAAGTCAACTCCAATATAAACATTTCACATGCCCTGGCAAATACAATAGGTGCCTCTGCCGATATCATCCTTACATCCTCATCAGCCTTCATGATCTTCTTGATCCTGGCCAGGGGGAGGCTGTGGTTTTTGAAGTCAGTAACTTTTTCAATTTCTTGGTACTGATTGGCCCAAAAAGACTGGAGTTGCTGTTGCAATTGCTGCTGCTGCTGCTGGTAGATATGTTGATAAGCAAGCTGGTGTTGCGCAAGCTGACTAGGAGATTGACTGTCCGCAACGGATGTAACAGCTGGTCCTCGATTAGGGGTACCATTAACTTGGTTTGGATCATATTGACCATAATGGAATTGAGCTGCACCCGCACCCTGGGGCTGTCCATGCCCTTGTTGATCCATTCTATCCTGTGGAGAATCAGAACATACAACTTATACAATTTCAGTCAATGCAAGCAGCAAAAGCATAAAAATGTTGGTGAGTACTAAACCACCACTTATCTAACCAAAATTTGAGTCAATCCATGTTACATGGACTCAAGTAAGGGTGTCGGGTACGGGCATGTGTCTAAGTTTCGGATTTTTCATATTTTCATCCATAAGACCCAGGCATAATCGTGACATATACAACACTTTAGGAGGAGAACAGAAAATTGTGGCATACTCTATGAAGTTAGCCAAATGAAAATTAATAACCCCCAAGTAACAAACGATCATGGATTGATGGGACACATGCTTACTAGGAATCTTGGAACGGCTCAAGCTAAAGACTGCAAATTTTTCTTTCTCTAAAGTCGAACCCCCTTACCATTTCCATTGCTCCCTAAGTGCCTTGGGCCTTATGGTATGTTTCACATTTTTAGTTCCTATATTTAAGAACGCACAAGATTTATCTTTGAATTGGTATGATTACGAATTCAAAGAGAATTTTATGTGAACTAGGTTCCTTTTCAAAACAACGATTCACATTGAAAATGAAATTTGAAGCATCACTTCAATATTAACGAGCACTGCAACCAAAGAAAATTGAACGTTGCATGTGACATTAAAAAAAAACATATCAACAAGCTCAAAATCTACATTGGCTTTGTTATTATTCTACAATGTCCTTTGCAAGAGTTAACGTCATATCTGTCAAAGCATCCAACTTAAAACCAATTGGCAATGAGTAGAAAGGCTGCCAGGCTCATATACTAGGTTTGAAGGTTATATTTAACCAATGTAGGACAAGCTCCAACACTCCCCGGCACATGCGAGTCAGGGGTCACACGTGGTGAGGTAAACAAACGATTTAACACATACAATGACAATCAACAATCAACAACAAAGGGGGAACCAACCATCAACAACATAGTATTGTCCAAAAGCCTCTGAAAACTTAGCTATAATACCATGTTAAAGCAACCAACTCAAAACCAATTGGCAATGAGTGGAGAGGCTGCCCAGGCTCATATATTAGGTTTGGAGGTTATATTTAACCAATGTGGGACAAGCTCTAACAATATCCATTAGAATATGGCTCAACCAGCTCAAATCTATATTGGCTTGGTTATTATCCTACAGTGTCCTTTGCATGAGTTAACGTCATATCTGTTAGAACATGGATCATGTCCACATCAATTTCCTAAGAGGGGCACTACGACACAAAGAGCGGAGCATTGTATGTGACAAAAAGTTATTGAAAAACTCAATCCAGCATATAAGTCTATCTGGGCTTTTGGTTCCTGTCCTAAATCACTAGGGAAAGTGACAAAGTGGATATCTCCACATCATAGCCCTTCTAGAGTGTGATGTGGTTTGTGGATATCCTCAAAATCTAATTCAATTATAATTTGACAATACCAAATGCAGCACGGACACTTCACCAGAGGTCACATACGGGTCCCGGACACATGACAACACCAACACTCTCCAGACATGTGTCAAACACTCAACAAAAGTGTCCTTTTTCTCTCAACTTTTTCCATTTGGACACTCCGAGAACACGCTAGGACACTCTTACCGTCTTACGCTACGACACTCAAAGGAAACTCTCAACACACTCTATTAGCACTTGTGGGGGTCTTCTTTTCTTGTGAATTGTGATTGATGATGGTTGATAGAATATAAGAACACGTGCCGATAAAATGTTTTTTGTTGAAATACTTTAGCAAATTAAGAACTAATGAATGTGACAAAACAGGACATATGATATTTTAATTGTAATGAGAGCCTTGTTATATAACAAATTACACATATATTTCCCTTGTCGTGCCACGTGTAGCCTGTCCGTGTCAATACTACATAGACCACTACAGTGACTACACGTTTTTTAAAATTAAAAAAAAAAAAACTCATGGTCAAAAAGATCACATCGTCATCTAGCGAAACCAGGAGAATAACATTTTGCGTTCTCTCCAAATCTTTGTAAATGAAACAAGAAAAATTCATCTTAACAACTAATTAAAACACCACTTTTGGAGCTGAACATAAGGCTCGGTTCGGTTTGGGACATAAGGCTCGGTTTGGGACATAAGGCTTGGTTTGGTTTTGGTGCAGAACTGCTGAATTGTGGGTTTGTGGCATATAATTTGAAACATTTCCTAATGACATTATTATTAACTCCTTAATAACAAACAATAACACACTTGTCATTTTGAGACACATGATCCCTAGGAATCTTGGAAACAGCTGAAGATTGAGAATTTTTCCTTCACCATTTCAAAGCTCCCAATGTATCGACAAAACATAACCACCGGATTCTAGATGTGTTTTCAAGATGGACTCCTATGGTTAAGAGAGAAAAAGTGTGTAAAAAACCTTTTAGGTGCTATCAACTCTTGTGGGGCCAACTCATATGGGCCTTTGCCTCAACTTTAATACCACCCCCCCCCCCCCCCCCCCCCCCCCCCCCCCCCCGGGCTAGTGACTGGATTGATCAAGGTGCACGTAAGATGACCCAAACACCCTTGAGTTACTTTAAAAAAAGAATGTAAAAGTGTGTCTAGACCCTATTCAAAATTAATAGACAATTGTTCGCAGGAAATTGTTAAAGCATCCAACTCGAAACCAAATCGTAATGAGTGGAGAGGCAGCCTTGGCTCATATACTAGTTTTGGAGAAGATAATTAACTGATGTCGGACAATCTCCAACAAAAATGTACTTGGTACATCACGCGCTGCAACATAACAAGGATTCATTGAAAGTATAGCCAGCCATGATAAAAATCTTTGTGGCTTCAGGTCTTACATCCTGAAATGCTCTTATTTAATGAGTCAAGTCACCTGATTTATGAGTGAACATGGATTATGTCCGCATCAAAATCGAGAGTACTGCAACACACATAACAGAAACCGCATGGGATGTAAGTTAATTGAACTACAGAAGAACTTAGTTATACAGGATAAAAATCATTCTGGATTTCGTTAATATATCCAGGGGCCGAACCAGGATTTGTATATATAGAGGCCAAAATTTGGCTGCTGATTTTGCCACTCCCTTTTTTGTTAACACCACTCCCTTGCAAGTATATTTTTGCACCAAAAATATACTTGCCAGGGAGTGGTGTTAACAAAAAAGGGAGTGGCAAAATCATTTCCCTAAAATTTTCTTCTTTTACTTTTTCAAGTACTTTCTCTCTCCTCTATTTTGCCTGTCCCCTTCTTTGTTTCTTTTTTCCCTCTTCCCTTTTATTTATGTGCTCTTCAACACAACATATCAATTAAATAATTGAATAAATAATGGACACAGTGCATATGTCAACTCAGAACTACCTAAAGAGTCAAATATAAAATATTGTGGGGCAAATTGAAAAGCATTTGGAGCTATAAACAGGAATAGGATATTTCAAAACTTCGTATTCAGTTAAATTTAAAGTATACAGTAACTTTGAAGTTTCACCTAAGGTCATGTAATAATCATAGTTCCTTCTCTTTCAAAACTGAGGGGTCAACTAACCCTTTGCCTATGCTAGCACATCCTAACATGTCCTTGTTCAGTGTGGCAAGCAAAGTAGTTCACTCAGCAAAATGGATCATCTACATATCAAAAACTCTTCAAAAGTGTGATGTGGCCATCATTATTAGCCCTTATGTCACAAATATGTTCATAATATAAACTACGCAATCCACTTATGGCAAGTGTAACTTCATGAGTGGGTTATTTTTGTCTATAAATAGCCAATAGGGCCTTAATTTGTCGTTGGTTATTGAATTAGGATTATGATCTTGCAACGCAAGTGCTCTAGAATCGCAGCAGGGACTCTCTTTAGAATTGATTTCTAGATTTTTGGTTGCATTGCGATTTGAATTTGACCTTAAAAGTACAAATCCCGACCTTGGAGATTTCAACCAATTTCAAGTTTGATTTATTGCTCCTAAGTTTTTGAGATACTATTCCAACTCAGAGATTGATTTCATAGTTGAATTTATGTGCTAGCTTCTGTTTGATTTGCACGATCTTCATATTCGGGTTGTTGGCTGTCCTTCGCTTAGCTTTCAAAAGGGTTTTGGTAATTTGATTTATTACTAGGTTTTTCTTAGATTTGGCTGAGACATGCAGAGTTCAAAGAGATGGGTGATAGTAGTAAGTCGAATAGGTATTGACCAAGTTTACCAGGTCTGATTTTATTAACTAAAGCAATTGATTTTGGCAGTTGGCACAATAACTTTGAAAGGGCTCAAATAACAGAAATAAGTAATGGAGTTGAAAGTGGTGTCACCAATCTGTTGCTTGGTAATACTAAAGGCAATTTAAGCAATGTTCTAAAAGTCGCTCGGCGCTAGTCGGGCTGTCAACCACCTTCGAGCGATTAATCGGATTAATCAGCAATTAATTGGCACATATTAATTAGTACTCGGTGATTAATCATTAGTCGGACCTAATTGGATAGGCTCCGCCAACAATTAATCGGTAGTTAATGGCCGATTAATTCCTTGTTTTAGAACACTGAATTTACGTCACAATCAAAATGGGATTGAAGAGTTGAGTCACCAAGTTGTTACCTTGAATGACAAAATGCAACTATTGTTGTTGATAAGGGAAGGGAACGTGCTACCATGTGAAGGTGGCGGCGATTCTCCATGTCAAGTTTGAGAACATTTTGATGTTTCGAATTGGCATAGGTCAACTTAAAAAAAAAAATTGGCAGCCACAAGGAAATCTTTGATGATGACCTTTCTGAGTCCTACAGAAGCCCCACGTTGTATGAGTTTGAGATGTTGAATCTCAACCCGAAAGCCATGAGGAATGCGAAGATGATTACTTTGATGATGTTACAATCCTAGATGGATATCCAAGTAAAGAACTTCAAAGTGCTCTTGAAGATGATTCCATCTTTGAGATTAGAGATGAATTTAGAAACACACCCATTTTTTATGGGTCTCCAAATGTAGAGCTTGATTTCGATAGTGAGGAGGGAAGACAAAGGGCTTATTGATATGATCAATCAAAACTTCCTTACAGTTAAACAAGAAAGTGGAGAACTTTTGGAGGAAAGCTACATAGAAGAGGAAAGCCACGACTTAGATTGTGAAGGTTGCTCTTGATACTTGAATCTCAAGATTCCCTTTGTGCAAGACATGCACGGGCTTGTTTGTTTGGGTCTCCAAACCCATGCGCAAAGTCCCCAATAAGTTTTCCCAAAGGATAGGACCCTTTGGGAAATTCTTCAATCAAGCTAATTTTGAGCATCACGTTGTTGCTTTTTCAAATCCAAAGGTGGATAATTCTTGGTTTCTTTTGGGATTAGTCTGATGCATTACTTTCATAGTTCGATGACACCTGGATTGACAAGAGGCATGCTATGTGGATGTCATATCCACGTGTAAGCAAAGTCATCGTTGATGTTAACAAGACAACTTCTGTTCAAACAGAGGTAACTAGTAAAGGTGCTTTGTAGGCGAGGAACTGCAACTATATACCAAGACCAGCCGATTGCAAATAAACAATGGTTAGGCCGTACTATACATTCAACTTCAACTAGACGACAAGTTCTCTTTACATAAAGAGTCCTAATGCAATCAAATTTACTGGTTGTAATGGTTTTCTGATGAGTGGGCTATTTTTGTCTATAATAGGAGCAAATAGGGTGTTATTGGGAGTTGGTTAACAAATTGGAATTATGATCTTTTCTATTAAGTGCTACTGTATTCCAATTTGGGGCTTCCTCACGCTAGAGTTAAATTCTATATTTGACTTTGCATTTTGATTATTTCGCACATGCATAAATCATGTCCCCTGTAGCATTGATCTTTAGGTTATTATGCGCGGCTATTCTTCATTCTTCTCCGAGATTTTTTTTTTAAAAAAAGAATATAACAATTTCATAGAAAACTGTTTTAAAATGGAATTTCTATACGAACAGCATTCTACTAAATAAGAATTTTCAACACAAAATCAAAGACATCATATGAAGATTCGTGGGTATGTAAATTGGGCACTTATTGAAGATTCAAAGAAAGCATTTCATATGTCATAAAAGTGATTATACTTGGGCAATAGATAATACTGACACAAGTCACACAATGATGGAATTGCGGAGACACCAACTTGGGTTCTCCCTTTCCTATGTCAGTACAGTGCTAGTAGTAATAAGACAGATCAGGGCCAAGATCATGGCATCGTTCAATGAAGCCGGTTTCGAGAGAACCCAAACGCTAAAAATTCAAACAAGATAAAATATAGATCCTTCCTTCCAAGGACGAATAACACCGGAAGAAAAAAGGAACAAAATGGATCCCCAAATTTTCAACCATTAAATCTGCTTCAAATACCAGATGTCACCCGAACTGGAAAGAAAAACAACTAGTGATTGCACACAATCTATGCACTAAGTTCACATACATACATTCACAAAACCCAATTCCTACAAAATCAGATACATAGATGCACATTCCAGAGAATACCCTGGAGAGAGAGAGAGAGAGAGAGAGGTACCTCTTTGTTAAAATTTACGCCGATGTTATTTTCGCAGTGATTGTAAACCCTAAAGGCAAAAAATCCATAGACATGTCAAAAAGAATGAAAATTTACTTATAGGAAATTCAAAAGAAAGTTCCAAAATATGAACAATCGTGGATTGATCACTCGTACCTGACACTTCTGGGTCTTTTTTTCCCTTTGTTTTTGTCCTCTTACCTTGCGCAAATTGGACGACGGCCCTTTTTTCTAGGGCTTCAGATATACCAGCAGCAGCAACGATTGTCTGTGCGTTAACATACAGACAGCGAGAGTTCGGTGTTGACTTTTATCCACTGCGGGACCTTTGAAATAGGGTTAAGTCGAACCATTGGTCGTTGTAAGGGAAAAATTCAAAATACCTTACAACTTATACATCCAAATTCAATTAGACTCCCAACCTCTTAAAAACTTCAATTTTACTCCTAACGTTATATTCCGTTAATCAAAATGCCCCATTCCGTCCAAATTACTAACGGATTCCGTTAAAGGCTCTGTTAAATAGTATTCTGATCGAATTTCGATGATCCGAGCCGCTCAATGTGTTTAAAACGTGATTTTAAGGGTACCTTCAAGAAATCAACAAAAAAAATGACCGGAAAGGGCTTCATCTGAACAGTTTTTTATTGAATAGTTCAATAAAAAACTGTTCAGATGAAGCCCTTTCCGGTCATTTTTTTTGTTGATTTCTTGAAAGTACCCTTAAAATCACGTTTTAAACACATTGAGCGGCTCATCAAAATTCTATTGGAAAAGGGGAGGTGTGGATCGATCCGGATTTTATTCAAGTACGGACGTCCGGATTTTACTTCGGTCTGTACCTCCTCTTTTCCTATCGAATTTCGATGATCCGAGCCGCTCAATGTGATTAGAATGTGATTTTAAGGGTACCCGCGAGAAATCAGCAAAAAAAATGATCTGGAAGGGCTTCATCTGAACAGTTTTTTATTGAATGGTTCAATAAAAAATTGTTCAGATGAAGCCCTTCCCGATCATTTTTTTTGCTGATTTCTCACGTGTACCCTTAAAATCAAGTTTTGAACACATTGAGCGGCTCGGATCATCGAAATTCGATCCGAATACTATTTAACGAAGCCTTTAACGGAATCAGTTAGTAATTTGGACGGAAATGGGCATTTTGATTAACGGAATATAACGTTGGGAGTAAAATTGAAGTTTTTAAAAGGTTGGGAATCTAATTGAATTTCGGTGTATAGGTTGGGGGGTATTTTGAATTTTTCCCCCTTGTAATTTTTGAAAGATTTCGCTTTGGTCTCTATAGTTTTTCGATCACATCATGAGATTTTTGTAAAATTTAAATAGTATTTCCGAAATAAACTTTTATACTCCTTTCGTCCCATCTTCTTTGGTCTTTTTCGATATTCACGCCGTTTTATAAACTCTTATATCTTTCAATTTATAATATTTTTCATAATTTTGAAAACTCTATATTAAAAACGGTCCTGCTAATGACCGCACTATAGCGCCGGATAAGAGAGGAAAAAGTCAGATGTTTTCCATCAGCTGCAACAGCTTTTACTGTATGTGGCAGGCTCATCACTAATTATTTTCTTGTTGTCTCTCACTCAAACTTGAATGACGAATTTAACCTTCTCCTTTTTGCTTTTTATATTCTCACCTGCTACCATATTTTTGATACACTTTTCAAGCAAGTGATTACCTCATCGCTTTTTCTCTTTTTAAATTTTGCGTCAGTTTTTTTAAATTATTAATTCATATCAAGTAATAAAAAAAATAAAGTATTATGAACCAAACTTAGGAGGTGTTTCGCTTTTTAAGAAAAGTAACTTTTTAAAAAAGAATGTAATTTTAAACTCAAAAATTATGTGTTTATCCAAATAATTTTTTACCAATATGGATTTTGTTTAATAGATCTCATTAAGATCTTTTAAACGATGCAAAAAAATTTAAAAAATATTTTCTATTTTCATTATATTTGAGTTTGAAGGGGTCCGGCTAACGGGCGCTATATTGCACCGTTTATACATCCTGACTTGTGACAATAAAATCACTTTATGTCACCATCATACTTGACTGCCCTATGTATTTGTTGCTTTGCCAAATTTACTGTTTTACTTGTTTTTTCTTCCATGTGCACTTTTTTACATAACCTTACTAAATTTACACTTTTTATTTATTTTTCCAGGCTTGCTTGTTTCTTGTTTTTTTGTTTCTTTCTCGGTTTTGCCTGCTTGCAATCTCTCTTTTCAGCCATGCTCGATATCGGGCCATAAGCTCTGTGCTGAAGTCTGGGTCAGCTCCTCCGAGTTGTCTCAAGCCCCAATTGTGCTCATATCCTCTCAGATTTTGGAAAGTAAAGGCAGGGACTTGGAAGTCCTCAACCCCAGCTCGGTGAAGCCCTTGGCTTATTCCCAACTGGCGGAGAATACGGCCAGGAATGTTGAATGTGAAAGCGGTCAGCCCAGCTATCACCATTCTCTCAAAACCTGCAGAATTCAAGGCCATATCCGGGATGTTCAGGGCCTCATGCCTCCAAATGATCTCATTCGGTAACATCTCTCTCATGAATGTGTACCATTGATGCACAGTCATCTCCGGGTAAATCATGCCTCGCTGATGCATTCGGCCGGGCAGATGAGGCCAATTTGCTTCTAGTGCAGTGAGCAATCCCAACTTGTCGGACAACCAAAGCTGCAAGAGTGGAAAAACAAGTCAGAAGCCACATAAAGCTTGAGTGGAAAAACAAGTGAGAAACTCCGATATAGCCTTAGCCGAGAGACGAGGTAAAAGCAGAGTATGCGAAAAACAGAAAAAGGTGAGCTGAGTGAGAACTTACCTGCAACAGAAGTGGGCTACCACCGAAAACGTTTGTTTGACCCGTGGAAACCAAATCCAAACCCATGAGTGTTTCAGCCAGGACAAGCGGCACCACATTCCTTCGGGAACCCATTTGAGCAGCAACGCTCACCAGCATAGGGTTCGCCTGCCCATTCGGAGACACCAGTAAATAAGCAGCCAGCACGCTGATTGTTAAGGCAAAGCGACGCCTAGCCTGCAAAGCCATGTCCTCTATGTCCCCTTCTGGCCCGTACCATTCCATTAGGCGCATAATGTTGATTTGTCCTCCGACTAGCAAACTTTCGGCTGCTCCCCTAGTAATGTCAAGGCTGGTTTGAAGGAGCTTTGGTATATTCTTCCGGTAAGGTGGCACGACGATCACGCTTGAGGCAACACCTTGGAGGTACGCTTGGAATTCCTCCACAGTCGGGCACAACTCGTTAACCCCAAACCTGAACACATGGACCTCCGAATCCCAGAATTGCAGGGCTGCCAACAGGAGCTCAGGGCGAACCCTTACATCACGGAGAAAACGAAATGCGGCCAGCCCGTGAGATCGGAATGAGAGCCAATCTCCAGCAACAAAAGCGGTAAGCCATGGGCTAATCAACACTGGAAGGTTGTTCGCCATCTTGATTTTTGTGGAAAATTACCAGGGGAATGCTTCTACTAAACGAAGCACCGGTCTCTTTATAGCCAGAATGCGTGAAGCACTTCCCCTTCTCAAAGCAAAAGTCTCTGCTGCACACTGTCCTTTCTTCTGAGACCAAGGCATCTCTGCACCGTCCCATAAAAGCTTCTGAGAAAAAGTGATGACAAGGCCTGACCACCCTGGAATTCTGAGATGGTCAAATAAAGGTGGCCTGGTGTGCCTCAACCATCGCGCGATGATGTCACTCCATCGCGCGACTGTTCAAGACCCCTCCATCGCGCGATTGACTCATTCCATCGCGCGACGGTTCGGCCTGCAATTTGACAGATTACAGCAGCTACTGCCCAACCTTGGTCATTTTGGATTCCGACGGTTACCTTGCAACTTTTATGGTTCCAGCAAGTCATTATAAGCATATATGACTGTATCCAAGCACCGGATTCGAAAAATTGTGTTTAACGAAGATTTCGGACCCTTGGTGGCTCATTTCAAGTTCGAAAAGCCGTTCTAGGGAGTCAAAACTCGTTTCAAGGGGTTTCCCCCCATTCTCTCATGCCGTACAGGTCATCACGACCTAATGTGACTGTACGGAGGTGTCGGTTTCAGTCCAGGACATAATAGAGTCTTATTTTATCTTCTCGTGTCCCCTTTGTGTCCCTTGGGGTGTTTTTGGGTCTTTTACGTTTTGGAACGTATTTTTCAAGGTCCACCTACTCTTGTAAGTCATTTTGCACATATGTGACCTTACCTTAGTGTCAGTTTCATCCCAATTGATATATCTTCGGTTTTGGCCTGCAAATGTCCAAAATTCCATTATATTGTGCGTATCCTAGCTGTGTCCTAAGATATTTTCTCAGTTTCTTTCAAGCTAAGTCCCGTTTGTACGCATCTCCGTGTCTGTGAATAGTCTTGGTACGTTATCAATGCAAGTATGGTATTAGTGGTAAGCATTTATCTACTTTAGCCCATTGCACAGATAAAATAAACTGCAAAATGCAACTTTTCTGGCTAACACTGTGATCTATCCACATCCAAATGAAGAAAACTACTGCATGTTCGGCACTTCGGCCACCCAAAAACCATCATGTCAATCCAGGCACACTCGCCCATCAAGTCAAAAAGGCACGCAGGCCCCAAAAGCATATATCAAAGTATCAGGTTAAGGCACTCTGGCCATCTATCTACCTACGTGGGCATGCAGGCCCGAAAGTAAAAATAAAGTGCAAAAGTGGGAAAAGGCTCCTCAGCAGCCCTCAGTCATCCCCGAACCAGTCGCCCTCTCCGTCGTCATCCTCGTCGTCTCTCTCTGTGGGATCCACTCTGTAGCCTGGATCTTCCGCTGAGTCGTCAGACCCACTGCTGTCTGACGCCTCTTCTCCCTCTTCTTCTTCTTCTTCTTTCTCCTCTTCGTCCTCCTCCTCGGAGACCTCTGGCAGGATCAGCCGCTTCTTGCGGACCGGCTCGTCTTGTGAAGGCCTCTGGCGCATCTTCAGCTGGTATCTCTCCTCGGCCTGCGCCACAGCCTTTCAAGCTGCCTCCTCGCTGCCAATGGGTGGCTGTGGGCCCCGTGCCTGTGGTCTGGTGCTAGGCGTCGGAGCAGGAGTCCTTGCAGCTAGCTTCTTCTGCGGAGGATCCCTCGCGCTCTTCCTCCTAGGAGCCGCCCGTCCCTGTGCCTGCATTGTAAACATTGTATATATTAGCATATGTTTGCATGTTTCATGTTCTAAAAGCAGGTATGATCAAGCAAAATCAAGAAACAATCAAAGCAAAGGAATGTATCGAATGCAGGAATGTATCGAATACAGATATGTATCGAAAGCAGGAATTTATCATTTTCTAAAGGATGTACCTGAGATCTCCGAGCTGCTGGCTGAGGGTAGCGCAAGTCCAACGGTAGGCCACTCGCCGCTCTCCTGATCATGTTCTCCAACGCAAGCATGCGCCGGACAGCCTCATTCACCCACTCATTGGGTACCTGCAAAGAGGATTCAAATATGAGCAATTGAATGGCAGTTCAAAACTTTATCAGAATACAGTAATGAATGCAGCAATATCTCACGGGTACAGTAACGGGCGCTGGCTCAACTCTGGCCGGGGTAAGGTGCAACTCAGCTGGATTGCCCTGAGAGTCCACCACTGCTATTTGCCATGTCAACTCTGGAGGCCCGCCTCTCACTGGTCCACTCGGACCTCGCCTCGAGCGACTCTCACTGCTACCTGGCCTCCCTGAAACGGCCCTCCTCGCCTCAGCAGCCCCACGGGCCTGGCCCTGAACCTCTCTGAACTCTCGTACTCCCAGTGGCCCTGCCAAGCGCTCCCTCTGATAGACTGCATAGTCCATGTCAGGACGCAAGTGGCGTGTCAAGTCAGTATCAGGCTGTGTGAAGACCTCCAACTCAGCCAAGGTGTACTCTCCTGTGTGTGAGGCCCGTGGTGGAAGCGGTCCGGGCACCTGAAACCTCGCATAGCCAAGTGACTGGCGTGTCACTCGGTCACCCAAGTACCACTGCCAACCAAAGGCCGACTCCAGCAGCACTCTGCTCGCCGTGACAGCCCTGCTACGAGCCAAGTACTCGGGCTCAGGCTCCGTCACCCTCCAAGGATCCCACTGAACCTGTAAAGGCAAACAATGTAAGTATCGGTCAGCGACAGCATTGAAGCAATAAAAAGGGCATGCACTTTGTTATTTCTACGAAGTATAATGTTATACCTGTGAGGGGCGAAGCTCGTCAAGGTATATCCGGAAGCCGTTCAAGTCACCTCTGCCTCTCTTCTCCCCCATGTTCTTCTTGCTCAAGATGTGTGCGCGCAGGAGAATCCCCAAGTCCAGGCTCTTCGTCACCGGACGGCACATGTTCAACACCTCGTAAGCCCAGAGCTGCATGATTGTCAATAGATTAAACTCAATAATGCATGCAAGGATGCTATTGAACAGATTATGCTATCAAAGCGAATGCAAGTGCGAATTATAAAGTGTGCATTATTTTGTTAAGAATCATACCTCCCAAATCCGCCAGTACCCAGCAGTGCTCACCTCCGTCCTCGACGAGTCTCCAAAGAAGCCATAGGCCGCGCCTAGTGCTGCTCCACCCCAGTCAAAGCGCGAGGCCGTCCTCAAGTCCCTCAGCGCCGGCAAGTAGGACAAGTGAACCTTGCTACGCCTGTTTGGATACAGGGTAGCACCAAAAAGGTACAGCAAGTACGCCCGGGCCATCTGCTCCGCCTCCTGCTCAGTTGTCACTTTCTTCTTAAGATATCGGGTGAATTGCCCGTACCTCGCCATCCCCTCCTCAATCTTGGGCACCTCGCCCAGAAACCACTCCAAGGCTGCCTCGTCCTGCTCAATGCCCGAGTCGAACGGAATGGGCTCTCCTCCAACTCTCAGGCCCGTGATCGCCGCAAAGTCAGTGGGCGTCACCGTCATCTCCCCAACCGGTAGGTGGAAGGTATTTGTAGTGTCCCACCACCTCTCTACAAGTGCAACCAGGACAGCATGGTCGTTCTTCGCCGGAGTGAGAGTCTGAATGAACTCCCCGAAGCCTGCCTCGTCCACCAACTGCCTCACTCTCTCTGGCAAACTCTGATACAGCGCTAAGGAGCTGCATGCACCCCCAAAGCCGAGGATATCTCTAGGCCGCGCCCTCTCCTGTATTAGATACAACGACGAAAAGACATGTCAGCATACAAAGCTTTCATTTTCAAGTTCCAAGTAATCAATGCAGCCTGCCTACAGATGTTTGGTTCAAGTTATTATATCTCATGCACGATGTTCAAACATGAAGCTATGGTATTGCAACCTGCCTACAGATGGTTGGTTCAAGTTATTATATCTCATGCACGATGTTCAAACATGGAGTTATGGTATCGCTATTCAAGTTCTATCTCAAAGTTTTTCTATTACTCTACAAACTTTCAAAAACATTTGGGCGCATGCATTGTATTTGAATCGTATCTAATAAAGGAATGAGCATCTATCAGAAAGTTACCTCAGACCAGCTGCGCGAAATGTGAGTATCAGGATCTCTCAAGACCAGCTCAGGGTCATACTCCGCCTGCCGTGGCCGGTACGCCGTGAAACCCGACGGCACAAACAAGTGTGGTACCGGTGCCCTGTATCCCTCTGCTGAAAACGGAGCTCGAGTCATACTCTCCGCCTCCGACACTGCTGTCACCCTAGGACCCCCCACCCGGGCGCCAGCTCTATCCTCAGCCTCAGCATCCCTCAAAAGCTCCTCCTCTGCAGCCCAACTCTCGCCGCGGCCTCAGAAGCGGTAATTTCCCGCTCTCTCTCCTCCCGGGCCTCCAAGACCGCAATCCCTATCTCGGGATTATCCTCCAAAATCCGCGCAAGCTGCGCATCACTCAAGAGCTCGGCGACGTCTTGCTTTGTGATCGGCCTGTGACCCGATGATGTCGCCGCGGGACGGAAAAGCACATCCTCTTCTCTGTACGCGAATGGAACCTCCGTGGCTCGCTCGCTCTCGGTCGCCACATCCTTGCCTTTTGCCGGATCCCTCGGCGGATGCTCACTCGGCTCGGCACCACTACTGCCCGTACCACCAGAACCACCACCAACCACTACCGAGCCGCTCACGGCCGTGCTTGGATCCATTTTCTCGACTTCAGAAGGCACTGCCCCGACCCGCTCCGTCGCGCGACGATCTGACTCCGTCGCGCGATGCTCGCCGTCATCCCCAACCGCCTGTGCATGGCCCTGTCCACCATCGCCGCCGCCTGCCGCCGCTGCACCTGTGCCTGTAGTAGCCCCCACCAACGGCTGATCACCCGTTTGGACCACCATGGGTCCCCCCTCGTCCTCCGGACGATCAACAACCTCTCCTCCGCCGCCCCCGTTACCGTGGTCTGCCATGGATGAATGAATGTACGTGGGTTCTCTGATTTTGACGAGAAATCGAGGGTTTCAATGGATTTTTTAGAAGAGTTCGAGAGAGAGTAGAGTTTGAAGGAAGTTCGAAACCTCTGTGAGCGGTTTCTGAACATCCCCGTCGATTAAAAGGAAGCCAACAGTCGCGGGTTGGGTCTGGGCCTGTTTCAGATTCAGGCCCTAACTAAGAACCATCGCGCGATGGTATGACTCTCTCGCGCGACGTTTGAGCTGGGCCGTTGACCATATTTGACCTCTGGCTCGGCCCATCATCATATTTGTGGCCCACAAGTTTTTCTTAACGCTTGCAAGTAATTTTGGATCTTTACAAGGTGTTCTGGATCAAAGGTGCTTTATATCCCCAGCAGTGGTCTGCCCACACGGGTCCAAATTTCAAATCAGCGACGATCCATCCGTCCAATTTCAAATCAACGACGATCCATCCGTCCAATTTCAAATCAGCGACGATCCATCCGTCCCATTTCCAATCAGCGACGATCCATCCGTCCAATTTCAAATCAGCGACGATCCATCCGTCCCATTTCCAATCAGCGACGATCCATCCGTCCAATTTCAAATCAGCGACGATCCATCCGTCCAATTTCCAATCAGCGACGATCTAACCGTCCAAATTCCAATCTGCGATGATCCAACCGTTCAATCCCTTGATGCACGGTATTTGTACATACTGTCTTGCGCTTGGCCTTTGGGTGAATTAGATAGGTGTCTAGAAATCTTTGACGTTACCCGTACCGACTAATGGTGCTCCGCGTGCCGTCAAAGAGGGACTACTGTAGACACCCCAATCTGATTTCTCAGTCATTTTGTCTATCTTCAGTTTGTTTCTTTTCAGTTTCTTGTTCCCCCGATGATGAATCAGGTCGAGAACAGTTTTGATTGAAATGGTTTGAGTTTGGTGTATGTGGAACCCATCCCTTAACCCCAGAACCATTGAGCCCAGCTTTGACTATGGGTTTGACCTTCGCGCGATTTACTGAGACACTCGCGCGATGCTCTACTTGCCAGGTGGTGGTCAAAGTCAAACTTTGACTGATTGACCATCGCGGGGAAGTTAGAACCCTCGCGCGACGGTCCCACTCCATCGCGCGATGGTCGGCACCTGTCGTATCCAGCTGGATTTTGTGATGATGAGACGCCTGCAGGTCCATGTGACCCCGTTCCATCAACAGAACGGCGTTTGCTCGGCCATCCTTGCACCACCTAAACCCCCACTCTCCCATCAACTTAGCACCTCACTTCTCTACCAAGTGAGTGCTGCCAGCATTGTTGGCTGGCTGCATGGCCAAGTTCACCACCAAAGAGCTCCCTCTTTTCCTATAAACCCCCCCCCCCCCCCCTTTGTTCTCTTTCAAAGGGTTACCAAAAAAAATCCCAAGAGAAAAGAACAAGAGTCACAATCTTGATCTTCTCTCTCAATCAAAGCTACTATCACTTTCTCCTCCTTTGTCAAAGACACACCACCTCACTCAACCACATTCAAATCATTCAAGCAAAGGTATAATTTTCAGCCTTTACTGTTTTGATCCCTGAGGGGGGCTGACAGGGTCAGGACTGGTAATCAATATCAGCTTCTGACCCCAAAGCCAGCAAATTTACAAGTTGCTGCGGACAAGTAAACCCACGCGCGATGAACCCATACAATCGCGCGATGCTTCTAGCTCGTGTGATGTGGTTCTCGCGGGGATGGGTCTCTTGTTCTGATCCAATTTATATGATTTCATGTTCTCCTGCTTAATTATATTTGATACATCTCACTGTCTTGCATGCAAAAATCAGTAGTTCAGTTTAGTTTGCTTTCCTTGTTCATGTTGGAATGCCCCTGGGTAGCTTCTGAACATGTCTCAGAGCCCAGGCATGCAAAGCAATTCCTGGATGTCCAGTCAGAACAGTCGCGCGATGATGTGACTCCATCGCGCGATAGTTTGGTCATTTCCAGTGATTGCCCTTGCATGGGCAGCTAGGCCTTTGGTCTCTGTTTTTATCACCCTCACTGTTTAAGGGTTGTATTTTATTCCTATTCAGTCAGATTGTAATAATTATTTACTTCCAGCACATATGAACTGCTTTGGTTTGACCTGGGTGTGCACTGGTCCTTCCAGAGCCCAGAAGGAGATAAAATTAAACCTGTAGAAGGGATGTTGATACTCGCGCGAGGGTATGAGTATATCGCGCGACGGTGTGACTTGCATGTTTCCTCCATGCATGCAAGTTGGTCGCTGTTTGTGATAAATTCATACCCTGCACTGTTTTGGCATCCTGAAATCAGTGTTCAGTATTATCTCATTTATTCCATCCATCCATGCTATCTATCATATCTTGCAGAGTTGTTACAGCTTTAATCCCCATTAAACTGTTTCCCCGCCCTAATTGGCTAAAAACTGATTAATCAAACAGAATCGCAAACAAACACCTTTCGCAAATGCCTAAGTAGAGACCGATCTCCGGATTGGGCGAGAGAGGTGCCATAAAACCCTTCCCCTCTCGTAACCTGGCTCCCGAACCCAGATATGGTTATGACGGACTGGTTCCTTAAACTTTTTCAAAACAAACAGCACAGCAAGTGCTTCGAAATACGGTTCCTTGGGTGTCGGACCTTCAAACCCAAGTGGCGACTCTGTATTTTCGCTGAGCGCTTGTCGTCCAGCTAAAAGCGCTCCCGCGAACCGGCAGCATCTCTCCTTTCTCAAAAAGGTGGGGAACGAAATCCCTTCCCCGGAGAAGGGAAAGATCGGGGCAAATCGCGTTGCCCACACCTTCAAAAGTATCAAGACAAAACTAACATACTCCCTCCGTCCCTTTTTAAGTGTCCTGCTTCGTAACTCCAACTTATTAAAAAGATATTATCATTATACCTTTTACATCAAACTTTTTCTCCATTTTTCCTACTTACCTATCATCATTACACTTTTACTTACTAACTTTTTAAAATGGAATCTACTTTTGGGGACAAAATAGACAATGTACCAACTTTTACCCACTAACTTTACAAAATGGACAATTATTAAGAGACAGCCCAAAATAGAATACTGGACTATAAATAAGGGACGGAGGGAGTATAAGATATATATAAATGCATACACTATTAGTCGATAATGCATTCGATATGAGAAATAACTTAAACACTTAGTAGATAAAATAGAGTAAGTTTGCATAACTAAAGTATTTTTCTAAAAACATGTGAAATGCCGTGTTCGTGTCCCGTTATTTTTAATAATGAATTGTTGTAAGGCCCATTATACAAATTTGTAACAGGCCCAGTCCATCTCATTTTTCCACAACATGTCTAGTCCAGCCCATCCTTTTTTTTAACACTTCGGGTCCAATTTCATTTTTTAGTGGGACAAAATTGCCCCTTCTTTAATAAACTTCAAAGGGACTCCTGTACGTCTATTAGACGACGATTACGAGAGAGAGAGAGAGAGAGAGAGAGAGAGATCAAGACACAAAATCCTTTTCTCCGTTGATTCGAGCTCGAACTAAATCGATCTGAAAAGAGGTTCGTTTTTTGATGATTTCTTTTTGTTCTAATTTGTTCTAATCGATTACAGAAAAGGTTTTGATTATAATTAAATGTTCAATTGTGACTTTGATGATAGCGTTTGTTTTGCCTTTAATGATAATGTAAGTGTTATTGTACCTTTGAGTTGAAAGTTCGGTATGTGCTTTCAATGTTGACAGAGTTTAGATTAGATGTTCACAAACACCAAAGAGAATATAAACTGCAAATTTAAGCACCTAGGGCTTACGCACTTTTGAAAAAAAATTAGACTGTAAATTGGAAAATTCACACAAATATTATTGCAGGTGTGTTTTTATGATATTATCAGTCGTTTATGAAATCTGTTTGAATATTATGAGTATTAATAGTGTTTTTGAGGCATTAGATAGTGTACAAATCAACTGATTATATCAAACAAATATTATTGCAGGTGTGTTTTTTTGTGCGATGGATACAACCAAAATGTTACTGTGTAGGTATGTATCGCAGGTTCTTGTTGTGAGGATATCTGGTGGCATTTGATTGGAGCATGTTTTAAGAAAGATTTGTGATAGGTGGAACAACTTATGCATTGGTCGTTTCTCATTGTCGTATGTGTTGGATGGGAGTGATTGTGAGCTTGACAATGAAGAATCTTTTGATAATATGTTGTATTTGTATCCTACTACTGATAGAATAGATGCTAAGGTTGAGCTGATTAAATCTTGTAGTGGACAAACGGTTGGAAGTATTAGTAGTGGTGGAACACTTGGAAGTATTAGTAGTGGAGTAGAAGTTGGTAGTTCTAGTGGTGTTGTCGCTGTTGTTGAAAGAGAAGAACCTTTGGAGGAATTTTGTCGCCATGCCGAAACTAGGTATTTGACAGCAGGTTGGGCCAACTTGATATATGAGGTTGGGCAAGTATTTACTGGTGGTGTGAGGGATTTTAGGGAAACTTTGCAGCGATATGCTATTGAAAATGGTTTTTTGTATGATTTTGTTAAAAATGACCAGTATCGTGTGACTGCAAAGTGTTCAATTTCTAGCTGTGGATGGTATGTGCATGCTATTTTGGATCGCTCAAGCAAAGAGTTTTGGATTAAGAAACTGGTAAACGAGCATGGTTGTGGTTCAACCTATCGAACGAATAAACATAAACGGGTGACATCTAGTTTAGTTGCTAGTGATGTTACTAGTATGGTTCAAAAAAAGAATAACACATCACCTATGGATCTGTTGGATTTGTTTACGGACAAGTACGGTTTGGATTTATCATACCACCACGCATGGTTAGGAGTGGAGAAGGCTAGGGGGAAAATATTTGGAGACTATGAGAGTTCATTTGATAAATTGAGGTGGTACGTTGAAGCTGCCAAAATAGCAAATCCAGGGAGCTTATTAAAGCTTGAAGTTGATCCCATCAACAAGGAATTCTCGAGGCTCTTTGTGTCGTTTAATGCATGTATCACAGGGTTTAATCATTGTCGACCATTCCTTTGCCTTGATGGGACACATCTCAAAGGTAGATTCAAGGGGTGTCTTCTTGCTGCCACAAGAAAAGATGCAGATCAAGGTAGTTTTTTGTGTTCTTTTTTATTGTTGAATGTATTGCTTAGATATTCATATCTATTTATTTGCTCGTTTTATGATTGGTATAAGACAAAGCCAAGGTTTCCATACATATCCATATCTATTTGTTTTCATACATATCAGTCAGCTTTCCATAGTTTTAAAAGATCGCGGTTTTTGTTTTTATTATAGTAATAGTTGGCTTGAGAAGTGAGCACTTTGCCTGAGAAGTGAGCACCTTGTTTTTATTCTAGTAATGGATGGATTTAAGATAAGTAGAGGTTTGAATTCTAAAATCACTGAAGCCCTCCCTTAATTGGAGTTTAATTTTGTTGTTGTGCTGATTGTTTCTACTGATTTGGTTTGGAGATCGATGCTATGATGCTGGAATTCTTAAATTATTGAAGTCACACCTAGATTAGAGTTCTAGACAGGCACTTTGTGTGCCATTTTGGGGTTGGTCAAATTTTGTATCGGTGTTTATTTTTATTAAGTTGATCAATATTTCTTTAACTAGAACTACATCTAAGTGGAGTTCCGTCTTATTTTTGTTTGTTTTGGTATTCTTTTTTGTGTTTCAGGTTTATTTCCCCTGGCGTTTGCTATTGTGAATGCAGAAAATGATTGTAATTGGTTGTGGTTTCTTCGGATTTTAAAGACTATCTTGTCTACACGGCCTATTACTTTCATTAGTGATCGCAACCATGGTCTTGTGAGTAACATACCAACTGTTTTTCCTGATTGTCATCATGCTTACTGTTTGTATCATCTTCAATTCAACTTGAAGGACCACTTCCCTGGACGGTTTCGACAGGGTTATCGAAATAGGTTGGTTAAATTGTTTAATGCTATTGCTTATGCTCCATCGGTATCAGCTTATATGATATGTGAGGCTAAGTTCTATGAGCATGGGGGTGATAAGGCCAAGACGTTTATTGCAAGTGTTCCAAAAGAACATTGGACTAATGCCTATTTTCAAGGGCATCGATACGGAGAGATGAGTTCTAGTGCTATTGAGTCCTTCAATAATTGGATACTTGCTGCACGGCTTATGCCGATAATGAATTTAGTTGAGGAGTTGAGGTCCAAAATTATGATTCAAATGTCGCGTAGAAGAGAAGAAGCATCGCATTGGGTTTCTGAGATTTGTCCGGACATGGATGCAAAGTTAGCTAAGAGGATTGACAAGGGGAGGTCATGGAGGGTTTATAAATCAAAAACCGGCTTGTATGAGGTGAAATCTGTACCTGCTGTTCTAGTAAATCTTGAGGAAGGGACATGTTCTTGTGGAGGCTGGCAATACAATGGTTTCTTATGTGCTCATGCCGCAACGGTTTTAGTCAAGACTTGTGGAGCGGAGGGATCCTTGGCTGGCTATATTGATCCGTTTTATCATGTTGAGGCATATCGGCTCACATATCAAGATAATATCCATCCAATTCTAGCTATGGATATTCCTGACTTCACACAAGGAAGTGCTCGGGTTATCAAAGCTCCAAAAAATAGGAGGCAAGTTGGAAGACCTTGCATAAAGCGCATTCGTTCTAGGGGTGAAGAACAATCCTTTGCTAGGCCAATGAAATGTGCAAGGTGCCATAAGCTTTCTCACCACAACCGCAGGACATGCAAAGAGCCTAAAGATGATTGATTCTTTACATTTTTAATAGTACATTGTTTTGATGGAATTCATATCCATAGAAGTAAAGAGACTACTCAATTGTTCTTAGGTGCGGGACCATTGCGAGGCATAACAAAAGGACTTGCAAGGAACCTCTACTTAGTTGATTCTTAGAATGACACATTAAAGTCTTTCTGCATTCTTCTTCACAAAGGTTTATGAACTGAGAGTTTGTTTAGTTTTACGTTGCGTTTCCAATAAGTCGAGTATTGTGATACTGGTTGAGAAGATTTTTAGTACTATGCAGTTTATGAGTGTCTTCAATTTTATACAGTTTATGAGTGTCTTCAGTTTTATGAAACTTTATGTTGGTCATCTCTGTATATTTTGGTTATGCTATCTTCGTATAAATTGGTATGGTGGATGTTACTTCAATTATTTGTTCTGGTGCAAATGACGTGCAATTAATCTTTGTTAATGTGGCATGGGGGTTATTGAATGAACACTGACATCGAGCAAAATTTTACACTGTAAATTTAAGCACTTTATTACATTGGCAGAGAGATTTTAGACTGCAAATTATTGAATGAACATCAACATGGAGAAGAAATTTACGCACTTTGTTACATCACTGAGGAGAATTTATATTGCAAATTATTGAATTAACATCAACTCTGAGGAGAATTTATAATTCAAATTTATACACTTTGAGTTCAGACACTTTAGAATTTTTAGACTGCAAATTTTCAGTTTTAGACTGCAAACTAGGGCATTTTTGAATTTAGACTGCAAATTTGCACTTTTAAATTATAAATTTGAATTTTTGGACTGCAAATTGTTAAATGAACACTAACGACAAGGACAATTTGGACTGCAAATTTTCAGTTATTAGATTGCAAACTATAACACTTTTAAATTTAAACTGCAAATTGTTCAATGAACACTAACGCCAAGTAAAATTTGGACCGCAAATTTTCAGTGTTAGACTGAAAATTGGGAAACTTTTGAATTTGGACTGCAAATTTGCACTTTTAAATTACAGATTTGCACTTTTAGACTGCAAATTGTTAGATAAACACCAACGCCAAGGAGAATTTGAACTGCAAACTTTCAGTTTTAGACTGCAAACTTTCAATTTTAAACAGCAAACTAGGGCAGTTTTGAATTTAGACTGCAAATTGATACTTTTAGACTGCAAATTGTTAAATAAACAGTAATGCCAAGGAGAATTTGGACTGCAAATTAGGACACTTTTGAATTTAGAATGCAAATTTTTACTTTTAGACTGCAAATTGTTAAATGAATACCAACGCCAATGAGAATTTGGACTACAAAATTTTTATTTTAGACTGCAAACTAGGGCACTTTTGAATATAGACTGCAAATTTTTACATTTAGAATGTAAATTGTTAAATGAACACTAACGCCAAAGAGAATTTGGACTGCAAATTTTTAGTTTTAGACTAAAAATTAAAGCACTTTTGAATTTAGAATGCAAATTTGCACTTTTAAGCTACAAATTTGCACTCTTAGACAACAAATTGTTAAATGAACAGCAACACCAAGTAGAATTTGGACTGCAAATTTGCAGTTTTAGACTGCAAACTAGAGCACTTTATAATTTAGATTGCAAATTTGAACTTTTCGACGTTAAACTTGGACACTTTTGAATTTAGACTGTAAATTTGTATTTTTAGACTGCAAATTGTTAAATGAACACCAACGCCAAGGATAATTTGGACTGCAAATTTGCACATTTAGACTGCAAATCATTAAATGAGCACCAACACCAAGGATAATTTATACTGCAAATTTGCAATCTTAGAAATGCAAACTATTAAATGAGCACCAACGCCAAGGATAATTTAGACTGCAGATTTTATACTTTTAGACTGCAAATAAATAAATTTTTTGCCAATTTGTACTTTCAATCTGCAAATTTAATTTAGACTGAATCTGCAAATTTATTTTAGACTGCAAATTTAATTTAGACTACAAATTCACTTTTACACTGCAATAAATACAGTTTTCCAAATTTCCACTTTAAAATTGCAACAATTTTCAAAATTGCTAGATATAGGATTTAAATCATTGACAAGCCAAAAATGGAGTCGAACATTCCAACCAAGACCTTTTCTCTTACAACAACATCTAGGAGTAAAAAGCAAAAATTCTAGCCAATACTAAACTCAAATCTGTTAGCCCTCCAAAAAATAAGAGATGAATCAGTAGCAAGCCAAGAGAAAACTGTTAGCCCTCCAACAAAGATAGACACTGAGCAAGGACACGACATAGAGACAAACCAACAGACAAGATACGCAAACCAACAAAGGAACACCCCAGCCTGTAAATATCCCATTTGTATCACAATTAAACCTTTACTCTTCTGATCCCATCACGATTGCACTTCAAATCTTCCACAGAAATTGGAAATGCATATTCAGACCAAGGTAACACCAGCCATATGGACTTCTTGGTTGAGGAATAAGTCTATAAGGTTTGCCCTGATCTGCCTACACTCGTGTCTTGTCATTGCACTGGTTTGACTTTCATTCTCAACGTACTTCCTCATGATTGACATTACAACAATGCCACAATCAACACTGCAAGAAAAAATAAATCCAAATTTTCACCTCAATTGCACAAGATTTACTAAGAAGCACAAGATTTACTAAGAATGTCAGCTGTGGAATGATGACATTTTCAAGTTCTTTCAGAAAGGTCAGTTCCAAAAATAATTGATGACCAAGTAAACTTAGGCTATACATGTCGCAGTCAAGTAATAACTTAACACACTCAAGCATTTCATGTCAAATTCTCTCATGTTAAAGTCAATGTGTATTCCTGAGTTGCAGCATCCGCTCTTGCATTTGATGGACGATGGTGAGAAGCAAAGGAAGTATGAAACAATTTCCCATATTTTGACTTTATCTCTTCTTCTTGCCCTTCTCGAATACAAGTTCGAACGAAGAGTCATCACGTGGTCCATTCCTAAATGTCCCTTGTATTTTGGGGACATTATTTCCTCGACATTGTCCTACAAAAGGGGCGTCTTCTTCAAAATAAGGTCTCCTAACAGGCTCATACCAAGATTTGGGTGCTGAAGGGTTCCATTCCAGCCCAAGACCTATCGTTACAGGTACTAGCTCTTTCTCTTCCCTCACTTTTGTTGGGAGGTGTTTGAAGGTTAACCTGAACACCTGAAAGATCACTTGTATCTTATAACTCCTGTATTTCAAATGCTCCACAGTCCTAATACACATGAAACAATATTGTGAAATTTGTGTCCACACTCAATATCTACAAATCCTCAAGCTTTGCCAAGTACGCCCAATCAGTACCCATTAATAATTGGTGTCTCAAACAGCTAAATTCGGTATAAACATAACCTTTAGCATAAATGCACAACTGGTTATCCTCAATACTCGGAACTAATGACGTAGAGGCTAGTATGTGAACAGCTAAATTATGTCATACTCGATTACTAATTCGCGGAGTTTTAAATGTGTTTGCAGTATTTATAACCATGCCCTGGAGTTTATCGAAAAGCTATCTCGTCCAACCCAGAGATTAAGGCATGCAGGTTCTAGACGGAGACGGCAGACAAGTAGAACCCAAACTTTGGTGAGTTTCAGTACCTATGAATTCATTTTAAGGTTTCATTATTCCAGATTCACTTACTATACCCTCAGACTCAAACCTGTGCCTTGTAATTAGTTTATGATCTTACAATTCGAAGCTATTTTTGTGATAGCTTTTCTAACTCATAGTCCCGCTACAGAAACTAAGCATGATTGATCCGTTTACTTTTTTACACATTATATAAGGCCGAAATATTTATTGCATTGGTACAAAAATTCTGCTTATTGCATATGCTATAATCTTGTTTAGTGGTCGTGGCCTACTTCATCGGGTTGAAAATTACAGTTTAAGGGCAGAATAACCAAACTAGATCACCATATTAAGCATGTATCCAACTACACTCAAAAGCAACCAATTGATGGCCAGATGAATCCACAATAATCATTTCATATATTAAGCATGTATCCTGTACCTTCCAGTTGTTTGTTGCGGTGAGTCCATCTGTATCTCCACTGTTTCAGTCATAAGCATTTTGTCTGCTTGTTTTTGTCTGCATTGATATATGCTGCAATGATTACTCTCTGTGGAGAAGCAAACAAACAATGTAAGAGCTTTGACAAAACTACATATATAAAATACAACAACATCCAGGCCAGCTTACCAATTTCTTTGTTTTAATGCAGTATTCATCGTTTCTTCCATATCTGCGCAACAGAGGGTTATAGAACTTCCACTTTCCATCGTCTTTGTCAAGAACGAGCAACGTCCAGTGGAAAGAAGTTAGTATTGGAAAGAGCAAGAATCTTGCCGATGCAGCTTGTTGCATTAGATTGTGAAGCGTTCTCCTCAGTTGCTCTTGCTTTTTGTTCTCAATTATGTCCTATTTACAGACAAAAACAAATCAAAGTTTTTTATTTTTATTTTGAACAAATCAAAGTTAACTTGTGTATGAATAATACAAGTTAATGCTAGTTTCTTACCATGAAGCAGCTAATGAAGATGTATGACTTTGGTGGTTGAGTATTCAAATCAAATGTCGGTTGTGTTTCGATGTGTTGGCGCATAAGGAGCAACGTGTATGCATCTACACACTATTTTGTACCAATGAAAACATGATTAGCTCTCTAAGTTCTGTTTGAATACACTCCTACAATTACAGTCTACAAACAACGGGTTTGATATTGATATTGAATCATTCAAAACACAACTAGATAGTATGGGAATTACCCGATTTGATATTGGATCGTCAAACAGGAGGTTTTCTATGTCAAGAAGTTCAACATGGATGTTGTCCCGTGGTGATCCCATTACTACAGTACTGCATATTGCAAATTGGTTTTCAAATTATGTTAACAATCGTAAATTTTATAACTAATAGATATAGTTGAGAGTATATCTTACCCGCGTTCTCCTGTCTTCCAAAGTTGTTCGATTTTCTTCCAAGTTTCCGGACGAATGAGTTTTGCCACTTCAGAATTAACCTTCAAATTCTTCAGCTTCTTCTTTTTCGCCTTTTCCTGTTGCTCATACTCCGGAGACTTGTCTACATCGATAGTATCTACTTCGGTATTAACTTTCAGCTTCTTCTTCTTCCCCTTTTGTTGTTGCTTATAGTCTGGACTGTCATCTACATCGATAGGATTTACTTGTGGACTCTTTCTCTTCACTTTTCCATAGACGTAGTCCTCAGAGTAGTTCTTCTTTCTATCATCCCTTGCTATGACTCTTTTAAACATGGACCGCGGAGAGCATTGTTCATTCAGCTTCTTCTTTTCCTTTGCTGCTTCTTGTGTTATTTTGTGAACAGCAATACAAGCCAATTCGTCCTCCATGTCGTTCTTCTCTTTCTGCAGCCTTGCGATTTTTTCGAATGTTGCTCGCTGCGTCACTTGGTGCACTTCTCTCTCAGTTTCCATTGGATATTCTTGGGTTAACTGATGAATTTCAAAATCTTCAACTTTTGCCTCCAAGTCCTTCACTTTCACCTCCAAGTCCTCCTTTTCTTTTAGTAACATCTTGTTTCCATTTTGTAAGTTGTCGTTCATTCTTTGCAGTTCAGCAACTTGTTTTTCAACAGCTTGGTTTCTTTGCTTCAACATTCCAATTTCTTCCTTTTGAGATTGTAGAGCTTTCTCATTCAGTGCTTGGTTTTTGATCATCTCAATCTCTATATTCTGCTTCTCTTTCTCCAACTTCTCAATTTTGTTCTTTAGTTCATCAATAAGACCACTTGCGTCTTTTTTGCTTTGCTCTGCTATTGTTTCACAGATCATATCTAAGGATGCACTAGCCGTTGTGTTTGGTGACGACATTTGACCCCACGTATCCGGCACTAGTGTTGATCCTGAATCCATTGCAGACAAATTATCTTCAGTTTCAAATGGTCTGCAGATTGGACTGTCGAAGTCATCTAGTCCCCGTACTTTTTCTGAAACTTGGGCTTGTTCACCCCCGTCATCTTCTGAAACTTGGACTCCACCCTTTTCTCCCTCTTCCTCTCCACAAACTCCAACTTCCTCCCCACCATGCACGACCCCAATCATTGGTTCAACATGTTCTGGTTCATCATCAACAAGCTTCGTTGCACCTTGTTCACCCCTGCGATCTCCAGAAATTTGGACTTCATCACTTCGTCCCTCATCCTCTCCACAGACTTCAACTTGCTGCATGACACCAATCGTTTGTCGATCATCAACAACCTTTGTTCCTCCTTGTTCACCCTGGTGATCTTCAGAAGCTTGACCTTGTTTATCCCCATGATCTCCATAAATTTCATCAAAGATCTTTCTTTCTTCATCCGTTTCTTGTACCTCGGTATAATTTACCTACTCAAACAAAAAATACAACAGTCAACAGTCTGTACAATACAAATCAAGTAAACCAATGTTTCTTTAACTAGACAAATTACGTGCAAAAGGAGCTCAAGTTCGTAAGAAAATGGAATACATAACTACATTCCAATCTCTGACATTGGATTAGGGAACAGTTCAATCTAGGTAAGATATAAAGCATCACAATCCTCTCTCTTCCTATGATTTGCTCAAATGAATCATTTCGTCGAACTCATTGATCAGCCATTCGAAGTACACAAAAATTAGGAAAAAACATGACATAAAAGCTGAAGTTAAGACACAAAATTTGCAGTCTACAAGCAAAGTTTATAACAGGAAAAAAAACATGACATACTGATAATAAAAACTGAAGTTAAAACACTTATGCATACTTTTCAGTCTACACACAAACTTTGCTAGGGGATGCCATGCCAAAAGCAAGAGAAACCCCCTTCTCATAACCTTATCTACATCCTATCCGCTGGACACAGGGGAATTTTCAGTCTACACACAAACTTTTGGACTGCAAATTGTTAAATGAATACCAATGACAACGAAAATTTGGACTGCAAATTTTCAGTTTTAGATTGCAAACTATAGCACTTCTAAATTTAGACTGCAAATTTATACTTTTAGACTGTAAATTGTTCAATGAGCACTAACGCCAAGTAAAATTTGGACCGAAAATTTTCAGTTTTAGACTACAAACTACTGCACTTTTGAATTTAGACTGCAAATTGTTAAATAAACACTAATGCCAAGGAAAAAAAATTTCAAAATCATATGTACAACACATAGAATGCGGTGATCTGCATAATCCTCTTTCTTCCTATGTTTTGCTCAAATGAATCATTTCGTCGAACTCATTGATCAGCCATTCGAAGTACACAAAAATTAGGAAAAAACATGACATAAAAGCTGAAGTTAAGACATAAAATTTGCAGTCTACAAGCAAAGTTTATAACAGGAAAAAAAACGACATACTGATAATAAAAACTGAAGTTAAAACACTTATGCATACTTTTCAGTCTACACACAAACTTTGCTAATGGATGCCATGCGAAAAGCAAGAGAAACCCCCTTCTCATAACTTTATCTACATCCTATCCACCGGACACGGGAATTTTCTGTCTACACACAAACTTTTGGATTGCAAATTGTTAAATGAACACTAATGACAACGAAAATTTGGACTGCAAATTTTCAGTTTTAGACTGCAAACTAGTGCACTTTTGAATTTAGACTGCAAATTGTTAAATAAACACTAATGCCAAGGGAAAAAAATTTCAAAATCATATGTACATCACATGGAATGCAGTGATCCGCTCCCTATTTGAGGCAAACATTCAAACCAGTGGGAAAATGAAACGACCCAATAAAAAACCCATGAACATTGAGCAGACTAATGAACATCACATTCCTTATCACCACCACATCTGGATCACGCAATGACTTATGGATGAGGTACCTAACTACTAACTAACTAACTAACCAACTAACTACCAACAAGCTACCAGACTGGAGGGGCTATGCCGCCACCTCATCTCAACCAACAGAATATGCAACAGAATATGCGAGGGGTTATGCCACCACCTCAGCTAAGCAATGCAATCAAATTACGCTTAGTAACTAACAAAGTAAACTAAACTAACTAAGCACGCACTCCATATTTAGCTTGGCTTCGTTACACCTCAGGTCAGACATCACAGTCAGGTTAGAGGTATCCACCAAACTAAATACGAGCCAGTAATACATAAACTACTAAACTACTACTACTACTACTACGAGTCGAAAGCGGGATACTTACAGTGGTTTGTCGATCTTCCAAGAAAGCCATAACAAGAAATCCCCGGCAACGGCGCCAATAATGACCAAAAGAAAGATTGATGCTAGAACTTCATATGTAGAGACCCAAATAGAAAAGAACCAAATTTGGACAATCGTACGTTGTCGACACCTAAGTAGTAATCAACTACTACTACTACTACTACTTTATTATTATAATTTAATATACACACACACACACACAATCCTCCTATAATTTAACACACAAGAAAAGATATAGCGTCATACATCAAAAGAAAAATGAACAAGAGACATTATTACTTTATCACCGGGAAGCTGACTCAATTGTTCATAATCTTTGAGACTCTTCCGAAGATCTGAAATTTTCCATTTCACCACTCTGGGAATTGCATTCGGGTTTTTCACTTCTATGAGTTTTGTATACTCACAAAGCCAATACTGCCAGAAAAAAATTTCAAAATCAATAACACAAATAACGTTATTTTAAATCAAAGAATATGTGTAAAGTTATGCTTTTCTTACCAGCAATAACACAGTAGATCCTTTAAGGCCATTGAGTTCTTTGTGATTGTTGTGAACTGACACAAGTAGATACTTTCTGATAGCTTCTGCCCAATCATATTGTTTTACTTTTTCAAGATCTTCCATGTGTTGTACATATGACCAGTTGACCATAGTTCCTTTGTTGGAGAAAAATAGGGTTACACAAAGGTATAAACACAATAATCTCACAACATCCTCCACATCTTGTTCCTTTTCACTCTTTGTCAGTTCTTTAATCTTCCGCTTCATGGCTGGTGCTGATAACCTTGGCTCTTTTATTTTAAGCCTCTTCGCTAATGCAACACTTTCTTTCTTTACATTTGTTTCCATCATCTGAACTTCTCCACAAGAAATACCAAAAATGAGCTTCACATGCTCCTTTGTCAGCTTCAACTGCCTATCACTCACTATAAAACTTCTACTCTCTTCTTCATATGACTGGATAATTCTTAGAACAACTTCATCATACTTTCTACAATTATCACTTAACAACTTGCTATTCATAATAGCTTCAAACAATAACCAAAAGGGTGTTTTCTTAAGAGATGCTATATGTCGGTCATTCAACTTGGTTTCCTTGAGTAGTCTACATATAGACTGCAAATTGCATCGGTTAGAGCCTGTTGGTTGTGTTTGTTCAGCTTGTGTTTGTCCTTCATCTATCTCTGTTTCTTCTTCAGTCTCTTCTCTATTCATTTTTCTTTTCTTTTTTCCATCCACTGGCTGTGATTTGGATTCTTGCATGTTTGTAGCTAATCTCTCTCTAAGATCGTATTGGCTTTGTGTACACCCTCTTGCTCTTGAGATTTGAGGCAGTCTAACCTTAATCTGTTCAACTCTTTGTTCAGTTTCTGGCAGAATCACTGGAGTTGGGGTAAGACTCTCATTATTTAAGCTTTCCCGAAATCCGTGTTCAGTGTCTTTTTGCCAGTGCTGTATAGTTTTAAAAGGACACAAAAATTAGGAAAAAACATGACATAAAAGCTGAAGTTAAGACACAAAATTTGCAGTCTACAAGCAAAGTTTATAACAGGGAAAAAAACATGACATACTGATAATAAAAACTGAAGTTAAAACACTTATAAAACACATATGGATGAGGTACCTAACTACTAGCTAACTAACTAACTAACTAACTACCAACAAGCTACCAGACTGGAGGGGCTATGCCGCCACCTCATCTCAACCAACAGAATATGCAACAGAATATGCGAGTGGTTATGCCACCACCTCGGCTAAGCAATGCAATCAAATTACGCTTAGTAACTAACAAAGCAAACTAAACTAACTAAGCACACACTCCATATTTAGCTTGGCTTCGTTACACCTCAGGTCAGACATCACAGTCAGGTTAGAGGTATCCACCAAACTAAATACGAGCCACTAATACATAAACTACTAAACTACTACTACTACAAGACGAAAGTGGGATACTTACAGTGGTTTGTCGAACTTCCAAGAAAGCCATAATAAGAAATCCCCGGCAACGGCGCCAATAATGACTAAAAGAAATATTGATGCTAGAACTTCATATGTAGAGAACCAAATAGAAAAGAACCAAATTTGGACAGTCGTACGTTGTCGACAGCTGAGAAAGGGAATGCTAGCAAAGAGGTGTTTTGGGGAAAAAAATTGTGAAATCCTTGGTGGTACTTTTTCAATTTGGACCAGCCCGTAAATTAACCTCATTTCGAACGGGTTTCAAACGGGCCCAATGACATGAACCTGGCCCTAATCCACGAGGAAGTGGGCCTAGAGCTTGGTCCACCGCATCTTTCTCAATTTCTCTCTCTTCTCTCATAGCACGCTCGTGTCAGCCTGCCCAAATAAATATTGACCTTTTTCCAAAATTTGCAGTCTGTACACAAAATTTGCAGTTTATACGCAAAATTTGCAGTCTACAAGCAAAGTTTATAACAGGAAAAAACATGACATACTGATAATAAAAACTAAAGTTAACACACTTGGCTCCGTTCCAGAAACCTTCTTAAAAAATAAGTACTTATTTTGTCACTTCTCAAAGAAAATAAGAAGGTTTGTTCCACAAAATTCATATAAGTAGCTTATTTCACATTTTCAAACTCAAAAATAACGTAAATGATAAAAAAAAATTCAATTTTTTTTTGCACCGTATTAAAGATCTCAATGAGATCTATCAAACAAGATCCATATTGATAGAAAAATTATTTGCGTAAGCACATGATTTTTGAGCTTGAAATTGTCTTCTCAAAAAATAAGTAATTGTTCAATCTTTTCAGGAACAAACCTTCCTATTACACAAAAAATAAGTTCTTATTTCGTTTCTGGAACGGGGCCTTATTATACATACTTTTCAGTCTACACACAAACTTTGCTAGTGTATAGTGTACATAATGATGAATGAAAACTGAATTTAAAACTGTTATACGTACTTTTCTTCTTCATTTTGACTGTCAGTACAGCAGGGCTTTGAAGAGTTTGCACAATCTGGAATTCAGAGATACCACGATGAAGTTTTCAGCTTCAAATCCGCCAAAAAGCGTAATCTACATTATTGACAATAGCAGTTGCTGATAATCAACAGAACAGCAGAACACCCAGCAACGGTTTCAAAAAAGTAAACCCACCACACCCCGAAAGGACATGAGTAACCTTTAGGTGTAGAACCTTTGTCCACTCCTCACCTAAAGGGCTCACAACACGTGAGATGCAAAGTTGTTTCCTTACTACTATGTTCTTCCCATCCGAACATTGGTAAATGCATTCATACGCAACACAGCTACCATAACATGGAGATTGTGAAAAATCCTCTCAAACTGACACACATGCTAAAATAAGCAGACATGAACATGCATCAAAAAGGCCAACACAGTAGGTGCACATAGTAACGCCACCACACGAAATATACCACGATAAAAGGTGTTGCATACCACTTAATACTCATCAGGTCTAACGTTTGACATCATCTGGTCCTCATCACAAAAGGAAGAACATGCACAGGTGGGCTTTATTACAGGTCCACGACGGGGAAAGATCAGCAGGTGCACATAGTAGCACTGATGGATTGGTATCTCATTCACAGCTGACAGCTGCTTCTTTTTTTAGGTCTTGATATTTCATATTTCCAAGACTGGATCATCAACTTCCATCCAACAGAAAAGGGTAAAAGAACACCCTCACTGTGAGATGAAATCATCCTCGACAACTAATACTTGTCGGGACCATTTGCACATCAACTCTCAGCCCACATACCACATATGCTCTTTCACTATACTAATGCTACAGAGAGCTATTTCTTCTGTCCCACTAAAGCAGACTGGTCCGTGGAATTGTATTGTAACGGTTCACAATCAACCAATGAAGTAATCAACTTCTCTCTAGAAATGTAGACTTTGAATTACAACAGACTTGAAAAACTATGGTCTTTCAATGCCTTGTAGGACAAAAATAAATCCACTGAGTTGCTCTCACTAGTAGCTCAAACGTATGAGCTGCTGACCATATTCAGTTAGAAGATAATCTTTGCAGAAACAATATGAGTTCTTCAAACACAGAGGAAAACATAATAAGAAGGAATGTGGAATACATAACATACAAACTTTGCTAGGGGATGCCATGCCAAAAGCAAGAGAAACCCCCTTCTCATAGCCTTATCTACATCCTATCCACCGGACACAGGGGAATTTTCAGTCTACACACAAACTTTTGGACTGCAAATTGTTAAATGAACACCAATGACAACGAAAATTTGGACTGCAAATTTTCAGTTTTAGATTGCAAACTATAGCACTTTTAAATTTAGACTGCAAATTTATACTTTTAGACTGCAAATTAGTGCAAATTAGTGCACTTTTAAAAACGGTACTACTCGTATGTATGTATGTATTGTACCACCAAACCAAAACACCCCAGCCCAGCCCACCCCACCCCACCGGATCATTGGATTCAAGTTTGGGCCCCAGGCAGGCATATATACTACTCCTAGTCCAGTAAGATTCAAAAGTATAGGCTAATCAGTCATCCATCACGTACGTACGTACGATCGAAAAAACACAAAAAGAATTTTACCAGACTACCAAACAACACAGCCAAAAACGGTACTACTTGTATGTATGTATGTATTGTACCACCAAACCAAAACACCCAGCCCACCCCACCCCACCCCACCGGATCATTGGATTCAAGTTTGGTCCCCAGGCAGGCATATATACTACTCCTAGTCCAGTAAGATTCAAAAGTATAGGCTAATCAGTCATCCATCACGTACGTACGTACGATCGAAAAAACACAAAAAGAATTTTACCAGACTACCAAACAACACAGCCAAAAACGGTACTACTCGTATGTATGTATGTATGTATGTATTGTACAGTATGTTTTTTGAAATTTTTTGTGCGAAACTCGATTTCTGATGAATTTTTCAGCTTCAAATCCGCGAAAAGTTAAAGTAATTGTTACCTAATACGTCTTGTCTCTATTTCTGAAGAAACTAGATTTCTGAAGAACAGTAAAGAGAGAATCGCAGATATAGAGAAGTCAGAGTAGTCTTGTCTTCTCCGTTGAGCTTCTCCGATGTCCGTAGTCGGAGGAGTCGCGTCTTCTCCGATCGATCGATTTGGGAAGGTAAGAGTAGCGTATAGGTTTTGGATAACAGTAGCGTATAGGTTTTGGATAACAGTCGCGTCTTTTCTACGCAGAAAAAATGGGGGTATTTTTGTCTGATGTTATGTTATAAATTATAGTGTGGACTGTTGATGTTATAAAATTACAGTGTGGACCCGAGGCTTTAAGAAATCCTTACAGTGGACCTTGTACTAAATCTCCCTATTTTTAAATCGTCTGTCTCTTTCCGTATATGTTTCTATATTCGTAGTGGTACTACATAAGCTAATAAGGACCAATACCATAGTTTAGGGTCAAGCTACTATGCATACCCACTTTTTTGGGCATATCTTGTAACATTACTGAAAATGGGTGTAACCGAAGGGAGCCATAATTTTTGTGTCGGGGGCGAGTTATATTTTTAGAATGAGGGCGAGACTGTATATCTTGATAATAAAAAATCTTCAATGTAATAGTAGTATTTTTTAGAATTGTTTTGGGGGTGGGCGCGGCCGCCCCTACTAGCCTCTGACTCCCGTGTAACATTCACCACAAAATAACGCAATATTTTAACTAAGAGAAGCGTAACATTTGAATCAAAAAATGGTTTAACATTTCTCTACAAAAGGCATACCATTTTACCAAAAAGAGGCGTAATATTTTATTGCAATAGCCGTAACATTTCGTCTAAGGAAGCACAACATTCATCAAATATAGGCATAACATTCACTAGAAGTATAGAAGTAAGGGAATGATTTCGGTGTCCCTGATCATTTTGGAGACATCGTAACTTTTGGCATAATAAAACCATTTTGAGCATAACCAAAACCCATTACAAGCATAACAGAACCATAGTAAGGCATAACTTGTTTGTTATGCCTTGGTTGGGTTTGGTTACGCCTTGGTTGATTTTTTGAATATTCCTTGGTTATGTGTTGTTTGGATTCTATTATGCTTGTAATAGGTTTTAGTTATGCTCATAATGGTAAAATTATGCCAAAAATTACGGTATTCCCAAAATGACCGGAGACACCATAGCATCATCCAGTAAGTAAGGCCTTGGCTACCATGCCCCAATCTGGTTTGGGGGCATTGATGCCCCAGAATTGTACTACCATTTTTTTTACCGTTGGATTGTTAAAAATTAATCTAGACCGTTAGTTGCATGTCCCATTAACCACTCCAACCCGTAACCTCTATCTTGTCCCCTTCGAGTGTAATTTTGTTCACCCTCCTTAAAAGAGGGTGAACAAAACCTTCCCTCTTAATGGTTGAAATGGAATGGGTCCCACCACAAAGTGATGTCATGCTTACCATGCAATACACTTGTTGATAAGCATGACATCACTTTGTGATGAGATCTACACCATTTCAACCAATAGGAAGGAGGGTTCCCTCTTAAGTGGAGGGTGAACAAAACTCAACTCGTCCGGTTCTTTCCATGCCACAGCCATTCTCTCTCTCTCTCTCTCTCTCTCTCTCTCTCTCTCTCTCTCTCTCTCTCTCTCTCTCTCTCTCTCTCTCTCTCTCATAGCTTCACAAACGGGACTTGGGGTAGCTGTTGTGCAGCTTCATGCTGCGCAGCCGCCGGCGGGCGTTGCCGGCATTGATCCGGCGATCGGAGACGTTCAACGCGTAGAGCTCGTCGAGTTTTACGTGTGCGCCAAAATTCAGCTCGATCAAATATTGTTAAGTGCCTCATCCGAACACATATAACTTGAAAAAAATGAAATCCAAATAGATACAAAACACTGGATCAAAACCACTGAATCCATTTTTTTTAAGTTATATGTGTTCGGATGAAGCACTTATCGATATTTGATCGAGCTGAATTTTGGCGCACACGTAAAACTTGACGAGCTCTACGCGTTGAACGTCTCCAATCGCCGGACCGATGCCGGCAACACCCGCCGGTGGTTGCGCAGCACGCTGTGCAGCATGAAGCTGCACAGCAGCTACCCCAAGTCCTCACAAACCCATGTTACCTAACCTCCTGGTTCTGCAGCCAAATTCCTTGCAAAGAATGCAAATGTGCAACTACCATTTTCTAAGATTTTTCGATCACAAAAAGGTTTCTTGATCCCTTAAATTATTGTCAACCGAGATTTGTAACCATATAATTCTAGTCTCAAGACAATTTTAGTTTAGTGATCGGGAAGGCCCTAAACTTTACCAAACATAAGACTTCGAAGAAATTTAAAGATTAGTAAACTTCCTCATAAATAGATTTCTATTCACCGTCATTATTTCATAATCCAAGGTTTTAAGAAATAGCTCAGGAAAAAAAAGAAGAAAATTTTTAACTAAAAACACGGTTTATTTTGGCCTAATAATCATTTGGAATATTTTTTGTCTTCCAAAACAAATTCACCATTCTTAATACATCAATTTTGTTTGAATTATTAGTTCTTCTCGGCAACAGGAATAGAAAATGAAAAAAATTATTGGGTCTTCTTGAAGAAATTATGTATTATCAATGTGCAATAATTTTTTACTATGCTTTTCATCAAAAAAAAAAAAAAAGAAGAAGAAGTTATATATCGACGAACCTAAACATTATAGATCATTTGACTTAAATTTAGTAACTTTGAGCCACTTCCAGATTGTGTAAAGTCACATTGATAAATAAGTTGAGTAACTTATTGCACCTAAGAAGTTGGCAAAAAACGCCTTAATACATTAAGTATTTTCTTTCAAGGAGGTAAGAACTAGTAAAAATCGTGGTAAAGTTGCGTCAAAAAAGAAATAGTCGACTATTACGATGGTATGTAGGGTCATGTTTGTGGTATCTATAGCCTTATTACATGGTAAGTATTGTATTAGGTATGCATTTCTTGCATCATTATTAATGCACCAACATCAGCAAATTGCATCAATGAAATTAAACGGTCTGCTTAAGCTGTACTACCTTTACTTCATACTACCAATATTAATGGTACAATGTATGGTAGGTAATCAAGACTTCAGCCTTGTTACATCTAAGAAGTTGGCAAAAAAGTCAAAAATATGTAGTAAGTGTATCCTTTTCAAAAGGTAAGTAGTAGCATAAATAGTGGTATGTACATATCATGAAGTAACAACCGAATATTATGGTGGTAACAATGATCAGGTTGTGTGCTATGCATAGACTTATTGTGTGGTAAGTATAGCATTAATAACGGGTAGGTATGGATTTATGTAACGTAACTAATGCATTATAATAAGGCCAGTTAATTAGGTAACTACCACAATAAATTTAATCACCTAGTTCTACTTAATTTGTATTATATTGTTACTAAAGCATATTACCTTAATATAATTAATAAAACTTAATGATTTATTAAATGGGACATTAGGAATCAAGAATTAATGGTTGCTCTCACATTAGCTAATTGTATCAATCATTCATTGATCGTTGTCAACCAACACTATTGTTAACTATTACATCTACAAATGACATTGATCACTATTAACCTACACTAACCAATTCATTTTAGCTAATTATATTAATATTCAATAATCACTATAGCATTAATACAATTGGCTAATGACTTTGTGTACTATAGTCGATCGTCACTTAATATTGAATATGATCAATTATTCATCACTATCGTATTAATACTCAATTATCACTCATTGAATATGATCAACCAATTAAGCTCTTAGACAAATGACTCTGGCTACTATAATCGATTATAGCAATTAATTAATCGTCACTCTAGCATTAATTGAATAGTCTAATGTCAATTATAGTTATTAATTGTTATAATAATACGTCAATCTATTAAAGAAATTAATTTAAATACTTGTTTATTATCTAAATCCAATTGAATATTCTAATTGTATTAAACACGTTATCTTATTTCAATGGACGGCCCTATTATTTAATATTTATTTTTTACTTAATTACCATTTTTCATTCAATATTATTATTATTATAGTTATATTGTAGTGTGTGTGTGTGTGTGTTTATAGTAGAAATATAAATTACTTTTGTAAGTTATCAAAACTAATAAATGAAAATTAGTAGCGTATATTTTTGATAAAGTATTAAGTAATTTTTGTAAGTTATTCAGAATAATAAATGAATAATTCTTTTCACAATAATATTTGTAAATTACTTTTTACTTACAAAATAATTCAATGGAATATATTAACAATATTATTTTAAAATTAAGGTAATTTTTTGCCTTATATATTTAGTTTCAAAAAATTTTGGTTTACAAATTAAATATTAATTAATTATATTTATATTTCCACCCAACATTTGGTTGTTTACACAAATAATTAGCAAAAGGACAAAAAATAGGGTGAATAGGACTTAAAATGGTGTGAATTTATAAATTTCCAATAATTAAAAAAATTCCTCCAAAAAAGGTACATTTTCCCGCCAAGAAAATTTATTTTCCCACCAAACCAGCTACCTAGAAAACAAGTTAGAGAGAGAAAGGGCAAAAACGTTAAAGTGTAGGCTTTTGTTATAGTAAGTATACAATATTTTGTGATAAGTGTCAGCATAAACTATGATGAGTAGAGTCAGTATTCATAGTAAGTATAATGACGTTTTTTTCTGAAAAAAAAAAGGCAAAACCACCATACTTTTTGGGAATGGTTTTGATCTAAGCGCTAAGATTCACCCAAAACATGATCTAAAGACCCATATTAAATGGGGGCATTATTTATGCCCCAATATCACATTGGGGCATCATAGAAAAATTGAGTAAGGGTTGCGCGTTCTACATTCATTGTTTTGGACAATGATCCCTTGCCGTCCAAGTTGAATTTGAGGAGTTGTGAGGCCCCGTTTCAAAACACCTTCTTAAAAAATAAGTACTTATTTCACATTTTCAAACTCAAAAATAATGTAAACGAAAAATAATTTTTCAATTTTTTTGCACCGTCTTAAATATCTCAATGAGATCTATCAAATAAGATCCATATAGAAAAATTATTTGCGTAAGCACATGACTTTTGAGTTTGAAATTGCCTTCTTAAAAAATACTCCAATTACTTATACATCGTTCTGGAATGGAGCCTTAGTACTAGGGGCCCTAGTATCTACTTTTGTTTGCAAGTTGTCGATAGTTCGCGTTATAGTGAGGTGTCAATTTTAAGAACGAAACTCTAGAATTTGAAAAATACACTCCTTTCCAACTACACGCGCTCTACATAAATGTAAGTGCTTGTGCGTGTATTGTGTTTATGTGAGTGTTTTTCGCCGTAAATATTTTTATTGAAGAAACAAATTTCTCATCCGAGTCACAGCAACTATTTTCTCGTCCAAACGGTCTCATCCATTGAACATCATTAGCCCCACTCAACTTGATCAAACATTTAGAATCCAAAGATTTACTCCGAATCCACCTTTCGAAAAAACATAAATAAATAAGTTCTACGAATCCGAAGAGGAAAAAAATACTCTTGCTCTGGCATTCTCAAAACATTGATTTTCGCCATGTTTCTCTCTTCTGAATTAGTCTAACCTTTCTCCTCAAATAAGTCGGGGCTAAAGTTACAGCAACCTCATGTGTAGGGAAAAGGAAACCGGTCATCTATATTCCTCTGGCAAACAGAAACCAGTCATTACTATTTTATCAGCGAACATCTTGCCGGTTTTGGGCATGACATGCCAGTGCAAAGTCAAGTTGTATTCTTTACCCCGAAGATTGGTCCCCTAAACAAAGAAAAAAAAAGAGGAAATAAACCCCCCAAACAACCAGGGAAAATAGTAAGGTTGACGAATTGACGGCCAAATAGGAGAGTAGTTTGCAAAGGAAGCTTACCTGATCGGTGAAACGATACTTGTTCTTCGTCTGAATTAAGAATTGTGCTTGCTCTTTTGAAGGTATAATAGCATCCCAAAGGGACACCTGAGGTAATAGTTAAGATTAGTCAACAGTTCACAAAACTCATTTTTTTACACCTATAATATTCCTGACAGCATCAACTTAGACGAGCTAAGAAAGCCATGCAGAGATACCACACTAAAGAAAACAAAAGCAAGTATGCAGTCCAAGGCCACTTGAGCTCTTGATAGAACACCTGATGCACAATCACAGTTATACAAGTGGAAAATCACAGCCAACTACCAAAACAATTGGCAATTTGCATTTTGAAGAGAGAGAGAGAAAAAAAATCCAAAGATTGGAACATGTTGAAAAGTGAAAAGATGAACAAGAGGAGGAAGAATAATAGACTTGATCAACCAAAAGATGAAAAGAAAGGTAGCGCTTCGATCAGCAATCGTTTGTGTGGAGACTTCAATCAACATGGGTACTACGGAGTCTGTGGACTGCACTAAAAAAGTACAGCACAGACTCTAAAAAAGTACAGTCCTTTCTTTCTTTAGGGCTAATATTTTAACATTATCTTAATATTTTTTTGAGCGACTTGCAAGAGGCGCGCACCTAAAGCGTCTATGTTGGGTTTCTTTCAAGTGCCTCGCCCCACCCCCCGTAAGGTGCACAACCTGAGCCTTATTGGGCCTCGGGCCTAGGGCCTCTAGGCCCACACCTAGACGCACCTTTAAGGCTTTAACAACTATGGGATCCAAGATTCGGCTACTCCAATCCTGCACTTGTACAATTTTTCCATTCAATCCTACACTCATAAAATGTTTTAATGCAACACTTGTCAATTTTGAATACTTGGATCCTAAAAAACTGTGAGTCTTGTTGTGCCTCCTTGATCAACTTCAGATCTCATTGCGACAACAAGAACCAAGTAGAGGCAGGCACACCCTTATTTCATCATACACTAATATCCCCTTTTTTGTAAGCCAACTCTTCTCAGAAAGTTTATCCCCAGCATCAAGGAAGTACCCAATTTGCAATTTCCTATATAGAATCAATTTAATCAGTAGTATATTATTGACTAGTAATTTTACTTGAAATAAGGAAGTGGTCCACTTTAAATTGCTGTGTCCCCTTTAACGAAGGGGCTGGCAAAGATTAAGGTAAAGGTCTCAATGGCCAAGAAATAAACGGGAGAGAGAGAGAGATAGATTTGGAGTTTGGACTCTAGAAATAAAGGATTTCAAAGGAGCCCAAAACAATAGCTACGGTAATGGGGTTCATACAGCAAAGAAAGGACAATTATGAACTTCAAGAACGTAATGAACAATCACAAAACATAGAATTTTCCTAGAGGGAACAAACTGACATGCCCCACACTATCCTCAAGGAAGTTGAAACGGAGCCATGGTTATGTGATTCAATCAGTGCGAAACAATGAACCCAAGACCGGGACGTAGCATTGCATGTTGCCAGCTACTAGAAAGGCGAAAGCTTACCTGATTCAGGGAATTCTTTGGAGATTCATACTCAGCAGCTAAAAATACAAAAACCTGCAATTAAAAAATGAAATGCAAATAAAGTACTACACAAGCATCACAAATAACACCACAGAAAAGAGAACTGCAATAGCCCACTATAACATGACCCGCCTTGGACTAGCACCAATAACCCTGCTTCTGCTTATCTTTCTCCTAATACTCTATATTCTCCTTTCTCCTCTTCCATTCTTGTTCCCCCCCTTCCCCGTCCCCAAAAACCCACCCATGTCTGCCACCACTATTCCTCCCCATCCCCTAACCCCAACATACATAACCAACAAATGGTTGGAGAAAGAGAGAGAAGCACCTTCTTAAAAAAAACCATTAAAAAGCAGCACTAAATCAGAACATAAGGATTTGTATGACAGTAAACCTGCTTGGTATTCCATGTGAACAAGGACTGTAAATTTGCTGATACATTCAATGTCATGCTGACCTGCAGAAAATGATAACACTTGAAATCAAACCAGCAGCAGAGGACAAAAAAAATTATAACATATAATGAGATATGTTCCATCACAACTACCTCACATAAGTCAATTTGAAGTGCAGAGAATTATAGAAGTTCCATTCTATTTTTTTCAGGTACCTTTGGAATTTTTTTTTCTCACAGTTTACCCTTTTCAGGAGCTTTAAGGGAATTTCATCCGCGCGAGCAAACACCAACTCCTCCCCCCACTCTACAACCCCGCGGTGGGCTGATGGGAATCGAGGGAGTGGAAGCCGGGATTCAAATAGAAGTACCCCCATTTTTCAGCCTGAATCACCCAATATCAACTATAAGTCAGAAAGCCCCTTGAGGGCCTTGACCAACAAACAAGTTAGAGGATCTAATAACACCATAACAAGGTGGACTCACATAACGAGTGATTCTGTTGGCTTCCAAATAAATCTTGAAACTACGGCTGAGTTCGACGAGCTACGAGGCTCAAAACCAATCCTCCTAATTAGCAAATTAGTTGCAATGAAACACCACCATCTGAACTTTTTCAGAGCCAGAGTGCAGATACCGGAAAGAAAAGAGGGCTCAAGTTTGAAATTGGCAGGGAGTGCCCGTTGGGCTTCATGTGATTATGTTTAGCTCTACTTTGTGTGTTTTTCTTCTTTCCTATTTTATTTTAGAATAAAATTGGATAGATTTAGAAGTTTATTTATCAGACAGAAAGTCTGAGAGTACAGATCACTGTGTGGGGCCCACTCCGGCTCCCACACAAACGATATGAGCTGTTTATTAAATTTAAAATGTTTTTTTCGAGCAGCCTCGTAAAAAATCAGCTAAATCGATTAACTGTAAGTGCTCGATCCAATCTTCTAACTTTTCATTCAGATTTTACATCTAGAAATCAGAATGAAAGGCTAGAAGATTGGATGGAGCACTTACAGTTATCCAATTGAGATGATTTTTTACAGGGTACCTCAAAAAATATTGTAAATTTAATGAACAACTCCAATCATTTGTGAGGGCATAGTTGTCAAGGGCAAAAGGCGCTCCGAGGTGCAAAGTCCTGTTGGACCAGAGGCACAACTATGCAGAAAAAAAAAAGGAAAAATAGCATACACTAATATTTCAAATAAGCACTAAACCAATGAGTTTTAGATAGCATACCATCCAAAAGATACATAAAAACATCCATAAATTGTCAAATAGTCACCGATCTCGCATAGAGAAGAACTAAAACTCCAAAATCAACAAAAGACAAGAATCCAACATTTGAAAATAAAATTAAAGTAATGAATGAGAGGAGAGGAGAGATGACTGATGAAGGAGAAAATCGATTGAGACGAGATCGATGAGTTCCATCAGCAGCAGGGCTTCATCATCTTCTCAGTCACTGAGTTCTCTCAAGTCGGTTGAGAGAGATCGGTGAGAGAAATATTGTAGACCAGGATACGATCAATGGACCCATTTGTTTTGTTTGAGAACTGATGGCCAAGGCAATAATTTTAACTACACAACAAAATCCTAGGGTTGTGATCGATTTTGAAAGAAGCGCGCCTTGTTAAAGTCGTCTCGCCTGGGTGCATGCAAGGCACTAGACGTGTGCGTCACCTAGGCGTCGCCTTTGACAACTATGTGAAGGGGACCCCGAAGTGGGCCCCATGAAGCAATCTATGCACAAAGTCGAGCTGTTTATCAGGTTATAGGAATCCTAATGTTTTAACATTTTATGTTTTCTCAAACTAGTGGACATAGACTATAAGGATCGCCCAGCCGAAGGATCATCTTATGGGTCATGTTCTCTGGTTGGTTGGGTCTGGTATGCCCATATTGTAAGATCTAGAATATCTTGTCTTCCAAGTTAATCAGTAAAATCGGGAAATCAACCTCTAAATCGCAAATACACGTATAACCTTTCTAGTCCCTAGATTGTCAACTATGGGAATTTGTACAAGCGAACACCTGTGTGATCCTTTATGCAATCTTATACTGTAAATCTCAAGAGGCAAGACTGTTGTAGGTGAGATTCTTTTAATCTTTTTCTCCTTGTTGTTCCTGTTAGAATATAGCATTGATATTAGTCCCACATTGGTTAATGTAGTCTTATGTTATGATTTCCCATTATATAAATAAGAGTTGATTCTGTTAGGGTTAGTTAACACAACACCCTATACACTTTTCCTTCTCTCTCACAACATGGTATCAGAGCTAGATTTTCAGAGATTTTTCCCCTTTGTTTGTGCCATACTTGCATTCTATTTCATTGTGATCCGTGTGTTATAGATCCTTTGTTTACCTCTCCACGTGCAAGTCAGGGGTTGCACGTGCGGGGGAGTGTTGGGATTTGTCCCACATCGGTTACTTATCTCCTCCAAACCTAGTATATGAGCTTGGGCAGCCTCTCCACTCTTTGCCAATTGGTTTGGAGTTGAATGCTATAACATGGTATCAGAGCAGCTTCACCATCCACCTTAGATATACAAAACCCTAGCCGCCACCATCATCTCTCCACGAAACCCTAAAATCACAACCCTAATCCTGGCCTCTATCTTAAACCTAATCTCTTCCACCTATCGAAATCCCAAACTAAAATCTATAGCCATTAACCACTGTTCACCAATGACTGTTCACCATCGGCATTGTTCACATATTACTGTTCATCATCGATACTATTCACTTATTACTGTTCATGTCGTTACTGTTTATCGCTGTTTAGTACTGTTCCATCACTCACGGCTGGTCAGATCTGTTCTCTGGTTCTGCTTTTGGTTACCGAAGGTATATTCATATTGGTATTGTTGGTAGTTGTTTGATGCTTATTTTTAGTTGGTGGAATATTGGTTGTTGATCTATTGGTTGCCTCTCATTGCACAGTGACATATTTGCAATGAAATCTAATTTTGATTCTGCTTCCGCTGTCTCTGGTGGGTGTGGTTCTTCATTCAGCCATGGTCATGGTCGCAGCCGTGATTCTGGGTATCGTGGTCGGAGTTTTTGGCCATACTTTTGGTGAGCGTGGTAACGAATATTATTTTGTTGTCTATTTCGTTGACGTTCGTAGTTGGTTGATGGTAGTTAAAGTTGGTTGATGTTGGATGTTGAAGTCGTTCGTTGGTAGTTGAATTCGTTCGTTGATTCGTTGAAGTCATTTGTTGGTCGTTGAAATCGTTCGTTGGTCGTTGGTTGTTGAATTCATTCGTTGGTCGTTGAATTTCGTTCGTTGATTCGTTGGTCATTGAAATTATTTCGTCGAAGTCGTTTCGTTCGCTGAAATCATTGAAGTCGTTTCGTTCGTTAAAGTTGTTCGTTGGTTGAAGTTGGTCGTTGGTCGTTGCTATTGAAAGTTGTTACATTGTTTTAACAAGTTGGTTGTTTTTTTCATTATTGCTGTTAATAATTGAGGTAATTGTTTCGTTGGTTGATATGTAACAAGCTGGAGAGTCTCCAACTTGAGGGGGAGTGTTAGAATATAACATTGGTATTAGTCTCACATTAGTTAATGTAGTCTTATGTTATGATTTCCCATTATATAAATAAGAGTTGATTGTGTTAGGGTTAGTTAACACAACACCCTATACACTTTTCCTTCTTTCTCTCACAACAGTTCCATTACACAATGTTACTATTCAAAGACAGAGAATCCCCTCCGCCAGCCCCCAAGCCATAAGCTATTGATTCCCAAACAACCCTTGTCCATTATCCTACCCAGCCACACACCCAGGATTTTATTCTATTAAAGCATCCAACTCCAAACCAATTGCCAAAGAGTGGAGAGGCCGCCCAAGCTCATATACTAGTTTTGAAGGAGATAATTAACTGATGTGGGGCAAACTCCAACAATCTCCAAGAGCTTTACTACCTGCCACGCCTAATCTCTTCTTTTCTGCATATATGACAGTCTGAGGACAGAAGTCTGTAAGAACTATCTGGAGTTCCAGAGAACCAAGAGAGAAAAGAAACGAGGATTTCTTTTAGATCAGTTAAAGTCAGTAATGTTGGAATAGTAAAATTAGGACCTTGGGGAGAGGAATTGACCTTCTGACCATGTTATTCCTGGCACCTAAATGCACGCCCAATGCCGTCGGGCCAAGTCCTCTTGGCGAAAGGAGGGTATTGTGGAAATAAAAACACAGTTTCTATTAATGCCAATTTCCACTTTCCACTATCTCTATGTGCAACAAAAACTACCTCTACGGGCATAATCAAGATCCACTCATGTGAAAATCTCTTAATGGGCACCACAAGGATACCGTTCATCCTAAGCCTAGATGTGTTTATAACACATGCAAAAGAATCAGGTTGATCAACTCATTGTCAAAAGAGAAAACAACAGTCAAAGTATGAGCGTTCATTTCTCTTTCGACCAATATGAAACTTTCAGTCTTTCACTTGTGACTAATATGGTTCTTTCAGATGGCATCCGATCAACTTGACTTTTCATACGAATGACGCACACATTGAGGCTGGAAAATGAACAGCTTGGTAGTCAAATACTACCGTGGTGGGTTTCCATATTGAATAATATGAGGAACATCTTGATTTGGGCATAAGACCCTAGCCAAGTAAAATTGGGATTTTAGTTTATATTGTGACTAGTTCCTTTTATATGATGGTTGTATAACTCTAGATTTTATATGATGGTTGTATAACTCTAGATTTCACATCCAGTTTGTTTTCAATTACTCAAGTATAAGCCATTTGCATTTTCTTCAACGATCATATAATTATAAATACAGAAGCTATACAATAATAATCCTGCAACACGTGTGTGAGTTAGGATGAGCCATATCTAGGAAACACGAGTTGTGTGTACGAATAAATTCAGCATATCTTCTCGGTGCCAAATTTTCACAACAAACTTACAAATTGAATGTCACAAGTTATCAACTTACACTTACAGCTGTTAAATTGGTGACGAATTCCAATTCTGGATTAGCTTCCACAAGAACTATTTTGCATTCCCATTAACAAGAAGTGGTAAAAAAAAACATTGAAGAATCAATTTCTTGCCTTTTTACACCAGTCATCAGAGTAGGAGTAACCAGTATCCAAAGCTCATCAATGCTATTCTTGGATTGTTCCAATTCAAATACTCCAAAACCTTGGGTTGCAAACGAAACGAACCAACCAACGAATCATTTCTTTTTTCCTATTATTTTTCCAGCAATCGAGAGTGTCCAGGACTTTGCCCCAACCAATGTCTCATGTACAGTTAGTCTCTGTCGCACATATACCAAATAAATACCGGGCCGAAGCCCAAAACTAGCACAGTCAAGGTAATCCAGGGATGGAAATAACCAACTGCCCAACCTTAAGATTCAAACCCGAGATCCCTTAAAAGAGAAGTACAAGTTCAATGGTCTAACCACTAGGCTAAGCCCCAGTGGTTACACAAGGAAACTATATTTCATCACATCAAAATCAGATGGCCTGAATATGCACCCATTGTTGATTGTTTTTTTTTATTTTAATAACTCACGAGTCAAGACCAGCTTACACTCACCGATTGTTCAACCATTAAACCACCGAAGCCCGATTGACAACTATAACCCGATTAAACCACGAAGAAAACAACTAGACACATTTCAAAGCAGCATAAACCAAATTTTTTTTTTTAAAAGGAAAAGAAAAAGAAACCCAACAAAAATTCAAATACCTCGTCGTTTCCTTTGGACTTCTGGAACCGATTAATGCTTGAGACCTAAAATCACAAACAAGAACGAATCTATCTATCAATAACAAAAAAACAAAAAAAAAAGATACCCATCTGGGGGCTTGCACAGATCTAGAGAAGGGTAGATTTTTGAGAGAGGGAGAGAACCTGGACATGGGCAGAGGGAGAGGGAGAGTTGAGATTGTCGGAGAGAGAAGCCATGGCGCAGATTAAGGCGAGGATTGTGACGGAGAAGGTGAGCAAGGCGTTGGCTCTGAACCCGAACGAATGCATTTTTTTTTTTTTCTTTTTGCGTCTTCGTTTTGGTTAATTCTCCCCTCCTTCTTTCCGCCCTGACCCAGTTACCCAATCTTCTTCCTTGTTCGCGTTTTGCCCAAATCAAATTTCAAGAGATACGGATTTGGCAGCGGTTTTGATTCGAAGTCGTTCTTCTTTTATTGTGGAGGAGAGGAGGAGAGGGTTTTTTTTTTTTTAATCAGAAAAAACTGGGGAAGGAGCGACCAGCGTAGCAACCCTTCGAGTGTGACTATAGAGGCCCTTTACCCGCGGTGGAATTGTCCAATTTGAGCCATAGCTATTATCCGTAAAGACAAACCGTCACCACAGCACCACCTAGGTACAGAATGACAAGAGAACAAATCCTCCATTCCCTTACCATTGACAAAAATCGAACTTGAATCTTGCCTGGAAATAAAGGAGGTTTTTGTCATATAAACTACCATCGGTGGTGAGAGACGGAGAGATTACGAGTCACCAACTCACATTTTTTGGGAAACGTAGCAGGTGTTTGGGAGCCTACTTTTTGGTTTTTTATTTTCAACTTTTTAGTTTTTTGGCTTTTTGGATTATGGTAAGAATGTATTTTGATTTTGATAAAATATTTGGATGATATGTACATAATGTATTTTGTAACATGAGTAGTGTTTGGGAGATATGGAATGAAAATGAATTATGGGTTGGTATTTTACCATGTTGCCCTTGGTTATTTAATATGGTATATAATGTTTATAAATAAATATTTTAATCAATCTTTTAAAAGTTATATTGTCAATTATAGTAGTTTTTTTCTTCGTTAATTGAAAGTTTCCAACTATTTTTTTTTGATAATTAGGAAGAAATAACGATTAAATAAAATAATGATGTGAAATAATGCTTATGTTATTTCTTTTTGTTAAATACTTTTTGTTCTTCCTTTATTTTTTTTGATAATTGAAAGTCGCCAAGTACGTTCTTATTTTTAATGAAAAGAACACTCAAGTAAAATTGAAATAATTGCCAAAAACATAAAAAGACTTTGACCGTCTAATCAGAAAAAAAAAACGTGTAATATGTACTACATAAAACATACAGCATTTTTTAGTATGTATATTATAAAATATATTTTTTGTACTAAGTGCAATATCTACTGAAAAAACAAAGCAAACACAAGCTTAAAAAATGCACACTGAATAGGTAATACTCCAACACGAAATGTAGTTAAATTGATGAAGACACTCCAACCTGAAATGACAGTAATTTCTAAAAAACGAAATACCCACAAAACTACATTCTAAAAAACCAATTAGCAAAACTTAATGTGGACAAAAACGTGGTTACCGCGAGGGATGGGTTAGTAATTGTCAAATAAAGGAGTGGGTAGTCTGGTAATTGTACAATGTTAGGGAAAAAGCCGTTAATCCCATAATGGGAAAAACACCTCTTGGCCTCTTTTTACGTTTTGCTCTCTAAACACAAAAACTGCAAACTCATTCAACCAAAATGTGTTTTGAAAAGAGGTAGCCAAACACCCAAAATGGGAAAATAAGATAATGAAAAGTTGCAAAAAGAGGGATACAAACACTCCCTTACTTTTTGGCTTTTCATTTTCAATTTCAATTTTTTGACTTTTTGGTCAGAATGTAAGTTTAAGACCCCGTTCGGCTAGCCAATAGGCTTTTTTTTTTTGGTCCTTATTCAAAATTTTTCCGTATTTATTAGTTTTTTGTCAATTTTTTGGAGATTATTGCATTGTCATGACAAGAGAAATACAAAAAGTAAAAAATTATGATCGAAATCCAATTTTTTTAATAAAGACAAAAAAAAATTGGCTTATTGATTTATTTTTGTCTTTATTCAAAAAAATTAGGTTTCGATCGTAATTTTTTACTTTTTAGATTCCTCTTTGTCATGACGATGCAATAATCCCCAAAAAATTTACGAAAAACTAACAAATATGAAAAAAAAATTGAATAAGGGCAAAAAAATAAGTCAGTTGGCTTATCTAGCCGAACGGAAAATTTGGTAGAGTATTTGGAGGCTTACTTTTTGACTTTTCATTTTCAGTTTTTTGCCTTTTGACTTTTTAGATTATGGTCAAAATGTATTTTAAATCATGGCATGTGTTTAGATGAATATATGCAGAATGCATTTTGAGAGGAGCCAAAAATGCAAAAAGCTCATCCGGACCACTTTCTTACTTTTCCTCTCCTTAAGCAAAATGAGCAAATGTGTTTTCCCAAAATCCATTTTCGGAATGGGGTGGCAAACTGCCAAAATAGGAAAAGGCAATAATGAGAATCAAGTGCCCAAACTCATTTTCTGAAACCCATCTCGAGAATCAACAACCAAACAGCCAAAATGTAAAAAAGAGAAAATGAGAAGTTGAAAAAGAATATGCCAAACACCCCCCATGTGGACTCCACAAAAACCATAAAAGAGAAATGATTTGCACATTTTTTCCAATATAAATGCATTTTACTAATACAGAATTTCACATTAAAAATTCATTAAAGGCCAAAATGACATGCATTTATCGAAAAGAGTGTGGAAATCATTAAAAAATATATATGAATATTTTATTTTATTTTATTTTCTTCGTTTTGAAAAAAAAATAAAAATTTAGTCTATATTTTTATACCTTTTCATTTCTCACACCGAGAAGATTAACCCAAATCAAAGTAAAATTGAGAAAATCAACCAAAAAAATAAGTGCAGGAAAAATTTGGCCTAAGAGTGGAAATCAATTCCAAAAAAAAAATTAACTTTTTAATTTTTTGGTATTTTTTGTCGTTTTGAAAGAATTTTTAAAAATTTTGTCAGTGGAGTTTCTCTCATATATCCCCACAATTTTCTTCTTAATTATTTTCCTTCCTCTTCCATTTAATTCCCTAAGAACCAAACACACCCTAAGGCTCCGTTTGGAACATTGTAGGAAAGAAAAGGGAAAAAAATTACTCGGGAAGGGAATGAGAGCAAATTAATTATTTTCTTTAAAAAAATTTGCTATTTTTATGTTGAGTGAATTTTTTATTACCCTTTTTAATTTTTTGATACTAATATTTGTCCAACACGAAAAATCTAAAAAGTATAATTTTTTTACCAAAATTAAAATAAACTCAAAAAAGATGGGGAAAAAAATAGAATTCCATTTTTATTAAACCTTTTTTTTCCCTTTTGGTCATCACCATGGGTTTTTTTTTTCTTTCAATTTCTCTAGTCAAGAAGAATGATTAATTCATAAAGCAAATGTAAATCTATTAAAAATTTGTAAAAAATAATGATCTCCTTTCCCTCCCTCGAAAAACATAAACACAGGTTATTTATACAGGGTATTTTTATTGTACTAAGCACAGGTTATTTACAGAAATACTATCAGTAACGACCAGTATCCCGATTTCTATCCTGATCCGATATGTAAAGCAACTTAGAAATTACAGTTCAGACCATAAATAATTTATAAACAAATTACAGTGCCCTTTGTACATTTTTCCAGAACTTTGAATATCAGCAGTTAAGACTTTTGTACCCACATTTTATTTTATTAACCCCAGTGTCAAAAAATTGGTATTAGAGCCCATAGTACTATTTGTTAATTCAAGTAGCCAGATTTATTATTTAAGGTTTTATTATAGTGTTGTTTATTTAATTTTGTTTAGTTTTGTTATGATTGATTACTTAGTAAGAATAATTAGTCCTAGTTTAAATGAAATTAGATTTCCACAGTCAAAACAGAGTGTCCAAATTAAAGCAGGTTTCCAGCTAGTAGAACAGCTTAGTTGTAGCTTAGATAAAAAATTTAGCTTAGAAGTAAAAGGTAATATAATAACCAGAAACCAGTTTGAAGAATTTTCAAGAAAATCTCTTGAACAGACTACTCAGATCTTGGAAAAGATTAGTAGATCTAGATCTAGTGGACAGTTAGAAAATTTAGATTATTTTAAAAATTTGCATTCGGAGATCCTAAGAAGGATTAGTAAATTAGAGGAAAAATAGTTAGTAATATCAGATAAATTACCCTGCAAACAGGATATAGTAAATCTGATCAGTAGGTTGGATATCACTCAACCAAAAGACATAGAAACAAAAACAAGAAATTTAGTAGAAAGTCTTAAGTCTGAGGTAGATAGGATAAAATAGAATTCTGTTCGGATTAAAACAGAATTAGACAGTAAGCTTCAGAACATAGAAAGCCTTTTGGAAGAAGTTAAGAGATTGGCTAATGGAGAATAAATAGTTGTGATAATTTATTCTATAAGATAGCATTAGAAAATTCAGGGAGAATCCAGCCAGATCCTATAGGATTGTCCAATTTCAAGCCAACAGGAAAAACAGGCGAGACTGTTATCAAGCAAAATAATACGATTATTGAGCTCTTGATAAGTTTTAGCCATAGAATAGCAGAAACATCAGAAAAGCTAGAACAGTTATCTTTTAACGTAGATAAATTGCAGGAAGGAAAAGCCTTAGAAGCTCTGACCTCTAAAATAAACCAGATTAGTCTTTCAGTCTCAACAAGACATCTAGAACCTAAAAGATCCAAAAAAATCTTTACAAAATCATACCTTTTATTATAATATATTTGGTACTCCAAATCCAAACAAAGGTAAGAAACCAGAAATTCCTCAGTCTTCAAGAACTTAATAATGGCATCCAGTAGTAAGACCAATGTCAGTGGAATTCCTTTACTAAATAGGGTATTTGGAAAACAATCAATAGAAGAAAATAGAATAGAAGGAATTATAGACCCAGATGTTCAGCCAGATAGATTCAGAAATCACAGTTTACAGCTATTAGACCCAACGGTATTATATAAGTCACAGAATTTCTTCACCAGAAGAGTTAGAACTTATAATAGTTATCATGAAAAACCAATAAGTGTTATAACAGAAGACCAGTTAGAAATTCTAGACACGATCACTCAGAAAAGCTTCATGAGCTTAAATAGTTAAGATTAGGCCTTATACACCAAGGTTTAATTACCATAGGAATAAAAGGTTTAGTCAAACAAGATTTAGGAACCAAAGTATTGGTTATGATTTTTGATAATAAGTTTACAAATCAAGAACAAGCTTTAATAGGAAGCATGGAATTAGACATGAACAGCAATTGCCAGATCGTCCATTGCATACCAGACTTCCTGATGAGACTTGATGAATTTTACCAATATCTAAAAATAGGTATTAAGACAAGAGGATATCACATGATCCCTAATGTTTACAACCTTTTAGTTTGTGTAAATTTCATAGGAAAGTTAAGTAATCATAGCAGTACCAGATATAAGCTCAGAACAGACCAAGCTTTAAAAGCTTTAGGAACTAGAGGTATTCAGGTTATAGAAGCTAAGATTTTAAAAGGATACTATACCCAAAAACTTGAATATGAGCATCTGGAATTAGATGACAGTTCTAAATTCCAAAGACAATATTTGTTACAAAATAATATATTTGTCTTAGAAGAAAAATTTATGGATTATGATCCCAGTAGAAAAAATAATCTTTCAGTAGAAGACATGTTTTGTCACTCACTTCCCAGATCTAAATATTACAACCATCAGTTGAGAATATAGAGAATCATATGGTAGAAGTCAAAATGGAAACATATGATAATACTCCACCAATACTCCCAAATCAAGAATATGAGATGGGAAATATTCCAATCAGTAGATCCAGAATAGAGCTGTCAGTCCAAGAACTAGAATACAGAACTTATGAGAAGAGATTACCAGTAAACAGAAATATATCCCTTATGGCACAAGCAGGACAAGATTAATGCTCGATATTGCGTTATTTGATCCCCAGTTTCATAAAACAGTTATAGAAAGATGGGAACATGCCCTAGTCAGAAAACTTTTAGAAATGACTAATTGGCACTCTTCAGCAGAAATGTAGTCATATTGCGAATCATTTTTAAGAGAGACAGCGAAAGAAATTGTAGAAGCTTACAAGAGAGATTTTGAACTACAATATGCAGCTTTAATAGGCCAATGACCAAATGTATATAATCTCACCAGTCTAGTCAAAACATTGATCTTAGGAGCAGATCCTAATAGAGGAAATACAACCTACCAGAATGTAGCCATGAGACAGTTAGAACAACTTAAGTTACATAAATGGAAATATATAGTCAGTTTTTGCAATGATTTCATAGCTCTAGCATCACAGACAGAAAGAGCATTAAATCCAGAAATCAGTAATAATTTTTTTAGAAAACTTCCAGGACCATTAGGAGAAGAGATATGGGAAAATTGGAAAGTTACTAATGGAGATGAAAATCAGCATCTAGGAATAGGCCCTAGAATTCAGTTTGTTTTTGCAGTACTTAGAGACAAGTGCACTACACTTGAAATTCAAAAAGGCATAAAGAAAAATAAGTTAAAATTTTGTAGCCAAGTCATATATACTCCACAACAATATGGGTATGCTAAAGAAAAGAAAAACAAATTCTATAAATACCAGAAGAAAGCCAGTAAATACCATAAGAAAATAGCTCAAACAGAAAGATATAACTATGGTTACCAGAGTTACCAGAAACATGGTTATTATCCTAAGAAAAGATATAGGAAAAGTCAGTCTTACAGACAAGCACCCAGCAAACAACAGTTTAGACCAAAACCTAAAAAACATTTTAAAAAGAGAATTCGACCAACTCAGACCTGTAAATGTAAGTGCTTTATATGTGATTCAGAGGATCACCTAGCAAACAAATGCCCTAATAAAGGAAAAAATCAGAAAAACATAGAGAAAGCAAACCGCATAGCAGAATTAGAAGATTTTGATAATATTGAATTTATAGAGATAAAATTAGAAGAGAGTGATACCGAATCAATATATAGTCTAATCAGTACAGAAACAGAAGAAATAAATCTCTTAAGAGAATTAGATAGTGATAGCAACAGTATTTCAGAAGATGAACTTCCCAGCTATACACCAGAATATACTTTTATGATTAAAAATTCTTGTATAGAATGTATACACCAGTGGCAACATAATATAGGACGGGATATTGAACCTTGCTCAGAATGTAATGGTTATCCTTTTAGGTTATTTAGAAGTATATGTGAGAACTGTAAGAAAAACGTTTGTAAGTATTGTCTTAAAAAGAATCACCAGATAGATAGAGATTTAATAGATTTAAGTGGGAGCATACATCAACCAGTATTGAACCAGACTTCAAAATTGGCTCTCCAAGAAGCCAAGTTAGAGGCAGCCACAGTTAGGTTAGATTTAGATCGAACCAAATTCCAGTTTGAAAAACAGGTAAGCAAATTAGAAAAGATGATAGAAATTTTGTCTATAGAAATAGAAACATACAAAATAGAAAACAGTAGATTAAGAAATCAGTTACAAGAAAAGAACCGGCCATTAAAAGAACCAGAACTTATAGAAGACCACTGGAACATTATAGAATCGATCAATAGAATAGGCAAAAACAGTCTTATTGAAGTAAATTGTGAGATTTTATTACCAGCTAAAGGTAAAAATCTAGGGAAAACCATAGAACTCAAAGCCATGATAGATACAGGAGCCAGCAAGAGTCACATCAGTCGAATATTATACCATACCAGGTTATATAGCCAGAGCTGATCTCATGAACAATACCAGTATTGTTTATGATACATGCCTTATGAATAGCAGCATCAGATTTGCTAACAGACTCCAACAGCAACACACTTATCCATTACCCATGGTATGGATAGGAAAAATCAACCATAGCTATAAGTTTATCTTAGGATTAAACTTTATAGACAGTATGAATGGAAGCATCACCTTTAGCAAACACTTTGTGACGTTTCACAAGCGAAGTTTACAGGTTGAAACATTCCATGCTCAGAATTTAGAATCAGAGTTGTCAGCTAAGCGTGGTGGAAACACAACAGAAAACAAGAAAATAGAAGAGGAAAATAAGATAGTGAAAGATAAGATACATGACATGTTAAAAGATTTTCCAGATACACATTTAGATTCATATGAAGAAACTATAGATGATACTATTGAAACAGAATTAGAATGGCTACTGGAAGAAGAGGAATAGTTAGTCCAGATAGACTATAATCCAGTAGATTTTGAAAGAATAGAATACTCTTTGACAGTTCTTGATCGCAAAAAGAAGAAAACAGATAAGGAACGGTTAGAGAAATTAATTAGGTTAGCAGAAGAAACTCAGATCTTAGGAGAAAATCCAATCAAACATTGGAATAAAAACAAGACTCTAGCAAATTTATAAATTATTAACCCAGACTTTAAGATTAGCACCCAGAAAATTATATGTAGTCCAATAGACGTAGAAGAATTCGAAAAACAAATCACGGAGTTACTAGATCTAAGAGTTATAAAAGAAAGTACCAGTTCACACAGAAGTGCAGCCTTTGTGGTAAGAAACCATGCAGAGACTAAAAGAGGAAAAGCACGAATGGTTTTAAACTATAAGCGTCTTAATGATAATATCAAGATAGATAGTTATGATATACCAAGCAAAGAACAACTTATTAATAGTATTCAGGATGCAAAAATCTTTAGTAAATTTGATTGCAAATCAAGATTTTGGCAAATTTTGTTAGACCAGTCCAGTAGACCATGGACAGCATTCACTTGTCCCCAAGAATGTTATGAATGGATTGTCATGCCTTTTAGTTTAAAAACAGCACCCAGTATTTTCCAAAGAAAAATGGATAATATATTCAAAAAACATCATTTATTTATTCTTGTTTATATTGATGATATTCTTGTTTTCAGTAAAACACAGGAAGAACATTACAGACATCTTAGGACAGCATTTCAGTTATTTATAGATAATGGATTGATTATTAGTAAAAGAAAATGGAATTATGTAAAGAACATATAGAATATCTAGGAGTAAGGATAGGAAAAGGAAAAATCCAGTTACAGCCACACATTGCACAAAAAATTTTAGAATTCCAGATAAGATAGAAGAAAAGAAGAAACTCCAGTCCTCTTTAGGAACCTTGAATTATGCTAGACCATATATAAAAGATCTTAGCAAAATTATAGGTTCTTTATATAGTAAAACGACCCCAACTGATCAAAAATATTTCAATCAGCAAGATATTGATCTTGTCAGAAAAATCAAAGAAATTTGTAAAAATTTACCAGAGTTCGAATTACCCTTAGAATCATATTATATAGTGATAGAGGTAGATGCCAGTGAGAAAGGATGGGGAGCAATACTCCTTAGTAAACCTAATAAATACTCAGCAAAATCCACAGAGAAGATTTTTAGATATTCCAGTGGAAAATATAGAGAAAAGGGAAATCTAGCCAGTATAGATTGTGAAATACTAGGAGTAATTAATGCCATTAATAGTTTCAAGTTATGGTTATTCAAACCATTTACAGTTAGAACGGATTGCGAAGCAATTGTTAAATTTCATAAGCTTCTCAATGAGAAAAAGATCAGTAATTGTAGATGGCTTAATTTTGTTGATAGAATAACAGGCAATGGATATACAGTAGAATTTGAACATATCAAAGGAAAAGAAAATACTTTAGCAGATTATTTGTCAAGAGAAATAAATGCTAACATTTTCAGTTTTTCAAATGGCATCTTCAAGCAATGCAACCAGTACAACCAGGACAGACCAGAAATTTCTAACCTTTGGAAGTGTAACTTTCAGGGTTTTTCATGAACAATCCAGGTCCAAATTCAGGTACCTCATTCACAATATTAGTGAGGAACAGAAGAGTCTTTTAGATAACCTTTGGGACTCTCACAAAGATGTTCCTAGATTTTTAGCTTGTTTAAATGCTTTGAATATTTTCTTTAACCAGCAAAATGGGTCAAACCCAACAAAAAGATTTTCCTTTTATTGTGTTGCAATTGGTCGTGTTCCTGGAATTTATTCCTACTGGCCAGAAGTTTTAAAACAAATTGATGGAATCCCTTCCTCAACATGGAAAGGTTTTCATACTTTTGCAGAAGCAAACCAATGGGCCTATCGTACCATTGGAAACAATTTTTATGTCTCAGAATCCTCCCGAAGATTTAACACTCAAGCAGCTCTAGAAACTGCAAGTTTTGAAAATAACCAGTTCTTTAACCAAGCATTTTCCCAGCCAATAAGATTTTGTGGTCATTGCGAAACAATGACAAAAAATTTTAAAATTTTAAATATAAGAAATCAAGAGATGGAAAAAGCAAATCAGCAATTGATCAATAATCAACAAAAGTTTGAAGAAGAGATAACAACTCTCAAAAAGAAGTTGTTAAGTTCAAAAAGAGAACTCAAGAATATTAGAAGCCCTTTTACCCCACTGGTAAAGGTGAGAAAGCAGTCTTCCCCACTGGAAGATGAAGAAAAGAGTGAGTGGAGTAAGGAATATGGTCCAACGGAGCTTTTGCAACAAAAGCAACCACCTTTCTTTCTAAATTCCCTACAGAAATTGTCCAGCATATTCAGCATCTAGCCAGACAAGACAGGGTTCATTTTCAAGAATTCTTGTTTTTTAGAATTAATCAAGATTAACCAGAATGCAGGATGTATTCCTGGACTCACAATTTCCTGAAAAACCCTCTACTTACAAGAAAAGGATGCTATCCCATGTCCAAAAACCAAACCAACTTGTATTCAGACACCTTTAGAGCGGATTGCTTGTACCTGCCAACTCATATATAGCATCCCTATGGCCAACATTGACATGAAATACTTCAAACCCTTTTACCTTAGCTTCAAAGATAAAAAGGTAGAAGTTATAGAAGTTACTCTTTTGGATTTTGGATATATTCAACAAATCATATTCCATGACCCAGAAGACACTAACAGATTTGGAAGAAAAATTGCAGCATGTGTTCTTAATTCTATGGCAGATCAAGGTACAGCAGTCGAAGCAGTTGTAGAGTCAAACCTTCCAGAATGGACATCTACAGGACAACTCATTCCTGCCTATCACAATATCCATATCAACACAAATCCTGCAGATATGATTCTCAGGAGAATTTATCATTGTGATAATAATGAACCATGGATTTGTGAAACAAATTCAATCAGAAAGCAGATCAGGCATGCCATTGCCTTCACCGTAGCCGAAGGGTTTCATTATGATAGTCTATATGATTATGGGAGGGCACCTTTAGTATGTGAGGACCCATTTCAAAAAATTAGGTCTAATGATCATCTCCCAGAATTAAAGTTTTAGTTTGAAACAAATTATGATAATTTAGTCAGATATTATATTGAAGAGAAGAATTAACAGAGAGCCTTGATGAGTGGAGAAGATCCATCAGATCTATCTGACTTATCTCAGAATGACGAAGATGAAGACTATGATTTCGATGATGAGGCCATCCATAACCTCAATAATGCCATGGAAGGATAAGAAGCAAAATCAAAGTATTCCACCATGATGTACAGCAACCCTGTCATCACAAGGATTGATACTTTAAAGTAGTTTGGAAGTGCTTGCCGAAAGCAGAGTGTAATCAACCACTTCTACTATTCCAACCACTCTTCACCAGCCAGAGAAATAATGATCTCAGCTATTCTTGGACATAAATCTTTGTAACAATAATAGAGAGTCTGCTTTTGTAATAGAAAAGTTAAAAGATGTGACGATGCGGGCCAGTGGATCAGGCGGCATCTACTTTTCTTTTAAGAAAACCGGATCTCTTTTCTTAGCAGGTTAACGGTCATTTTATTTCCTAGTCTATAAATAGGGTCGAGTTCTTCAGTTGTAAGCACGACTCTCCTAGCATTTGAACACTTGCTATCTATAAGCATTTGTTGCAATTGTAACTGGTCGAGTCAATCTTCAGCAATTGAGTCTTTGTAATCAGCAGATTTCAGAAATATAGTAAGTTTGTTTCCCTTCAAGTTCTTCATTGTTCTTTAGGGACTCCCGAAAGGGAACACCCCTATGATCATAAATAGTATAGATATTGTATGAATTATATGTCAAGTATTACGCAAAGAATTTTAATCAAATTTCTATATCACTAAGACTTTTGAATTCAGATTTTAAAAGAAGAAATTACTTCAAGCCTTTGAACCATAAAGCCTTCTTGAGTCTTTAACCCGTTTGCCAAAGAGTGGCGTTGAGGGAATGGTATTCGGAGGTAGGTTGAGAAGGAAATAAGAAATTTCTTTGGATAAGATTTTGACACATAAAAGGTGAGTGATAACAAAAGGTAAGATTAATCAATGGGTAATAAGATATATAATTTTGTATACAATATTTAGATTATTTTAAACAGTTTATCTGGATCATATGGTGGTAAGTACCGAGTAGGATTCACAAATATTGATTATAGACTTTTATCCTTTGCATGCATGAACAAAGAAGAACATATTTTGATTTATATTCGTAGATTAGAAAAAGAAATATTTACTCAGAACCTTTTGATAAGTAGACTTTTAAATACAGCTTTATATACAAATAGACTTCAATCTGGTGGCGTCCTTACTAGATTCCTAGGAAAAGAACAGGAAAAGCTTAGATAATTAGAGCAACGGTTAACTGAAGCTCAACTTCAATATAGAAGAGCAAAGCCGTTCCAAAATTAGGATAAAACTGTAATAGCAAATAAATAGTAAGAGTATAAGTGTAATTACTCAGATTGTCTCTATAAGGATCCCTACAGGCGTCTCTACTCATAGCAAAATTCGGTTATTTATCATGTTTTGGGAAATTATCTATTGGGATATCCCAGCAACCCTGAACTAGCCAAAGCAGGTCGTGCAAACATATGTATCCAGGATTTGTTGGTTAAAGACCAAACTGTGTCTTTTGAATTTGTGACAAGACGAGAAATGGGACCCGAGGTGCTGTAGTGCATCCTCCGCACTACACGTGTAGTGCGGTCAATCTGGTCGTCCATCTCGCCAAAGGACGGCTTGAATTTTCATTCGAACAATAAACGGCTAGGATTTGTAGAAGCTCGGATTAAATCCAAGCCGTCCGCACCGAAATGGATAGTCAAATCAACCGCACTACACCGCGGCGGGTGCACTACGACCCCACCCATTCCCGAGAAATGAAGGGCAAATTACTACATTTAATTCACATAGAACGACAACGAAATTAAAAGGAATTTGTTTTCTCGATCTTTCTTTTCCTCATCATTCAAACAATCACTCACTTGATCTAACAAGCCCGAATTCAGGGGTCGGCCCTGATTTTTGAGAATCCAGGACGACATTTTGAATATTCATCCTCCTTACTCATACCACGTAAGTATTCATTCGCCACATTTTGAACAGTTATGTTTCTATCCCTGCTTTTAAATAATTCCAAGATTGCCCTTTATTATATAAATACATTGGCTATTATATATATAATATATATGTATATATAGACAGGGATTTTCGGGACTAAAAAATAATTCTGAAGGTCGTCTAGCCTAATTATAGGATAATCACCCCTAAAAAATCCCTAGTATTTTCGCAACCATATAAACCCCCGGTTGAAAATCCTATTATTTCGGCAACCATTTAAACAGCCCCCTTCTGAATACCCATTTCCATTTTGCATTTTCATATGCGGGTTTTAGAGAGAGGTGAGCGGCGAGAGCAGCGAGCGGTGAAAGCGTGGCAGCGGCAAGAATCAGAACTTCCCCTTGGCAACCTCCGATCCTCATCCCGTCATCCATCACATCGGCAGTCTTGGGTCTCCATCAAATGGCACTAAAATAGGCAGTGAAGGAAGCAATATGGTTAAATTAGTTGGTGATCTTGGCATTCTCTATAATTTACGTATTAACTACTTCCTCCACCGCTTTTCTTTTGTTATGAATCCCCGTGCAAACACTCATTTTTTGTTCTGCCCTACCAGCGAGAAGATTCAAAAAGAATGAAAGCAATAAAATGGATACTACACTCATGGACAAGAAAACAGTGCAAACAAAAAATGCTGGAGAGGAAGATGATTATTGAATGGCTTGAGTTCATATTTTTTGTTTTCCGATTTCGGTTGCTATTTTCGATCTAGTTTGGCATTGTTCTTTGCTTCATCGAGTTGTGCAAACACATATTTTGTAACGATCCTAATTTTTTGGTGAATAAAAATTTCGTTAAATATTTGAATTTTATTTTAATTACTTGGATTTGCTTTTAAAATCCCTTTTTAATTTCTAAAAATCCGTCGTAATTAGATTTGAAATTTTTAAAATTAAATCTCTTCGCACCGGACAATCTAGTCATTTTCTAAAGACAAGTATGCTTGTAGAAGCACTTGTATATTTTCCTAGTAAATGAAATAAAATCTTTAAAATTATATTTCTTAGCTAGAAATCCTGCATGGCAGGTATAGTTAGCTTTTAACCAATTAGTTGGAGAAACCTAACTACCAACTCACCTAATTACTTTTCCCTAACCCTAGATGAGTCCTTTCAAACCCTCTTTGAGCCTTTTGAACCCCTCTGACTCTAGTCGAACCTTTTAGACCTAGGGAGGTAATTATTACACTTCATGTCTAGTCTTTTCAAGCCTTATCATTATTATTCCTTTACTCATTGGATAATAAATGTTAGAGAAATTTTTATCCCTTGGATAATAGACATTTGGATTTGCCAGTGAATATATAGATTTGACTAGACAAAGCAAAACCAAATCCCATCACCTTACTTCCAAAAGAAGCAAACTTAAATGTCACCCTTTGACTAATAGGTCTAAATGTAAGTTACCCACCAAAGTCACTTTCCTAGATTTCCTATGTACTTATATACATATATATATATATATGAATATAGGTACATATGTAACTTTTAGGCTATTTTAAGCATGCCTATATATGCCTGTATATACATATATGCACTTTCTAAGAAAATATTACCCAAAGGACAATGTTCTTGTCCATAGACCTAATAGATTACTTAGTACTTTAATGTACTTACATACATAGACATATATACACACACACACACTAAGTACTAGGGAGAGAGAGAGAGAGGCCGAGAGAAAGAGAGAGAGGGGGGGAGGCCGAGAGAGAGAGAAGAGGGGGAGAGAGTGATGTGTGTGTGCATGGGATTTTGTACACTTAGTCAAGCTATTTCTTTTGACCAACTTCACACTCAACCTAAGTACAACATGACAACCCATTTCTAGACTTTATTTTGTTCTTTCTTGCAAGCAAGTCATCCTAGGACAAGACTAGACCAAAAACTCTTCATGATTTGTCACTTCAAGGCCATACCTATCATAAATTGCCCCTTTACCCATTGGACGATAATTGCTAGGGAAAAATTTATCCCTTGGATAAAAGAAGTTAGTCTTGCCAATGGAAGCCAAGATTTTTGCTATAAATAGCAGCTCATTCTCACCATTCAACTCACACCTATCATCCTTCAACTTCTCTCTCTAGAAATCTTTGTGTGCTTACTTTGTTCTTCTTGTTCTTGAGTTGTTCTTGAAGTTCTTCCTAAATTCTTCAAGAAACTCATCCTAAGCTGCCACCAAATAGCCACTCGACCACCCTTTCGATCCAAAAGTTTTAGTAGTATTAGTCAAGACTTAGTTTTGAGAGAAACCTTTTTCTTCCGAAGCTACCGGAAGCTTACCGTAGGAAGTCACTCCATCCGATCTTCAACTTACTTTTCCGTAGCCGCCCTACCGCCAAGAAGAACGGTAGAATACTTTGAACTGCTTGCTCTAAGTATACATAGAATAACCCTAATTACTTTCTCTATGTTTATTGCTTATAATGTTTGGATTGCATGATAGTTAAACAAACTTATTTTTGCTAATGAAAATATGATCATGTTGGAATAATTGACTTTTACTCTAATAAACATATGTCGTTTAGAATTTCCCACAAAGAAAGAAAGAACGGATTTTGAAAAATAAGAATTTAACGCTTGATTAGAAGTATTCATATTTTGATCTTTAGGATGGTTATGAGCATGTATACATGAATTGTTTGTATTACTTGTTGTGTGATAAAAGCATAAGTGATTTTCACTCCAAAGGCATTTGTACATGTGGCGTTATGTTTTAAGTGGTGATTTGAGCATGATAAGTAATATAGAGTTGGATGATCTTGCTAGTTTAGTTTCAAGATTACAACGAATGATTTATGATTGCATATATGAAAAGTCCTACCGCGGAGTCGTTGCATGAAAACGAGACACATAAATCAAAAAGTAGAAACACAACACCTAAGGTGTGGTTAATGAAAGACGTGTTTTAAAAAGGTGAAATGGTTTGAAAACCACAATGTGGCCGGATGTGGTAGCCCATTGTGTGGTGTGTGTTTTTCGAAAACCCAATGGGAACCTGGAGCGTTGGAGCCATTGTGGTATACTTGGGAACCCGGAGCGGCGGAACCGAGGGATGAATTGTGATTTGGTTATCCGCGGAGAGGAGCCAACGCAATTGTTTTAACAATTTTTGAAAACCCAAATGGGAACCCAGAGCGGCGGAACCATTTGTGGGATACTCGGAAACCCGGAGCGGCGGAACCAAGGGTTTTGAGTTGTGGATCGTTTATCCGTGGAGAGGAGCCAATACCAAATTCCATGTTTTTTTTTTGTGTGCCAATGGGAACCCGGAGCAGCAGAACCATTGTGAGGATACTCGGGAACTCGAAGCTGCGGAACCGAGGTTGTGAGTGTAAACGGATTTTGAAAATGTTGATTTGGTAAATGGAAAGTGAAACCAATGACACAGTCTACGAAATGACGCATAGGAGAAACTCAGAAATCATGGACACCAGTGATAGATGAATAGCGAATGTGGATGTGTCATTATTAATTATTTTTGGTTTGATATGCATGTACTATGTAGAAATCGTTAATTTTATGATCTATTGTTTGTAAGTTAAGGGTTAGTGGGTATGGATTATTCTATTGAGCTTCTGTAACTCGTGGTGTTACCTTTTGATGACCCTGACATATTATACTAGGGGCGACGCTGGTATAATGTGTCAAACTTTGTAGATGAACATGGTGAGATGTACATCTTGGAAGCATTTGGAGCTGAGGAGCTGGCTAGGATGGAAGAGCAGGCGGAGTAGTAGATAGGAACGCTAGTCTTCCTGTGGGCTCCCCGACTGGCGCGCGCCCAAAAAGAGTCGCCATCTGGATTTTTGAGATGGTTGATCCAAGAAACCAAGAGTTCGTTTGAGAGGAAAAGGCCTTTTGGTCTGGCGAAAAACGTTGAGATTTTGGGTTCGGGAGCCACGTTACAAACGGGGAAGGTTTTGTTGAAGAAAATGCACCCTATTCGCCCAGTCTACTAAACTCTTTCAAAGGGGGGGAGATTTAAAATATCTTTTGAAAAATCGAGCTCTTTAATAAGCAAGTAAAGGAGAAAGGGACATGGACAATAGATCACATTGACGAGCACGTGGTGTTAACTGTATAGTGATGACAAGGATGATGCAGAATGAAAGGAGTTTTCAGCAGAAACTGTCTGGGTCTCAGTATCCTTCTGCACGGCATTTCATAATACCGCGCACGGTTTTACGTTATGCCGTGCGGGGTATCTGCTCTGCTTTCAGGCCATTATAAAGTTCCAGAATACCGCCCAACATATTAAGTAACACGCACGGGGTTTTGCAAATGTTATTAGATAGTGCTTTGTCTCTGGATCATTCCGAAAAAAACGACCCTCCTTCAAGCCATGAGCGTAAATCACTTTTCATGTTTTTGATCATTCAAAATGATTGAAGAAAACTTTGTTTTTAAAACCAAACATGGCTTGTAGATATGGTCTTATTTTGAAAACACCAACACCTGATATTTCTGTAATAAAACAGGCCTGACAGAGGATAGCTATGATCCAGACAGCTTGAGCAAGAAAACAATAGCTAAATGAAACGCCGTGCACTTGAATACACTTTGCCGTGCGACGCATCAGAGCGCCACGCGGTATAGCATATTCAGCACAGAGGCTTATTCTTGTTTTTGAAAATGGTTTTAAGCCAAGATCCAACCAAAAAAGGGGGTGATCCTGACTGCAGAAAGGTTCCCTCAAGGATAAAGACAAATTTTATCCCAAGGAAACTAGTTTATACCTTTGATTTTGAGCTTAGATGAGGATGGATAGCTACGGATGAGTGCGGACGAGACCGGTTGAGAAGAGAAGGGTGTGAGTGCAGTTTTAGTGGATGGGTACTGGATAGTTGGGACCTTGGAGTGAGCAAGGAACTCACTTCAATGATGAGGAGAAAAATGGAGAACTTTAAGAAAGAAAGGACCTTGAGAATGTTTTTAGAATAACTTTCTCAAAACTTAGGAGTGAGGAGTGGGTGTGAAAGCATGATGAGAGAGGAAGAGAATTCTTGGACCTCTTTCCCTTGAGTGGAGGGTTGTATTTATAGGCAAAAGCCAAGGATTTTGAATTTTAAATGGTGGAGGTGTTTTCTGGGCGGGCCAGAAGTTCCTTTTCGGCTGATCTAACTTGTAGCAGTGGTTCAAGTGGGCGTGACCGACAGCTAGCTGAGCCAGTCAGAATTTTATTCAAAATGCCGTGCGGTGTAGAGATGTGTCGTACGGTACTACGGGTCCAGTTCTCAACTTTTGGGTTTGTTTTGGGCTTTTGAGTTCAAAGGAGTCCTTCATCCAAGCTCTCAGAGACATTTGTTTCCTTTGTTTCATCATCGGGACATTTAAAGCACTTTCGAGGTCCGGATTGGGGTGTCTACACGTCCCTTTTTGGTTAAATAAAAATACTCTTGCGAGAGTTATGATGTAATATCGAGCCAGACTCTACTTAGTTTTTCAATAAAATTACATATTTAACGTTCCTAAAATTCGGGGCGTTACATATTTGATGCGTTTCATTTGATAATACTTCTATTTTACCATGTAAATGCTGACTTGAGTTTTGAGTTCATCAAGCAGATTTCATGGTGTATTCTATAAAGCAAATTTCATGGTTTATTCTATCAAACTACATGGTGTATTATATCAAGCAAACTACATGATGGATTCTATCAACCAAATTTTCTGGTGTATTTCATTAAGGTATATTTTTTCAAGCATATTTCATGATGTTTTGTGATCAATTCTAGTTGAAAGGTTTTTTTTTTAATATGTTCATAGTGAATTTGCAGAATTAACCATGGAAAACATGATTAGTTTGAATATTGTCTATGTTCCGAAATATTTTTTATGGTAATTTTATAAAACTAATTCATGAAAAACATGATTGCTTCCACCATATTTCAAAAGGTTTCATGATAATACATGGTAGATGGGGAAAATAAATATGGTTTTCGAATTTAATTCGGTAAAAAATAAATCGGTGGGATTTGGTTATTACAAATTTTTTATATTTTGAAAATTCTCTTTAAATTAGAAAATGGTTGAATGTCACTAAATTAGGAAATGGTTGAATCCCACTAATTTAGGAAGGCAATAAATACACATATATGAATATTTTTATTAAAAGGGTAAGATAGATAATTCATCATCTAAAAGGATGAAAACATAACCGTTCAAAATGACCGGGATGAATACTTACGTGGGATAGGGTTTGGGGATGGATATTTAAGTCTCCCTTTCAAAAACTTGGAACTCTGTATTCATTTCACAATAAAAATAGGAAAAAGAAAATCAAATTTAAAAAGTAAAATTATTACTAGGATTCAACCGGATAAAATTCCAATATTCTGCATCATTACAAAAATTAGAAAAAATTATCACCCTCGCCAGTTTATCGACGAAAGCACTAAATATGCTTGTATTATAAATTCCTCACTTATTTGATGGGCTCATTTCTATATTTTTATTCCCATATTTAATGAAAACTACTACTTAACTTTTTGGGCTCCAATTTTCAACAAATCTTTAGGGACCCAAGACGAAATCCTTACTCTTCTTTGCTTAGAGCCAGAACTGATCCCTCATGAGCTACATCCCCCACCCTGTCTCCACTGGCTTAATCGCCAGGAGTAGCCTCAACGCCAAAAAAAACAAAAACTCAGGACTTTTCAGTGTCAAACTATAACGTCGACATAACCATAAAGCGAAACGGGCATTATCCTGTGGAGAAAGTAACGAAATGTAGACTTGCTAGCTTATTGGGGCATTGCAAATTGGATTAGTTGCAAAGAAAACAGGTGCAAAAATTTTGCAAAACAAGAAAATAAAAGAAGAGGTTGGGGAGGGGGAGTGTTCATCAGACATTTCACATATTTCAGCTTAATTGCTTCTCTATCAAATCGTATAATACACTCAAGAAACCAAAAACTACTCCAGCAGTTATCAAAACCTTGCCCACAAGGAATGGTTGTCACTCCAAAATTGAAAATTGTGCCTTAAAAGGCTGTACAAAATAGCACCCAGCTGTATGGCTTCATATTTCCTCTGTACAAGTATTGCTTGTTCCTTTACAAAGCCTTAAGGTCATGATTGCCCTGGAAAATACAAGGAAATTGTGTCAGCAAGTGAATTCCCTATTTACAAAAAGAAACAGTAACAGATGTTAGAAACTTACTGCAGTGTCAAATAGACTCTAGTCCGAGTGTCAGGCACAAGTACATGTGTAAGTATCAAATGCATCTATCACATGTCAAGTCTAATGTCCTAAAAGTCGGCCTCCTAGGCAACGCCTAGATTCTAGGGTCTACGCGCTGATTAGGTGTTTTGTACAATAGTCGGGGATTAATCGGCTAAGCAGGGATCAGTTGCTCAGAAGGCGACCAGGTGGGGATCAGTCAGCTAGGCGGTGACTAGTTGACAGGTCTATTTCATAAGTTTCAAGAAGTTCTAGGGTTAAATGTGTGATATTAAAAAATACAAGGAGTTAAGTGTTATTTTCACAAAAACCAAAAACACATATCGTGTATCGTTTATGTGTTTAAGTACTTAATTTTATATTGTCTTGAACTTTGAACATCCAATTTTGTATTTGACTAGTTATTTGTTACTCCTATTAGTTGTTACTAGTTACTTTTTAGTAGTTCTTCAGTGTTATTTTTCTTTCTTTCTAGTCTTGTGTCATTTCTTACTCAAATATTCGGGGAGGTGGCGAGACAATTATTTAAAAAATAGAAAAAACAACTAATCTCTTGGCCCCTTGGCCTAGGTGCGAGGCACCTCTAATCCACCCAATTAGCGTTTAGCGAATTTGAGAACATACTCAAAATAAACATATTCAGTAAAGTATCTCTCTTATTTTCCAAGGTTAAATGATGTTTACAAGGTGCAAATGAACATGTCGTGCATTTGCTGTAAAGTTGAATGATTAGATATGCTTCCTGGATGATTTTCCAAAGAAGAACGTCGAAAACATTTCTTGTACCCTTTGCAGTGTAAACTTTTTTCACAACATGTTTACAAAACAAAGAAGATGAAGTTGAAAGGCAGGTTACAACCAGAACTGCAGCATTAAGAAAAGGGTCTTTGAGTATTACCTTCAATAACCTTAATCTCCATGAGTTCTTTAATGGGCTGGCGACATATTGGACACTTGTTAGATTGAAGCCTCAATTCTTTGGCACACTCGCAGCACAAGCACTGTAGAAGGCAAAACACCCCTTATTAGTCACACACACACACACACACACACACACACACACACAGAGAGAGGTGCAAGCCATTATAAACCAAAAGTCTCGAGAGTACCTTTAAAATGTTTGCTTTAACAACTTTTAGGACATAATTAGACAAAAATGAATCACTTTGTTGCTCTCTCTGCACCGTTCTCAATATATTTCTCTATCTATCTTTCTCCACTCATTACATCAAAAAAAAATCTCAAAACTCAAAACCAAACAAAGTGAACCTTTTAGGACATAATTAGACAAAACTTATTGCCTTACACCATTTTCTTGCACTCGAACCCTTGTACGAAATCATTTCCTTACAGAAAACCTCCAAGTGTAGGTGGATAACTGTAAATCTTGTTTGGAAAATGCATAATGGCAGCTAAAAATAATCATCCACAGGACACATTACATGGTTCTCACAAAAACAAGTGGGCCGCCACACATGCAGCGGGTAGGATGTATGGAATTACTTCCATTACTTAATTTTCTGTGCTTAAGATAAGACTGTCTCCTGAGAATTGGTAGTCAGGAACTACATATAGGATCAACCCATGAGTTAAATAATCGCCTAAGAGATTTAGCCTCTTTAATCAGCCACCATGCTGCAATTCCCAAGTGTTTTTGACAACCTCGGGTTAGTTGAACAAGTCAAGGACCCTCAACGGGTCACAACAGTGTCTCAGCTAAGCTGAGTTCATATAATCAATGCAACTGTGACAACTTACCAACCCCCAGTCTGTTCAACAAGTTGGTCTTTGTTTGGGCTGAAGTATATAGGTTTTGGGTTCGAGAATGTGTCTTAAGTGTCTGATTCATCAAACATTATGCGTATGGACACATGGAAAATCGTGTTTATAAGATAAAATTGAGCATTCCATGCATAATATGGGAGTTTTGTGGTAAGCTCAAATTGTTATACAAGTTTGACAGGTGAATGTCCAACACTGTGTCAGACACAATTCACAAGCCCTTACCCAAGTACAATATTAGACACGAACACTTATACAAGAAGACTCCGTTCAACACAGATCCAATCTTGACTATTAGAATAAAACAAAACAAAACAAGACACCTTCCAGCTGTTAAGTTACCAGTAGTCCCAAAAGATTGAGCATTTAAGAAATGGGCCCAACAATCTATATCAAGCTATCTAACACCCTCTCTCATGTGCAACCTCGTCTTGCACGTGGATAGGGGTGACAAGTTAAACCCAAACCCATTAATCAACCCAAACACACCCACTAAAAAATAGACCCAACCCAGCCCATTTATTAGTTGGGCTAGAATGGGTCCAACCCATCTAACCCAATTACTAATTGGGATTAATTGGGTCAACTTAAATGACCCAATAAGTCATGAATATAACCCAACAAAAAAATTAGAGGAGGAATCAAGCATTTTTTCATCTTTTTTCCTATCGTAGCTCCGCTTGAACTTGGTCTTGATTGCTAAAGAGAGATGCTCGTATAAACTGAGTCCAGATAGGAGCGATTTTAGCAGATGAGCTTCTAAGAAGGGATCGCAAACAAACAACTAAGCTAATCTAATGGCATCCGTTAAAGACTCATCACCAACAGCGAGATTCACACGGGCAAGTATTTTCCCTAACACTTTCTACGCAAAATACCCACCGTCTCCACCTCTCTCTCTTCCTTTAATTGATCTCGACACAGTGGTGTTCTCCTCCCTCTCTCTCTCTCTCTCTCTCTCTCTCTTGCTGGACAACAATCACTCAAGTAAGAAGATCGGAAGGGACTCCGACGAAGTCGTTTGCGAGGAAGAGAAGATCGGCAGAATTCTGTGCTTTTTAGTCCCAACAGTATCATGATTTCGCTAACGAATGCAAATTCTTTGGTACTTTTTTCCCGCTGGATACAATATTTGCCCACTCTTGGATCTCCCCCCGTTTTTTTTTTTTTTTTTTTAACTTAATGGATCAAAATCACAATCCATGTAATTTTGCACAAGTAGGGTTTACATTTGAAGATTCCTATTTGGACACTTTCTAATGTCCGGTGAAAATAAGAATGATTTTTTTCCGTGCGCTTTATAAAAAATATAATTGGTATATCTGAATTTTCCATTTTTATCTAAAATAAACAAAAAAAGATAAAAAAAGGAAACTGTTTTGTCAACAAGTAGTTGAAAGCAATGTTTTGAAAACCAGCCTGGACTGGCAGGTTTGACTGGTTAACCCAAAAATCGGTAATATTAGAGAACCGGTCCGAAAAAGGAAAACCGTTCATATTTACCGGTCGAACCGTCAACCAGTGAAAACCAGTCACGGGTGAACAGAACCGGTCGAGGTAAAATTCGAACTGCTTAGCGAGAAAGTTACAACTGACAAGCAAGAGAATTTGACCTGCCAATGGGACCCACGCACAGGAGTGAGCCAATGAGGCGTTTGACCTTGACATAGTACTTCGTCAGCTATTTATAGGCTTAGAGACTACCTCTTCATCAACTCACAGCCGATGTGGGATTGAGGAGAAGTGCAAAATGCTGCATTCTTCTTGAACAATAATGAAATTACATATATATGCGTTTATATTTTTTTTTGTTATTTTTATAATATTAATTATTTTTAAATATAATTATGACGTCACAGTCCGATTCCGGTTCAACCGCGGTTCAACTAGTGACCCGTCCACTCGGTCCCTTTTTTGGTTCGCTCACCAGTTTGGTCAAAACATTGGTTGAAAGAACCAGAAAATGGAAAAATGCAAGAAATATTTTGGCCATTTTAGTAGTAGAGGGATAGTACAGTAATTTTATAGGGGCATTTTAGTCATTTAGATTTATAGGGGTAATATGGTCATTTTAGTGTACATTGGTATTTTAGTCATTCTAAATTTTAGTATATAGATAGTATGTAATTGGGTTAATGGGCAGGTCGGATTTGATTTTCAATAAATGGAACGGGTTGTATGGGTAATTGAGCTCATAAATAATGGGTCTAAATGGGTCAATGACCCATTAAATACCCAACTCACTTACAACTTACCCAATTTGGCCCAAACCCGCCCATTTGACACCCCTACATGTGGAGATGCAAATTTTCATAGAAAGAACAAAACAAAATACGAAGGGGAGAAGCAAAATGCAGATGGAGAGACTTGAACCTAAGACTTCTTACAACCTGAGCTCTGATATCATGTTAAGTTACCAACTCTCCCAAAAGCTTAAGCTATTAGTATATCAGCCCAACAATCTTATATCAAGCTATCTAACACCGACAACACAAAACAAATAGACACTCATGAAAGTTGACTGAACTCCTAGGCCTGGTTATTGACTAGTCTGGTTTTGAGAACCTTTAAAGAAGTAAATAACAGGAATAACTTCTTAAGCCTTGAATAATGTATAGAGGGAAGTTTGAGGGTTGAAATGGAGATTCTCACCATATGCCTGCACGGCAAAACTGCAGTATCCTTTGGCTGAGTCATGCAAATCACACATTCTGTTCCTGAATCATTTTCATTGCTGGTTGCTTCAGTCGAACTGCTTATACCATAAATCTCACGTAGCTCATATCGAACACCTTCAGCCCACAGAATCTGCTTTACTACTTTTACTTGAAAATGGCTCTCATCACTCTTCTCTAAGATAGCTTGTGTAATTTGTGCATGGGAAGCCGTAGTCTTGGCTGACTCATCGAGTGGCTCATCATTTGACAGAGACAGTGAGCTTGACTCTGCTGATATAACAAGTGGAAAAACATCTTCTGGTGAAGGTTTTGCTAAGTCACTGATGTTGACGAATCCCAGGTCAATACCAGTTCCTGAGGGCTGACAGAATTTCTGGCTCGATCCTTTCTGAAACGGAACCTTCACAGGTGTATGGATCTTAGGATATAACGCAGAGAAGGTACAGTTGGGCCCTTCCTTGCCGAAGTAAAAAATGGTAATACTGCAAAACAATTAAAAAATATTCAAAAAGAAAATAAAAGAAGTCTGCACTATCAAAACACCACACAAATCAGAAAATTTTGCTGCCTCAACAACTAACAACTAATCAGAAATAAATGTAGAAGATTTCAAAAGCAAATAAGATCAATCACGTAAAGGTTAACCAAAACAACTCAGGACAAAAAATACCCGTAACGGCTATATTGGTTGTTGCCAATCTATGATGGACCATAACTGTCCATGGTAGTTGCGACCATTAGCTGAGAAGATGGTTGCAGTGTCTATCCCAATAATATCTCCAGATGCAATCTTGGATTCTAGGTCACACTTTACACATTTCATTCCTCTCTCTCTCTCTCTCTCTCTCTCTCTCTCTCTCTCTCTCTCTCAGTTGCTGCTATCCACCTACCTGTTTGAAGTACTAAAATCTACTCTTCAATTCATATATTTTGACTTCCTGGTTCGACAATGCCAATTATTTAGGCAATGCCCATATCTACTCAAGTAGTCAAATGCATGTCGTATGCAACATATCTGGGGTGAAAGAATTCAAAGAGTGTTTCAGCAAAAATCTTTGGATATTTGTTTGGTGGCAACTAAGACCTTGAATGCCATGAAGTGTTGTTATGGGCTTGCTGCATGGGCCTGAGGGGACGATTGGGCCGACGGTACAGCTCAAGTGCATTAGGCTCAGGCAAGCCCTAATAAAATGGGCTACCCGTGATGTAAGGTCCATTGTTTAGCCGGACTCGGACCACTACAAAGTGTTTTCAAAGGCTATTTGTGCTGTGTTGCGTGTCCATGTCAGTGCTACTTCGATTAAAACATAGTGGAAAACTAGTAATAGCTTGAAGTGAATAAAATGAGTATGGTACTTCCTCGAAATAGAGGACAGGACATGATAACCACTAACATGCAGTTATCTCACTTTTTACGTGAAACAAGCATTAATAAACGTCCCATGGAGGGGAAAACCATGTTACAATTCCTTTTACATGGCGCCTTCATAGTGCTCCGATCCCTTCCTTCTGACAAGTTATTTTCCTATCGTTCACCATGTCCACCGCAGGAGCCAATCTATCACATGGACAAAAAACCACCTAGAGTATTTTGTTTCCTCAAAAAGAGCTGCATTAGCGTCATTTAAGCAGCATTAGCAGCATCCTTTATCAAGTATACGCTCTTTCCTTGACTTCAATTGAAGAAAGGAATTATGTTGAATCATTTGCCCTTCAGATGATCAATTGTCAGCCATTGCAAAGGATATAATCCCGTACAATTGACAAACTGTTGCAGCACCGATATAGTTCATCATGAAGAAAGTGAATTTTAACAAATATTAAAGCTTCAAACACAACTCCGAACCAATTTCAAGGTAAAAAGAAATCCAAACACTTTGCTCGTCAACTATACCAGTGGAAATATAGTTAGACGTATAAGCATGAATCTTCAATGTATATAAACAAGTATCATGTATACATCATCTACAGTTTTAAACCAAAAAATTTGAAGTAATACACATTTGCCCCCAAAAATTAGAAAAATTGCACCGTGCCGGCCTCCGAGAGCGTCGGTGCTTCATCGCAACTTTAAAACAAACTGCCTCCAGGGTTCACATCATTGAAGGACTCCGAATGCAGTTGTCTTAAAGTTGTGTTTGTAAACTTTTTGTTTCCCTTTTTTTGGTTAAAAAAAAAGGACTACTAAAACAAGTCCAGTTTTTTAAGGGCTTCCAAAACCAACCAAACAGAAATTTTCAAGCAAAAAACCAACAAAACATATTCAGAATCCAAAATTCAGACCAATTTCTGACCAAAAGAACACAATCAATGAACCAATGGACCAATAAAAGGTTTAGACGAAGTAGGCCACAATACCTTCCATCAACGATAGCGTCAAAAGTAAAAGACACCAAATGGCAACCTGGGTTCTCCTCGTCCGCTTCAACCCTTATGCTATCCTTATGAACATTCACGTAATTCCTAACCTTCTTAGCACTCTGATGATCCACGTACGGCGGGGGAGGCGGCGGTTGCGGCAGAGGATAAAAACCCTGATTGCCGTAATTCAGATAGTAATTGTACTGACCCGCCATGGGTGCGGGGTAATTGTGGGCGTTGAAGTTAGGGTTTTGAGGGTAGGGGAAAGGGGCGGGCATCATTAGGTTTGGGTTTCGAGGCGGCGCAGGGTAAGGGGCGTTGGCCGCGAAGGCGTAGCTTGGCGGCAGGGACCGCGGCGTCGGTGGCTGTGGCGGCGGCGGCGGCCGATGGGATTGATGGTGACTGCGGGTGTGGGGTCTTCTTCTGGAGCTCCATGAATGGCCCATTTTCTAGAGAGAGAGAGAGAGAAGGAGAAGAAACACGTTGCCGGTTAGGGCGTCTTGTGTTTGTCTTGAAACTCTCTTCTTTTTTTTCTTTTTAGGAATTTTGTTAAATTCTTGATAAAATTTTAAATTATTTATTTATCATAAAGTACTCCAAATAAGGATTAAGATTTTCAAAAATCGTTAGGGACAAAAAAACTTGAAATGGAACAATTTGAATGTCTTTTGGGTACTTCTCCACCTTCGATCTGTTTTTTTATTTTTTAATTCTTCCTATCAAAATGAATGATTAACTTTAAGTATTTTGACAAAATCTATAATAAAAAAAAAATCATTACACACAAAATATATCAAAGGATGTTTAGTTTAGTAATCAAACCATTTTTTGCCCCCCCAAAAAAAACCCATCTTTTGCCTAGTAGTATTATTTATGATAACAAATTTTTGTTTTCTCGGTATTTTCATTCATCTTAATCAAAATACTATTCCAATAAAAATAAAAAGTTTATTTATGATAACTAAAACATAGTAAAACTCATCGTTTTACTTTTAAAATTTCCCGTCAAATATTTTTAAATTAATAATTCTTCCAAAAAGGTGAACTTATAAGTCACCCCAACACAATTTATTTTGCGTGGAAAAACAATGTGTTAGTATTATTGTCTAGAAGCCCACAATAAGTCACAATTAACTTTTGAGATTTTGATTGGGTCAAAAAATGAGACATCGTCAATTAGGCATTTCTTTTCTTGCCCCGTCCGTAACATTTTAATGGTTCTTGAAAATTTTTTATAATCTTGTAAAGTGAAAGTATACAGCACTAGTTTTCCCTTTGCTTAGCACCTAAGAAAACATATAATTGACTTTTTACAGTTTGATTAGCACCTAACTTCTTCATTTCCCTGTGTCTTCAAACTCCGGAATTGACATTTGTAAAACTTGAAATATGGTCATGAGTGGCGAGCAGCCAAATCAGTAGGGATTGGGGTGCTCTAGTGTACCCCATACCATACTAGAGATACATCATTTCTTTCTCCTAGCCGGTATCTTGGACTTGAATAGGATTTAAAATGGTATTATTAGTACTTCGGTTGATCTCAAACATAAGATCTTCAATCTTTTAACCCATGTCAATTTTGTGGGTTTTTTTCCGTTTTAAATTGTTGCTAATTGTCTAGTGATGGTTAGGGCTACAAACAATTTGGTCAAGACTCATGTCTTTATCAAGCCTATCTTGCTAGATTTTGTTGATGTAATGCAATATTACCAATATGTAGCTGTCACAAAAGTTTCTAGGTTAGTTTTTAAGCCTTCAGTAGCTTCAAGTAACCCTCGCGAGTTTGGATATATAATTTCTACAGCGCCTCGCCACCTTTACCGAGGTATTGCGGATTAATCAGCCAATATTATACTCCCTCCGTCACATTTGTTTGTCCACTTTTTACATTTTTTTCCCAAACTAGTAGTTGTCCATTTTCTAAAATTTTCTTTACAAAGAAGTCTTCTTAAAAACACAGTTTTTACCCTTCTTTCTTGATTTGGAATTTAAAGTTTGACATTCGTGGAAAGTCAACTTTTTAGAGTGCAATGACTATGTTCCATCAATAAATTGAATTTGAATATGCATAATTGGCTTCAAAGTTGTTGATCCAAATTGAATTTGGGTCCCTGTGTGCAAAGGCTTCCTCCCCCCTCCCTCAGCTGGAAAACCCTTTGTTTCGAAACTTGGCTTCGCAGTTCTTGATCCATGATGTTGCTTCTACTTTGCTTCCTAGCTTGGAGTATTGCTTGCTCTTTTTATTTTATTTTATTTTCATCACGCATACAAAATCAATATACGTACGTATTTTCTAGAGAAAAAATTGCATCAAGATTTCTCGGGAAAATTGAGTAGGAGGACATAGTATAGGGGTTTATGCCACAATTAGTCCATTTACTTTTTTCCTTGTAGTCTCCAGGACAATTGACACTCAGTCTCTCAAAAATACCCTCCGACGTATCTGTTCATTTTTTGTGTATCTGTTGAAATTTTAATTTTTTTTTATTTTGACCTTTGACTAGCGTTGACCAGCGTCAATTGGTGTATCTGTTCATTTTTGTTGTATCTGTTAATTTTTTATTTTTACCTCTACCATCCAACCACCACTTCTACCACCACCCCACCACGACGCCACCACCACCGCCACCATGCCGCCACAACCTCCGCTTCCACTACCATTCCATTACCACCATGCCACCACCTCCACCACCACCACCACCATGCCACCAAACCCTCCATTTTCACCACCACGACGCCGCCACAACTTCCACCACTCAACCACCACTTCCACCACCACCACCACGATGCCACCACCACCGCCACCATGCCACCACAATCTCCACTTCCACCACCACTTCTACCACGACTCCATCACCACCACCCCACCACATCCACCTCCACCTCCACCTCCACCACCACCACCACCATGCCACCAAAACCTCCACTTTTTTCCTTGTAGTTTCCAAGACAATTGACACTCAGTCTCTCAAAAATACCTTCCGACGTATCTGTTCATTTTTTGTGTATCTGTTGAAATTTTAAATTTTTTTTTATTTTGACCGTTGACTAGCGTTGACCAGCGTCAACTGGTGTATCTGTTCATTTTTGTTGTATCTGTTAATTTTTTATTTTTACTTCTACCACCCAACCACCACTTCTACCACCACCACCACGACGCCACCACTAACGCCACCATGCCGCCACAACCTCCGCTTCCACCACCACTCCATTACCACCATGCCACCACCATGCCACCAAACCTTCCATTTCCACCACCACCACGCTGCCACCACCTCCACCACTCAACCACCACTTCCACCACCACCACCACGACGCCACCACCACCGCAACCATGCCACCACAATCTCCACTTCCACCACCACTTCTACCACGACTCCATCACCACCACGCCACCACATCCACCTCCACCACCACCACCACCATGCCACCACAACCTCCACTTTCACCACCACCTCTACCACCACTCCATCACCACCATGCCACCACTTCCACCATCACCATTACACCACCACCACCACCACCATTCCACCACAACCTCCACTTCCACCATCATCATGCCACCACTACGCCACCACCACCTTCACCACTTCCGCCACCATGCCGCCGCCGCCACCACCATGCCCCCATAACCTACACTTCCACTCCCATCACCACCTCTACCGACACTCCATCACCACCGCCACCACCACCACCACTCAACCACCACTACGCCGCCGCCGCCACCACGACAACCTCCATTTCCACCACCACTACGCCACCGCCACCACTCTATCACCACCACGCCACCACGTTCACCACCACGACGCCACCACCACCACCACCGCCACCACCATGCCACCGCAACCTCCACTTCCACCACCATCTCTACCACCATTCCTCCACCACAACCATCACCACTTCCACCACACCCTCTTCCCCTCAGCACCTCCATAACCATTCCACCACCACCACCACTCCAGTTCTCCAATCATGTCTACCACAACACCACCTCTCCATCGTTACCGTCACCACCACCACTACAACACAAAACAGATACAGATACACCAAAACAAATACAATAGATATACCATAACAGATACACCAACAAAAAATAAATAAATACATATATATATATATATATATATATATATCAACAGCAAATGTACCAAAACAAATACAAATATACCAACAATATCTGTTGGGGTTTGTTCCAGCTTCTCTCTTGCAAAATTGGAAAGAGAAACATATTTTTCGTTTATTTTGGACGGAGGTTAACGGTACGTAGGAGTTTAATTGATGAGTGTTTTTAATACGTAAAGTATTTATATGATATTTCGATAGGGTCAGGTGTTTATGTCTACTACCACCATGACCATGTCTACCACCACCACTCCACAACCACCGCCACCACCACAACAAAGTCTTTTTTTTCTTTTTAAAACAGATACAGATATACCTAATACAGATACACCAAAACAGATATAATAGATATACTGCAACAGGTACACCAACACGCGGATAAAAAAAATAGATACACCAACACAAAACAGATACAGTTGTATCAATAGCAGATGTACCAAAATAGATATAAATATATCAAAATACATACACCAACATAACACAAAACAAATATAAATATACTAATACATCTAAATAGATACACCAACACAAAATATATACAAATATATCAACATCAGATATACCAAAATAAATCCACTTCCACCACCACCACCACCACCACCACCACCACCACCATTTCTACCACCACAACCTCCACTTAAAAATACAAATATATCAACAACAGATACACAAAAAATGAACAGATATACCGGTAAATGTCAACGCCGCTCAACGGTAAAAAAAATAAAAAAAAAATCAACAGATACACAAAAAATGAACAGATACACTGGTCAACATAAGTCAACGCCGGTCAACAGTCAAAAAATACAACCTCTACCATCACAACCTCCACTTAAAAATACAAATATATCAACAACAGATACACAAAAAAATGAACATATATACCGGTCAATGTCAACGCCGCTCAACGGTCAAAAAAATAAAAAAAAACCAACAGATACATAAAAAATGAATAGATACACTGGTCAACGTAAGTCAACGCCGGTCAACAGTCAAAAAAAATAAAAAAACAATAGATATACCAAAAGTGAACAGATACACCAGTCAACGCCGGTCAACGGTCAAAATAAAAAAAAAAAGACATTTTTGTATTAGCCAAACAAGACCCTTGTCTCATTAAAGTCAATTTAAATGAAAAGACATTTTTTTGTGTTAGCCAAATAAGGCCCTTGTCTCATTAAAGGCAATTTGGTCTTTTCATGGACCTTAAACTTCAAAATATTTTCATTAATGGACTTTACACATCACTGAAACTTAAGCTGGACTAATTCTGCTTTGACACCTCTTCTTTTGGACTTTAGACTAATTTGTTGATTAGACTAAGCCCACAAATTAGCTGCTTTTCGCTTCTGTATACTTTTTGATACACGAATAAACCCACAAATTATATGCTTTTCCCTTGCACGCATAAGGAAAAAATATTTGGGGGCTCATTTGTGCCTTTATATTAGGGTTAATTACTTGTTCCCCCCTTTATCTATACACGTTTTTCACTTTACCCCCTCTTACTATAAACGCTACAATCTACCCCCTTTATCTTCCAATTCTTAACACATAAGGCCTGCCGTTAGTCTAGAATCCCAAACTTAGTTAACTATTTTGTTTAAGTATGGATGAATGTAAGGGCAGTGGCTCTGCCATATTTTGCTGGAAACTTGAAAAGTTGGACGTAGTTCGCTAAGGCTTGTGGCCTTATTTTTTGCTGAATTCTGAATTCTCCTGGATGTAATTGACTATGCCAAATTTAGTTAACGTTTTGCTTTAAGGGGTTGTTCGGCTAAATAAGCCGCTTGGCTCTTCTTCTTTTTTTGTCCATATTCAATTTTTTTTTACATTTGTAAATTTTTTGTCAATTTTTTTGGGATTCTTGCTTCTTCATGACAAGAAGAAACTAAAAAAGTAAAAAACTATGATTAAAATCCAATTTTTTAATATAGATGAAAAAATTGGCTTATTTTTGTCTTTATTAAAAAAATTAGGTTTCGATCCTAATTTTTTACTTTTAAGATTCTTCTCGTCATGATGAAGCAATAATTTCCAAAAAATTGATAAAAAACAAACAAATGCGAATTTTTTTTTGAATAATGACAAAAAAATAAGCCAAGTGACTTATTTAACCGAATAACCCCCAAGTATGGATGAATGTAAGGGCAGTGGCTCTACCATATCCTTTGTTAACGGCTGGTCTTATGTGTTAGAAATTGGAAGATAAAGGGTGTAGGTTGTAGCGTTTTATAGTAAGAGGGGGTAAAATGAAAAACTTGTATAGATAAAGGGGGTAATAGTAATTAACCCTTTATATTATTTCGCTTTATGTGTATACTTATTCATATATGTGTGTATTGGTATTAAAGTGTTTGTGCAAAGAAACAATGTTTTAAAAAAGTAGAGAACAAATAGATTGGAGAGATTACATAAAAAATTCCTAGGCAAAATAGGGAGAAAAAAAAACGCTTTTTGGATAACAACTGCATACATGCCCTTGTTGCAATTTATGCTTTCGTTTTCTTAAAAAAAACAAAGCAACATCGGGCAAATATATCAAGTAAATTTATCGGTACAGAGTGTGATGTACAAAAAATATATGGATCATTTGTGTGGGCCTACCTTGGATTTTACGCAAGCAATCGAATCCATTGATTTTGCAGTAAAAGGAGCAATTTTTATACTAGCTATAACTTCTATTCAAAAACTTAGCTCAATTCAATTCAATGCAATACAGTTAAGTTATGATTTATTTATTCAACCTTTTATTCAGAATTCAAACATACGAGTTTTGAATAAAAAGTGAATATAATCAAGCAGTTAATTGTATTCGACTGAGTTATTTTCAAAAGAAATATAGTGTTTAACAATTCTTCTCTGTTAAATGAAAGATTTTGTTTTCCGCATAGATGATTCGAACCGTTCAATAATTTTTTAAAAATCTGAATGGGATCGCGAAAAATCGGCTCAATTCGATATGTATAGGTGCTCGATCCAATATGTATATTTTTTTTTTCAAGAATCCAAAATCGGAATAAAAAAATGGAAGATTAGATCGAGCACTATACATATCGGATTGAACTGATTTTTCTTTGCTCATCTAATTTTTTCTTAAATTATTAATGCATTGTTCTCTTTCATTTTCAAAAAGAATTTTTCAAAAAATTTCTCCTAAATTTCCTTTAGATTCTCTTTACTTCTAACATTTTTTCTCTATCTCTTTTCACTTAAACCAAACAAAGCATAAACGGCTCAAATTATCCGTGGAGAACCCACGCGAGATCCGAGTGAGTCCAGCGTAACCATCGTCATCGGTGGCCTTCCGAGTTTGAAATCGGCTGGCATACGTGCTTTTCTGTACGCGCAAGTATGCACCCCTAGATGGACAGTCTCCTGATAACCTCTCTCTCAGCGTAACAAAAGACGAGCGGCTCCTATCCTCCTCCTTTCCAGCGACTTCTCCAGGTTTCTCTCTCTCTCTCTCTCTCTCTCTCTCTCTCTCTCTCGGCGGTCTCGCCATTAGAAATTGAATAACCGAATGTAATATCTGAGCAATTCAGTTTTTCAAGCAAGATGCAAGCCACGAAGTCCGGTTATACAATATCATTGGATCATCACTGGACAATTTTGTCTCCTTAATGTTTTAAGGATTCTGGTTACAGCTTTAGGGTTTGGATTTGGATTTGGATTATGTTTGACCCAGGTGTCAAAATTGCCTGATCCCCCATCCAGTATGGGCTCATGGGTAAATCAATTGAATTGTTCAATCTTCTTTTATTTCATACGAGTATGATACTATGGAGTTGTTTATGCAATTAGAGTATGTCAGTATGCTGCATAGCGGGTGTACATCCTGTTAGAAAACGAACATTGAAGAAATTTGTGCACGTATGTGCAATTTCAACTACAAAATAAAGTAGTTGGTGCAGCCCTTACGAATGTTGGGTGCATATTCGATTGTCATAGCCAGACCATGGGTGTCCAAATCAACCACATGACACAGATAGTCGGCAAAACAAGATTTCTGAGTTCTTTGCCCAATCCTCTTGTCGTCGAACTTTCAAGGTTCCCACCAACATGACTAGAGAATTGCCATTTCATTGAAGTTTAGAATCATATCCTATATCTCTCTAGCGGTCCCCTACGAGATGGAGTTGGTAACTGAATTTTCATCGTGGTTACACTTACCATATTAATTGACCTAGGTGTCCATGGATAAAATTATCACTTGTGGTAATGTGCACAAAAATTGAATTGGGTCTTTAGGCCTGCCCTCTCTATTGCCATTTGACTTTGATTTGAGGGCATGGTTTCGCAGCAAAACAGGTATAGGGGGGCCACTGTTTTAGTGGTATTCTGAGAGCCGCCACTTTGTGCATATTGCCAAAGGTCAAGTCTGTTTCCAATATTTCCCCGCTCATACCCCCAATGATTGAGGACTACATGGGTTCTGTTGTTGTTGTTGTTGTTATTGTAGAGTACTATTCTTATGTACTTGATTAGAAAAAAGCTTAACACATAAGGTGACTTGTGGACCAAATCCCCCTCCATGGAAAATGGGGCCTGATGACCCGCCAAGGCAGCGTAAAAAGGTTTCCCTCAAAATGCCAGAAAGGCATCCTCTCCCCAGTCCCACACCAATCTATGCATCCCTAAATTTTTCCAAGAAGGCTCATCAATTTATCAATCTCCTACTATTTCTTTGGAGCGATATATGTCCCAGCCGTGTGGCTTTAAATCACGGTCGCTGCTAACGGGTATCGGGAGTATTGGTCAATGTGTAACGAGAATCAGAGACCACAATCATGAATTTTTTTAAAGCACTAGCAAATGATAAAAAAAAAATCATTAATACACATGTTCTAACCTTATTTTTGAAAAAATTGATGTTGTGTTTAGATGAGTTTTTGAGAAATTTTTATGAGAGTAATGATTGGAAGTTATGGTTAATGAGTGGAAAGAGATAGAGAGAAAAATGAGAATAATGATTGGAGATAAGGGTAATGAGTGGATAGTAATAATGGGAAGTGGGGTAATTTGAGTGTTTTTTGAGTTGGAAAAAATTTTCAAATCTTGATCCAAACAAGGCATGAATGTTTTTAAAAATATATGACCAATATTTGACTTTTAGAAGTAGTATTGTAAGTAAGATTGGATCAAAAATCGCATTTTGAGGCAATAAATGCTAAAATTTTCGTAGGGGATGGATTTTCACTGTCTAGCAAACTAGGATTGGTACTATGAAAGATGATTTATACAGTAAGAAAGAGAATACTAATGTCAATTGTTACATTAATCCAAATTTCATAATAATAGTACCATGGTACGCAATTACACATGCATACTACAATGGCACAAGTGCTACCATACCACACTAATTACTAGCACTTAACACGGGAATATGCCAATAACATTAGTTACATTACATTACTACCTCACAAGTACACAACCATCCATTTATCTTCATAAAAAAAATTTAAATTCTAACACATAATGTTGGTATTTGATACTAAGACTAAAAATAGAATTTTCTAAATTTTATTTTTCTAAATTTATTATTAGGCATTGTATTTTAATTTTTTCAATTCTAGTAATAGGTAGCTGAGACTGATATTAGTTATTTCCCTACACACACGCTAAACTAATGTTTTATAGGTATACACCTAATTAGTATACAATACACACACAATAAATTTTCGGATAGTGCTTAAATTTTGGCATAACAAAACCATTTACAGTATAACCAAAACCATTAAATGGCATAACATGTTATGCCATTGTGTGGATTAGGGACATAACCTTTTTATTATTATTATTATATTAGGTCATAATACTTTTTCAAAAATGGCATAACAAACCACTCGAAAGCATAAAACAACCACTTGAAGGCATAACACTTTTTAAAAATGGCATAACATAACCACTTGAAGGCATAACAAAAAACTTTTGAGCGGCATAACCGGTGTCCCCTTTTGGCAGGTAGACACCATAGCATTTCCCTAAATTTTCCAGTACATCTCAATTCCCATTATATACTCCAAAGACTTCAGTGCCGAGCGGGTATATTCTACGTGGTATTCGCTCGGCGCATCTGAGCCGTCCGATACACTTTTGGACGGCTCAGATTGAAACCCTCTCTCTCTTCCCATCGTAACACTTTCTCTCCAAATCTGAGCCGTTCAAATATATAATGGGCGGCTCGGATGCGCGAGCGGACACCACGTGGTACCCGCTCGGCACTGAAATTTTTTCCCCAAAGACAAAACACAGAAGTCACAGAACATAACTCATCGTTCTTGTCCACGAAGAGAAAACCCAGTCGACAGAGAACCCTAACTACCACAACCTCAATCCAACCATTCAAACCCCAAAAAACTCTAATCCTTCACTAAAAACCCTAAATCACATCCTATACATACCAAATCAAACACGTAGAAGAGAGAAAAAAACATACCGAGGAGCCCAAATCGAAGAGGAATGTGAAGGTAAAGCCGAAATCGAAGTTGAAGGTGAAATTGCAGCCTTCTTCTCCCTTATTTTTGCCTAGATCAAAGGTATTTGGTAACATCCAGTTTCTTCTCCCTACATCTCTGTTTTTTGACCTTTTTTTTTTTTTTTTCCCTCTTTCTCCTCTTTATTCTCTTTCTTGTAAGAAATAATTGAAGTATGGTGGTTTGTAAGCCACACAATGTTACAGTTGATTCACATGGAGTCAGAAAAAAGGAGAAAAAAGAGGGCAGGGTGAGATTCTGTCAATTCTGTCTGCTGGTTGCTGTTACACCCTACACCGCGATTCCCGTTGCATAACGGCCGTTAAACCTGTGAATTCCCGGAACACCGTATAACGTTGTCGTAACCGTACTGGACCTCCCAAATACTGTTTTTTTTTTAAGCCATACGCCCAGGCTTTGTAGAAGTAGAATCTATTGATTTGGGCAATGAAATGCCTGGTTTTTGTTTTAGTGTCAAAGCTGGTGCTTGGTTGTAGACTTGTGGGATTCTTTAACTTTTTAGCTCCAGTTTCATTTGGTTTGGATATCCAACGTTTTTGGCTTGAATTTGCTAGACTTGGAAAGACAATTAGACTCTGTTGCAAGTGAAGAAGACTGCAGTCGTCTGATTAGCTACGAATAAATAATGGTAATGCTTCGTAAGAATAAGAATTCACTTGTATGAAATGAAAGAGTTTCACGGGAATTGTTGATGTAAGACGGTTTTAGGACAATTAGAATATTGACGCCTGTTATAAGAATCGTGGTATTTTGGGTGGGGAAATAAGAATATTATTTGGATAAGTGCACTTAGAAGAAGAAAGGAAGAATGAGAAGGAGAAGAGTGTGTGCGAAGGAGAAAGAGAGATAAGAGGTGCTTCACCCTCGCAAGGGTTAGGCGGTTTATGCAAGGAAGGACCGCATGCCAAACCCCAATTACAATGGCCTCAGCCTTGTAAATCTTAATTCATTAATCAACTCTGTCTTGGAAAGAAAGATTACATCCATACTTATAGGCTAAACAATGGCCTTTTGAAATCCTAGAAGTCTAAGCGACATGACCCTAATTAATGAACACATTAACAAGACAATGAATGAACCTAGATATAGATGCATACATCGGACTTACTAACAATTAAATGCAAAGAACTAAATTGTGTTCAATGCATACATTGAACTATGTTACATGTGTTTAATGCACTAGATGAATATTAATGCAAGCACTAAATTCATGATGACCCTTTAACTACCAAACTACCATGGATGACTGTGATCTACAATCCTTGTACAAACCATGCAACTCTTGATTAGAGTCTCTGCAACTACCAAAATACCCCCATCTAGCAATTTATTATTTTTTGTTGTCCTCATCAAATGTCTTGATGGTCAGGTATCATTGAGAAACAAGTAGGAAGAAGTGTTATCAAACGATTTCCTACATGGATTGCATTTTTTTAGAGAGAGTTCTTGGGAACAATTCTCACGCGTAATGGTTCTCGTCTCCGTCATTGTCTTTTCTTTCGACAGTTCCTCTTGTTCTTAGTTTTCATAAATCCAATAAAGATGATACTTACAAGAAAAATAAACCCATTAAAGATGATGAATACCTTGAAAGAACCAAAATGGAAGATCTTATTTGTCAAGTTAACTTCTGTTAATCACAATCAACATGAAATCTGTCATTGATTTTCTTTGACAGTTCTCTCTCTCTCTCTCTCTCTCTCTCTCTCTCTCTGTGGCTATGTATATATGTGCGTCTGCGCGTGCACATGAATAAATATATTCTTAGCTACTCAACTATGGTTATCGGGGTAAAGATTCATTTTTCTTGTGGCAGTTGCCGAGCTTGGATAGCGTGACTCAGAGGGAAAGATACGCAATCATAAATGGGTGATACCCATGATGATATGAAACCCGAGAGAATTGTTTTTGTGACGGTAGGAACAACTAGTTTTGATGCTCTTGTTAAAGCAGTGGACAATACGGAAGTTAAACGGGAATTGTTTGGCAGAGGTTATACCCATCTTCTCATACAAATGGGTCGTGGATCATACATCCCCAGCAAGGTACATTTGAGGTTTGTATGTGAGTTTTACTTTTAATCTCTCTTACATGGACCTCTTTGAAAAGTATAGAAGTACAAGTGTTCGATATTTGACACTTGGTTATGGTATGAGGTGTGCCCTATTATAGTATGACATCCACCTAGAAAGCTTATTTAGTAGAGTTTATCGTGGAGCTATGCTTATACCATCCTAGATTCCTTGCACGCAGCAGTGGCGGAGGGAACTCAAGCCCTGTAGGGGCTCATGACCCCACTAGAATTTTTTGTGCTTTTAGTTTAACGTATAACCTCTTATGTATTTGATCTAAAATTACCAATTCAAGCACGGGTTATGCCGAAGTGAGTTTCGAATTAGTGTGTTAAACTTTATTTTTATTATTTGATAAAACATGGATGTACTTTGAGAACATATCAATCCCATTGAGTTAACATGGTTTTTAGCTTGTTGACAGTCTCGACAAGTTGTAAATATTAGACAGTTCCACTCATCGAATTGCCCTGAAAAAGACCCTCAAAGAGTTTAGACTGATGTCCCACAAGGGGACCGGAGAGGATCCTAATCTTTTTCTATATATCCGTGAAGAAAATACTTAAAAAGAATCAAATTTTATGTCAAAAACTCCTGAAAATGAGATGAAATTTTGCTCATAACGAAGTAACGAGTGTTTAATTGTGCCCCCACTCATAGATGTCAAAGGCAAAAGGTGCAAATTCCTATTGGGCCCGAGGTGAGCTCGCCTTGCGCCTTTTTGCAGCAAGGCGCGCCTATGCAGAAAAAATAGGAAAAATAGCGTGCACTAATATTTCAAATAATAAGCACTAAGCCAATGAGTTTTAGAAAGCATACCATCCAAAAGATACATAAAAACGCCCATCAAATGTCAAATAGTCACTGATCTTGCATTTGTGTATGTTGACTGTGTGTGATAGAAAATAAAGTTCATTCTAAAAACTTAAAAAAAAAAAAAAAAAAATCCTTTTCCTATTCAGATGTAGGTTGACTGTGTGTTGTGGATATGTAGTTTATGTGCTCACAATTATGAATATATACACCTAAGTATGTAGAGAGAGAGAAGAGGGGAGAATACCTTGACACCCCCCGCCTCCCTCCACCCCCCCCCCCCCCCCCCCCCCCCCCCAACAACAACTGTTGATGAGGAGAGACGACTCAGACGAGAGAGAGAGAAAGAGAGAGAGAACTAAGAGAGATGATCGTGATGAGGGACAGAGGAGAGACCATCGAACTGCTCACTGAAGTTCTCTAAAGTTGGCTGATCGATGAGAGGAGTCAAGAGAGAGATCGATGAGAGAAACGATGAGAGACCCTTTTGTTCGTTTCAGATCGACAGCAAAAAGGTAATCTTAACCTACACAACCATAATCCTAGGGCTGTGATCGAATTTGAAAAAAGTGCGCCTTTTCGCGCCTCGTCACCTTGGTCGCTTCTTGTTCCTAGGCTGCGCCTTATTAATGTCGCATTGCCTGGGGTAATACAAGGTGTGGGGGTGCGGCTCGCCTCACCTTGCACCTGGGCGCGCCTTTGACAACTATGCCCCCACTGCCACCAATTCCTGGCTACGCCACTGCTTGCACACATGAAATTATGTGATTTTTTACCATATACAATGGGTTCACGATGAATCTGACACATACGCCGCACCCAACACCCGTATATGACTCCATGTGACAGAGCTTTTAATTGGCCCATATCACCTTGCGTGGGATTTAACATCTTTAGTGTTTTTTGTGCATGGGCGTGTGTAATTTTGAGATTCTCATTGTCCAGGTTATTTCCTTTTTATTATTTCTGTGAGTTGTGACGCTGTGAAGTCCTTCTTTAGCTTGTTGCTCTTATCCTGCTTATGTTCCGAGCTAAGTTCAAGATTAGACTGACCTGGGTTTTCTCCTACCAGTAAAAGTTGGATACATTAAAACACAAATCAAAATTGACTACTAGCAAGGTTTAGAATGTACAGACTGTTGTGTTCTTCTGGATTGATGAATTTGGAATTAGTTTGATTTGTATTTTGAGGACTTCTGCTTAGATTTGGATGAGAGAAGAGAACAGATTGATTTGAGAGATATATTCAGTATTTGTTTAATAAGATTGTGAAGGGAGTTATTTGTTTAATAAGATCTTGTCAAAATTGAATACTAGCAAAGTGTCTTCTGAAGACTGAAAGAAATGGTACGAAAGTGCATGTCCGCTGATAATAATGGGAGTTAATAAGATCTGTGTCAAAATTGAATACTACCAAGGTGTCTTCTGAAGACTGAAAGAAATGGTACGAAAGTGCATGTGCGCCTATTATAATGGGAGTTATTCGCCCCTTGCATTTCAGCATCCCCAACTGGCCTGCTGATAATTCTACGAAAGGCCTCTTCTGAAGACTGAAAGAAATAGAATGTCCGAATGTGTGCTGATTATATCTTTTACTCTTAACTGTCTGAAACCTACGCTATTCCACTTGACTAATTGTGCACTCATATCACCAAAAACTTACACCACCAGTATTATCTGTTTGCTTGAGTTCTCTTAGGCTGTTATTTAACTTTTGCATTGGCTGATCTTGGAATAATACAAACTAAAACACAAGAGACTTTCAATTTGTACACTTACCATCTGTGCACTAACTATTCTGTGCCTTCATTTTGCTACAGTATTTTGTGTTCTGCACAAGTTAAAGTGCATGTTTTTTGTATCTAGGCATTGTGAAGGGGAGGGAGAAATGAGAACTGTATTTGCTCTTATTTACTTTTTTCGTTTATTTATTTATTTTCACTATTAAGGAAGCATTACCCCGTCTAATAAGATTCATGAAAGTTTTATTTGATTAAGTTGGTTTGAATTTCATGATAGATCTTGGATCTTTTGCATATGCTAAAAGGCCCTTTCTGTTATTTTGGTTAAGCAATTTTCTAGCCTGGAGAGAATTACTTTTGAAGATTGGCATGTAATACGTTACATACAGATGAACTTAAATGAGGATTTTCTTTTCCCCATGTAGAAATTTCCTTTTCTTCATTTAAGTTCTCAATATCATCTTTGGTTCATTAAGACAAATTCCCATGAATGCAGTCTAGTGGAGAAGATGGGTGCCTGGCTGTAGACTACTTTACATTTTCGTCTAGCATTGCAGACAATTTGAGATCTGCATCTCTTGTTATTAGTCATGCAGGTATGTGTCATGGTGTGTTCAATTCCTTATATCGAATTATTCAGAATCTGGCTGTTATTAATCCGTGCCTTGAACTTGTTTTATCCATCCCAAAGGGAATAAATAGCATAGGGCGCAAAAATGTGTACATTGTTGCCTCAAAACTTCACAGAGTTGGGGATGTTAAAATAATTGGCCAAGTCACAGATTCATACCCTTCGGGTTTGGGTCTTGACAAATTTATTATAGTAAATATTGAGAATATTAAGGAAGGAGAATTATATTATTTAATAATTCATATTCAAAAACATATATGCAACTGTTAAATTTAGGTAGACAATAAAAAAGGAAATATGGGCCCTACAAGAAGTGCATAAAGGCAACCAACTAATTTGTTGCATTATTTTTTATCCACTATTCTTGTCCACCCATATCAACTATCAAACAAACCAAAGCATAAGCTAATCTACTCTTACTAAGAAAACTAAACAAACCTCTTCTCAGCTAATCCCTCCTTCTTACCTAATCCCTCTTATGCCATGCCCCCCTATTCCTTATCCCCCAAATTCTTATCCGTCCGACAAACGGTTCGTAAGTATAATGTGGCCTATTACGGGTCGTTTGACGACCAAATTAGTTTTGGGTGGATATAGTAGTGGGGAGATATGATAAAGGGCGGATATATAGATACACACACACATAAAAAAAGGGGCGGATATCTAGTAAATATATATAATATATATGTATAAAAGAGCGGATATGCTTTTTGTAAGATGATAATATAATCTACATATAATGATTTGACTGGCTATAAAATTCCAAAAGGAAGTGTAAAGGGTTTTGGATTCGATAAACAGCATCACATCAATCAACCAATGCATACTCTATACATTGCGTGTATATATAAATATGTAGGGGCCCAAATATAAATTTGGGTTGCAGTCCTGGAATTTGGAATTATATGTGATGTTGCTCGAGAAGAAAAATGTGGGTCTAGGCTGCTGTGAAAATCGAAAGTGTTCTTCATTCACATAAAAATAATTACAGTAATAGATGACGACTGGATTGTCAAGCATGGGATTAATAAATAATGTAATAAGCTACTTGGTTGCTTTTATGTAATTCTTGTTGTCAAAATACGAATTATTAAATAATATATTTCTCTTTCCTTAATATTATCAATAATATATTTCTCTTTCCTTAATATTATCAATATTCACTAGAATAAATTTTTCACGACCCAAACTGAAGCCGAAGGGTATGAAAAAGTGACATGGCCAATGATTTTAGAATCACCAAAGATTCATACCCACTGGGAAAAAACTGAAAGGCATGCAAGTATTTAGAAACATTTGGTTTTGAGTGGTTTGACTATGTGTCAGTGTGTTTTGCTGGAAAGTGGAAACAATTTACTTCATTTCTGCACTAGCATTTTATATGGTAATGCTCCATGAAATGGAGATTTTCGGCCTGTTTGGTGGATAAGAAATGAAATTTAGTTCGTGGGGAATGTTTTGTGCTTGAATGATTGCTGGCATCTCTAACATAACTAATGTGGCGTCTTTGCTATTCAGATATACGAGGAGATATATAGTGGTTTAAAGATTCCCTTAGGAGAGCTGTTCCAGTATGTGGATCCTGGAATTCTAAAGCTAAAAGATGAATAAATCTTGGAATTGTTTATCTTCTCTTTGGTCGCATCTAAAGATGTTACGGGTCTTCTTGAATTTCTCCTATCTCTTAGTTTTACTCGTAGGGTCTCTTCAACTCATATTTGTTAGTCACCCAATTGCTTATGCTATTTGCTCCATATTTTACCCTAGATAACAAAGCCCATTTCCTCCTGAATTGGCCTTTTTGAAATTTGTGGAGAACTCTTTCATTCCAAAACATATTTCGCTTATCTACCATCATTGTTAACATTTCTGAGTATTTCAGATTTGTATATGTCTACCATTTTCCAAAATGAAGCTCTAATTTATCCAAATCAGAACTAGTTTAGCCAGTTTCTGCCGGCCTTGTAGCCCAATTTCTCTTTGAGAAAATGAAAACAAAAGGGACAAGAAACATTGATGCAAAACAATGCTGAAGTTTTTTTTATGGTTTTTTGACTTCTACCCAGTGGAACTGTCTTTTAAGGTGTGAATGAATCCATGATGTAGAGCCAAGAATTAAACCTGCGTTCTATCTTGGATACTTGTTTTCTGTGCTTCTAAGAGAATTGGAAAAAAAATTAGTAACCAGAATTATTATTCTTTCCACTCCCAATCAAGTTTATTGTCTTCCAACTTCTTGTAGTAATGCCTATCGATCCTGGTGTTTCAAGGTAGTGTAGGGATGAGTTTCTAATCTAGCATGTGAACTCAGAGAGTAGAGAAGAAGAAAATAAGGAAAAAAGGTTGGGGTACCTTGGAGACTGAATTCTACCGCAATGCAGGTTCAGGAAGCATATTTGAGACGCTGCGGCTGTGTAAGCCTTTAATTGTGGTAGTGAATGAGGATTTGATGGACAATCATCAAAGCGAGTTAGCAGAAGAACTAGCTGACAGGAAGCATTTGTTTTGTGCCTCCCCTCAAACGCTCTTGCACACAATCACTAGTATGAGCTTGGAGAGTCTCATTCCATACCATCCGGGTGATGCCAAACCAGTTGCCAAACTGATAAACCAGTTCCTGGGGTTTCCAGATGATTGACCAAGCTGCTGAATTGAGTTACACATGGGTATGTTATTTTGCTCTTGCATGTTTTACTGGGGTCAATAAACTCTACTTCTTAACCTTGATGTTGTAAGTTGCATGATCTAATCTAAGTGCAATCGTGTTGTGCGGACAATGTCCAGGTGGTTTGTATGCTATTTGGCCCTCCTACTTCCATTAGTTGGGACCAAATTGTGTGGTTCGAAACTGTTGAGGCATGTGCTTTCTGGAGCATGGGTTGTCAAGGAGGATTAACCACTTGAATTTTCTGAAAGTTCATGATTTGCTAGTTACTTTTTTTTTAAGATAATCACGCGATTATAAGCATTCACCCCTCAAATTATAGAAGCTCACAAATTATAATCATTCGCTCCTCACTTAAGAAGCATTGGCATGTGAATGCAATATTCTCGAGCTTCCGATCACTAAGTTAAATGCCCATTTCATTACTCCCTACGCTGCTACGCACCCTACTTGTAAAAGTCATTTTCCACCAATATACTGTCTCATTATTGTACAACGAAAAGGATTTGAGATTATCCAATTTTGCTTACAACTGAGTGTCCATGACCATCAATAACTGGTTTTGTGAGCACAAATTTGTGCAGAAGCGTCCAATTTTTTCCTGATAGAAAGACAAAGACAGTGGATGCGTTCCACACAATTTAACGGAGTATAATAAGCTGCCTTTTACATGTGAATTTATGCATTGATTCTGTCTCTTGTTTTCAATCAGTTGGATTGCAGGAGTTTCAAGCAGCAGCGTTCTCAATGGGTTCTAGACAATCTCTCTCAAGGGCAAAGGGCTTAGGGCTTTGGCTAATTTTGCAGCATTCTCAAGAGTTCGTTCTGAAGTCAATATTTACTTCCTATTGGATACAGATGCGAAGCAGCCTCTTCTATTTGCAATTGTGGTGCAGCAGTTGAAGGGCTTTGTTTCAGTTTATTGACAGCTGTGTTTTTGCTCATTTGAGTTTGTATTTTGTCTAATCTGCTGTGTTTGAACTTTTTTTTTTACCCTATATATACATGCTCTCATGTTCCAAAAAAAGTAAAGGAAAAAAAGGATGTCGGAGAGAGAGAGAGAGCCAAATAAAACCGCACCGGTTTCAAATTTTGTTTGGTTCCAGATTTTAATCTGAAAAGTTTTTATACATCTGCATCAAAATCAAACCCGAATTGTAATATATACTAACATAAATACCTTATATGTACACACATAAAAATTGGATTCAAGAAACAACCGAAACGATACTATTCAGGTACAGTTGCAGTCTAGGTGATAGAAAACCCGTTGGGTTTCGTTTGGTTAGGTTTTTGTTGCAAAATTCAGGTCCCGTTTGAAACCAAGCCCAACCGGCCCTTAGCTATACCTAACATAATACACTCCATATTAAAAAAAAAAACATAATACACTCATTCCTTGGGAAGGAGATGACCAATGACAAAAGTAATTTCCTTAATTATACAATCAGAGTGCAAATTGGTCTTCTCTCTGCTGCTATGGGAATACCTAATAAGATGCAGTAATGTGCTGGATACACGGAACATGGGTGATGAACATTGAGGATGGTGAAAATCATCACCTATTTTTCAGTTTACACTTGTAAACGCTGCTCGTCTACAAGATCTATTTTTCATACATCTTTCCAAACAACAGAATCTATAATCTAACCAAAAAAAAAAAAGAAACAAAAAAAAATCCATCTGAAACCTGGATCAGCTTCCAGCCTCACTGCAACTCCTATTCTACCCCTGTTCTTCCACAGCGCTACTGGATTCTTCAATCTTCTCCTGTACTGAATTATTGTTCTTTTTACCGATTTTATCTGAATACTTGGCAAAAGCAGCTGATAGGGCTGATTTAATGGTTGTTTCGGTTTCTTTCTTTGTACGCTTCTTTGCGTCTTCCTCTTTCTCACCTTCATTTTCTTCACTGGCTGGGCAAGGTTCAAAATTGTTATGCGTAGAGGTTTCTGGGATGGAAAGATTCTTGGGAACTACACGCTTGAAGGGTTCATGAAATGTATCGTATAAGCGCTTTACCTGATCCATCATCAGAGCAAAGCTCATTAACTCTCAACTCTTTACACCTTAAAACTCATAAATCAATTTTCACATCAAACCAGTTGTTTAGTCATCAAAACATCTAATGTGGATAAGTCTCCTAGGTTCGTCACTCCATCCCAAGATTCCTTTAAACAAAAGCAAAATGCCCTTCATATAAGAGGAATGCCGAAGAGTTGAAAACACGGATGGTGCTTGAAAACTGGATATTATAAAAGAGAACGATTTAACATAGCAGAATCAAACCTTGCGCTCTCCAATGCCAGGACAGCGAGCTAGATCTTCCATGGATGCATCCATGATATTAGAAAGAGTCTGAAAGCATCAGATAATTAATCCCAAAGAACAGAAAACTATGGATGTAACCAATAGCTTGTTGTACGCATAAGCATACCCCGAACGTGGATCCGAGGGTGACCACATCAGTCTTGTTAACATGCCGAACAGTTGTCAGTGCATGATTTAACTACAAGCAAAGAGATGCTCAATCAACGCAAAAAGCTGCTAATGTGAAGGAACAAACTTTCTTGATTTATGTGTTAAAAGTACATGATAATAGCCCCTGGATCGTCTCTAACTTCTCAATAACATACCATAATCACAGGACCAAAGATCTGGATGAGATACACACCCGTGATAAGTAGTCAGTATCCATTTGCCCCTGGATAATGTCTGCCGGCTTGTTTTCATAGACTTTTATAGTTTCCAAGTAGCGACCACACTCCTCCAAGCTAGAACAAAGAAACAAACTAGTTTTATTCTACATCCAAAAACAATTTCAAGACATTCATTAGGTAGTTATCTTTGCAAGTGCATTTTTATTTTATTAGTAAAGTTCAAGTGGCACTTGCAATAACATGCAGAATAATTGGATGATATACAGAGCAAATCCAATGCAATCAGAAGTTTCTCTAGTCTTCTCAAATAGCGCAGCAGAATGATTGGAGTTGCATAGACTTCTAACAGCATTTTCCCTTCTTATTGTTTTAGTCATTTTTTGTTCTAGAAAAAAGAAAAAGTTAGAGGGGCGGAGAGCTAGGTTGAGAATTTGGGAGTGGCAGTAGTAGAAGGGCATTGTGCACTCTCTGAGGCTCTCTCAATGCCTTTCTTCACATATTGAAGGATTTCATTTTTTTTATCCTTGTGATGAATGAAATTTAAAAAAAGACTAACAAATAGAAAATAGTTTGCATAATCCCATGTGCACTAGAAAAGATACCTCCAGCCACATAAAAGGGTACAATCATGAAGTAGTGCTGTTTTCGTAACTTCAAGCAAAGGCTTCACCACATCCTCCTGGAATAAATAAGGAAGGGGGCAATCAGATCCCCCAAATTACAGGAAAAGTCGCAAATGAAATAGCAAATGCAAATTGACTGCAAGAAATGCATACTCTGAAAAGAATAAAAAATGTTTGAATGAAAAAGCCACCAAGAGCCATGAAGAAGTCATTTAATGAAGAGGCTTACAACATCAACGTGGCACAAAACAACGCGAAGCTTGAAGTTCTTCGGCAATTCCCTAATTCGATAATAGAGGTAATCTGGATGAAGTAGATGATACCTAAGACTGCATGTGAATCTACATCAGTAAATTAGGTAGGCAAAGTTCAACAAAATAATTGCCACTGTTCACAAAATATTGGATAATAAGTCAGAGTTTGTAAATATAGAATCCAAAATCCAATCGCGGTTGTAAGCTGCACAAGCAAACGCTAAAAAGCAGTACCTTTTTTATGTCACTGCCTGCATTGTTGGAGACATACACGAAAACTTAGTCCCTCTCATAAAGACGAAAAATAATGTAGTGCCACCTACCCTTACATCGCAGCATAAATGGATGAAGCCACATAGATCAAGAGTTTAAAAAATTTTACACCAGAGATTGGTATGCTATTGAAGACACTACCACCCCAAACCTCAGTAGCACGAGGTGGGAGAGGGTGAAGGTGTGGGGGAGCAGAGGCATCTAGAAGCTCCTAAGGTTGGGAGCGCCTAAAGAGCGTATATAAGATTATATATAAATACGCAGATAAAATATTTTTAAATACTTAACCATTGAAGGCAAAGTGATACTTATTAAGAATTTTCCCGATCTTAAAGGGTAATTATTTGTAGTTGACATTTTTAATATGCAAAACTTCTTGACTCATATGATTTTGATATTCTTATTTCCACAATGGCATAACTCTTAAAAGTAAGAGATTAACTGCCTTAATGTCCCGATTAGCTCACATCTTAGACAAGAGCGAGCTCCCGTCTTGAGAGGAGTGAGCTCATGTTAAGCTCCCATATTGGGAGCATCTATTTTAGAAGGATCCTACTACCAAGCCCCAAACATGCAGCCGGAAACTGGACCACTTCGATACAGAGAAAAGAAAAGAGATTTCATTTGACCATATCCTGACATAAGAAGTGTAGAACTTTATGCCAAATCAATAACTTAGGAATTCCAAAGTGCTCATACACATGGATATAGCAAAATGTTTAGATCTCAGGTACAATTTACGATTGCAGCTGAAAACTGGACCACTTCGATACAGAGAAAAGGAAAGAGATTTCATTTGACCATATCCTGACATAAGAAGTGCAGAACTTTATGCCAAATCAATAACTTAGGAGTTCCAAAGTGCTCATACACATGGATATAGCAAAATGTTTAGATCTCAGGTATTCTAGGGTAGCATATGGTGTTTAGTAGATGCGATTAAACATTTCCTGCATAAATATGGGACTTCTAGCATTGATACTTGAAGTTCTTTCAAAAGTTGTTGGCATTGAAATCCCAAGTCCAAGGACATGTGTATATAGTAAAATATTATTTTCTAAACCTACTTTCACGTTTCTAGGGTAATAAACGGTGTTTAATAGAAGCAATTGAACATTTGTGCACAAGTATGGGAGCTCTAGCATTGTTGCATGGTGAAATCCAACAACTAAATATGCTTGTTATGTGGACATCTGCCCAGTCATGTAATACTAATCCCCTAGTAGTGCCCTAGACACCTGGGTACGTCCTACACATCAAAGAGTCCATGAAACATAGCTAGTCACAAGTCATTTCTGATAATGGCCCCAGACCCGTGTTTTGGTTTTTCCTTTGAAGGACCGGATTACCTGGTATGAACATTGGATACCAGGTATTAACCAAAACTCAACAAGCCTTAGCTAAGTTGGATCAGCCACTTGATCCATTCTCATTAGTTGATTGGATTGTAAGTTTAAATGTTTAACACAATTTGATCAGCTACTATAAGAGCCATAGTCAGACTCAGGCGGAGCATCATTAAACTAGCATTTTGGGAAAACTCGAGGAAGTAAATAAGATAGGTGTAGTTTGACACAAAACCAAGTCAAAAAATGCATTCCACAACCCTAGACAAAAGATATGCACTTATCAACAAAAGAAAGAGAAACAAATGAAGAGCAATATGGAATTGCGAAAAGCATTGCACTAGAAGTTGATCAAAGAAAATCAAGAAGAGTTTGATAGGAGGTAAAGAATTTAAAACCTCAGATAAAGAGCACATGTACTCTGCCCCAACGTGTAGTCACAAACAACATCTGCAAAAGCCCACCTCACATTCCTAATATGTTTTAGCAGTGGATTTCCCTTCTGAATGAAAAGAAAGGAAACATCAGATTAGGTGGCTGAATAAAGCCACTTCACAAGGTACTCGGGTAAGTGAATTTTCCATCTCATGTGTTTTCCATGGACAGAAGTAAACCGACCTGAACATGCACCTTATTGCCTTCTAACTTTTCTACTTTTAGTTTTCACCCAAAGCTCCATTTGATTAGGCAAAGGGTCGTAGAAAGTAAAAGAATTTTTGTCAAACTGAACTTAACAAGCAAGGGCAAAATTGTAGAAATGGAACCGTGTAATGGCTATTCGGTAGATTTATTGTTTCCTGCAAAAAACACAACTCTCCCATGAAAGTTGGTCTCTACAACTCAAATTTCCCAGTTCATCACTCTACCTAATTTTAACCCCTCTATTGCTGACATAGAAATAAGGTTAATTAAGACAACTAGAATTTTTATAACCTAACTCAAATGCTATTCAAGAGTAATCCAATACAACTTTCGTGTTACGTTTTGGATGAATGTTCTACCTACTTCATCCGTAGCTTGTCTAACTGGTAAACTAGCTTGCTTTCAATGGTTTCCGCAGATCACTCTTTCAGTTGCGGACTTGGTCAATAGGGATAGGGATCAAAGAATCTTTCAGTTCACAAGTCAGGGCGACTAGAACTATTTCATATTGACCGGAGGAAAGAGAAGTTGTCAGTGGTTCCGAGTTCTTTTCGTCTTTTTTTCCACCCACTTTACTCTCCAGTACTGGTGCCTTCCAACCTTTTGTTCTTTCCACGAAAGAGAGCCATAGTATGAAGGCCATTCAATTTCAATGTTCTCGAGGAATTCTTCCACTCTCTCTCTTCCCTACCCTTTTTCAGAAGCCATCCTAAAGTCTGTAACACCCAATTTTCTCATAAGACCATAACAATTTGTAATGGACCCTCGACATTTATGAATCAGACACATGACGCTTACAGCCATTGGTCTTGGGCAAATAGCCCCTTTGGATTGCAAGTAAACATGGGAAAACAAACGAAAGGAGAATTCTATCACATGTTTGGATAACTAAAAGAGGTGAGAAATGAAGAAAAAGGAGTTTTGATGTTCCATTTTCATTTCCGACCAACTCCACCAATTTGGTGAGAACTCTCCAATCACAACCCTCTCTTTTCTCAAAATCCAAAGGGCTTGTGAGTGCCATTATTGAGCTTGTGGGTTATTATGCCTCATTCCTGAATCCTCAAGTAAAATACTTAATCATGAGGAGTCTGAGGCACGAATGAAATGCCTGCATGCCCCAATTTTCCCTTAACATACCAAAAAATTTCAGCTAACTTAACAAAACAAAGGGAATTCCCATATTTCTATTTATCAACTAGCTAGTTGGTTACATGCCTACCACAACCTTTTTCCGACACCATCCTGTTCAATCGACTACGCACAGAAGTGAAAGACAATACCATATTAAGACCAACAAAGAAATGCTAGCTACAAAAAACAAAAACAACAAGAAAGCGAAACAGAACTAGCTAACCAAGTTGTCCATTCTTCTGATCGTACTAACCAATTATCCATTTTTACATAATGGCAGAAATTTGTTTAAAAAACCTACCAATAAACAACTTATACTATATCTTCATTCCCAACAAAAATAACGAACTGCCTTAGCTATGAATTTACTCATTTATTACAACCCACCTGTCTATGACTAACAAGAATAGCATTACGGTTATTAGCAATTTGTGTAGCCGTTAACGACGAAGCAACAGCAGACGAAGATGAAGACGGGACCCCCTGCTCATTCCCTAACGGCCTGAGAAAGAGAGAACAAAATTCAAATTACAATATCCACATAAATAAATACTCCCTCCATTAACCTCAAGGGATTGGCCTGGTGGTGGTCTTAACCTAGGACTTAAGGGTTTGCTCCCTCCTAAGGTCAGGTTCGATTCTCTTTGTCAGCAACTCTTAAGCCACCTCACCCCGCGTAAACGTGTGAAACGGAAACAGCTATGGGAAAAACTTCCTTCCATCCCAAATTGTTTACCCCTACGAGCTGTGTAATTTCTAGATTAAAAAAAGAAAAGAACAAGAAAGCACTTCAGTGCATAATTTTTTGGATTTCTTTGCATCAAATAAAATAAAATAGTTTCACGAGTTCTTTCATTTGGTGCGAAGAAATTCAAATCCACTTTGAAGTACATTAATTTGCACGAATTTTAGACGGAGGAAGATATCAACCAAAGCCAAAAAAAAAAAAGTATCTAAAAGCGAAGCGAAAACCTAGAAGAAGAGGAGGCGGCGGCGGAAGTGTGAGAGGGTTGGGGAGCGGCGGTGGACGGCGGCGGAGCGGGAGGAGGGGAGTAAAATTCGGAGTTTTTGATGAAATTGAAGGCTTGGGAGAAGGAAGGGGAAGGGGTGAAGAGAGAGGGAGTGGGTTGGGATTGCGTGGGGTTGATGACTTGTTGGTACGATGGTATCTCTATTACGAACGAACTCGAACTCGAACTCTTCTTCTCCGATTGATATTGGCGACGATCCTCTTCAGCTCCTTCTCGATCGCCGTCTTCGTCCTCCATTTCTCTCTCTCCTGGATTTCGTTTTGGTTGCACAAATTTGAAAACTGTTTCAGAGAGCACCATCACATTCTAAACTCATTTATCTCTACGCTACACATTGACTCTCTCATTACAAATTAAAATTAGGGTACTAAACGAACCAAGCTATTCGAGTATGAACGCATGTTTGATTAAAAGCTTGTTTGAGATTGAGTTGTTACATAACTAAACAAATCTTCAACATTTTTCTGAAACTGATTAAGATTTCAAGCCAAATTTGAATAAGTTACCATTTGGTTCATTCGGCTTATTATGTATAAAAATATCCAAGTTATTTTAGATCGACTCGTATTTGACTTTATTAAAGCTCGTTTTTGAGATTAACTAATCTCATAAACGAGTTAAGCTTGAACATATTTTGAAGTTCGTTAAGTTATCAAACCAGCTGCACCAGCTACATGCTTTACTCGTTTGGCTCTTACTTCCTTGTAATAACCTCAAATTTGAGTTATTAGTAGTAACAAGACTCCCCTCGCGGTTAGCAACAAGGCTGCAAGAGCCCTTGCCCAACGACCGTACGTAAAAGTGGCAATAACAGGAATCCCCGAGCAAACACCACGCCTTGTAAATGATACGGCTGCCCCCCCCCCCTCGAACGCTTAACGGCTTGAGTGGTCCATGACGTATCACGAGGACAACAGGTGCTGATTGTCATTGTGCCGGCAAACAGTAATCACACACAACAAAGAAAAAACATGTGGTCAGGGGAACAAGGATCGGAAGAAGAGGCGGCTATATGGAATCGGCAACACAACACAATCGGATGCCGTGGTTTAAATTTGCTTGGTGGAAGGCGAAAACATGAAGTAAGACGCGACAGACTCCATCGCAGGGTCTTTTTGCCACGAGAAAAGCAGCCAACCGTGCTTTGAAGCGCGGATTTTGGGGACATTATTACGGCAGGCGTATATCTTGCCCCATAACTTGATCCACAGAATAGGGCTGCTTGTGGTGTGATGCCATGGGGTCATCAAGCATGGCATCATGCCAGTGGTAGTCCAGTAGCCACGGGAGTTTTTCAACATTATCATCATGAATTGGTGGAGGAAGCTAGCCTTCCCCAATTCTTACAAATTAACGGACTGGAAACGGATTCGATTGAAAGAAGAGAGGCGGGAAACAACCTCCGACGCGAGTATTTCCGGTGCAAGGTCCGACCAAGGCCAGATCGAGCTCGCGATGGAGTTCGGGCCGAGTTCTCTGATGACTAACCACGAACTTAATTGTCGTGGTTCTTCTTCTGAGAGTAGAGTGTTACAGCGTTTCGTTTGTTTTTTTACGAGCTTTCAGACTTTTAGCCATTGATACAATGAGATACTCGTGCACACAGAACTGCTTCCTTTTGTTTTTTTTAGTTGTTTTTGGAGCCATGCCCATAAACCTCTACCCCACGAATTGGAGATGAAATCCTACAAAAGCTTCTTACTAATCACGCGCCTTGTTTACTTTTAGGGCCTTGGATGCGTGAAAATTGAGGTTGAATCCGAAGCGTAAAGAAGCTACTAGTATAAAATTAACTAGGGCTTTTACAAAAGGAGAGAGAGGGAGAGAGGAGAAATTTTTCAATGCCACATCCTAGCCGTCCAATTCGGTTTTGGACGGTTCGAATTGGAGAGAAAAAGAGGAGAGTGGTTGGATGAGAGGAGAGAGAGTTTCAATCTGGCCGTCTAACACAATTTTGAAGGGCCCAGATGCATTGCTTGGGCATCATGTGGGTATGACCACGGAATACCCACCTGGCACCCAAAAAATTCTCGAGAGAGAGAAAGAGGAGGTTGCTTGGCATGCCTCTGAAAGTATGAGGCCCGTTCCACTTTCCCTTTTAAAAAAATAAGTAGTTATTCCTGCTTTACGGAATTCTATGGGTGGTCTTGGCCTCCGCAATCTCTACCTTATGCAAAGAGCAATCCAGGCTAGTAGCTATTCTGCAAGCAATTAAAATGGTCTTTAAACTCAAGTTCACAACATTAGCACGGAAGCAATTATGCTCGGAAGGACCTATATTTTGGTTCTAAAATTGCCTGTATTTTCATGGTGGAATACCATTTAGCAGTGGCGTAGCCAAGATTTGGGTTGAATGGGGGCACCATATATATACCATTAGGTTAGGGAAATTTTATTTTCTTTGGGCAAGATGCAATCAAGTGAAATGCATTTTGTATGTCTATAAGTAAATTTAGCTCAAAATCAACCAAATGAATGAAATTTTAAGAGTAAATATATTAAAACTCTTACTAATATTATAAATCACCATAGTAAACCATTATACACTAACCAAGAGAACCTTAAGCTATGTAAGTGTGAAAATGAAAAAAAAAAAAGAAGAATCAATCAAACAACTAGATAGATGAAAATTCATAGTGAAAACTGAAAACCAGTACTCATCAATGGCTAAAAAATAACATATGCATTAATACGTGGAACAGCTTTGTAGAGCAGTGCTTGAATAAAGGGAAAGAAAACAAGAGGCATTCCTCTTGCATAAGAGACATATAGTAGTATATAACAAAAGGGGTAAACTAGAATAGTTCCTAAATATTGTAGGCCAATCTGTAATTATGGAAAGTAGAGTGGGGCACATGCTGACATGCCCCCACTGGTCTTCATGTAAATCCACCACTGCCATTTAGGAACGGAAGGAGAGCAACTCAATAACACAACTTTTTGAGCCTTTGGGAAGCTTGTTCAATTGCCTGCTGAGCTTTTGCTGATCTTGTGTGTAACAACGCAACATCAACCTTTCCAAAACTGTTGCATTTTTTAACAAAAACCTTAGAAACCACATCTTTGCATCATCCTCATCAAAATATGCAATACCAACAGTTTTGAGGGAAGATGTGAAACAAGAAGGTACTCTTCCCAATGTATAACCATCCTCGTCACGGTCGTAGAAGCCCTAAAAGAATTAGATGAAACCAAAATAATCAGTGTCCATGAGTATCAAAAAAAAATCATGAGGACAGGAATAAGGTAGAAGATTAGAATGAATTGCCTCCGGTATATGGACCGGGTTGGGCTGTGTTGTCCGGGGCCAACGACTGGATTGGCTAAGTCGTCCAGGGCCCACGTTGAAAAAATTGGATGACAAATATGCTTTTGGTGTTCGAACTTGAACTTTTTCTCAGGCAAATGTGACTAATAAAATCATGTGGCCGTCATTACAGGATCGAACTGAGATTTTTTGTCCATAAATGCAGATGATGAAAAAGAAACCTTTGACAAACCAGTTCCTCCAGAGACGTACCTGCTCAAAATTAAGAAACTCCAGCTTCGGTGATTTTTCCAGTAGGACCATGAGAACTCCAAAGGAAAGACCATAAAATTCTAAATTCAGCTCCAAATGGGTCATGTTGTAAAATGTTGGAAGACGGTCGGAGAGATTTTCAACCAGCGTGAGGTACTTGGCACAAAAACCCCCCCAACAAATTAGTACTATGAAGTTCTAATTTCTGGGCGAGCCAGAAATGTAATCAAGGTACAGTTAGTTAAACAACTCCAGCTTTTCTTATATATAATGCAAATTAAATAAGCTAGCATACCTGGAGCGTATCACTTGTAATTGACAATTTCTTAACATTGACAACCCCAGAAAGTAACCCGAGCACTTGAGGGGTTCCGTCTTCTGCCCAAGAACCGTCACATAAACCAATAGATGCATCAACTAATGAAGATAGGTTATATAGACGGAAGTCAACTACCAGGGAACTAATGCAACGGAGATGGATAAGATTTGCAGCATAAATTTTGGTCACACAACTGAGGAAACCCCGAGCCCATATAGCTTCATCCTCAATAGTCAATCTCTTCAGTGTTGGAATACAAATCATTATAGTCTTTAGATTCTTCCATCCACAGTGCACCAAAGCCAACTCCTGAAGCACTGGGCAACTAGAGAAAAGATGTTGTGTTGAGTTATCATCTGAAAATGTAACATATGAAAGTTCCAAGGTCTTAAGGTTCGAGAAGTGAATCTGACTTGGAACTTTCAAAGACCAGTTCATAAATAATTTCAATGTCACTAGAGATTGGCAAGTGAAAAGGTGGCAAGGCAATACAGGCTGTGCTTTCCAACTTAGAGACAAAGTAAGCTCTTGAATGTTGTGCCTCATCGAAGCAGAGATCCATGAATTAACACGAGAAGAGTTCACAGGCTCCGACGAGTCAATAGTAAGACTTTTAATATCTGACTCATCGTGAAAGTGAAAAACTCTGTCTACAAAATCCAAGAAATTCCTATATTCCCATTTAGTAGTCCGAGGAAACGTATCATTCAAATTATCATTCAAATCAATGTCAGAAATAGAGGTCCACAAATATTCCCATTTAGTAGATAATATTGAAGTTCTTATGGCGTCTTTGGTGGAGAGGAAGGAGAGGATGTGATGGATAACATTTCCAGGCAAGTTGCTGATTATATCATTGCCGTCACCGACATCTTGTTCGTCCGAAAGCTCTATGTTTGCGGAAGAGTGTGGATGAACGCTATCATCCCTCTGTCGCTTTCCCTGTCCCATTTGCCGCCTAAATAAAGGTATTAGGGATCTAAAAGTCATTGATCAAGAGATATGATCCAATGAGATAGAAAATTTACAGAATCCATATCGAATGGCAAATTAAACTAGTGACATAAATGGAAGCTTAGATTGTTCTGAGGAAAATTATTACGATCAGAAGATTTTTGCTTGTTTTATCAAAATTCAGGTACAATGTGTAGCAAGTAAATGGTACAAATGACCATAGAAATAACGTACAAATATTGATGATTAACGTTTACTCCATTTAAGAAGTTACTCTTTACCCAAAAAACATACAAATACTCGGCGTTATATATACAGCTATATACACACACTGATTCAACGGAAGTGAGAAAGCATGGACATGCAAGACCTCAAATAATCAAACTGAAGAAATCTTTCCGGAGCTTAGTTGAAAGCACGACCATCGAAGTTCACCGTATAAACGGAATTTCAAAAAAAGAAAAAAAAAATCTAGGTTATCATCTACTATCAGTGGCTAAAGACGATCCTTCTAAACAATGACCGAATGGAAAATCTTACCTTTGAAACCCCAGAAACAGTGTAGAGTTGTTAATTCGAAGCTCGTCTTTCTGAGCTCCAGAAGAACGAATTTTTAGGGTTCCCCAACGCTCTAATCGGCTGAGAGAGAGAGTGAGAGATGGAAGGTCCTCTCTCGGCTAGTTTGGCATTATCCGGCTCCTTTTACACTTTCAAAATTTTTTGGGAGTTTGTGGCCGCATTTCCAGCCCCTTTGATGGAGGGGTGAGAAATGAGAAGAAATGTGTGTATTCATTTTTATTAGTGAGAAAAGTAAAAACAAAGAGTGTGATTTTTCACCCTTCCATCCAAGTAATAGTAAGAAATTAAATTCTCAGGCGACTGATCTTTTCTCCGGTGACTCTCTGGGGAGCTGAAACTCTCTTCCTCTCTTCTCTGGCAAACTTGGTACTCTCTCTTTCTTCTCCGACAACGCACAGCCACTCATTCGACGATGATTTGATGAGGGGTGGACCACACGCTCCCCTCTCTCACGGAATCTTGCCACTTTTGGCGAGAAATGGAACTGGGTTTGGGAGGAGTTCTGGTCTCTTTCTGTCTCTCACCCTCTCTCACCTTGTTTCTCTTCCAAACGAGGGAGAGATTGAGCTCTCTCCCCTTCTCCTTTCTTCTCATGCGAACTCTCGCGTACCAAACGGACTGTTTGAGTTTTAGCTTATGATCAACTCTACTTGAGGGCTAAATACACACTGGACTTTTGCTCGTCGTTAATTGGGATCCCTGCTAGTAGAGGAATAACAACAAACATCGTAGGTGCCATTCGAAAAACATCGTAAACAGGCCCAAACAATTGAGTTATCAAGAAAAAAAATCAAGCTTGAATAAGCTACTAGTTTGTTCAGCTTATGATAAATAAACAAAAAGAAAACAAAAAATTTCTCTAAGTTTACTCATGGCATAATCAAGTCGCCTAATAAAAAGGTGAAGTGTGAAAATTTGTTTCACCCTCATTTGTGTATTCAAACCAAGCAAATATATTATTCGTTGATTCGGGCTTATTTATCAGCATAAAACTTTTGTATGCAAGAAATCAAACTCATCACAATATACCAATCAATAAGATCCTCCAACTGCCCTATTTTTTTATTTTTTTTCCATTCTATTATCCAAATTTTGGATTCAATTTCATCGTTATGTTTTGACAATTCTCAAATAAAAGTTGGTAATCTCCCGTATCTTGAATTTTGTTTTGGAAGAAAGATAATTGTTTCCATTCGAACAAATTCAAGAACTACACCACCCACCCACTAGGCCTTAATCCATTATTTGTAACACATTGCTCTAAAAATCTTGTTTTATCATATTGGCTAAGAAATTACTCTGAGAGTCTCTGCATTCATCAACAAATTAACAAGTTTCTTTGTCATCCCTCATTGCAGAAAATTTTCAGGACGAGTGTCTCATGAGGTAGGAAACCAACTCATGTAAGTTGTAAGGCCGCGCACACATGGTTTGTTTACAAAATACAAGGACACGTCACACGAGCAAATACCAACACCGACTCGGGAAATTCCGCCATTTTACCGTGAAATCAACTTGATAACACAACTTTTTGAGCCTCAAGGAAGCTTGTTCAATTGATGACAAACCTTTTGCTGCTGCTTCATACTCCTATCTTCTGAGTCACAATGCAACGTCATCCTTATCAAAATGGTTGCATTTTCAAACAAAAACCTTACAAAAGTCCATCTCCAATGGCTTCTTATCCAAATCCAAGATGCAAACGACTTTAAGGGGGAAGATGCCAAACAAGAAGGCACCCTTTTCCAACATGAAACCATCATCGTTGAAAGGATCGAAGCTCTAAAAGAATCAAATGAAACCAACATATAGCTATGAAAAAAAAAGGAAGAACAAATCATGAGGAAAGGAATAAGCCAGAGGATAAAACTGAATGTCTCCGAAGTCCAATCCGCAGACCGGATTGAACTATGATGTTTGGGGCCTGCGTTGAAAGAATGGATGACAAAGTTATAGACCATTTTGCATATCTTTTCAGCTCACCATAGGCCATCTCCACTTCCTGTTAAGTGATGAGATTTGAATACTATAATTTAGGAGTTTGTATACTATAATTTAGGGATTTAATTGATCCCTATAATTTGGGGATTTGATTGATCCTTTCCTTTATAGCTGCTCTAGAATCTTCCACAGATGATTATATATATTGTACTCCAAGAATGTATCAGACATGAAGTGTAATACAAAAACATCCTCTTAAATTGAGTCCTGTTATCTCTGTCTTTTTTTCAATCTTTGTATCTTTTCATGGTATCATAGCTCCAAGAACACACGTTCTCCTTATTGTGACACCCACGTTCCGTTTCTTAAAGTTACTACCGTGACTTCTTCTTCCTTATCAACAACTTCACTGACTTCACAATTGAGTCAGTCTCCTTTCTCTCTTTCACTAGGAAATATCACCAACTACATCTCCATCAAGCTAGACGAGACAAATTATCTTCTCTGGCGCAGTCAATTTATCCCTGTTCTTGTTGCCAATGATCTGTATGGATACATTGGTGGTTCCATTATCTCACCTCCGCAAACGGTATCTAAGGACGGAACAAAAGTGGCTAATCCAGATTTCATCACATGGATTCGGATGGATCAGTTTGTTTTAAGTTGTATAAATGCAACTCTCAGCCAAAGCATCCTTTCACATGTTGTTGGGCTCTCAACTGCACGCCAAGTTTGGGTGAACCTTCAATCCATGTTTCAAGAACAAAGCCAAGCCCGTTTTGATCTACTTCAGCACGAGATTCAATCAATTGAAAAAGGTTCGTCATCGATTTCAGACTACCTTAATCGACTTAAACATTTGGCGGATTCTCTCGCTGCCATAGAACATCCCATTCCTGATAAGGAACTGGTCAGCCATACTTTAAATGGTCTTGGAACAGACTATGACTCTTTCGTTGTGATGATGGAGAATCGGCAACCCCCTCCTACCTTTGCTGAGCTCAGATCTCGATTGTTTAGCCACGAACAGCGTTTGAAACGCTCGTCTAGATCTGCACATTCCAACCCGTCCGTAGGTGATACAACTCTTGTGGCTGCACAAATTCCGCAACGAACTCCAAATTTCCGGGGACGTGGACGTGGTAATATCTTGCAACAACAAGGGAATGGTCAATTCTCTCATGCTCACAATTATAATCGTGGTAATTTCATGCAACAACATGGGAATGGTCCATTTCCTCATTCTCACAATTATAATCGTGGTCGTGCTCAGAATTTTCAAGGTAATCGATACATGGGAAAATGTCAGATTTGCCATGCGCAAGGCCATAGTGCTGCAAAATGTCGCTTTCGATTTAATCAGGCATTCACTCCTGGACGAGAGCACCAGTCTTTTGCAGGAATGCATATCAACCATTCAGGATCCTCTTCTGTTGCTCAACCTCGGCATGATCAATATTGGTACCCGGATACTGGTGCCACGAGTCATATGACAGCAGATATGTCATTCCTCCAACAACCACAAGAATACTTGGGCACAGAGAGTGTCATGGTTGGCAATGGTGCAGGCCTACCCATCACTCACACCGGTAACATCAATTTTCGGACTTTAGATTCCTCCTTTCAGCTTCAAGATGTGCTTTGTGTTCCTTCTATTAAGAAGAATTTATTATCTGTTGCAAGATTACTAAGGATAACAATTGTTCCTTCCATTTCTTTCCATGGGGTTATTATGTTAAGGACCTGGCAACGACGAAAGTTCTTCTCACCGGCCCAATCAAGGACAATCTTTACCCTTTGCAGATCCATACTAGAAGTGCACTGCACAAAGAAGAAGTTGCTGCTCCTTCAATAAAATCAGCATTCTTTGGCTCAAAGACTACAAGCAAAATTTGGCATAATCGCTTAGGACATCCAGGATTCAAAACCGTTGCTTCTCTTTCTTTCAATAAATGTTTAGCTACATGTGATAGATTGGACAAAAACTTTGTTTGTTTTGCTTGTCAAATGGGAAAGAGGAAGAAATTACCATTTGCATTGTCCACTCGCTGCTCTCCTCATCCATTATTTTTGGTTCACTGTGATGTTTGGGGTCCGTCACCGGTTTCCTCAGTTTCCGGATTTCGCTATTATATCATCTTTATTGATTATTTCAGTCGTTATGTGTGGCTTTATCCCATGAAAGCTAAGAGTGATAGTGCACAATGTTTCCTTCATTTTAAGAGCACAATGGAAAATTTATTATCTACCAAGATTAAATACTTTCAAAGTGATGGAGCATTGGAATTAACAAAAAGTCCTTTCAAAGGCATACTTGATGAATGTGTTATTAGCCCTCGAGTTTCATGTCCTCACACCCAAGCACAGAACGATGTTGCTGAGCGTAAGCATCGCCATGTCACTGAGATGGGATTATCTTTAATGTTTCATAGTTCTATGCCCAAGAAATTTTGGTTGGAAGCATTTACCACTGCTGCTTTCCTCGTCAATCGGCTGCCCACACCCGTCTTGAACTCTCAATCTCCTTATGAGATTTTATTTACAGTGAAACCAGATTATAATATTCTTCGCACCTTTGGTTGTGCTTGTTATCCCTATTTGGGACCATACAAGCAAGATAAGTTGAGCCCCAAGTCGATTCAATGTGTTTTCTTGGGCTATAGCACACAATATAAAGGATATCGTTGCTTGGATATGGCCACCAATCGTGTTTATATCTCTCGTCACGTTGTTTTTGACGAGAATCTTTTTCCTTTTGCAGCATCAACTTGTGACTCTCTAACCTTGGAGTCTCATCAAGAGTGGGTTCAATTACCTATGCCATTCAGCTGTCCATCTCCTATCTCTCCAACATTGACATTGCTACCCCACGAATCTGATTCTACTTCCATTTCAATGGAGTCATTACCTGCTTCTACTTCCATTTCAATGGAGTCATTATCCGTTACGCCCCATGTTCGCCCCACTACGGCAGCACCACCAGACTCTCAAGAGCCTGTTTTGCGTGAAAGTGAATTGAATGCATCACCCTTACCTGTTGAGACGTCGCCTACGGTCTCTCCAATCAGATCCACTACTCCAATGGCATCCCAGCAACATCCCCCTAGACATCCTCCTCCTCCTCATCCCATGGTTACCCGGTTAAAAGATGGCATCGTAAAACCTAAACAACGCACTTTCTTGGCAACTAACCATCCTCTTCCCCATGCTTTGCTTGCGTCCTTGCCATCCGCTGCGTGTCTTGAACCATCTACCTACCGCCAAGCCTCAAAAGATCCTAAATGGCGTGCAGCTATGCAAGATGAGTTCAACGCACTTCTTTCCAATAAAACTTGGACTCTTGTTCCCCGTCACCAGTCCATGAATGTTGTGGGTTCCAAATGGGTGTACAAGATCAAGGAAAAACTTGATGGTTCCATGGAGCGGTACAAAGCTCGATTAGTTGCCAAAGGATATAACCAGCAAGAAGGTGTGGATTTCACAGAGACATTTAGTCCGGTTGTAAAACCTGCTACGGTTCGTGTTGTCCTATCACTAGCTCTCTCTCGACATTGGTCTATACGCCAACTAGATGTGAAAAATGCTTTTCTTCATGGGGTGCTATCTGAGGAGGTTTATATGGAGCAACCGCCGGGCTTTAGCGATCCATCTCTACCTACACATGTCTGTCGCCTCCATAAGGCTATTTACGGTCTCAACCAAGCTCCACGAGCTTGGTTCCAACGATTCAGCGGCTTTCTTGGTCAATATGGCTTCATTTGTAGTCGGGCAGACTCTTCCATGTTTGTGTTTCATTCTTCTGCTGGTACTATGGTCCTCCTTTTGTACGTTGATGATATTATCCTAACTGGAAGTTGTTCTTCGCTACTTCAGTCTTTCATTAATACCCTTAGCACTCAGTTTGCAATGAAAGACTTGGGGAATCTTCATTATTTTTTGGGTATTGAAGCTAAGCAAACCCCTAATGGTGGTCTTCATCTATCTCAGTCAAAGTATGCCCTTTCCATATTGTCTCGCGCAAGCATGGTGGATGCGAAACCATGTTCTACTCCCATGCCTTCTGGCTCAAAACTCTCGTTGCATGAAGGTGATATTCTATCAGATCCCTCCTTCTATCGACAAATTGTCGGTGCTCTTCAATATCTCACGTTGACCCGACCTGACATCACCTATGCAGTTAATCAAGCATGCCAGTTCATGCACTCTCCAAGGACGGTACATCTTATTGCTGTCAAACGCATTCTTCGCTATATCAAAGGCACAATTGAACTTGGCATTCACTTTGAATGTCCCTCTTCTCTCACTCTTACTGCCTTCTCGGATGCTGACTGGGCTGGATGTCCCGATTTGCGTCGCTCTACAACTGGGTTTTGTATCTTTCTTGGTTCGAATCTCATTTCTTGGTCTTGCAAGAAACAACCTACCGTTGCACGTTCTAGCGCTGAAGCCGAATACCGCACCCTTGCTAGTACAGCTGCAGAACTTCTTTGGCTTCGTTACTTGTTACGTGATCTTCTTATTTCCTCCACACCTTGTTATCTTTATTGTGATAACATCAGTGCCACCTATATGGCTGCAAATCCAGTCTTCCATGCTCGCACAAAGCATATTGAAATTGACTATCATTTTGTTCGGGAATTAATTGCCAAAGGTATTCTTCAGGTGCAATTTGTTCGTACAGATCACCAAATAGCTGATATCTTCACCAAGGGTCTGGCTACTTCGCGCTTCCTTCTTCTTCAAGACAAACTGATGTTACGTTCCCTCCTCATCAGTTTGCGGGGGACTGTTAAGTGATGAGATTTGAATACTATAATTTAGGAGTTTGTATACTATAATTTAGGGATTTGATTGATCCGTATAATTTGGGGATTTGATTGATTCTTTCCTTTATAGCTGCTCTAGAATCTTCCACGGATGATTATATATATTGTACTCCAAGAATGTATCAGACATGAAGTGTAATACAAAAACATCCTCTTAAATTGAGTCCTGTTATCTCTGTCTTTTTTTCAATCTTTGTATCTTTTCACTTCCAAATTAAGCAACCGATCAAACACAGAACCTGTCAATTGAATGGTTATTGATCAACTTCAGTATCATTTGCCTTTCCGTTCGGTAAATCCCCTGTCGATACAAGCACATGAAGAGATTGAGATTCTATCCTAAATTCCCAGTTAACTGAAGGAGTAAAAAACATCTCTCTCGGAACTGACCCAATGCTATGGTATTTGTTTGTTTACTCGCTTACATGAATAGGATTTCCAATGGAAAAAAAAAAACACATAACCTACCAGGCTACTACCTAAGAAACTGCCCTCCTTTCGATGGTTATGGAGAGTTGCGATGGTTACGGCGACCGTGGCACAATTGCTGAACGATATGAAGTGACAAGTCTATTTGAGAGTCGTTAAATCAAACAAGTTTCTTTCCCCGCGATTTCATGGCACACAAAACATAAAACCAGAACATAGCACCCCTAATCAAAATGTCGTGTGATAGGACTAGGGACACCACATGGTACTTAAAAGTGGATAATCTCGCTGTCTTGTCGGCTCATCGAGCTTTGTCATGGGACTTTTTGGTATGGACAAAAGTTCGGGTGCTCTCGATTGTAGATTCTGATTCCGTCAACAAGGTGATTCCTATCAAAATAGGAGTTGAGTTTTGTTCACCCTCCACTTAAGAGGGTGAACAAAACCCTCCTTCCTATTGGTTGAAATAGTGTGGATCCCACCACAAAGTGATGTCATGCTTACCAAAAAGTGTATTGCATGGTAAGTATGACATCACTTTGTGGTAGGACCCACACCATTTCAACCAATAAGAGGGAGGGTTTTGTTCACCCTCTTTTAAGGAGGGTGAACAAAATTGCATTCATCAAGATGGTATATAAATTTAGTCTTCATGAATCGAAGGTTAGATAGCAGACTATGAGGGCAAGTGAGAAAGAGAAAAGAAAAGAAAGGAGTATAACTGTAGAAGAGAGAACCTAAACAAATCTACCACTGAATTTATATGTAGTCCACAAGTTAAGAAGTACTTGAAATGTTTATCACCCACTAATACCTGATATATTCTGCAATCAATTATTATTCAACCACAAACATTTACACACATACTATACACATACACTCACATCTTTTGGTGGTGGTCGGTGGTGGTAGTTGTTGGCTGGTGGTTGCCTTACTCTCCCTCTCACTGTACTTCGGTCGATTGTGATTTGGGGGGGAAAAACCGCGTATTTTGAATTTGGGGGATTTCAGTCCCTTCCCCCCTCCTTGGGGGGGGGGGGGGGGGGGGGGGGGGGGGGGGGGTGGGGGATGGGGGGTCTGGGTTAAAAGATGGTAGCATGTTGTAACACAATGTTGTCATCGTAGCATTATTGTATGTTCTACTATTGTATTCATAAATATGATATGTATGCTATCTAAAAAATCAATTATAGTATGAATTACTTAGCATTGGCGTCTAATTTAGAATATTGTTTTTTTTTTATCAAATTTTTTTTTTTTTTTTTAGAATATTGTTGTTTCTGTATTTCATTGTCTGATGCACACACGAAGTCGTTTCAGTAAATTTATCGAAGAGATTAAAAAAAAAAAATTCATGGGTAGAACAACTTGTTCAGATTCTTTCGTGATTTCGCTACAAGGACCACAAGGCTCAAAGTGTAGGAAAATATAGTGCGGAAAACAGTAAATGATTTCACTAATTTCTAAAAATTTACAATGATGTGAAGTTGCTGAGTATATGTCCAACCCCAAAAAAACAATCCTCATAGACTTGGATAAATATATGATGCAAGTGGGTGCTGTGAAGATGCCATTTACCGAGAAATCAATTTGCTTGGTTTTTCTTTCCTTTCAAAAACGCTAATTGTCAAAACCCTTGATTGCCTTGATCTTCTTTGATTTGCTTCCACCTAAAAACTCAATCTCTCAATTACACAATATTGATTTCCTTCCACTTCCTAAACAGACACTCTAGAAACAAAAATAAATAAAATACAACTCGATAAAAATGAATACAAATAAATACGTATTTTTGTCTTGGAATTTGCCAACATAGAGAGACCGTGACTCATAGACCTGTAACAAACGATTATGGAACAAATCAATAACTAGCTGTACGTTGCCGAGGCAATGTTGAGTCATTTCCATCAGAGTCGTCATCAAAGATATACGCGAATGGAACTAAAGGTGAATTTGCAGTAGATTCGCCATCAATTCCCTCGGTGGTAATCCCGGGAGGTTTCCAACCCAAATACTGCATGTATACTACTTTGTCGTAGGCATCAATATTCAATCCTGAAGCTAGAAACAGTTCTACCTCGCTCGTCTACAAACCGATTGGTTTTACTTCTTCCAGCTAAGAAAGGTCTCGCCGCTTGACATACCAAGGCCTTGAAAGTTTCTTCTCGTCTTTCCAGTGTACTCAGAGAGTTTAGGGGTTTGTTTCTCCTCAACGAGTCAATTACACCAAGTATGTGATGGACGATAATCTCAACGTCTTCAATTCCTCCTGGAGTAAAGCTTGAATTAATTTCTCCTCAACCATCCTTGGAGCCACTGATTCGGCTGAAAATACTTGCGCGACTTCCTATACCGTGGTACCTTGAACGCATGCATTGATTAAGCTATCGGGTTCGGTATAGTAGCACTGTAGCCTATATTTGTGAGCTTCTGAAAAGAAAGCGCTACTTGCAAAATCTCGATTGATATAATGTCGACGAAAAGAATTCCCATCATAGCCATGTATGACAGAAAAATTCTCTGTCCTGCATAGAGGACACTTTACAGACGGGGAAGGCTGGCGAGAATGCTTGCCAGCAACCACTTTGGCCCAACGCACAATGCAATTGTAGCAGAAGTTATGGAAGCAATGATCCAAATAGGATTCTTGAAGAAAAGGTCCGAGGCAGATAGGGCAAGGGCTCGCCGCAGAGCCGCTGGCCTTATCTTCGGCCATATTCCAATCTGACGTTGCGTCAAAGGGTTTGAAACCTGTGTGTATCGGAATGCAAATCCTCCGAATTCTGAATGTGGCCGATCAAGAAAGAGAGAATTCTGGTCGGTTGGCGGGTTTGAAACCTGCGAACGCATCGGAATTTAATCCTCCGAATTCTGATTTGTCAGCGGGCGGTTCATCCCACGGTAGTCCAGAACCAGAAGCGAAGGGAAGCGAAATATGCTCGAAGCTTTGAAAAAATTTTACATTGACTTTACAGTAGTGATCGGGGATTCCTTTCCTTTCCTTTCCTTTCCTTTCCAAGCTATGCACCTCTCAATTACTAATATATATAGAGCAAGAAGAAGAAGAAGAAGACACAGTTCTAATAGGAATGGAGTTTGAACTTTGAAGTCCTTTTCAACGGTGGTTTCTCTAATCACGGAACGGGCTCCTAAACAGAAAGTCTACTGCTACAGATAAAAAATCTATATAAGTGGATACAAACCCCTTTTTGGACCGTTAGTCGTTTTGGACCATTAGCACTTTTTAAAGCCGAACCCGACTATTGACACAGATGAACTACAAACAGAATGAATGTGCACAGACACGTTATCGGGCACATCTCTGAGTCCCACACAAAGAATTCAGGTCTCACATAAAGAATTTGAGCCGTTTATTAATTTTAATTTTTTTGAGAGGTCACACAAAAAATCATCTCATTCCAAAAACTAGAAGTACTTGATCTAATCGTTCAATATTTCATTCAAAATACACGGGATTGTATTCTGAATGAAACATTGAACGATTAGATCAAGTACTTCTAGTTTTCGGGATGAGATGATTTTTCGTGGGACCTCTTAAAAAAATATTTCAAAATTAATGAACGTCTCAGATCCTTTGTGTGGGACTCCAAAATGGGCCCCACAAAGCGTCTGTGCACAATTTGTGTGTAATTAATCTGTGTCGGTAAACTTTTCGTAAAAAGAATTAAGCTATGATAAGCACATGATAATGCAATAGACGGTGCGCTAGTTATTTACTTTTAGTTAATTTCATCATTAATTTAGTTGTTTTAATTACTTTTGCTCGTAAGGTATTTTAGTTTCGTGTTGTAGGAAAATTGTTTAATTCAAGAATTTTAAAGCCAGAAGCTTGTCAAGATTATTCAAGGTGCAAATATGATCAAGAAAGGAATAGTCAAGTCTCAAAGCCTAGGCAGAAAGGACCCGAAGGTGAACCGACTGCTCACCAAGGCAAGGCAAAGCAAAGAAATGGCCAAGTGCAGCCTCAAAGCAGTCGGCATCGATCGGAAGTAGCAAGTTTAATCGGTACCGAGCTGTTTAGCGCCAGTCCGTAGCACCTTCGGCATCGATAGACCAAATTCTCTTCCATCGGTACCGAAGCTCCTAGCATAGCAACGTACCATGTTCGCCATCAATACCGGGGGCTTTAACAGGGGATTTTTGGGGGCATCCTGAGAATATCCCATGCGTGAATCTTGCAAATATAAAAGGCATGATGTCCTTTGTACAAAGATAGATTGGATGGCATAATTTTAGATTTAGAATAGAATTTACTTGCCTTTTGAATTGTTTTTCATTTCTAGCACTTGATATTTAATTTTCTGCTTAAATTAATTAGTTTTTGTTACTTTAGTCTTCATAAAAGTTGTAGCTACTCTTCCGATCTATCGTTTAATCTAATTTTCTTCAAGTGTTGTTATTTTATTATGATAGCTAGATATTTGCTTGCTTTTATCTCTCTAGATATGAGTGAGTAATTTTTCAAAATCAGGTCATGGGATGATTAGCACCTCTTGGCTCGAGTAAAATTGCGTTTTTCACCATAAAATTTGAATCTTTGATTCGAAAATCAATGTGGGGCTCGGGTTTGTTTGTCAAATTGCTAAGGTGTTATCCTCTTTGATCATGTATAGGTAAGAGCATTGCCTACTTACCACACATGATGCTTGGAGCTCTGTCGCTCGAGGTGTTTGCCAAATGAATTCTAGAGCTAGCTTGGTAATCGAACCATTTTATATTCCGGTTTAAGAACCTTAGTTGCGTATCTTAAACCGTGTAATTGGGTGAGAAATCTAATTTAACTCGAGTCGTGGGTGTTAGTGATTCAAATTGGTAGCTATCATTTTCTTTGATGGATTAAAACTTGGTCTAAACAAATAAATTGGGTTTTCAAGTTATTCTCCCCGGAGTGAACTCAAGAGTGGTGGTTGATAAATTTTAGCTCAACTCGTTATTTGAAATTTTGAAGAACCAAATTCGATTCAAGTTTCAAGCAAAAGAAATTATTGTTGAACACACAAATTTTTTACATCAAATTAAATCAACTCAACATTTTGAGACCTATTCACTTTCATGCATGAGCAAGTCTCGAGCAGGCATCTGTAGGCATGTAAAACAACCATACCCTTTTCCTCTTGCAGAGGCTTTTTTTTTTTTTTTAAATAACTCTTTGTTTACACAAGTTATTTTCATTCTTACAAAGTATTTGAATATTGTAATTTGTTAGCCTTAGGAGTTATGATGTTCTATTTTTATGTCTAATTCTTTTCGTGGTGAATAGTATGTTATTAAAAAAGTATAAAATGTACTATGTCAATAAATCCAAAACAATACACCAATGTGTACCATACCATTAAGAAAAAAAAGACACTTGCTGGTACGAGATTCATAACTTTGGAATACTTGCTGGTACGAGATTCATAACTTTGGAATAGATGACTTGTTAGCAGTTGAGAGGATTGTGCACACGTGCAGTTAGACAAATTTGGGATCCATGATGGGCCTACTCTAAGAGCCTCGCACACCACATGCAAAAATGGCAGAATCCATGCCATTCCTCCGAAATGACAAGAGAAATGCCAAATTGAGTGTTACACCCACAAATAAAAATTTCTTTCAAATTTGGCAAATGAATTTACGATCACAATTTTTGAAAAATATAAATTTGATATAAGCTGTTACCAATTTGATATAAGCTGTTACCACAGGTTTGGATGAGAATTGGAACGCACAAAATTCTAGTTTATGACATTCCTTCATACGAGTATATTTATTTGAGAGAGAGAGGGGCTCATTCCAAAACAGCAGCACAAAGAGGACATGAAAACAAATAAAGGAAAAATAATGAGCGACAAGTTAACAACTTTCACAGGCTTTTATCCTCCATCAAGTGCACTGATTTGGCACAAATTCCCTATTAAGAAGAATGTAATAGGAATCTTCCAAAGAGAGCAGCAACACAAGACACTGATAGAAGGAAGGAGCAAACAACCTGAACTTTGAGTTAAAATACTTTTACTTCTGTCAACCAACAGCAGATAACCCGAAAAAACACCAAAACTTTTGCACGACGAGTAGTTAGTTATGCACCCGTAATTTAATTAGCTCCATGAAAACCAATACTCATTGAAGCCTGAAAAACTTTCATGACAAATTTACAAGCTTTGCACGTCGAGTTTTCTGATCCACCTCTACTTTAAGACCAAGACTAGTAATTTCAGGAACATCAACAGAACCCTGAACCTCCAAATCAGCTACTACCCGTTGATTTTCTGCATTCCCTTCCAATAAATTCCTCACAGCCCAAATGCCCCACTCCCTCATGAATGGGTTGTCTTCATCTATGACACACTGTTGTAGGAGCAAAAGTATCCCATTTCTCTCTCTCATTTCATCTTGAACATGCTTCCTCCGATACACACAGTTCCCTATGACTGCAACTATATCTCTCCGAAATCCTTTATACGGACACCGTTTGGATGAATAAGAAGTTGTTCCTTTTTGGTCCTCACTTTGTTTCATTGCTTTCCTAATTGTTGTCGGAGGTTCAAGGTCACGTAGCAAACACAAAAGCAGTTCCAAAAGGCCGGAGGATAGTAAAGAATCAACATCCACAGACCCATCCACCTTAGAGACTCCTACACTATCATGAGCACATAAATCTCTCAAAATAGTGAGTGAATATCCAAGAATATCGACAATAGTAGATCCCGTTGGCAGATCATGTTGCTCACTTGACACACAATCAACAGGCCCCGCAACTTGCTTCAATATTCCAAAAACAAACATAGCAAAATCGTGAGAAATGGTTATTTCACCAATTCGCTCACTCAAGATTTCTGATACTATACTCAATAAGAATGCTTGTTCTGACACAAATACGTCATTCCTAAAATTGAGGTCACCATCTTCAGAAGCACCAACTGGGTACAGTCTAGAGAACAGTTGAGGAGATTGATGTTCTTCTAAGCAGATTTTGGATAGAAGCAACTTCAACCAGTCTTCTCCAAAGCCAACTAACAAGACCCAAAAAGAACAGATAAAGTAAAAGTACTTTCAGTTCAATTAGGCTCAAATTTGGAACATGAAAAGAAACTAAAATAAGGACAGAATATGTGAAAACAAATAAGTAAATTCGAAAACCTATACCTGCTGAAGCAGTCCATACAATTTCTACCAAGATGGGCAAACCTTGATCTCCCCAAAGCTTGCCAAAAAGTTCATTACTTCCATCACAACATGTATAAATAACCATGCACAAAGGATCACAAGTCTCCCTTCTCCGTATACTAGAAATTTGAATGAACATGAGTGGAAAAAACTTATCCCAAATAGCAAGCTGATGTAGTTCTCCAGCCAATGAAACATTTGCCAGAACTTGCAACCCCATACGAATTATCGCAAAATCCGAATCACAAGTAATCACTGAATGCAATGTAGTCAGGAGAATTGTTACTCCATCATGTTCAACAAACGAGTTCTGATTGGTTAGTTCCCCCGCACATAGGTTTCTTAAAAGCTTCAGAGACAACAAAAGAAGATGTCTAGAAGAAGGGTAAGACAGATTTTGACACAACAGTAGGACCGCAGGGAGGATATTTTTAGAAGCGAGGTCCAAGCGACCATCTGAGGTTCTAGAAGTTTCTGTTAAAATTTCTAAAGTTTTCTCTAGGGTAGATGAGTTTGATGCAACAAACAATGGGTGAGAGATATGTTGTGGTAGGGAGTGTACTGACAATGAATTATTGTCCATTATGAAACAGGAAAATGAAGATCAACTTAACAGATAGAAAGGAAAGAATAATGTAGCAACAGTCATTTCATGACCACTTTTGGCATCAAGAACATCAGTGAGATTTCTGTAGCAATTCCAATAATCCTATGACCCCTCCTGCATAGACAGTTCTGAGATTTAGGTACATCAATGGCAAGGAAGAAGCTGAATGTCAATCATAATGCAACACATGGTTTTTGAGTAAAGGCTTCTGTAGATAAACGATAAGAAATCAAAAGCAGTTAAATCGTGATAGAGTAAATGGCAGGCGGCAGCTGATAAATTTAAAACGAATTCTTCAAGAAGCTTTCTTGTATGCCTAAACCAACATTTGTAATCATAAATCCTAACTTATCCTGAAATATTATCTAAAATCTCCACAACAATTCAAATCCCACACAAGAAGAGTCTCATGTAGGTGATATTCCTGCATCAATCACGTAGTGGAAATGATGTGAGTCTCCCTTTGCTAATTCTACTTTCTTCTGTAGAAGTTCCCGAAGGAACTGTACATGAATCACCAAGAAGTAAAATCCAAAATGAAAAGATGTCCTCGTGCAGTAGTGGCTTTCTCCAAATTTTCGTAGATCAGTCAGATTCGTTAAATATCTGTATATGTGACAAATATAATGATAATACAGATCCTTAAACTAATTATCTTTCTCACTTTCCAATTTGTTAAGAGTCCTAACCTACTCATTTCTCATACACAATATCTACTATTAGATATCGGGTGACTCCCCTCCCCCTCTCTATGCTCGGTCAAGGTGGAGCTCACCTCAACGAGATGAGCCTTGACAAATCCCTTTGTTCTAGCCTCCAAGCCATATTCCTCCTTAGGTCCCGAGCAAAGTACCCAAGCCCTGCTCCCGGCATAGGTGGTGTTGGAGTTGATAAGTTGTTGTGAGCTCGTGGAGCTATAAGCGTTTAGGAGATACATGAGACCTCAGAAAGGTATCCTTGGTGACCTCGTCCTTTAAGCGATGAGTGAACTTGAGAATGGAGATGTAATGGCTGGCAGAGATGGTGGTCACCTCGGTGAGGGGAAGGAGGTTCCTCCGCTGGCCTCTGATGGCAGAGGACCACCATATTCCCACTACTTTCAACCTAATGCTACCACGAGACAAATGTAACTATGAACCAATAGACATTTCAAATATCAATGCAGGGGAAAACATAATATCTAGGTTATCTTCAAATACAGCTACAAACTTATTTGTGTGAGTTAATTTTACATAAACTAACCTTTTTAACATGCACTCAAATATCTAATCCCCCTAAACCAACTAAAATCTCAAGAGTATCCTATTCGCTTCTTTTATGCAAAAATAGCAAATCCATAAGGGCCTGTTTGGATGGGGAATTTGCCCCCGGATTTGCCAAGCGCCCGGAGTACATCTCCCCCTTCTCCTCATCTCCGGTGTTTGGGTGTGAAAACCGTGAGCCGGATTTGATGGGGGAGTAGTTACTGTTGGAATTACAAATCAGGGAAGAGGTGGATTTGCCAAGGCTAGGGTATCCCTGTCGTCAACCCAGCGGGGTGTCTATTTGACTATCCTACCCTTGCCTTTTCTCTTCCATCACCAACGATTTAGGCCTCTCTCTCGCCGATCACATATGCATGTATATGTATAATGTACAAATACACTCTCAATAGCACACAAACACACACACAATGAGAGATAGAGAGAGGCACAAATCAGAGAGAGAAAGAGAGAGAGATACCGGACTAATCGGAGCGAGAGGCCACCGGTGTTGAGAGAACCCTGGTCTGGCAATAAGGCACCGGTGTCGGAATTGGTATCGCTGAACCGGGCGTAGAAAGAAATGGCTATGGGTAAAAGTAGAAAGTGGTGAATTTGGGGTAATAAGTTGGGGGAAAATGCTACTAACACAACGTACGGACACACAACATTTCACACAACCGCTGATGTCATGCCCAAAACGACGTCGTTTTGTTTTTTTCTCAATCCAACAGTGAGGAAACAAAAGCATTTAGGGGAAAATAAAAAAGATCGCCATCATTCTTCTTATCATGCTCTAGTATTTCTTTTACTTACGAAAAGCAAGCAGTGGTTTAGAAGCAAAACAGGATCGTTGCGCACTCTAACGAAAGAGAAAAGGAAACACACGAAAACTTTTGTTTCTAAATCATGATGTAGTAATAATTTGCAAGATGTATGCATTCTTTTTTTCATGACTTACAAATACATTTTTTTTCCCAGGACAATCACGTAAACTGTGACATGATAGCTTGATTAAATGCAGACAAACTATTCTTTGTGTATTCATCTATACATAACAGTTCAGTTCCATCCCTTTAACATTAGAGCAAGCCAATTTGACTCCAAGTTCAAAACGAAACCCTAATTCGAAAATTAGGGTGTTTTTTTCTTTCAAGAAACTCAATTTAGGGTTTTTTTTTTTTTTTTTTTCCAGCAGCTCAGCAATCAGTTAAGGTACTAATTGAACCAGAGAGAGAGAGAGAGAGAGAGAGAGACCTTTGTGGTGGGGGTAACAACGTCGGACTTCCCAGAAGCTGCGGGTGGTGGCGGTCGCCGGCGGTGGGGAGTGATGTGGTTGCGTTCTGGTGGTGGAGGTGGAAAGTGTGGTCGCCAGTGGAGGCGGTAAGCGTGGTCGCCGGGGGAGGTGGGAAGCGTAGTAGCCGGTGGTGGTGGTGCCTCTCTCTCTCTCTCTCTCTCTCTCTCTCTCTCTCTCTTCTCTTTTCTCTGATTTTTAATTTCTGATCGTGAAGGTGGAGGGAGGAGAAGACTCAGAAGAGGAAAGGGAAAGCACTGTTCACGGCCTGGGGTTTTTTTATAAAACGACGTTGTTTTGTGATTAGGTCATGATGACCTCAGCAATTGTGTGATTTGTTGTGCTGGGTTGGCATTTTCGTAAATCGGGGGGCGTGGGTGTAGTTGGAGAGACAGAAATTGGGTGTAGTTGTCTGGGTGTAGTTTAATTTCCAGTCGTTTATATTTTGATTAAAAAAAGTGTAAGCATTTGTATTCTAAAATGAAATTATTTTATCCTAAAACTAATAGTAAAAATCAATTTATTCCAATCAATATGAAATAAACCAATTTTGAACATTAACAAATCCAAATAGGGGCAATTCAGTCATTTAACATCTAATCCCATCATATCCACCTCCCATATCCTGCTCCTCAAAAAATCACCCAAACACCCTATTATAAATCCACCATTCATAAGAGGAGGGGCAACTTTTTTTAACATATCACCCCTCATTGCATATCCACCTTCAAATTTATCATCATTTAATATCCACCAAAAACAAATCCTCCATCCAAACGGGCCTAAAAATCTAAGGTTTTAAGCTCATAGGTATGAATAATTACACACGCACAAACAAACCCTACACTTGTATATTGGTATAGTTTTACACTGGGAGAGAGACAGAGAAAGAGAGCTAGATAGACCCAAAAAACGGAGAGAGCGAGAGAGATACCAGAAATCGCCGCGTCGGAGTAGCTGTCGCTGGTGTCAGAACGGAATCTCAACGGAGCAGACACCGTTGTGCGGAAGGACTTCTTTCGTGCCCTAGCTCTGTGGAAGAATAACCGTTAGTTTAAAAAAAGAAACTTTGAAAATACTCCCCAACTTTACGCTGAATGTCTAATAGACACCTATTCTTTAGTAAATTTCAACTTTATTCCTAAACTATTCTTTTGCAATTCAATTAGCCTCCTACCATCTTAACTCTGTCAAATTACAAACGGAACTAGCTGACTTGGATGTAGACAGTGGAAGGAAAATGTCAAAGGGTTGATTTGGCACTGCAATGGCTTAAGTTAGAGTGAAACTTTTGAAATACGCCTCAAACTTTGATCTCAATATCTAATACACACTCAAATTTTAATAAACTTTAATTAGACACCTAAACTATGAAGTCGTTATTTAATAAATCCCATACAGTTTATATCTGTCAAATTACTAACAAAAATGGTTGATTTGGGTTGTTTTTTTTGCTATAGGTCTCTCTCTCTCTCTCTCTCTCTCTCTCTCTCTCTCTCTCTCTCTCTCTCTCTCTCTCTCTCATTCATGAGGGAGGGGGTGATGCTATGTTTTTATGAGAGTGAATGACAATGAAAATGAAGAGAAGAGAGTTAGGGTTTGGGGATATATTTTGAAAATCGATATCACACTTCTTGTTTTGGTGCTTCGGAATATATATCACACTTATGCTCAAGTAAAATGTTTTTCTGCTCACAATTTAGAAATACTGAGCAAAGATATTTATTTTTTCTATAACAAAAGTATCCATTTTGGGGGGGTAAAAAAAGGTTACTTTCGTAAGTACGATTATTTTTGCAGGACCATGACCTTAAAAATTATAAATGTGTCTTTTTTGTGTTGCTAACTTAGTTGACAAAAACTTAGCATACCAACCAATAAGTTGTGGGCCTTTTGTCTGATGACAGTCACCATACACATTTAATTGCGTGTGGCAATCTTTTGAATTTTTCTAATGATGAACACGTAGAAGCTTTTAGGGAATTTTTCTAATGATTACTCTATGTCTAGAGAAGCTTTTAGGGAACCAGACAAGGAGAGATGCTGTCAGGGATAGGGATAGTGTTGCCTAGACAAGAGTGAGACCATCTCAAAAGGTAAATTACACTACCAAGCACCGACCAATAGTACCTAGAGTGAGAGATGACAAGGACAACTATTGCAAAAGCACAGTGGCATGCTACAAAGTACAAACCAAGGAATTAAAGGCTCAGATGTAAATTGTTCCATCAAAAACTTTGACTTTTGGTGTATTGATCAGGTTCTTCAGAATCATCCCACTCAAAACAATTAAATATATATTTGCAAACAAAAAATAAGTTAAAAGGGAGAATAGTATTACATTGCTTCGAATAGCTCCGAGACGAAAGTCAAAGTTTTGTAATATAAACACAAAAGGGATGAGAAATTTCCATATCCGGTCCCCAAATTTACTTTCCAGTAGAACCAACTGGAGCCAAAACAAAGTATGAACCCACTAAAACGACCACCGTCATATAGAGTAACTTGACCAGTTACCCAACCAAAGAAAGGAAAAAAAAAAAAACCCAACCTGTTCAAATTGGTCTGTAGACTCTGCACTGCCTCGACAGCTTATGATAAGGACAATCAAAGGGATTACAGTATTAACTATACATTGATTCGGAGGTGAATCACAGTACGTTATGTTCCCACATAAACCCCACCCTAGTAAAACAAAATATACACAACACTTGCACCCCCACACACCAACAAAAGTCAAGAGAATGTATTGCAAAGAGACAGATTTCAGATCACAGCAGTCCAGTATTGTTCAAAGAAGGTGGGGGAGAAATTAGAAATATTTCCTTCCAACACCAAGTAACAATCTAATCAAATCACCACAATGGTCAAAGATCCACCTCAATTCTGGATTAGTCGGATGTGCATTCCAATAACGACAACCAAAAGTGGACTTGAAAAGGGTCAGGCCAAGGCCTAAAGAATGCAAAACACTGTTTTGCACTTATTTCTACAAAACCCAACAAGTAAGACTTGAGATCCACAAGCTTTTGAGCTCAATATCAATCTCTTAAGAGGTAGAAGAGAGACCAGCATGTTACAAGAGGATGCCCCTTCCTTCTGAGCTTTATTCCATGGAACCAAATACCGCATGAGTTCAGTCCAATATTGTTGAAATGGCTTTTCTTGGCAACAAAGAGAGGGTGGGCAATGAAAGAAGAAAAAACAATACATGATTGAACCTCTAAATTATCTTTTGTTTGCGTTGGAAGGGTTGGTATAATATTTCAGAACAAAAGTTTCAAGCTTCGTGTGTTTAAAATTAGAAATTACGGTGTTTGTCGATTTCAATTTTTTTTAACTGTTGGCGGTGACCAAATTTTGAATCATTTAAATTAATGGTCTGTTTTGGTGATTTTATTTGTGATCTCTATAGTTTGTGAGTATTTCTCAGAGGAATTGGATTGGGTTTGTAGATCCAAGATTTGCTGGCAAGGTTTATGGAGAGAGCGATGCGGTTTCAGCAGCAACAAAATGAAGTTCGAGTAAATTACCTGTAGAGTTCCAATGGAATTGATGGGGTTGAGCTGCATACGATTTTGAAAGCAATGGAGGTGAGTTTGGTCCATGCACTGCATCTTTTGGCTTTCGGGATGAGTTAACTAGGAATTGAATTCTTTTGGTAGGTAGACACACTCTTCTTTAGTTAAAAAATCCAAGCTTACTTCGTCCTTTCATTTTGAGGTTTCTTTTGGAAGATTGGTCTCAGTCAAGTAAGGCTAGTTTTGGTATTTGTGTTTTTGTAGGTGGTTGGCATTCTAGATTATGGCGTTGCGAAAGTAGCGGACAAGATGATTAAGTATGTTATAGCCCCGGCATTGAAATGCCAATCTCATGTTTCTTTTCCTGAAGAAATGAATCAAGAGAATGGACATGTCTCTGAGGCGATTTTGAGGATAGTCCCACCTTCTGATCCTAAGGTGGATTTAACAAACATGCATTTGTTTTAAGGTTCGGTTGCTTGCTATCTTTCGCTTTTTATATACGGAGACACTAATAGCAGAGTACATCAAAAGAATTGCCAGGATATTTATGATTTGTGTTTTGAGACAGCAGTGTATGGGCTCTGAAGCAAGAACAACAATTGTTGATCAATTTTATTCATCCTGGTTCATATTAGAAATGTATTTCGTGAGGTTGTAATGTTGTATGTTGTCCCTGTCATATTGCGATATCTGTTACTCTGTAAAGTACTATGCAAAGATTCTGAGAAATCGGTTATGGCTATTCTGGTTAGGCTTGGATAAATTAGCTATGTGTCTAGTCCTCATGCCTTGTATGAGACGTTAGTATTGATATTTTACGAATACAACTTAGTCCTCACTCTTGTAGACTATGAAGCACAGATACTTCAATATGGGAGTTGTACCCGTAGCATGTCTGTATTGGACAACGATACACCTCCATTACTCTCAGACATGTATGCAAGGAATATCGACTCTACGAAATTCGATTTTCTAATTTTTTTGAAGTTTTGGATACTTTTTGGGTACTATTGTAGTATTGTTCACGTATCCAAACATACGACAACATACTAAAATATAAAACTTCACTTCCTAAGTACCTTTAAACACTTCAATAGAAGATAGAGGTATCTAAGGAGTTGCTTCGTTCTACAACCCAATCTGTATGTATATAAGGAGGTATGTCATTCTTAAGTACCTAACAAGAAAAATGAAAAAATAACAAGGCAGCAAGTGCCAAATATGCAGCCACAACAAACTAGTGGCCACTGACTCGTAGCACCATGCAAACATTCAATGATAAGTAACACATGGTTTTGGATGCAAACACCTCTTGACTATTGGAGTTGATATGCTCTAATGCTATTTGCTCTTTTCCCTAATCTATTTCTCATCCATTAACCAAAATGCAAAAAGGATAACGATAGGAAAAAAGAAAAGTAAAGGTCATCGTCCTGATTTTTAAACACCAAGTACTTGATACTCGTAACAAAAGCATAAGTCATGCTAAACGAAAAATTTGCTCCTAAAAATGGATTATTATACTAACAAAACTTCAACCATATGGCCACTGTGTTCACTCTCTTAACATGCATTTCAACAAACAGTTTACATGCGTCTTCGAAAGACCCACATCTATCTATACACAAAAAATCAAGATGGTCTCCACCAATTTCGGCCAAAAAAATAGATAAAGTTTCTTGTACCATCAATTACAACATCTATACACAATCAAAACCAATAGTTTAGCAAATCACGTGACAAACCCCAGTTGAATGGCAGAAATAGAACACAAGCAGGACATCAAGTTTGGTACACTTACATGCAAACTTGAAACCCTAAACCAAGAGACGGGATTCAAGGTTCAAACGTGAACAATTGCAGAAATTTTGTAAACTCAAAACCCTAAATAGAGAGAGGGGATGCGAAGTTCAAACCCAGAACGCAGAATTTAAGAAGAAATCGTGTGTACCTGCAACGGTGAGATCTCAGGCAATGACTGGTGATGTTGAGCTAGGGCTTCCATCGATCACGTGAATTGAAGGGTTCGACGACGTCGTTGCTTGTGAGCTAAATCCACGGGAAGTGAAGCAGGAGATTTTAGGAGTCTTCAAGAGAGAAGTCGTCGAAGTCAGGGCTTCTGTTTCTGGGGATTTTTGCTTGCAGAGATTTTAGGAGTGAAGCAAAAGAGAACGCGCGAGTGTTCGTGGGAAAATAGGAGGGAAATGGGAAAAACTGAATAAGGAAAAGTAGGAGGGAGATGACATTGTTTAGGATGGGACAAAAAATCGGGAGTGTTCGTGCAACTCATGGGGAACTGCAGGAAGTACAGGGCCCCAAAACTACGTAGTTTTGGTGCCCAATGAGAATGCCACCCAAGTTCCAGCCAAGGCACAAAAACCAATTGGATAACTCAGTGCTCAGAAAAAAAAAAAATTAAGTATTCCAAATTTCAATCCGTTTGAATTGGTAAAAAAATTTTATTTTTCAGATCATTTTATTCTAAAGAGTTATAATTAAATTTTGACTGTAGGACTTTCGTTAATTAGCCCTAAGAAAGCCATAGAACTAAATATCTCTTAGAGCTAACTAACGAGAGCCCTAGAGCCAAAAATTAATTATGACCCTTTAGGATAAAATGATCAGAGAAATCGGATCTTCGTACCGATTCAAACGGATTGAAAATTAGAGCACGTAATTTTTTATATTTTAAGTTTTCAACGTCTACCTCACAGTTTATATATTAAAAAATATAGTTAAAAAATTAAGTGTTCCAAATTTCAATCCGTTTGAATCGGTGGGAAGATTTTATTTTTCTAATTATTTTATCCTAAAGGATTATAATTAATTTTTAGCTCTAGAGCTCTCGTTACGACTTTTTTAGGGCTAATTAATGAGAGCCCTAGAGCCAAAATTAATTATGACTCTTTAGAATAAAATGATTAGAAAAATAAAATCTCCCTATCGATTCAAACGGATTGAAATTTGGAACACTTAATTTTTTAACCATATTTGTTAATATATAAACTGTGAGATAGACGTTGAAAAATTAAAATATAAAAAATTACGTGCTCTAATTTTCAATCCGTTTGAATCGGTACGAAGATCCTATTTCTCTGATCATTTTATCCTAAAAGGGTCATAATTAAATTTTGATTCTAGGGCTCTCTCGTTAGTTAGCCCTAAAAGATATTTAGTTTTATAACTTTCTTAGGGCTAATTAACGAAAATCCTATAGTCAAAATTTAATTATAATTTTTTAGAATAAAATGATCAGAAAAATAAAATCTTTCCACCAATTCAAACGGATTGAAATTTGGAATACTTAATTTTTTTTCTAAGCACTGAGTTATCCAATTGGTTTTTTGCCATGGCTGGGACTTGGGTGGCATTCTCATTGGGCACAAAAACTACGTAGTTTTGGGGCCCTGTACTTCCTGCCGTTCCCCATGAGTTGCTGGATCCCCAGATCCGGTAATATTGCCGTCCATAGTCTAAACTAAAAACGGCATTTGCTCCAACAATGCCCTTTTTGACTAGTTTTTACCGGCATTTTATTACTCCGTACTAATGTCGTTTAAAGTTAATATTTTTGGGCATTATTATTATTGTTAATGCCGGGAATAAGTAGTATTACTGGCATTTTAACACATGCCAGTAATAAAAATGCAGCTAAAGCCACAATTCCTTGTAGTTCGTTTTGTGTTTTGGCAGTAGGACAAGAGTCAGACCTCGATCCTATACCCTTGCTCTCGATCCTCGCGCTCTCATTTTTCGCCGTCGCAAATTTTAATAGGTTGTGATATATATTCAACAACGCTTTAACACTTGCATTCACGCTCTCGATCTCTCTTTAGCACGCAAATTATTACGCGACTAAGGTCCAGACAAAGAACTCCGACAGAGGATCCGAAGCCAACACACCCAAATATTCGATTTACCCACCTTGTGGTATATTCCATATGTGTTTAGCCCCCAATGTTTGAAACAAGCACATGACTTCCCGTTAGGTTATCTTTTAAAGGGTAAATAGCAGATACCAGTAAGATCTAAAGATGATTGGAGGGTGTAGTTAGGTGGAGGAAAATTTGGACGGAAGTTAAAAATAAAAGATAATTTTTTTATAAAAAATTATGTTTTTAAAGTTCTCGTTTGACGGTTTGACGGACATGACAATTCTCGTTTGGCGGACATAATAATTATTTTTGAATGAAAGAAAGTAGTTATTAGGGTTGGCAGACATGACAATTATTTTTGAATGAAAGAAGTAGTTATTAGGGTTGAGAAAGTTGGGAGGAAATAAAGTGAAGGAAAAGTTAGTTACGTAGTAGTAATATTTAGGACTCTTTGATTCTATTTTAGAACTCACTTCTGCAGATGGGTGAGTCATAGTTTACAACCAACAAGACCTTTTAACAACTTTTTGATTCTAAAATCACCATATCCATCCATTGTCATTTTCTATCCCCATTGAATAACGTGTGACTCATGCTATCAAAAGACGTAAGCAATGAACAAAAAGTTGCAAAACAAGTCGAACCATGAAAATGCATTACACATGGACTATATACATGTGATTTTACTTTTGAAAAATGATAATGACACTCCAAAACTTGTCTTTTAGTGTAAAAATTATACATAGCAAAACACACAAAAAAAAAACAAAAAAACAAAAAACAAATTTTGGAGCGTCATCACAAATTTTGGAGCATCATCATAGAGAAGGGGCAAGAGACATTTCTACATAGACGAAGCAACAAATTCTATTTCTGCTGACACCGCAATTTCCAAAGCCAGAGAATTGTCTGATACAGTCAATCGTTCAAATGTTAACCAAAGAGACTAAAATCATGATCCTTAGTCTCTGAGTTTTATCATTATGTCTCAATGATATCGCACATCTCACACATCTAAATAAGGCAATACATGGTTTTTATTTGTTTGCGAAGGGATGAATAAAAGAAAATAGAGGTAAGAAATAAGGTTTCGGCACCAGGAGAATTTAACACCTTGGAAATAAACGTGATTCCCCAACACTCCCAAGCTCTTGCAGCGGTCGGTCCGTCTGTCCCTCGTACTTTTCACACTGTAACAGATTACGTAAAGAAAAATATATAAAGCGTAACCACAAAGCCGTTAACCATAACTGGTTTTTATCGCTAAAATACCACAGAAACAACATAATAACAAATGCTAAGGCATTTAAAAACTAAAACTGGTGTTTCAGAGTATCCAGTGGCATATGAAACTTCCATTATTTTGAAGATCCTTGCAAGAGTGCACTCATAAAACCTCCTATGGGGATACCATGGAGTACTCTGTCCGCGTTTCCAGAAAAACCAACGAAAGATCAGGTCAATGCCAGAAATTTATTTTTATTTTCCGTACTTGGCCTGTGTTTCCTTTTACTTTGTTTGCATATACCAGATTCTACAATTCAATAAAGCAAAGTAGTAAATAAGAGTGAATATGTAGTTGGAAACAAGAAAAGCTGTAGACCAATGTTCTTCATGGCTATAGGAAAAATAGGAAAAAAAAATTATAGGGACGGTTAAAGGTGAAGCAAGAGAAAGAAAAGCATGCCTTGTGGACTTTCAAGCCTTTCGATAAGTGGGTATAGGCACTCCCGACTCCTCTGTAAGTTTAGTGAAAGCACTTTGCAGCCTTTGAGTCACCGGTCCAACATGTCCATCGCCAATTATGCGACCATCAATCTTAACAACCTGCCAAAGGGAATAACACACACGAATTATTATGAGAAGAAACATTCTAATATGCAACAAGGAATTAGCATCATAAGGAATTTTCTTAACAAACCACATACTTGTTATCTCTCTTTCTTTTTTTTAACGGCAAAAGAGAAATTTTATTATCTTTGAAGACAAAATACTAAGATTTAAAGGACCCTAAGCACGAGCGGGAGTAGGAGCATACCCACAAAGAAGGCACCTCCACACTGCGACAATCATATGCCGCCAGGACATACTTTTTATCTCAACGGCGCGATATATACAACATGATTCATTTCAAGTGTTGCAATACGCCATGCATATTTTATCGGGGCAAACACGTGCTACAACAATATATTCAGAGTTAAGGCCTAACCACATGCTTAGATAATGAGTTTTGGGAATTTCCATTAAGAGACCACGCTTAACTAAGTTTGACAATGATCTTTTACTTGATAATACCCAAAAAGAAAATGATCTTAGTTTTAATGGGTTCAGGTTTGCTAAAAAAATATGGATGGAACATAATGCATTTTCATGCTTGATAAACTTGAAGTTTCCATTAGAATTAGGACCGACTTTGCTAACTCTCTGTGCTGGAAGAGAGCCCACCAAACTGCTTTACCAGAACCAGTCGTGTACACCTCTTCTCAGTTTTTGTGGTTTTCCATTTTTGGTTTTTGTTTTCTTATTAACTTTGGTGATACTGTACAAGATTTTTGACAGAATGAACATACCGGGCTGAGTTCCCCCATTGTTCCTGTTGTCCAAACCTGCAGTAAAAAAAAAAACACGTGTGCTTAAAATGCAAAAGAAACTGACCTGGCAGAAGCATTGGCATGAAGAAGAGAAGTCCTCGTTTTTTTAAACACGAAAAATAATCTCAGGATACCATAAAAAGCTAGCACTAGACTAAAACAACGCATGCATCCCACTCAATTTGAAAGAAATTGGATAGTGCCCTTAATAATGGGTATATTGGATCCCAGATACTGAAAAGATCAAATTCTTGAGTATTGAGAATGTAACCGTGGGAACAAATTACCAGAACTTTAATGTGTTAGTGGTATTATCAATTCCTAATGCACAAGACCACCAAATTAATCAGTTAGAAGCTTAAGAACAACAAACGATTTAGAATGTCAGAAGCACAAGGCGGCTTGAAAAAGCCTATGATAGACCGGTTTATATGCATAAATAGGCCATTTGTTTTCTGATCGCATCTCATTATGTCCGACACACTCACTGTCAGAGAATATTGTCAAAGTGGACCCACAAACAAGCTGCTAATTCACAACTGTCCCATCAATTCCCCAGCTGAACAGAAAATTTGGGTAAAAATGAGTAGAAATGATCAGCCTTTTTGCACCAACAAATGTCAAAATATTGACAAGCATCAACGGAGCCCGGGAGCAAATATCCAATTGTTGGATGAAGTAGATAATTTCCTTGTTAAACACTACAAGTCCTAGTGGACCAAATCAATAACAGCAATTGCAAATTTAACCATTTTTAATGATAAAATGCCTCAAAAATCATGACTCGCGTTATAGGGATGTTCATAGAGAGACATTATGTTTGCTGGGCCTGCCCTCTATCAGAGTGCACATATAAGTATGTATGGATGTTGACCCCACCTAGATAAGGCTTACGATAGCGGATAGCAGATCCCCCAAAGTTCAAATTATTCTCCTTAATTCCATCTTTCCGAATCAGTACATGACATTGAATTCCTTTTTGCTATTGTACTCATCCTCACTTTCGACAGAAATCGTCCTTGTACTCATCCTCACTTTCCACAGAAATCTCTCTCTCTCTCTCTCTCTCTCTCTCTCTCTCTCTCTCTCTCTCTCTCTCTCTCTCTCTCTCATGAGAATGAGAATGAGAGACACGGACAATATGGATTTGATGCTTAGACACGCACCCACACCCAACTTCATACCTGAGTCCATGCAACAGTGACTATTTGACCAAGAAAGCCATCATGAATAAAAATATATACCTCATCTGCAGTATGGAATTCTGATAGACTGACACGCCGCTCCTCTAAAATGATTCTTTCCTTTGCTATGAGGTCCATGACCTGAAAAACATAGAATAACCATCAAATACTAAACGGATGGAACTACCATACTGTTATGCTAAATTTCAGAATAAGCATATTGACCAGTCACATATTCGAAAGAAAAACTAATTGCCATATCTTATGTAGTTACTCGGTCCCGTTTTGTCTTTTCGCTTTGGTGGTGCAACTTTGTAAGGGAACACAATCATTGACCTATAAACCTTAAACTTTTCAAAAGTTACCCTTCAACTTTTTGATTGTTACATTAATCCAAAAGATAAGGGGCAAAAGGGAATTGCATAACTTTTGGTCCATTAATTTTTCAAACTGATAAACATTTTGGGACAATCAACAAAGAAAATGTAGCAAACAAATTGGGACAGAGGGAGTTACAATTTCAAGCTTTCACACCCTTCTTCACATGACCTTGTCTCACCGAAAACCAAACCAAACCGAGGCTTAAGTCCCAATCACTTGGGGTCGGCTACAAGAATCCTTTAACTTCGCTGAGTTTTGTCGACCGCATTGTGTTCTGTGGTATCCAAGAAACCTAGATCTTTTTGAACTACCGCCCTAAAGTCAATTTTGGTCTACCCATCCCCCTTAGTGCTACCATATACCATAACCATCACTCCTCTAACCATCGCATCGATAGATCTACAATAGACATGTCTAAACCACCTTTAGCTATACCGTATCGCTGATACCCCTACCATCTCACGAAGTTTTTCGTTTCTAAGTCTATCTCACATAGTCTTACCATACATCCGTCGCAATATTCTCATTTCAGCTCCACTCATCTTATTTGCACGCTATTTCTTATTAGCCCAACACTGCGTGCCATGTAACATGGCTGGCCGCTAGTCTTATAGCAGTACGGTAGAATTTTCTCTTCAACCATGTGGGTATCCTGCGGTCACATAACACTCCCGAAGAACTCCGCCACTTGACCCATCCAATTTGTACTCAATGTGTCACATCCTCGGTAATTTTAGGCTAATGCTTGATATAGCACGCCATATAACATAGTTGGTCTGATAACTGGTTTTCTTCTGAGGCTAATACTGGATTTCAGATACTCAATAAATGGGAAATCAAGAAGATAGGAAGGAAGTCAACATAGATACATAATTCATACTGACTCTAACTTGAGACATTCTCAGCCATACTACCCACATTCATGTCTGAGAGAGGCAAAACATTTGTAACCGTCTTTATCTTACGGAATTGTACATCATGATACAGTTTCTCTGCAAGCACTTCCAGTTCACCAGTTAGTTCAGATGAGATCACAGAGACAAAGGTTGAGTCTTTACATATATCCCTAGCATATTTGTCCATTATTGTTCTTGCACTCCTACCAATGACCAGTTCACATTTAATTTCATCACTGAGAAACCTTCATTTGCTTTTTTAGACCTATGACAACAGTATAACCAAATCAATCACTGCCTACACTGATAAGGTGTGAAGTTGCAAATGTTTTTGGAATAATACAACCTTGTAGCTGCAGCACTTCGTAGGGACCACTACTTTCGATACGAACATCAGTGTGTAGGGTTAAGATCGACGGTTTAAGAAGGATAAGCGTTCATAAAATTCTCAATTAAGTACATAAAATTCTTAATTAAGTGCATTAAGGGATGCAAGAAAGATGGAGAGAAAAAAAGAGGAAAAGTTACAAAAAAAAAAAAAAAAATTGAAAAACAGGAGAAAGAAACAGTGGCAAAAAAGATAGCTACATTTAGTTTGTGTAAAAACGTTAGGTTAGAACTAGAATACATTTGGTTCAACTCCAAACTGACGCAAACTTGATATTGTAATCATTCCAATTGCATTAACTTACAATGAGTTAAAAAGGCTAATTGACATGCATTGGTTCGAAGAGGAACCAAAAATTCTTAAATAGAAGTTAGTACACTCTTTGAAAGGCCAAAGGAGAAAGGGAATAAAAAGAAGCCTTTCCATCATCACAAAAAACAAAATGTTACAGCATTTAATGAGCAAAGTATGTGAAACTTACAGTTGCTCGAGTTATGCCCGGAAGACAGTAATCAGCATGAGGTGTCACAACACGTCCTTTCTTCACTAAGAACTGCACTAAAAGGATAAATAATGTTCAACATCAAAATGACCATTGAACATATGCAGTGCAGTGGAAGTACAGTGCATATTTTAGAAAAATGCTGTGCACATGGAACAGGCAAACAGCCTTGTCATGATCTACCAATAATATGGTAACACTATTGAAGCAGGTGCACTCAGGCGGGAACACGAACAATGTTTTTATTAGAAATTTTGCACGTTAGAGTAGTAGTTGAGTATATCAGCAAAGAAGTCAACTTTAGATACTCTTCCCTCAAAAGTTCATGCAAAAACAAATTCAACATGCATGCAACACCCTGGTTGGGCCTCATGGTAGTGCCTCCTCCATAGTGTCATAGCACTTCCATATGTGTTGTCTAACAACAATTAAAGACTTGCTCATTTGTGGAAAAGCATGGGTATAGAAAAAAGCAGAAGCATAGCGTACAATGTTTGTAGCATTGGTTTCGGACACATAACCATCATTATCAAGCATTATGGCCTCATCAGCATTTGCATTATTCCCTTCTATCTGTCACACGAAAGGTAATTCATTAGAGTAAGCATTGAAAGAGCGCTCACATCACAAAGCGGTTGTCAATACTGCAGTTCCAAGTTGGTAGCGTGCTGGATTTCAGTACACGTTTATAGACACTCCCATGTTCATGAATTGTAAGACATGCAACACGACCCAAAGACAAATAGGCAAATAGTGAGCCACAAGTAACAAGGTCCATAACATTAGAAAAAGTTAGATCAGAAAAAGATCCACAAACAAGCAGAAGTCTGCTTACAAAGGTTGATTAGCCATAACCGACTCTATACAAGGTAGAGAGAAGAGACACCATGAAAATCAACCAGAAAATAACACTTCCATAAGACAAATAATATCTTGATTTTACTGGCTTCTGTAATGAGCCATACCTTAGCGAGGATGTTGTTGAGGAGGTTGTTGTGGTGAATTTTTGAATCCAAATTCTGACAAACAAACAAGATCTTGTTATTGCAATGGAAAAAGGAGGGTGCGAACCAACCATGCCTAATTGACTGCAACATAATTACATTCAGTCTACCATTATATCATTAACTGCACCAAAAAAAACCTACGTATTTAAAGGAAGAAGCTGATTACTTAAACAAAAAGACATCAGTTTCTGCAACAATTTGAAGCAAGGTCACTGGCTAATACAAAATTTCACAGGAATGCATGAGACATGAAATTGAATTGAAAGAACAATGGAAGGTGTAGTAAGTGAAGGTTTAACATAAGTACGAAGGAATAAGCTTCAGAATGCCCATCGTTGACCTAGATTAATACCAGACCTCAACTGAAGAATGAAAGAATTCAAATTTCTAACACATTATGTTCAGAATGGAGTCAAAATATGGATATTCGCATTTTCAAAGTAATTTTCTGCCCGTTATATATCCACCCACATGGATTCCAGAACTATATACAACTGTAAGCATGCATGTGCATGTGTTTAAACCAAACCCTATAATGCCAACTCCTAGAAATTCTAATCTCACTGCAATAATTTATGAATAAGAATCTGACATCAAAAAATACAGAAACAGTCCCAAAAACATAGAGAAGATTGAACAATCCCTGCCATTTTTATACGTTATTTAGGTTCCCAAAATACAAATAGCAATTGAATATAGTGTAAACACCAAAAGAATCTTACATTCGGTGAATTACGCCGTGTAGTTGCGCTGACCAGAGTTATACCCTTAGTATTGTCATAGACAGGTGGCTTCCATTCAGCGAGAACTGCATTTTTACAAAACATACAATGATTGTACCATAAGAAAGTTGGTTGTAAACATCAAGGGAAAAAATAAAAGGAGAAATACGGTGCTCTGCATCTAAAAACAACAAAAGAAGAGAGAGCACAAAAATTGGAATAAAATTCTTGTTATTCATCTTTTTGACAACATCAACCTGACAAAGTATATATGTCACTACCAGCTCTTGCTACCATGATAGTTTCACAGATAAGGATACTGGTAATTTGTCATCTCAAGTCACACCTGCTATCTCTTTCATATATTCTCAAGATAACATAGATAAAACATGCTAGTGCTATTCACTCTGTCAAGGAAGTGAACTATGATTACACTGCCATAAGCTTTCATAAATCCAGTGGTCGAAGTATGGTGTAATATGCTTACATTACTTCAGGATCCATGCTTTCATTCCTGATACTTCAGCATGCTTAGATACAAGATGTGCTGGCAGTTAAAACAATTCAGCCGGGATGTTCATTACAATTTCAGCAAGATTTCTCGCTCTATTTGGAAGTACAACCAATTGGATATTGAAAAATAAGGCACCCCCCAAAACCCAATGACTTTACTAGCATTAATTTGTGGTCTCTGATACTAAAGAGTTTATTGGACTTCCTTGTGTTATGTTTGTGGTATAGCTTATATTTACGTGATTGTTACATCTACTACATCTAATCCATCATCTTTGCCTTCCAATAACGTGTTTTGATCCCTACAACCACCAATAACGTTTTTGAGAGAGGACAAGGTGAGCAAGTTAGTTTAGAGAAAACACTACGTCAAATAATGCCACAATCTTTCCCTCCCAGTTGTTATTACATGTGCAAATGATAAGCAGAACATCGGCTATGCAGTACAGAGACGAGTCTTAATATTATAATGGATGGCTCACCACTTACAAGTTTAAGCTTTTAAGTGGGTCTGAGTTCATTCAGACCAAGTGATATGGTGCGGACTCTGCAGTTCCCCAATAGATAAGGCCTTATGCATGTAAGGGTGGATCTAGACAGAGAACAAACTCCCAACAATGGTAGCCTGTGGTTGACGACCTAAGGGTGGACTCTCCTGGCCCTGGAAACCGTGAGTGGGCTTGCATGGAGAACTTTCAATGGAGCGGGAAAAAACATCAAAGAATTAAGAGGCCTCATCAAACGGTTGCAATTCATCCAACAGTTCATATGTAAACATTCCAAAAATCCAAGGCAACTCTCGACGGAGCAATGGTGGAGGCGGACGGGTAAGCCTGCGGCAAGGTGGCTCTAGATAGAGTGTGATGGATGGCTCTTGATTGATGGAGTAGGTTTGGTGGATAACCCTACTTCAAAAATTGCATTGGAGAACAACAAATCAGTATCAAGGGAGAGTTTGGATGCCAAGGGGATCAAGGCCCAATGAATGGAGCCCAATGTATGGTTCCAAATGAGGGGGAGATTGTTAGGACACGTGTGACCGTCAAGTCCCACATCAGATGAATAGAATAAAGTTGGAGTCATATTAAAATATCGGATGGCTCACCACTTACAGGCTTAAGCTATTAAGTGTATTTGAGTTCGTTTGGCCCAAGTGATATGGTGCAGACTCTACAGTTTTCCCCCAATGGATTGGGCCTCATGAATGCAAGGGCAGATCAATACTGAATACAAACTCCCAACACAGTCCCAGTACTCTCGCTCACAATTGACAAGGAGCAGGACAATGATATGTCCTCTATGGATATGAGAAGTGGGGGAAAGGCCAAGTCTGGAGAGAGAAATATGGGAAATCCATTGCACGATACAAAGAAATGAAGCAGCAGTATTGGGGAAACTAGTAGGTTGCTTTGTTATTGTCTCTCCCACGAAAGTCCAGTGAGCAGTCTGCATTTTATGTCCTTGTAACAATCAAAACAGCTCAAGCAGTTGTGCCTCTTGAAAACAAAGAAAGGCCACACTGAAACACTCTAGTAGGAGCTTGATAACGGATGTAATCTCTCACTCTTAAAAAGAAAGAAATTAGTAAATAATCACTTAATCAAATCACCTAGTAACCCATGCAATCATTCGTAACAAAAGTTCCATAGGAATGAACAGAAGCCGCCAAAGAAGACAACGTAGATTTCCTGGCACATAACTCAAAGATAGTTTTTTTCTTTTGGGTCATCAACTCTGAAGTCCAAACTACTCTGATTACGGAGATTTTGAATGTTGCGAACAAACTGCAGTTACATGCCAAGTTGAGATAAGGTGTGCAAGTTACCAATTAATGTGCATCCATAAAGGTTGAAAGATGGGTTCATCCCTGAAGTAACCTGAGCCAAAAAAAAGATCACAATAAAGAAAAAAGAATCACAAAATGTTATGGCGATGTGATACTAACTTTGTCGTAAAATCCGAGTAGGATTTTCAACGCTTCCTCGTTACAATACGTGCACACGAGTGTGTGTGTGTGTGTGTGTGTGTGAGAGAGAGAGAGAGAGAGAGAGAGAGAGAGAGAGAGAACCTTCTTGCCACGTGTCAGACTTAGCCGGATGTGTGCATTATCAAACATCCCATTTAGAATAAGAGTTTTGAATATGGTTTCCTTAACCTGCATTTTGTTCCCGAGAGTGACATGTTAAGACAAACAACCAAAAAAAGCTTCACAAATTATAGGCATCCAATCAACATATCGGGCATAGATATTTCTCAAATTGTTATGAGCCTCACCTCTTCACGAGTCGGTACATTATTAAAGGCCAAAGCTTTTGCTGAATCAAACAATCTGGTAATGCAAAATTCACCAATTATTATGGTTTTCTCATTAATAAAGACAAATCTGACATTGTTGCTCAGAGAGAGAGAGAGAGAGAGAGAGAGAGAGAGATTCTCACATACAAACTAGAGCAAAATGAAACAGAAGCTCAATTAACAGAATTTTGTTCCTGACAATCCAAATCATACTCTCCAAGAAAATAACCTGGATTATAAAGGCATCCAACTGTTCTCTTTCAAATAACTAAAGAAGGCATCTCTGTACTCCATCCATATCTTGCACTAGGAACCTTTTTCGATTTTGTTTCCGTAGCTGATGATTTTTAAACATGAATAAATTACAAAGTATTTCTTACATTGGTATCAGTTATGTTTGTTTTGTTTTGTTTTCTTGCATGCAGAAGTACATCATCAACATTACATACTATGATAGATTTGAACTACAGGCCCTGGGAATGTGCCCGAACCCAGAATAATTATTGTCAAGCAAAATGGCTATCAGTCACTAACCTATCTAAATGCTCATCAAGCTTCAATATTCTCCCATCATAAACTCGAAGTCCTTCCCACACTGAATCACCACCTTGAACAACTGAATCAAGCACTGAAACCTTCAAAAACTTATCGAATGAGCACAAGAACAACCAAAACACTGCATACCCAACAAAGAAGAAAGTTCAACTCTATTGAAAGCTTTCCACAATATTTATCCTTGTGTGACTCATGTAAAGGTACCTTTGCACTGTCACGGGGTAAAATCTCATCACCAACCCAAACAAGTAGCTTCTCGTTAGCAGGAACAGGAAGACTGGGACGAGGCAGTTGTGGTCTCAGAGAAGACTTCCCCCTTGTATGGCGCTTAAGCATGTTATACAAAGGTAAACTTTGCTCCAGCAAGTCATACAAAGAAGACGGGAATGGCTGAAAATGTATATAAAATTTTCAAGGCATAAGCTAACTTCTGTCAGCTATATTTTTTCTCAAGTACCACAAAGAAAGAGTTCAAAGTGGTCCCGTATGACTTGTGCATGATGTGTCTGTGCATTTATTTGTGCATATACTACAAGCCAAGAGTGTTGTATTTGCACAGGAAACGTTCCTCCAAGATTTTACTAGATGCACTCATGTTTTATCTTTATTGGCAACAAAAATGATAATTTAATAAAACAGAACAAATGTCCAAAAAAAAAAAGGAACAGGGGGTCCACCAAAGAACACAATGAAAGAAGCAAAACTAAATAACTCCTCTAAGTCTAACTATAAACCACCCATCGTTCTGAGTCTCTGGAAATAGAAAATAGAAGAATACCCAGACTAAGAAATTTCACAGTGACCATGATCATGATGCTTTCCAATTGTGGTTTAATGTATCATACAATCTTATGCACAGATGCAGGAACCGAAGCAACTGCAGTTTGGAGCAATGTTCTGAATACCGTACCGGCCAGGGTACCGGTTTTTTCACTGGTACGGTACGTACCGGTACCGGCCAAATACCGGGTACCGTTTCGGATTTACCGCAACTACAATATATATAATAATTATAATTCAAAAAAATCCCCCATACCATGCAATTCATCATAAAACACCTATGTGTTTTCCTCTTGTCCCACATTGCCTTGTCACAAAACTTTTTTCCATCTTAAATGACTTTGCACACTAGTGGACTTGTGAATGAGGACCCAAGAAGAGGTCTCGCGCGCTTAGGAAAATGGGTTGTGGCCGAAGGCAATTCCGAAAAACTGATTCGGAAACCAATTAACCGGGTGCGCATCACGGGTTATTCACGCGCAGGGGGGGTGCAAATCCGGGATTTGAGCCTCGCGCTCGTACCATGGTTAAGCTCACATTTTGCTAAAATTCTGAAACGAACAACTTTTTTTTTAACGTGACCACAAAAAAAATTTTAAACAATCCAGAAAAAAAAAACGCTCTGCAAAATTCCGGACGGAATTTCCGGTAACCTTATCTCAGTCAGTATTTCCCGAAACGGCTGGTACCGAGCGGTAAGGACCGGTATTTGGTCCGGAACGGTATTGGGGTGTTAGGGTACCGGTTTTCTTCAAATCCGGTACGTACCAGCCGGTACGGTACGAGATTGACAACTATGGTTTGGAGTATGTCACATTGAGATAAATAACGAAAATCGACCTCTACTTGGCTTGCATCCTACCTCATAAATATATGAAAACAACCAAACTCAAAATGCGATGACGACAGAACATGCAATCTCAGTTACAGTCTGAACTTGGAAAGGAAATAGCTCCATGTTAGAAGGTTTCTAGTTTCTACCACAAGATTATCTACTTGCATTTGATAGATGTGCAAGAAACATTACTAACACCAATACATGATCATCCAAACCAAAACATGAAAGGAGCTTAGGTTTTGACCCATTCGTCCTCTGAGAAACATTTTTCTGTTACGAGATTCACTAAAGGTTAGAAACATGGAAATCTTTCCAATGAAATTCTGGCACTGTGAGAACATAGAAACTTAAGAATAAGTCAATCCTAGTCAGGCATACTTATAGATAAGAATATAGGTATACAGAGTATAGACCGGCTAATAAGGTCTAACCCTAATGAAAAAGGCTTTTCAGCTAATTTAGTTCCTAAAAGAGTAGGAAAAATATAACTGTAGAGATCTGTCAAAAGTCACTTCAATCAGGAGATTGTTAAAAACACCTATTTTCCTTTTTCAAAGGGGCAAATCTGCAGTTGTGCTCTACTATAGCATACATACCGAAGGGTACTTCTTTGCTGGTGTAAATTCTGTTGATTTATGTACACTATCATACCACCAAGGAGCCCAAATTCCATCTATTGATTTCGGACCAGCTTCCCATCTGAAAATATTTGATTGATATTCATTACTTCCATGTTAATACCAAGAATTTAAAGGAAGATAAGGCTAAGTTTGGTTGCAAATTTAGATTGATCTTACAACTAAGAGCAACAATCATGTCTGTTCCTATCGAACCACAGGATGGTTGTCTAGATGCATTACACTACAATTTCAGAGAAGATATAACTGTAATAACTCTTGTATTTACAAAGACAGTTTAAAGGAACCCTGGAAAAATGGGACGCCATTTGTCGAGGAAAATGTCATGTGAACCGAGATTGTTTGTTTCGTACTTACGGCTAATTTGATGCAGCATAGCGCATCCATGAAAACGTTTAGCAAGGTAATGTATGTTGGAATATTTAAGGAGTTATGAATTTTGTCCCACATGTTGGAATATTTAAGGAGTTATGAATTTTGTCCCACATTGGTTAAACAAGTCTTGTAACAAGTTATCTCTTAATATAAATAATAGTTATTTGTGTTAGGGTTGATTAACATCCTATACACTTTTTCTCATCTCTGACAACATGGTATCAGAGCTTAACCCTAACCTCCCACCATAGCCATTGCCGCCCTACGCCACCCACCACCACCACCACCTCTGCCATCATCTTGACCCAAAAAAAAAAAAAAAAAAAACACTAAAACGACCTACTCAAACCCTTTGGAATCCTAAAACAACCGACCCACACTCATCAAAACCCTAAAACGACACAGTTCACGCGACTGTTCATTGCAGCACTGTTCACACGAACTGTTCATCGGTACTGTTCACGCAATTGTTCATCGGGTACTGTTCATGCGCACTGTTCATCGGGGTGCTGTTTGCGCGGCACTGTTCATTGGGTACTGTTCATTGTGGCATTTGTTGGCATCGATCTTGCCATTTTCGATCAGAAACCCCTATTCAATCTGCTTGTCTCTTGGCGATATGACTTAAGGTGATTTTTTGAGATTCAATCTGTTCCTCCTTCGTCCTTGGTTGTGCCAAGTTGTTCTCGATGCGGATTGGTGTTCATGGATGGTTTGCGGTACCATTTAGTTGTGTTACTTTAGTGTTCAGTTCAGTATTTGTTTGGTGTTGCTGTTGGTATTAGCCTTGAGTTTTTGCACTGGCAGCATAGTAGTTATTGTTGCGGTCTTTCTTGAGTTGATTATTTCGTTCGTATTGGAGGTTGGTTACTGATTCGTCGTTGGGTTGTTGTTTCACTCGACTTTGATGCTACCGGATCCTGTTTATTTGGGCCGTCATCTTGTCTTGTGAGTTGATGATGTTCATTGCTTGGTGATCTATTTTAGTGCTTATTAGTTGTTCGGTGGTTCTTCGTCGGTTGCTAGATTGGTGGGTTGATTATTTATTGGTCGGTAGTTGGTGACATATTTGGTTGGTTAATTTATCGATAGTTGACTAGTTGCCTCTCATTATATGAGATATTTTTGCAATGAAATCTGCTTCTAGTTCCGCTGTTTCTGGTGCTTTTAGTTCTTCATTCAGTCGTGGCCATAGTTGCGGTCATGATTCTGGGTACAGTGATTAGGTTTTTGACCATGTTTTTGGTGGTCGTGATTCTAGTCATGGCGGTTGTGGCTTTCGTCCTAGGGGCCGCATGTCAAGGGGAGGCGGCCATAGTCGAGGCTGTGTTTTTAGACTGTGTACTCATTATGGGGGAACAAATCATACAGTGGAGTACTGTTATGACCTACATGGTTTTCCTCAGGCTCATCGGATTACTCCTTCCAAAGATATTCGGCAGGTTACTCACTCTACTGCTATGGTGACTATTTCTCTGGAGGAGTGCCAACGCCTTGTGTCATGTCAGACAAGTTCCTCCATTGCTACACTATCTCAGATAGGTTCTTCTAGTGCTTGTATTGCATCTTCCCGTTTTTCTATTCCTTGGGTTATTGATTCTGGTGCATCTGATCATATGACGGGTATTCCTACTATTTTTTCTGACCATCAGTCTATCGATAAACCATCTCATGTTACCTTAGCCGATGGGTCTACCACTGATATTATTGGTTTGGGTTCTGTTTCTGTTACTTCCTCTTTAACTTTGAATTCCGTATTGCATGTTCCTCGTTTTCCATTAAATCTTATGTCTGTCAGTAAACTTACCAAATCTTTAAATTGCTCTGTCACATTCCTTCCCAATGGTTGTGTGTTTCAGGATCTCAAGACGGGACGGAAAATTGGTAGCGATACTGAACGTGGTGGCCTGTATTACTTTACTGACGATGTTCACCCTAGATTTGTTGCTCTACAGTCTTCGGTGTCACCCTATCAACATCATTGTCGTCTTAGTCATCCATCCCTTCAGAACCTTAAACGGCTAGTACCTTCATGTAGCCGCGTTAATGTTTTGCCCTGTGAAGTCTGTGAGTTTAGTAAACATCATAGAGTGTCTTTTTATCCTAGGGTTGAGAGTCGTGTGTCCCGTCCTTTTCAATTAGTTCATTTTGATATTTGGGGCCCAATGCATGTCCCTAATGTTTTTGGCTTCCAATATTATGTTATCTTTGTCGATGATTACTCTCGTGTCACGTATCTTTATCTCATGAAAGAAAGGTCAGACTTGTCTTCTATTTTTAAGTCATTTTATATGGAGATCAAAACTCAGTTTTATACTTGCATTCGTATATTTCGTTCTGACAATGCGGGGGAATATTTTCATAATTCTCTTTCTAAGTTTTTTGATGATCATGATATAATTCACCAATCTTCTTATGCTCGGACTCCACAACAAAATGGAGTTGCCGAACGCTAGATTAGGCATTTATTAGAGGTTATGCGTGCTCTGTTATTCCAAATGCAAGTTCCTAAGTCTTACTGGAGTTATGTTGTTCTTACAGCATGTTATTTGATCAATCGTATGCCATCTAGAGTCCTAGGCAGTCAGATACCCCATACGGTTTTATTTCCGGATCGGTCTCTCCACTCATTACCCCTACGAGTGTTCAGGTGCACCTGTTATGTTCATACTCTTGATCCTGACCGGGACAAACTTGATCCGCGGTCAATTCGGTGTGTTTTTCTGGGATACTCGCGCACTTAGAAAGGGTATAAGTGTTACTCACCATCTCTGCGTCATCATTTTGTTTGTGCTGATGTCACGTTTAATGAGTCATTACCCTTTTACTCGGGTCACTATACTCCCGTTGACCTTCCTGAGACTGAGTCTGTGTTTCCTATTTGTGTACCATCTGTGCCACCCTTGCACGTGTATGTTCGTCGGCAAAAAGTATTAACAGCCCCACCAGTGCCTTGCGCCGCGCCTCCTCCATCTCAAGATCTAGTTCCACAACCACCGCCACCTCCACCACCTCCACCTCCGCCTTTATCATCATTCATCACCTGGTCCTCCTATAGCTCTTCGCAAAAGAATTCGGTCTAGCACTTCTCACCCTATTGATCGTTTTGTTTCTTATGCTCACTTGTCTCCGTCCCTTCGTGCTTTTACTACTTATGTTTCATCTATTTTTGTTCCTAACACTGTTCAGAAGGCCTTATCTATTTTCGAGTGGCGGACATCTATGGAGGTTGAGATGTCTGCTCTACATGACAATGGCACTTAGGAGTTGGTTCCTCTTCTGCCAGGAAAGTCTACTGTTGGTTGTAGGTAGGTCTTTACGGTCAAATATCATCCTGATGGGTCTGTTGAGCGTTACAAAGCTCGTCTTGTTGCTAAGGAATATACTCAGACTTATGGTGTTGATTATGCTGAGACTTTTTCTCCAGTTGCTAAGCTTGGTTGCGTCCGCCTTCTTAACTCCCTTGCAGCAAATCTTGGTTGGCCTTCATTCCAGTTGGATGTTAAACATGCCTTTCTTCATGGGGATCTCTAGGAGGAAGTTTATATGGAGCAATTACCTGGATTTGTTGCTTAGGGGGAGCGTAATCAGGTATGTCGTCTTCAGAAAGCACTATATGGTCTTAAGCAGTCTTCTTGGGCCTGATTTGGCAAGTTCAGTGATGCAGTTTTGAAATTTGGGATGAGTCGCTGTCAGTCTGATCATTCGGTTTTCTCTCTCTCATCTGATCGAGGGAAAGTATTATTGATTGTTTATGTGGATGATATTATTATTACGGGCGATGATTAAAAAGGTATTGATGAGTTGAAGGTATTTCTGCAGAGTCAGTTTCATACCTAAGATCTGGGAAGGTTGCGATATTTTTTGGGTATTGAGGTTGCACGATCTAAAGATGGCATTAGTTTATCACAGAGAAAATATGTGCTAGATATTCTAAATGAGACTGGTTTATTGGGGTCGAAGCCTGTCGATACTCCTATGAATCCTAATGTCAAACTGTGTGTTGATCAGGGGGAGCTGTTTTCTAGCCCTGAACAATATCGTCGCTTGGTTGGTAAATTGAACTATCTTACTATTACGCGTCCAGATATTTCGTTCGCCGTTAGTATTGTGAGTCAGTTTATGTCTGCTCCTCGCTTTCCACTTGGGAGGCTGTTCTTAGAATTGTAAAGTATCTCAAGGCTCATCCAGGACGTGGTTTGTTTTATCGAGCTAATAGTCACTAACGTATTGAGGCTTTTACTGACTCTGATTGGGCAGGAGGACCTTCTGACAGAAGATCCACTCCAGGATATTGTGTTTTTCTCGGTAGAAACCTTGTCAACTGGAAGATTAAGAAACAAACAGTGGTTGCACGGTCTAGTGTAGAGGCAGAGTGTAGAGCTATGGCCCACACGACATGTGAGGTTGTATGGGTGCGATCTTTTCTTGAGGAGATAGGATTTAGCGTGCAATTGCCAATAAATATGTATTGTGATAATCAGGCAGCAATTCACATTGCATCCAATCCGGTATTTCATGAGAGGACTAAGCATATTGAAGTTGACTGTCATCTGATGCGTGAGAAGTTAGTTGGTGGTGTGATAGCTACTCCATTTGTGTCTACAAGTGCTCAGTTAGCTGACATGTTTACTAAATCATTGTTCAAGCCCCGGTTAGAGTTGTTATGTAGCAAGCTGGGACTTTGTGATATCTGTTCTCCAGCTTGAGGGGGAGTGTTGGAATACTTAAGTAGTTGTTATGAGTTTTGTCCCACATTGGTTAAACAAGTCTTGTAACAAGTTATCTCTTAATATAAATAATAGTTATTTGTGTTAGGGTTGATTAACACCCTATACACTTTTTCTCATCTCTGACAACATACCAGACTCCAAGTCTCTCTGTCAATGGAAGATGAAAGTTTCGTATCTTCTGCATGCTTACCATCCCTGCACTCAGATTGCTCCATTATTTAACTAGGCCAAAAGTGTTCTCCCCAAGCACTGCATGTGTATACCACAAAGTACCATCTCCACTGGCGTGAATTCGTGAAGGCAAGGATGAGAGGTGAAGCGTGAGGGCAAGCTGACAAACCAGCGTCATAATGCAGGCTAATATGCAGAAGCACTTCAGAACATCAGAAACAAGTAGAGAGAGTGGCCCTTTACCTCTGATGAGAGTCGCAGCAGACATTCCATATCCTTTCTGTTTCAAATAGAATTCGAAGGCAGGCCCTGCCAGCCTCCATGAAAATCTGAAACTGCTTATCACCTTGTTTTGCCATTGCATGGTTCTTATTCAGTTACAGAGTATAGGAGTTGAATGACAAGTACCTCGCAAACTCTTGGACTTTAAAGGGCAGAATGTTTCAAATGCACATAAATAAAAGACATGGTCACTATTTCCATAAGAGCGTGATATACGCAAGACAATTTTCAAATGGAACAGATTTACTGATGATCATTTACTCGATATTGGAGGATGTAGGTTAAGTAGTACTGATCATCCCATATTCGGAGGTGTTTGTAAAGAGATTACTGGAATATGCTCCTTGTTTGAGAGTGTTAGGACAGAAGATGAAGTCACTTATCCCTACACTCATCTATGATTGCATTGCACTACATGATTGAATTAGGACACTTGGTTTTCCAAATTGCTTAAGATATAGTAAGCTGCCTTAGTTAAGCCCCATCTTACTTTCAAAAACCCCATCTCACTTTCACTTTGACTTGTCAAAATACCTTCACAGATCTCAAGGTCCCCCGGAAGGCAGCTCGAGCAGGCTAGGCCGAAGGTTAGATTTGGCACTCAAATAGGAGCTTCAAGGCCTTAGAATAGTATGTGATTCTTCAACTTTCTAGGTCATGGGAAGGGGGCCAGACCAAGATCGTATTGATCCTCTACCCGCATGAAGTGGGCTTGACTTTGGCCCAGCAAAGGCGTCTATTGGATTTCTGAGGACACACCAGTAGCCGCTGCGGATGCCTGCCCAAAAGCCGCTTGAGAAGGACACTTGACTGATTGAGATATTATGAAAACACTAGGTTTCGCTTGAAATCCATCTTTTTAGTCAATCCATGAATCAATGTCAGATTCCATTTAAATTCTCTACACATTGTCACATTGCATATCCATCCAAGGGCATTGTGCAACAGAGTCCATTTGAGTGGCGATCGGAGCAACAAGTTCCATTGATAACTATTGAACCAGAAGTGTCTGAGGATCAGAGCCACGACAAGTGAAGAGCAAAGCAAAGAGGTTGTGCAAAAGACTGGTATAACTCTTGATTCATAATGAATCATTTCGCTGACAGGATGCGCTCAACAATCTTCACCAATTTTCACATAAAAATGTCGTTTTTTGCACTGTGCCTGTCTTTATATTCTCCACAACTGTGTGTGGACACCTCACCATCCTTTAAGCATACTTACAAGCAATGAGACAATTACCTTGACAATCACTTTTAAAATTGATAAACTTCTACATGAACTTGATAAGTTCGCCCCCTTCAGACACTTGTTCAACCATTAGAACAGACAACACACTATAGCAAAAGGAAATGCAGTCCAGATTGAAGCAGTTATGAAAACAAGAGGAAGGAGAAGAAAGAACCAAAGATGAAACAGTAAACAGGACATAATCCTATAGAAGTTAGCAAAATAGGCAATCCTGGTGCAATGGGATTCGCATAGCCACCCTATTTAAATGCATAAAGGCCTTACTGAAATAAACAACTCTGCAAGGAAAAAGCAAGTATATTTGATGCTAGTTGAAGGCCATAAGAAGTTTTCCACTTGCTTGTTTTGATAAGAATAAATTTTTTTTGCGAGTACTTTCCCATGAAATCAAAAGTAGTGTCAGTGACAAGTACATCATGCAGGCTACACAACTATTTTTAACTTTCGAATTAAATAGCATTGGCATACTTCAGCATTGCAGCTTGAAAAGAAATATCCAAATCTTGACAAAGCCATCGTAAAGCAGCCTGTGCAACAGCAGAAGGATAAAAGTCATCTTGAAAAAGCCAAAAATGTTAAATCCAACAATTTTCCCTGAAAGAGAACTGATAAAATAAAACAAGATATACATTCCTTTGTATAAGTAAGTTGTTTTGGGGAGATGTGGTATTCAACTTGGGTAGGTCTCCCACAGCTCAGGTGAGCTCTATAATTTCAAATTCAAAAGGTAGTAGGAAGTGACCATACCTAGGAATAGTATCACCAAGCAACTTTGAGCTAACACTCCAAGCAGTTATTTACCAAGCATTGACATACCGTCTCCCAACGAGCAATACTCTGTTAATGCTACATGGAATGCTATGAGACAAAGTGCTGGGAAAGTTCCTTGGAATTCCATAGTATGGTACCATAGAGATGTCCCTAAATGGGCCTTTATTTGCAGGTTGTGGTGTTTGGGCAAGCTTGCAACAAAGGATAGACTTAGAAATGGGGGCATGAATGTGGATGAAGCCTGTGTTTTTTTGTACTCAGCAGAATGAGTCGCATCAAAATCTTTCTTTGAATGTTATTTTTCTAGAGGCATTTGGACAACATTATTGGGAGGTGCATGTTTCAAAGAAGGCCCTGGGGGTTAGGGGTTTTGAGGGCTATAGCATTCTGTCGTGGTGATTCTTTCATAACTTTCTTCTCATCTGAATTCTCTCATAACTAATTTCTATAAACTTGCACTTGCAGAGCTCTATACCAGGTGTGGTTGGAAAGAAATTCCAGGGTCTTTGGGAGAAGTACCAAGGATATGACCGGTGATCCTAGGAAGACAATGTTAGGGCTAGAGTTAGCTCTTGGAAGAACATTCCTTAATCACTGGAAAATGAAGGGCTGTGCAGAAATTGAAAATCCTTTCCTAGAATTTTAGGAAGAAAGTCCTGGCTATATATAGAGTGAGTCTGACTCTGTTGTTTGTTGTTTATTTGGTTTGCTCTGTTGGCAGATCTCAGCTATGGCCTGCTGTTGTTTTGGAAGGTTTTCCCTGAGTTCGTACATAATGTTGTTGGTTGGGTGGCTATAAGATACAATACTTGAGACTAGAAAAAAAACAGCGCAAGGTTAATTATACGGTGATCTTGGCTAGTCTAATAAAAGGGAAGGGGTGGTGCATTTCTTACTTTTAGGCAAGTGGAATGAACTCCAAGATTTAAGATACAAGTGTCTTCTATCTTCCGTGAAACCCCACCAAATCTTTTTGAATCTTAAATTAAAATAAGTGACTACCTATGCCTTAAACAGATTCGGACCCTTTATTGGAAGAACTGTTCACATACAAGAAATGCCAAAACAATCCTTCTTGTTGCATAAAACAACCTACACCATTAACAACAATTCTACATCCGTAGTGACCGTCGCAAGTCCATGACAATGATTTTAAGCCACGAAACTAGTTTAGTTAGTGTCAAAAGCCATCCCTAAATCACTAATGGCCTTCATTCCGTTGTTAAAGCTTGCCAGCCCTCACGGCTGTCCTAAATTCGCATGATGCCCTTCCCACTGTATTAAAGACACCAGCCACAGCCAACAAGTAGCCAGATGAACCAACAATGAACAAAAATGTGGAGCGAGAAAAATGCTTGTAACTCAAAAAAGTTCGTACTGAACTACCGATGATTGCTACTCTGAGTCTTCGAACAGAAAAAGCAAAAGTAAAATGAGTTCTACTCTTTTTTGGTTACCAATGCAGAAAGAATTTGCGGTTATTTACATTTGTGCTCAAGGTCAATGTTGTGATGTGGAAATCAATAAAATATCAAACAGAGCAAGCAAACTCTATACAGAAGTAGCCCTCAGTTGCATGCTTTATATAGGAAAAGGATAAATAACACAGAAATTACTGCACAAATAATCAGAGTTCGCTGAAAAGCTATACAAACCTCAGGATCTTCTCGAAGTTCTGCTACATCAATGATTGGTGGGCGCTTCCCCAGATCACAGAGCTCATTGTATATAGCTACCAAGTCTGCCAACCCTAGCTCAAGAAAGGATGGGCGCACAACCTTGTCAAAAGATAGCTGCCAATATGCAACAGTTTCAACATAAATCCGAGAAGTGATGAATACCGAAACCTATATATACACAAAGAACAGGGTGTGCTATTATTCCACCTATCAAGGTACAATCACCGAAGCTCCACTTAATTCACAGAGGCTCAGGTGCATAACCTTAATATATTTTTGAATTTTGGGAAAAAAAAACCATCAATAGATATCAAACTAATACATATTTACAGATTCAGAAATAAATAATGAACTTAAGAGCCTCAACATGCAAGATAAGTAACGAGTAGCTGTTACAGAAACAACTTACCAGTACCTCGAGTGGGTTCCGTATTAATATGAAGTGCTTTCCTCTTTTCATCAACTCATCTGACAAACCAGGCACCCGTTGTTTTGATATATGCTGTAAAGAGTAACAATACCAAGAGATGTTGTGAAATGATGTAATTTCAAAACTGAATCAGTGCCTCCAGCAAACATTAGCCTACTGAGATGATTACTACGTTTCCGGACGCAATAAGCTAAATGTACGTTTGGGGATGTACGAGCTGTGGTAAGAGAAAAGAAAGGAAAGGAAAGCAACGAGGAAAACTATTTTTCTTTGTAGTTAAGAAAATAATATATGCTTGTTTGCCTTTGAATTCTTCTCTGCACATGAATAGAGAAAAAGGAGAATCAATCTCTAAAAATATTTCAAATGTACTTTCCTCATATTTTCTTTTAAACAAATAATACAATATCCTTAGTACTTTTCTTTTCCTTCTTCCCTCGGCAAATCCGTGAATGTAAAGCAGGATATGTAGTCGTATCCATGGATGGGCAAACATGAACAATTCTACACTTCGACAAATTCATTCCTATGCATGTTTTTACTGGAAGATAAAATTAGCAGAGAACTTTGCCATTGTGTCATGATAAACTTGAGCAATCTTACAGTAATCATAACAAAGCTTACTATTACCTTACAGAAGCGATATTTCTTTACTCCTGGACCAAAAATAACATCTTTCACAACCTTATTCCCATCGGCTTCCTAGAATTCACACAATCAACTTCAAACATAAGCTGAGTTTATGAAAGCCAGAAAACAATAGTAGAAGAAAATACAAGAAACAAGAATAACAGTATATGAAAACATAATATTTCAATGCACCAGAATAGAGCATGTACCGGTAGGTCCGGTACAGCTGGTCAGACCAAGCCAACAGGTTGAAAAAAATTATGGCAACATGCTAACAGGTTCAAAGAGTGAACTACCCTCCCCATTAATGAAAACTCACTTGTTCAGCGTTGCACAACTAGCGACACTATTTCCTTGGAGGAAAATTCGAGTCAATCAGCAGGCATAATATCTAGATCCTATTTTGTTATTGCATGTAATGAAATTCTTTCAGGAAAAGCAATCAATACAAAGGTACTGCTTTCTTGAGATATTTCAAAAACCATTGACTAAAGCTACTTTAGTCGTTCTCTTGACATACGTTTTGGGAGAAAACAAATAATAGGATCACTTCAGCTGGACTGAGAAAAATGCAATCAAGCTTCTGAAAAATGAACTGAGAAGGTTGCTATAGAGACAGTGACGATTCATCTACCCACCATTTTTGATAGAACTTTGTCTCTGTAAGGCCTTTCAACTCCTGTTACACGGAGAAAGTTCGCGTACAAGGGTTCATCAAGTACTTCTATATCATCTCTCTGCAGAAACCACTCAAAATATGAGGAAGAAAAAATGACGAATCAAGAAACAAAGCAGTATAGAATCACCACAAAATAAACGTAGTCTTTGGTTTGTTTCCTCCACTAGAACACTCAGAATCCTAAGAAGTCAATCTCCTAGTCTCCGGCCCCAAATAAAACTATTATCATGAAGCACTCCAAATAAAATTGCCCAAAAAAAAAAATTTCATTACCAAACTCGCCCATTTATGCAATATGACAAGCAACAAACATTTTTTTCATGGTTTTCCATACCATACATATCCAAAGTAGTGGTGCAAAGAAAAAAGAAGTTATCATCTATAAAAAGATATTTTCATACAATAAAGCATTGAGAAAATTATCTTATCATTATTTACCACAAGAACAAGTATAAAGAATTCTAGTTTTTGGAGGCTTACACTCTAAAATCCAAAGAGGATAATTCTACTTAGGGGGCATTTTATATGTATTATCAAAATCTTCACATTCCTAGGGGTGCCATGGGCCATGGCCAACCTTGGCACCCCTCCGCACTGTGTCCCTCTATGAATATATTGGCTTCAGAGAAAATGAGGATTTTCAATCAACTCTTCTACCTAAATCCATACATTTGAAGACCAAAACAGTTGGGCTTCTAAAGAAGGTTACACAAAGCTGATAAATATAGTTCTCAGAACTTCACGGTCGAAACCTATAAAGCACAGACTCGCCAGGATATGCGTTGCACGAATTACTATTTTTATTAACTTAATCAATTATACCTGGACATGTTTGGACAAAACTTGTAGAGAGGTGCCTTGTGTCAAGGCTCATTTCAACAAGAGACAAATAAATGCTTATCATGCATTTTCATATGCTATTGATTTCTACATGCAGCAGTTTATTGATGAGCTTTGTGAGTCGCTATTCTTTGCTGCGTTAATATTTCAGTGCCTAGTATTCTTCTTTATAGATATTACTTTTTGCAGAAAAGGCTTCTGTTTTACTCTAATTAGAATTATTATTTTATTTGCAGTGGTTTGTGTATGTTATTATATCTATACCACATACCATGGAGACGTAGTCCTCTTTTGAAAACTACCATGGAGACGAAGTCCTCTTTTGAAAACTATGTAACATCAATTTCATTGCCAAAATTCTCTTTAAAAAATGCTACAGATCGGTTTCTCAACTTATCTACAGTCTATACTACTGCATTTCTGTCACTCTTTATCCCTTCTCATTCCTCCAACCTACTTCAATTAGGACTTGATCCTCTGATATTCTCATTTTTGTCATTGGATTTTTTTAATCTTTAATGCGGAAAAATTATGAACTCTATACGTATACATATATAAATAAATTTGTTTATGTATTTGACGTATCCCCCAAAGTGTTTGTGTCTTAGTTTTTGAAAAAAATCACGTGTCTGCATATAATTTCGTGGCATGTCTTCGTGTCTCGTATCCGTGCTTCTTAGCCATGTTGTATCCTAGTGTGATTTTTTACTATCACCCGAGACGTTGCGGATTATATGAATTTGAGGATCCCTTATATCATAATACGCCTCGCTGTTGTTAAACCAAAAAAGGATTCCCTCTTTCCTGAACCAAAACTATCATGTTTTTCGTCTTGGGAATTTTTTTTGTCATGACTTACGGTCTCAACCTATGAAGCACGGGCAACCATAGCAAGTAGGTTCTTCTCCAAAAATGAAGAATTTAACACTTCAAAATTTGTTTACCCGTTTACAAATTACACAATCAGATGTGCAGAGATTCCAAAGAAATAAGAGAAATCATAACTTGCACAATTTGTGGCAAAAAAGTTCTGGTCTCTCTTAAAACACATGAATTCCATTCATTTACTCAGCACAGGTTAATATAGCTAATTCAATTTGCGCAATGTAACTGGCTTCACGTTCTAAACCAGACAAAATTAGTTTTAGGAAATTCAATATGCATTTGCTTAGCAACGGGACAATACACATGCACAAACACAAAAGACACATATATAGTAGTATACTACTGTGTAATACATCTGCAGTACAAGCATCTTATTACAACCAGACAAAAGTAGTAGCACATCAATTAACTTTAATTTGAATTCAATCATTGATTCAGATTAGAGCAATGCTAAAGACACATCCAAGTTTACATCCATTCTTACATCCTCTTGCACAATCGAAGGCGAGAACACTATTGAGAGGGTCTCGCCATCACTAGTGAAAGAGCATGTAAGAATGCACGTAAACTTGAATGTGTGCCTAGCATTATTTTTCAGATTATGGGTACGTTTTCGCTAAATTAAATGGGCTATAAAGCCCATGTTTTCATAGATCTTTCTCCTGGAATACATGACACAACTTGACATTGTGTAATCCATTTAGTTTAGCAAAAACGCATCTTATATACAGCTACATACATACATACATACATATAAGTATACGGGTACACAGAGATATGCATGTATGTATACCTGAGCAAAAGAGTACATAACGCTGGTACTGAGAGATCTAGGAGCAGACCATGAGTGAATAACCTCTATCTCCGATTCCTGTTTCCCTTCCATTTCCCACTCCCTCCCCTGTTGTTTCGATTCGAGACGTCAATCTGTTCTTTGTGCAATGGATTTGACTGAATAAGAGCATATGAATAATGTATTACTATTATCTATCTATATACAAATCAAGATATACACGTATATATAGGCGGTGCTGATTGTGACATCATTGACTCACTCATTTATATATGGCTTATCAATCAGAGAAAAGTTTTGGGAAAGTGAAATTAAAAGTACACACGTACCCTCTCAACTATCACTTTTTTCCACGGACTCTCCTTAATATTTAAAAATTGACCATACAGACCTCATCAACTATAACCGTTAAGTCGTTAACCAATTAGCAACCCTTCTATCAAAAAAACCATTAAGATGAAAGGATAAGTGTGGACAATTTTTATAGATGAAAGACAGCGTGGGCGTTTTTTAAGGGGCAGATGAATTATTTCTCTTTATTACGCCAACAAAGTTAGCCAATTTTTTATTTTATATAATTTGAAGAGTCTGTCTGAGAGATTTTAAATATTAGGGGGTTTCTGTGTACTTTCATATGAAATTAATGATTAAGTTTTACTTTAATGTGTTATTAACGTCAATACAATTTTAAAAAAGGGCCCAATTCTTCATTACGAAATGATCAATTTATCATTCTGTATACAAAAAGTGAACTCCAACCACATTTCTTTATTTTTTTTTTCGTTTTTTGAATAATACGCTCAAAAGTTAAAAGTTAATCGTGTCTTATATGTCTTCTAAAATTCGAAATATCGATTTTCTAGCATTTACCAAATAATGGGTCATATTTTGAAGATATTTTTAATATCTTTTCAGAAGTACTAATTTTATACCATAATGTTAAAAATTATGCATCATTTACATTGTAAATACTTATGTATGGAGAACATTTTTCAAATTATGGAGGACTCTCTATCTGAAGAAGGCAAATAAAAAGCCTGTTTGTAGTGCTACAGATTTTTATTTTGAAGATTTGAAGAAATGAAAGCTTGGTGGGAGATGCTCTTACAATATTATCTTATCATCATTTACAAATGTTATTTCCATAATTTAATTATTTTTCTTATCTTCGAATCAAAACAATAAAAACCAAAGATCATTGTTGCGATGATGAATTCAGAGCTACTAAATTTAATGCCGAATTCAACACAATCATTATTGTATTAAGATTTATCAGAACATTTGCCTAATTACTAATTAGTGGAGCAGTGTGGTTGTCATTTGTTGTCAAATTTCCCATGATGACACAAGATTTCATCAAGATACTCTAGGGCCGATATTTAGGTAGGGCTGTCCACGGTCTGGATTGGATCGAATTGGTATGAGTCCAATCCTAATCCGTATCTCATGGTTTTTAAAAAATGCAATCCAATCCTAATCCAAAAGTCTTACGGTTTGGTTCGGATTTCGAACCGTGAATCACGGTTCGGTTCCGGTTTTGTCCACGGATTTCCTTCCAAAAAAATAAAATGATGCTACTACCGTGATCATATTCCAAATAAAAATGCAAACACTAATTTCTATAAACATTGTCCAAATTGTAAAGACAGTAAAGGTATTAAGGCAATAAACATGGTAAAGGCAACAAGACAACAACAAAATAAAACTAAGCATTGTCCAAAATACACAAATTCTAGTCAAGCATGATTTACTTATTACATCCCATAAAAACCAAACAAAAAATAGCAAATTAGTTTCTCAAAACAACAAATTAGTAAAATTATAATTATTTATATATATTACACACACATATCTATATTTTTATTTTTTTAAATATCTCACGGTCCGGTTCGGTTAATCCACGGTTTTGAAATGAAAATCCAATCCTAATCCGTATCTCACGGTTTTTTAATTTTCAAATCCGTGTCCGAACCATTAATTCACGGACAAAATCCAAAAAGCACGGATCGGATCGGTCCGGACCGGTTTCACGGTTCTCGGTTTTTCTTGGACAGCCCTATATTTAGGTGTTTGGGCTTTATTGGTTCTATTTTGTGATCCCTTGTATAGCCTTGGGTGATTGGGTCTTTGCCCTTTAGAGGTGTATTTTAACTTTTTGTTGAATCATTTTTCCCGTTTCTAATAAAATTTCATTTTTTGCCGATAAAAAAAAGATACTCTATTGTATCAACAGAAAGTATGAAGCATAGATGTTGCGTAGATCTTTTTGTGGGGTCCACTTTGGATCTCGTAAAAATAATCTACACCACTCATTTTTTTAAAAAAAAAATTTGGGTTACTATAAAAAATTATTTCAATCGGATATCTTTGAGGGCTTTTTTAAAATTTGTAGGACGAAACTGATTGGTTTTCCCTTCAAAATCCAAAAAAGCCCTTACCAATATGGATTGATTTGATTTTTTGTCAAAAACTCATGGAAAATTATTTTAACAAAAACGAGACGTTCAGATCATTTTATTTTTTTCAGAAACTTATAAAAAAATATTTTTAACAAAATGAGCCGTTTGGATCATTTTTACAAAACCCATGGTGGGCCCCGCAAAGGGTTGCCTCATTGTATGTGCGCATAACACAACTCTTGAATCAAATCCAATTGAAAAAGGCTATGAGCGAAATGAAGATCCAAAATTCAAATTATTTTATGATGTTTGGTATTTAAATGGGAATCTAATGAAGATAAATTTTCTTCTTTAGAAAGTTTTAGAGTTTTTTTTTTTTTTTTTATCAAAGCAGAAACATAGCATATATATAAATAAAAGGACACTAATCGGTCCAAAGTACAAACTACAAACCAAAATAACCAAATAAAAAAAATACAACAGAAAAAAAATCAAAAAAGCTACAAGGAACCAAAAACGCCGAAGCCGAATCCATCGATACACTCGTGAGGGTGGGTGGAGTGGTTAAGAGAGTGGCCAGATACGAGAAGAGCAACTCTCGAGATAGACCCGCGAGATAGTGGCCATGTTCGTTTAGCACATTTGGGTATTTTAGTTTTGGTAGTGAGTGGAGAGAGAAATAGAGTAATGATTGGAGAGATAGGTAATGAGTGGAGAGAGATAGAGAGAGAAATGAAATTAATAATTGTAGAAATAAGATAATGTTTGAAGAAAGATATAGGATAATGATTAAAAAACAAAATTAAAAAAAACTAAGTAAGCTAACCGAACGCAAATTGCTAATCCCCCCCCCTGACACACCCCCCCCTCCCCGGTCCCACCTCCATTTCCGGGAATACCCCCGCCCCACCCCTCTCTCTCTCTCTCTCTCTCTCTTCCTTTTCTTTCTTTACAGTTTATTTTTTCTTTTTTCTTTTTTTCCTTTTCTTTCCGGTTTAGGCTTTTTTTTTCATTTTATTTCCTTTTCTTTCTTTCCAATTTGATTTTTTTTCTCTTTAATAATAGGTTCAAATCTAATTCTAGGCTTTGTAAAGTAATTAAGAGAAAAAAAAGTGTTTTAATTGATCATATTTATCCGACTGTTTTATTTTTCTTTTTTTGTCCTTTATAGATTAAAAAATATAGTTATGCAAAAAAGTGTTTCAATTTTCAATCCGTTTGAACCAGTGCAAAGATATTATTTTTTTGATCATTTCATCCTAAATGGTCGTAATAAATTTTTGGCTCCAAAGCCTTTCAATGAACACCCTAAGAGAGTCCTGAAACTAAATAATGAGTTTTAGAGTACTCGTTGAAAGACCGTAAAACAAAAAATTCATTAAGATTTCAATTAACATTTAGGAACTAATTATGAAATGTATTTTCCAAATGACATACTAATCTAGAATACAAATGTTATATTTAGGATTACTTTTTTTTAACTATAGTACAATTTTGATATATTTGTTAACCATTATTTAGCATAGATCCTCTTAACTGATTCAGTAGTATGTTGTTTCAATCACGTTTTTACTCCATAGGATTGCAAATGGCTGGTTTCTATTTTTTTTAAACTAAAACGGAAACGTTTTAGAGGCTTCGTAGGGAATACAGTGCCAATGGGGGCAGTAGAGTCCTTGGGTCCCCCTACTTTTTAATTTATTTTTTTATTTAATTACTTATATCTTATTTATTTAATTCCTATAAATACACCCTTTGTATATTTAAAAATATAATTCAAGAATTAAAGTGCTTTAATTTGCAACAAACACCCTAAAACTCATTATTTAGTTTCAAGACTCTCTTAGGGTGTTCATTGAAAGGCCTTGAAGCCAAAAATTTATTACAACCATTGAGGATGAAATGATCAGAAAAATAACATCTTTGTACTGGTTCAAACGGATTAAAAATTGAAACACTTATTTTCGTAACTATATTTTTTTAATCTATAAAGGACAAAAAAAGAAAAATAAGACAGTCGGATAAACATGATCAATTGAAACATTTTTTTTTCTCTCAATTACTTTACAAAGCTTAGAATTAGACTTGAACCTTTTATTAAAGAGAAAAGAAAAATTCAAATCGGAAAGAAAGAAAATGAAATAAAATGAAAAAAAAAAAACCAAACCGGAAAAAAAAATAAGAAGCAAACTGTAAAAAAAAAAAAGAAAGAAAAGGGAGAGAGAGAGAGAGAGAGAGAGAGAGAGAGAGAGGCGGGGGTAGATCCGGAAATGGAGGTGGGGCCGGGGAGGGGGGGTGTGTCAGGGGGGGGGGGGAGTAGCAGGTCTCTAACCGAACATAGCCAGTGTTTCTTTTGATTGAATTGACTTTTGTCAACTCTGACAGATTTGAGATTAGAAGTGACTTGGAGACTTTGCAAAATGAATTTTGAGGGGTGCGGAACCCCCCCAACCGACCCCACAGACGCATTTCCACTAATACCCCTCTCCCTCCCTTTTTTCTTTTTTTCTTCCTCTTTATTTCCTTTTCCTTTCTTTTAAGTTTGAATTTTTTTTCTTTTTTTTTTTTTCTCTTTATTTCCTTTTATTTCTTTCCGGTTTGGATCTTTTCTTCTTTTTTATTTCGTTTTTTGATTTTCAATTATTTTCTTTATTTGTTTCTTTTCCATTTACCTCCTTTCTTTTTATTTTGGTTAACTCAAATCTATTTTCAATTAAAATTGACTTTATACTTAACATTGTTAGTTTTTTTGGCACTTTCCGGGGTTGTCCAAAACACACCTTGTTTCATTGGTATTTCTTTCCCACTTAATTGTAATCGGGTAGGTTATATAAAGGGTAGTTTCTCGCGTGATGCTCCTCCCCTTACCTTCGCCAATTGATCCTGTGAAGCCGTTCCGTTTATCGAAGGAAAAATCATTCATGGCATATCATGCATAATATTTTATTTGTGTTCAAAAAGCTTAAATTTGATTAAAATCATGTTGTGCATATTTGGGTCAAGTTTTTATATTAAGTGAATTTTGTTACCAATTTTAGAGTTTTGGTATTGCACGTACCTTTCCTTTGATACACACATCTCGAAAGGCGATCTTCTCTTAAAATAGAAAAAACAATTGGAGGCTAGGCTTTTGTTTTCTTCATGGGCTATTATTCCCTATATTTTATTTCCTATTTTGATTAGGGTTTTGTTTTTACTAAAAAATCATATAAATATATCCTTAATCATGTTTTGGAGACTGACCGAACTTTTTGCAAAAACCTATCATATTTATGAGAGTTTGGGTTTTCGTAATTTTTATGAGTTGACAACCGCATCAACTCATATTGAGTATTTGTGACGATCTTATCTCAACGTTCTTGCATCTTGCATTCATCTGAACGTTTTTGGACTGTTCTGTTTATACTGCACATCATCTATCATTCATTTGGTGATTGGTTTGTGCCTTGCTGCTGTTGGCCGAATCGACGAGGAGTCTTTTCGGAGCCGGTTGAATCCGGAGATCAAACTTGAGGTTTGTGGACTTCTGTTGAAAGGGGTGCTCGTTGAAAGGCCTTAAAGTCAAAAATTTACTACGACCATTTAGGATGAAATGATCAGAAAAATAACATCTCTGTACCGGTTCAAAAGAATTGAAAATTGAAACACTTATTTTTTTACACCGTTTATGTATTAAAATATATAGTTAAAAATTAATCCGTTTGAATCTGATTGTTTAATGAATACAATTATTTTTCTAATGAATCTGTCTTTTTTTTCTTTTTTTACTATATATATATATTACAAAAAATAGTTAAAAAAATAAATGTTTCAATTTTCAATCCGTTTGAACCGGTGCAAAGATGTTATTTTTCTGATCACTTCATCGTAAATGGTCGTAGTAAATTTTTGACTTTAAGGCCTTTCAGTGGGCACCCTAAGAGTTAGAGATCTCTTAGGGTGCCCAATGAAAGGCCTTAGGGTGCTCGTTAAAAGGCCTTAGAGCCAAAAAATTACTACGACCACTTAGGATGAAATGATCAGAAAAATAACATCTTTGTACCTGTTCAAACGGATTGAAAATTGAAACACTTATTTTTTTACACTGTTTATGTATTAAAATATATAGTTAAAAATTAATCCGTTTGAATCCGACTGTTTAATTTTACAATTATTTTTCTAATGAATCTGACTGTCTTTTTTTTCGTATATATATTACAAAAAAAATAGTTAAAAAAATAAGTGTTTCAATTTTCAATCCGTTTTGTAACGCCCCGAATTTTGGATACGTTAAATAAAACATTATATTATAAAAAAGAAGCAAGTCTGGCTCGTTATTACATCATAAACCTTACAAAAGTGCTTTTATTCAAATAACGGAGGAAATTAGGGTTCCTATCTACTGCTCCGCTCCTTCCTCCATCCTGGCTAGCTCCTCGGCTCCGAAGGCCTCCAAGGTGAAGATCTCGCCCTGTTCGTCTATGAGATCTGACACATTATATCGGCGTCGCCACCCATATAATATGCCAGGGTCACCAAAAGGTAACACCGTGAGCTACGAAAGCTCAATAGAGTAAACCCTACCCACTAACCCATAACTTACAAACAAAAGATCATAGAATCATACTAACGACGATAACACATCCACATTCCGTATTCAATTATCGTTGGTGTCCATGATTCTCTTTGTTTCTCCTACGTGACTCGTCGTAAACCGTGTCACTCGTTTTCGCTTACAAAACAATCTTTCAAAATCCTTTGCATTGGCTCCGTACCGCGGATAACCAAACTACACATCCATCCTTGTAAAATCATTTGACATTGGCTCCGTACCGCGGATAACCAAGCCACACACCCAACCTCGGTTCCGCCGCGCCGGGTTCCCATTGGCACACAATTACATTGGCTCCTCTCCGCGGATAACCAAGCTATACCTCACCATGGTTCCGCCAGTCCGGGATCCCATGAGAACGCACACAACCTCACAATGGTTCCGTTATTCCGGATTTCCATTGGAACACACACACACGCACAATAGGCAAGTCCGGCCACATTGCGGTTTCCAAAACATTTCACCCTTTTCAAACACGTTTTCCATTAACTATACCCTAGGTGCCATGTTTCTACTTTCTCGGTTCTCGTGTCTCGTTTACATGCAAGACTTTCGCGGTAGGACTTTTACAAAGTAAACACAAACCACTCATTGTAATCTTGAAACAGAACAAGCCAGATCATCCAACTCTATGTTGCTAAACATATGCAAATCAACGCTTAAAGCATAACGCCACATGTTCGGACGCCCTTGGAGAGAAAATCACTTATGCTTTATCACGCCACAAGTAATACAAACAATTCATATACACATGCTTACAATCATTTTAAAGATCAAAATACGAATACTTGAGATAAAGATAACCTTATCTACTTTAGTGTGTAAAGATCAAAGTTACTATTTAACGACGTTTGAAACTCCAACATATGATTTTATACGATACTAGAGTTAGAGTGCGAGGTTAAACTACCGTTCTTCTAGGCGGTGGTCAGCTACGGTGATTCGGTTGTCGGTTTTGAAATCGGCGGCGTAACGGCCTCCGGTTTGCTTCGAAAGGAAAAGAGTTGTACTTCTTTTCCTAGAAACAACTTCCTAACTTTAACTAAGCTACTTTAACGATCTATGGGTGGTATTTGAAAGTGGTTTGGTGGTTTTGCTCAAGAACACTCAAGAACTCAAGAAAAATAAGAACTTTGGAACTAAGAACTCTTGGAATTCTAGAGAGAAGGAAGAGCAAATGGTTGAAGGTGTGAGTTTAATGTTTGGAATGGCTTCTATTTATAGGCAAGCTTCCCCTCCCCCTCCTTAATGGCTGGCCCCTCTCTCTCTCTCTCTCTACATCTCAATTTTTTTATTCCATAAAGTCATGTTCACATGGAAGATCAAGGCCAAGATCCTAGGTTTGCATGGCTAGGTCTAGTACTTGGATTTGATTCTTGAAAGGAAAGAGGTGTGAACAGGATTAAACAATTGGTAGAAGGACAATGGAGGTGGTTTCTTAGCTAGGAAGAATAACCATCCAAGGATTTTGAAGTACCTTAGAAGATCAAAGCCAAGTACCAATCAAATCCCTCCCTCTCCCTCTCTCCTTCATTCGGCCTTCTCTCCTCTCTCGGCTTCCTCTCTCTCTTGCAAAGTACATAGGTATATATATAAGTACACTACATGTGCAAGAAGAAGAATAAAATAACAAGTACTTTTGGTACTTTAAATCCAAAGACTAGATTTTCTTAATAAACTAACAATTAGTCACATGGTACTTAAGGCAATATTTAAGTCTACCATGTACTAGTATAATATATACTTGTATGCTATGTACAATAGGAAGTTCAAAACCCTAATAGAAAATAATAAAGGGTACTTTAGGAATTTTAGTACTAAGTACCTTCCTCATAAAGTAATGTGAATTTAAACACATGGTTGAAAAGAAAAGGTTAAATTAATAACTCATGGTACTTTGGTGAAAGACTAATCTTTTACCCAACGGATAATAACCACCCTAACTTTTATTATCCAATGGATAATAGTTGCTAGGGAGATAATATACTAAAATAATCAAAAAGTACTTTAAAGTACTTATAAAAGCCTATATTTTATAAATACAAGTACTTAACCAAATATACTTTTAATATAAAGAATTGGGGTTTCTATTATCCAATGGATAATAGTTTCCCTAACATTTATTGTCCAATGGACAAAGGATAAAGCCAAAATATTTAAAAGAAAATGAAAAATCAATTCTTGATCTAGGGTTAAAAAGGTTCACATGGTTCAAAAGGGGCAAAACGGTCCATCTGAGGTAACTAGGTGACTTCCTAGCTTGGTTCTCCAACTGGACGGTTAGAAACTAGCTAGGCTTGCCAAGTAGGGTCTAATGCCAAGAAACGAAATTCTAAGGGCTAAAGCGTAAGAAATGAAATTTGAAGGGCAAAAACGTAATTTTGACAAACCACAAGAGTTTTAAAAATAAAATTCAAATATTTAACGAAATTTTTACCGACCAAAAATCAGGGTCGTTACACGTTTGAACCGGTGCAAAGATGTTATTTTTTTGATCATTTCATCCTAAATGGTCGTAATAAATTTTGGCTTCAAGATCTTTGAATAGACATTCTAAGAGAACCCTGAAACTAAATAATGAATCATAGGATGCTCGTTGAAATGCATTAGAGCAAAAACTTCATTATGACCATTTAAAATAAAATGATCAAAAAAATACGATCTTTGCCCCGATTAAATTGAATTGAAAATTGGAGCACTTAATTCTTGAATTATATTTTTTAATATAGAAAGGGTGTATTTATAGAAATTAAATAAATAAGATAAAAGTAATTAAATAAAAAAATAAATTAAAAACTGTAAAGAGAGGGGGGTAGTCCGGGAAAAGGGGCGTGGGGCCGGGGGGTGTGGTGTTAGGGGGTGGGAAAAGCAATTTGCATGAATTTTTGTTAACATTGGAGTAAGATTTTAATCGACCCCATAAGTATTTAGGGGTGTGTCTAAGATTGAAAGTTGTTCATTACCCTTGAAAGATTGTACTCATGTAAACACCTCGTCAAAAATCATTTACGTAGTGAATGATGGTATTTAGTTTCAAAGTAGGCCGCTTGAGAATGTGTAATTTAACGTGAATCTTGCATTTGCAATTAAGTTGGCAATTTTTTAAATTGATAACCAAAAGGTGATGTGATACCTTTTGGTCATCCAATTTCAATCAATCAAGGTTTGTTATCAAATGATGACAAGAACGCAAAGTTTGCAACGGCCTATTGATGGTCTAAACCAACCATCTAGACAATAGTATCTTAAATTTCATCGAGCAATCCTGGCGAGAATATATTTGGAATTAGGTTCAATTTTCAACCCACGCATCGGTGTTCTAAAAGTGGGCCGCCTAGGCGCTAGTCAGTGGTCCTACACCTAGATTATGCAGCCGAATATTCAACGCCTAGGCGCTAGGTGTCCTTTTTCAGCCCGACTAGCACCTAACAACTTTCAAAACATTGCCACGCATGAACAACCAAATATGCACTCTGATCGGCATGGCTTATTTACAGTCTGCCGAGACAGAACTCCGTTCATTCCCCCTGCTCCCGCAGTTATATCTCCATGTATTTTCTGCACAAAGGTTTACTTACACAATTATACTTGCGGCTATAGCGTCTGCAATACAATGGTATATGCGCAATCTTAAACGAACACCCAGTTTCAAAAAATATGTTGAGTTAGTTTGATAAATGGGTAAGAGTAAACAATCGTACACTTGATCGAGGGTAAGACTGCAGGTAGGGAAGCAAATTAAACAGCACAAATTTCTCAGTCACATCCTCAACACTGAGGTTTGCCTCATCTGCTAATGCAAGAAAGCGGTCGAACGTATCAACATTGCGTATGACAGAAGCAATAAAAGCCAGGGGACCTTTCTTGGATGCATATTCAACATTCAGACCATCATCCATTGCTTTGTCCAGATTATCAGAGCCACTGCTACTCGTAGCACCATTGATTTGTACTCTACGCGATAGAATGCCATTGCAGCTTCTATTGCAGAGCTGAGAGAGTGATTTTCCACGGCTCAAGAGAAGGGCAAGAACTTTAACAAGATGTGGAAGGCACAGTGGATCATAAATTACATCTGCACCCAAACTGTTACAGGGAAAATAGAACAACTTAGTAACAAATAAGAAACACCTGACTCATGAAATCTACTTCTTTGTTTTCAAATCTCAATATTGTTTGTGAATTGGATATATGTACAAGATGAACCTAAAACTGACGCCGAGACAGGTGCTTTACCCCACCCTTCACTCATCCGAAGTTTCATGGCCTGGGAATCATCATTATAATAAACCACATACTACTCCACCAACTTTTAATTCATTTTAGGTTACAGGTTTATTCATTCAATTTAGCCTCAGGTTTAGTTAATTTGTACAGTGTTTCGAATTAGGTTCTACTCATACACCCCAAATGCTGCGTTTCTTTTTGTTTGATACCCTTATCCATTAAGCTTGTTAAAAAGAAGTAAAATATTAACTGCCTCGTAATGGTCAGAAGAGAACCTTAAATATAAGGGAACAGAATTTGAGCAGTCTTCGAAAACAAATTAACTAAAGAGAAAAGTACTTGCATTATATCGGGCATGAAGTCTTGAAGCTCACATCCTGTGGCAGATTCCCAAGGCAGATGAACACATGTTACCTGTGATTAGAAGCTCTAGTCAGCTTTGACTATGCATCTGCGTACAGGGCTTTTGAAATTCTTTAAACAAGAGAACAGTTTCATGAAACAGATCTGCATTTAAAGCAACTCAAAACTTAAAAGACTCTTAAGATAATCTTTACCAACTTTTTGAAGAAATGTCATCAGGTCATGAAATTGGACAGTGGGTGAATGCACTTGAACAACAAAAAAAAATGACATGTAGCGTGCAAGAAAGAGGGGCAGCAGGGGGCGTGGTAACATGTAATTTTGGGTTCCTCCCAAATAGACTAAGTTAGATGGTTGGACTGCTGAATGTTCCTCGAAATTTTTTGCGGAAAATAATCCGCACCCAACAACTGCAGAAAACACATACACTCGCCAATTTAAACAATAAAATCAGTGGCAAAATTAACAAACATACCAAATTTGGATCGTCGCTTCTTTCTAATGTATCTACTCTGGTGCTCAGCTGGTTTAACCCCAAATTAAGCTTCATATTTTCTAAACTTGAAAGGTCACCATCACTTAGCATGACCTGAACCAAATGCATCATTCCGACAGGTTACCACAAGAACAAAATTCATTTACCATGTTTCAACAAAAGATAGGGCCTACGTAAGATTCAATGAGAGGTTGCTGCCATGACTGAGTGACAAAAATTATTTGCAGGTCTAAGGATTCCACCGAGGCATCCTAGGATACCTACCGAATCACAAGGAAATTTAGAAAGAAAACAAATTGCCAGCCATATTTTATGATTCAGAACAGTGGATAATTAAGATGTAATGTTCAAAAACAAGTTTAGCCAAGATAAGGATATTAAAGCGAATGAATGGTCAAAGAATAAAAGATAAAACAAGAAATGAGCATGATCACAAGAGGTGCACAATCAAAGACAATGATGAAGAGTAAGTCTAACCTAGGCCCTTGTGACAAAGACCAAAATATTTCACCATACCACAATGTATATGGTTCGATCCACACAGTAAGGCATTGAAAAACAACAAGAAGCCCAAAAACAGCGGATTGAAATTAGAACGTAGATTATTCTCAAGGATTCTAGATGGTAAGGCTTGAGAGGATTTGAGACCGTAAGCTCTAGATAAAGCTGATTGGAGATGAATAAATCATGTAGCTGATCAAACTTTAATATAATAATCCTCTGATTAAGTAGAGTTTAAAAAGCGTGCAGATTCCCAATGTCTACACAAATCCAATAAAAGTTCATACGTTACATGCATTTTTTATAAAGAGGTAACCCACATCCCTACGATACCAGAAAGTTTGCAATAAGGACACAAGAAACTAACCATGCAGGCATGCACTAGACTCAAGAAGTCATACGAAGCACTTTCTAGTCGCCAGTGGTGGAGCCAGAAAATGAAATCGGAGGGGGCTGACCTATGAAAGGGATTTTTGTTCGGAAAATTTTCAAGACTCAATCCAGGTATTCAGATTTTTGTTGAACGGTTTTGATAAATTGAAGAATTAATCTCGAATATTGTTGCTATCATATCATTTGAAAACTGTCATTACTGCACGATCTCACTTACATAATTTAGGGTGCTCAAAATAAAAAGAAATTGGACTCTATGGACTAGCATTTGTTAATTCTTAGAGATATCGTATTACTATGAAAGAATGAAATTTAAACTTTAGCCAACATTTATGATTTTTGAATGCAAAAAGTTGGTATTCAAAACTTTCCCTCGTTGACCAATAAAATGTTGGTGTTGAAAGCTTCCTCAATAATTAATTGATATACATGAAATGTAAAACTTATGTGAATAAGAAAGTCCAGAAATACAAGAAGGTAAATACGAATTTGGGTCAATCCGCAAGAGGGATTTCTTGTGAATTCCCTAGCCCCAATGTGGATGGCCTATCCTCAATCTAACAGAGGAGGAAAATAATCGAGGTGCACGTTTAAGCCCTTACGTTGAAAACAAAAATATATGTACCCTAAAGCGCGCGCACACACAAAAAAAAAAGGTGGGGAGACCCGGCCCCCATAGTAGCTCCGCCAATGCTTGTCGGTAGATCTTTTAGTGTTTCACAAGCTTTAAAGTACGTTTTTGATCGAAAAGAAGTTTGTCACATGCATCACTTTGGTAGGATAATTTTAATAGACCACAAGATATTGTTTACATTCGCAGTTCACACCACATCCACTATTGCAATGTAGGCCACTTGTCTAATTTAATGGATTATTAGTAATATATGAATGTTTTACAAAGACAAAAATTCATTGTACATCCGTAGGTCGATATGAAATCAGAGAGAGTAAGAAATGGAAAACTACCTTGGAGGCTTTTACGTGGGCAAGACATATGCCGACCAAACCAACACCTGAACCAACCTGTTTTTTAAACATGAGAGAGAGAGAGAGAGAGAGAGAGAGAGAGAGAGAGAGAGAGAGAGAGAGAGAGAGAGAGAGATTTAATAAGCACAGAAGCTACTAAGAACACTGCCAAGAACGAAAAGATAAACCGTGAAATTACCGAAAATGAGCGATCAATGGCCTAGAAATGGTTAACACAGTGGCTAGACGTACATTTGTGCAGTTCGTTGAAGAAATATATTTATGATAGTCTCACACCAGCCCTGGGCATCAAAATTTCAAGCAAAAAGTTACGGCTCCCAGTCAGCTATAATGTACATAAGTGTCATAAATTGGTCTTTAATACTCAGAAAGATTTGGTTAAGCGGCTAACATATGTGACCCTTATCCATCGGTACATGGTTTGAGTCACCATGCTAGTGGTTTTTCCTTGAAGAATTTTTCACTTAAGTATCTATATAGGGAAGTCCCGCTTGCGAAAAAGTCTTTTATGTTCTTATTTTTGGGCATAGTTGTTTAAATAAATGGAATAAAAGAACCTAAATACTAAAGACTGAGATGTTTGGGAAAAGTTACCTTTTGTCTTAAGTTTGAACTTATTGCTTAATTTTGCAAATATGATCTATATTTTTAATCTTATGATTCCTCTGTAGAAGACACACCCAGAATTGATGAAAATTAAAAAAATAATTAGAGAATAAAAAAGGGCGACTACAGATTTTTACACTAAACTAGGACCTAAATGGCTAAATAAAAATACTTTGATATTCCAGCTTCAATACACAGCTTGACTCAATCGTTTAGAAGTGGTACTTGACCATCAACCGTTTGGTTCGAATCACCTTGCAAGCACTTTTCCCAACTGTCTGATTAAAAGTAGGGTAAACTATAGTTAACCCCCTCTAACTAAGCCTCGCGTGCACTTTGCCCCCTCAAACTTTTTTTTTTGGCATTCAACCCCCTCTAACTAACTGAACTTCAAACGGTCATAACTTCAAACGGTCATAACTTCTTCGTCCAAAATCGAAAACATGCAAATTATATATCGATTTCAAGGTCTTGAAGTCAGCTTTCTAATGACACCAAAATCACATCACGATTCAAAGCACATAGAAAGTTATGATCAAAAGTGTAAGGGCTGGTAGACAGAAAGACCATTTTGATCATAACTTTCTGTGTGTTTTGAATCGTGATGTGATTTTGGTGTCATTAGAAAGCTGACTTCAAGACCTCGAAATCGATATATAATTTGCATATTTTCGATTTTGGACGAAGAAGTTATGACCGTTTGAATTTCAGTTAGTTAGAGGGGGTTGAGTGTCAAAAAAAAAAGTTAGAGGGGGCAAAGTGCACGTGAGGCTTAGTTAGAGGGGGTTAACTATAGTTTACCCTTAAAAGTACAAATGTTACACAGAATTCAAAGAACCATGTTTATGAGACCTATTATTTAATAAGATTACCAAAATTATTTAGGTCGAACATTTAGTACCAGTTATAAACTGTATCAGTTAAATGTAAGCAACAAATAAACTTTCATTTCTGTAATCCTTCTAATATTTTGAAGTTGATTTTGTCTTTTCGAACCCTTTAAGAAAAATACATAGGGACACCTTTCACATGCTCGCATAGGGCACAGAAATCTCAGAGCACTAGTGATGTGGTGGTACTCAAGACAAGGACACTAACTAGGTAAGTCATGAAGATCTCAAGCTAGAACACACTGTTATCATGATAATTGGTAATGTAATATATAGCTCACCTCAAAACAAGATTTATTGGAGAAAATTTCCGGGCAGGAAAGTATGAATTCTGATAACAGAAGACTTGAAGGCCAAACCGAACACCTACAAAACCCAACCAACCAAAAATTATAATGTGGAACTTAAGTTTCCAAGAAAATTCAATTGAAAATAGACAACCAAGTATTCAATAATTGTACGGCACATATATGCACAGAAACAGACCTCAGAAGTATTCAATAATTTTCTGCCCACGCATGATTTATACTGAGGAAAGAAATGTCTTTGAAGGTCCAATTTGTATATTGAGGTCAAAATAGACTACCAAGTTCAATGAAAATGAAGTCACATCCCAAACACATACAGTTTGCCTCATTTGAATCAAACTTGGAGACAATTCCTTTCTTCCCTTCTTTATCACAATAAGAAAGGATGATTCTTAAGACTACCTCTTATTTTTGTTTGGCAAACAACCATTTTATTCCTCCTGGTCAATAGCACCCACAACCCAGGTCAACACAATAGTGCCAATGTTTATTTCAAGGAGATCTCAAGACCAAGGTTCTGAATACCGTACTGGTTTTCCTACTAGTACGATACGTACCGGTGAGATACCGGGTACCGTTTCGGATTTATCGCTATTAGTGTTATTTTCCCACATAAAAGAATTTATAGTATAACATACACATTATTAAAAATAAATATAAAAAGTAGTCTGGTATTTGTCCGGTGCCATCCGGTATTTGTCCGGTATTGGGCAGTACTGACCAGTATCTCCGATACCGGCCGGTATTTAAGCCGGAACGAAATTAGAGGTGTAGAGTACGGGATTTGGACAATTCCGGTATGTACCGGCCAGTACGGTATGAGATTCATAACCTTGCCCAAGACATAAAATTAGGACGACAAGATGGTCCATTCACAGTAATTGTCAAAGTCATTCTTTAATCATTCTTCAAGCGTATAACTGAGAAATTGTCTCTTGATCAACTGTCCAGCCAAGCCCTAAAACAAGCACTTCAGCTACCTTACTGACTTTATGGTGAGATATTAGGAGTAGAAATTCATTGCTAACACAAAACCAAGAGAAAGAAACATTCCCTAGAGCCAAGTAAAGTTGAACATTTATCAAACAAAAATATATGCACAATTCCGTAATATCTCTAAGATAGACGGCGCAAAATGGTTGCATGCCTGAGACTTAAGGCAGCAACAAAGCCGGGTAGCAACCGTGCTTGTAGGCTGGTTAGGAAGTGTTCCACTTGAGAGAAGCTCTTTAGACAGTCAACACTATAAAACTACAAATCATATGTTTCCAACAGAAGGGGTTCCACAAATAAATCCTCAATGGTATGCCCTGGTAGTTGAATTCAGCAGTAAGATATAAGCAACTAATTATCCAAGAGTGAACAGACTATTATGTCTGGTTTCAATATTCCCTATTTGTGAAATACATTTTGAGGTGTTCATGCTCATATTCCATTGCAAAAGAATGTAGTGATGATGGGCTGATTACAGTATGATAAGTCTGAGAGGGTAGAATGTCGACAGCCCCACCCTCATCCCCAATCTTCGAGTGGAGAGTTTGCTCCCCATCTTTTCAAACACATGCCACAGTGCTAGGATTGACAGTACTATTATAGCTCCAGACCATGACATCTTCCCGTCATTACAGTTTATAGACAGAAAAATACGAAGGAAAATCCTAGGAATCACATAACACAATGAAAACCTACACTATTACAAATCATTTGACATGATAAATAACTCAAATGGCATGTTCCAGCTTAAGAAAGCAATTATGAATAGCTAGCAATTTGATGTTGTAAAGTTTGCATCAAAATGAAACCAGCAATAGTTCATACCCAGTGTCACCTTCAAGCATGTTAAGTGAACACTGCAGTGTAACCACCAGCTTCCTTGCTTTGGGGCAACTTGGAAGCTCATAACAATCTACAGACAACAAAAATAATTAAGAAGAAATGGATCCACGTAAAAATTTGAAACACAAAAAACAGGCATTCCATTACCCCCCAAAAATGAACATCCTACCATCAGGAAAGAGAAACGAAATGCACTTGAAGATCCTTGAGTTTTCTTCTGCAGAATCATCAGCCTGTCACGTAAATTATATTCTAAACAATATCCAAAGAAGAAAGAAAAAAGGGAACTGATCGTCACATGACGGACCTTATATCCATAAACAATACCTTCACTGAAGTCATGTAAAAGGCTATCCGTTCGTACAATTCATCCAAGACTTCAAACCCATGGGATTCAACCTCGACAATAATCTTCTTCAGAACACTTTTCAAGTATGGTACATGGAAATTTCCGTCCTGCATTGGTAGCAAAACCAAGCCAAAGCTCAGCATGTAAAAAGTTCTCTTCTATCAATTGGCCCAAAAAAAAGTTGCAGAATCTCATTTCTTGTCATTCACTAAGCTAATAGGCAGAGATGGTCCACTTGACTGCTACAACAAAAAAGTATGGACTGTATGAGACAGAGGAACTTTTGAGTGAACCACAGTCCACATGGCATAGGATTACAAATGCTATTTCCTATAAGGTTCCTCTACTTTCCCGGCTAACAAACCAATGAAAGCTAAGTAGCTAATTAGCTAGGACTAATTTAGTTGGGCATCCTTGTACACTTTTTACCGAGAGGTCAATGGGTCAAATTTTGACCAAGGCAAGAAGTGATTCTTAGTTCTCCTCTATAGGAGTCTTTTATTGTTAGTTTATCTCCTCTCCGTATGTAGAGGTGTCAAACGGGCTGGCATAGCACGGGCACGGTTTTAGACGGGTCGGGTACGGGCACGACAAAGAGGTGGCCGAGCAGGGCATGACGTGCAAGTGGGGTCGGCACGGGGCATGACACAACAAATACTAAGTTGTTAGTTGTTACACAATTTTTTTTCCCCGAGAAAACTCGGTTGGAGATGGGCACACGGCCACGACACGATTAAGTAAATCGACTGGCACAGCACAGCACGGCACGCAGCAAAATGGGCTAGGCCGGCCTGGCCGGCTGGCCTGTTTGACACTTCTGTCCGTACGGGTTGTTTGTTGGCCGTCGTCATGTACTGAACTTAGTCTAGTTGTTGGCAACATGACATGGTTGATGCAGCATCCCCTTATTGTAATTTTTTACTCTACTTCTCCTACCGCTTGACATCAAAATACAAAAAACCAAGAAAAAGCTACAAAATTCAGATACAGGCCTATTCCGTAAAAATAAATAGCAGGGGATTGTTGGAGCGGACTTACAGCTTTGCTAATGCAGTGGTCCCAAATGAATCTTTGTACCCTATCCGTGATCGAACCTCCACCACAGTCCCTAGGGTTCCATTCACAAACAGACTTGGTTTTACCTCATACTAGATTAGAACAAGAATAATGGGCTGTGGTAATTTTCCTATCTGGGTTTGGGGAATGGCTTAAAGTGGATGAGGTTAGGAGATTACCGAGCCAAGGAGATCAATACGTGGGCTGGTTCCATGGCGAGGAAGGCGGAGACCAAGTGGAGACACGACGGAACCCCGAGATCGAGCTCTCCCTCCGCCGCCACCATGGCCATGGCCACACTTGCAGCGACCTGACTGATGGTGTAAACTGCGAAGTGCAAACTGTTTTTTCGTAGAGAATAAATTCTTTGCGCCTCCCCGCGTAAAGATTTATTTCCTACAAATCAATTACATCGCGTCACGTTGCAAAAACAGTGGTCTCAATTAAAAGAACATGACGACATGACGCAATATAATTGATTTGGTGAAAAAAAAATGTTTTACACTTTATTCTCTTTTTTTTAATCCGCTGTAAAGTACAAACTAGGGCATAAAAGTTGGATTAAGGGTTCTTCAGCTTAATACCCTAAGTGATTTATTTATTTATTATTATTATTTTTATTTGTTAATTTTTCGTTAATTGTTTAAGGATTATTGTTTTTATCATAACGAAAAGAATCTAAAAAATAAAAAATTACAATTGAAATTTAATTTTTTGAATAAAGATGAAAAAATTGGATTATTGACTTATTTTTATTTTTATTCAACAAATTTGGGTTTCAATCAAAAAATAATTTTTTACTTTTTAGATTTCTCTCGTTATGACGAAGCAATAATCCCAAAAAAAATTGACGAAAAACTGAAAAATTAAGAAGAAAAAAAAAGCCACTTAGCTTATTATTCCAAACAACCCTTAATTTCATACCGAAGTAGTAAACCTAGGCCGTGTTTCCACAATGACTTATGACATTTTATCAATTTGTTCACACTAATTAGTAGAAACAACTTGACATCTTATTAGTGGAAACAACTAACGATAATTTTTTTTTTATAATTAGATGTTTGGACTAACTAACGCGCATGCCAACTAATTCCGTGGCCCTAAAAGTTTGAAATGATTGTCCTCTGTGCTATTCGAACATACGACCTCTTGGTTAAGTTGGTTAGCCTTCGTGGTAATCGAACATTAGACCTCATGATTACGTATTTATTGCTTTCTCAAGTCCACTATGCCAACTCCTTGGGATTCATTTAATTAAAGACTTCAGTAGGACCTTTTTTTGGGTTCGACGGCCCTAGGTTCAACGGTCTACGATATTCGGGTCAACTTACGTGCACAATTCAACTATTTTCCTCTTCGGCACAAAAATTGAGTATTTAGATCGGCCACCTACACACATCGGATGCCATTGATTCTTGCTTGGGCCCACTCGATTTTTTAATTTTTTTTGAATTTTTGAACGGCTCGAATCAGCTGTCCGGTGACCAATTAGACCCAACGCTTTGTCGGGAATCCGGTCGGGATCCCTCCATCAGGAAACCTTAGATTTCTGTTTCCTCGGCTTCATAACAGTGATAACTTTCCCTTTTGCTAGCTAGTTCCAGTGCGCGGATATGTTTATGCAAACACAAGTAAATTTCCACAAGTTGCACTCTCAGAGTGCGAGATTTAGAGCATCTCCAATCCAATCTTCAAAACTCCACAATAGATAATGGATATAACATATTGAGAGAATATTTTATGATTTATAACTTATTTTCTTCACTTTTTGTATTGTTTTGGAGAATTTTAAAGGGACCCAAATATCTGAAAAGGACGATGGTCCTTTCAAAATTCTCACAATAGTACAAAAAGTGAGACATGATGACATAAATCACAAAATCTCCCATCAATATGTTATATCTATTCTCTATTTTGAAGTTTTGGCGATGGGTTGGAGATGCTATTAAGTTCCATATCTCCATTACTTATTTTTTAATTTTTTTTGCACCTTAAATACTTCATCGGGATTTCAAATAAGATCCATATTGCACAAAAAAATTAATCAACTCTAACAGATATCGATAGATATATTTTTTGAATTCATAGAGGTGAAACTGTGAAATTTTTGTAAGATTCGGAGTCGGCCCCACTAACCGTGTGGTGGCCTTATGCTGTGGCACGACTGTTTCCACCTAAAAACATTTGATTTGACACTTGTTACATTTTTCTTTGTTGTTCATTGTTCTTTACTTGGAACACCAACATTCGCTATATTCTTATGGGGTTGGCTTCTAATTTCCAGACAAAACATTCGATTTGGCACTTGTTACATTTTACTTTGTTGTTTATTGTTACCATCTTTTTCTTTGTTGGTTATTGGTTCTTTTCGTGGAACACTAACATTAGCTATATTCTTATGTTGTTGGCTTTTCTGCCTTTAAGGCGTGGACTGCATCCCTTGCAGGCTTGTCATTGTCGAACCCATCTCTGAGTTATTTCAATGATCCAAATCGTCTATATCGTAGGGTTCGTTGAGTAGAATAGGCACGTAAAATATCAACATGATTGGATACTATTCAATAAGAGCTCATACATTCTGAAAAAAATGAGCACACACTGGATTGAAAGTTGAAAACTCAAATTTTCAGAATACAGATGATAGTTAGTTGGTATCCGGCTACTTGACATTTTATTTGGATATATTCTACTTGACAAACTCTATGATATGAACGGCTTGAATCATCGAAGTGACTCCAAAATAGGTTAAAAAATGGCCAGATTACATGGGGTGTAGTCCATGCCTAAACTGCAGAAAAGCAGCCTCCTATTCTTATTCTCTCCCTCTCCCTCTCTCTTTCTCTGCTTTTACCGCACATAAAGATAAAGAGAGAACTCCTTGTCCTTCTCTCTGTTTTTTTTTTCTTTCCTCAAGGAAGTAACCTTGTGAAGCTATAAATACGAAATCCTCATTTCGGCTCTCTCATGTGTCACTAACTCACATACAAGAGTAGCTTTTAATTTCTGTCTCCTTGAGGATTCAAAGATGGAATACCCCATTTTAGTAATTGGCCGCTCTGCTGCTTTCGGAGCAGCGTCAGATTGCAAACCGCAGTCGTCGTCGTCGTCGTTTGCGACCATCCGCGAGTTCTGGATACAAGAAGGTGCGGTACCGCTAGACACGGCAGGCAACACAATCCTCCATTTTCTGGCCATGTTCGGAAACACATTCGTGATTCAGAAACTCGTCGACGATGACGAGAACGGCAACAACAACAACAGCACAGTGAAAAATGAAGATCTGTTTGGGAGAAACAACAAGGGCAACACGCTGTTGCACGAAGCTGCGATGTTCGGTCGCGCAAGCGTGGTTGAAACCCTGTTGCGGAAACAAGAATCATTGGTTCGGGAACGCAATAACTCAGGAGAGACGCCAGTTTACGTTGCTGCGGCTTGCGGACACGAGGATGTTTTCAACCATCTAATTGCAAAGGTCGATTGCGATTGGCAGATCATGACCAGAGGTACCGACAAATCCAACGTTCTTCAGGCTGCAATCATGGGAGAACATTATGGTACGTACATTTCGTTCGAAGTGAGTGCTCCAGGGCCCTTCTACGCAAAATGTGTAGGATCCCAAATCACTATATGCGGAGAAGGGTAATAGAAGGGTCATCGAGCAGCACGACGCAACAATTAAATTTATTTCGAGTTAACTTTAACTATCGTCCCTCCCTAGCTAGTTTTAATTAATTCCCAATTTTGTTCCTTAATACCAGTTATTATATTGTTTGGTCCTTTAATTTCACTTGCATGTCAACTACAACTAGGGGAATGATGATTGTAAATTAACCTCAAAATTTTATTTACCTGAGTTTTTTGGTTTTTGCAAGATTATGGGAAGTTAGTAGGTTAATCCACGTGAGATTTTTAGTCCTGAAATGTCAAACGCACACGACGAGTTTCGAACTCTGGCCTTCCATAAGGGGGAGAACAAGGAAATGTCAACTGAGCTAGAACTTGAGCTCGGCCTGCTCACAAGAGCAACTCCAACGCATCTCTAATCTCTAAAACTCAAAAATGGAGAATGGATGTGACTTATTGGAGGGAGATTTTATAATTTATTCCCATTTTGTTATACTTTATGAGAGAATCTAGGAGGAACACATCGTGTTTTTTAGAAATTTTGTCTCTAAAATGGGAGTAAGGTCTCCATTTTTGGAGAGCCAAAGGCAATTTGGAGATCCAAATCTCTAAAAAGTATGATAAATCCCTCTGACATTCTCATAAAATATAAGAAGAAAGAATAAATTACAAAATTTTCTCTTAGTATGTCACATCCATTCTTTATTTTTGAGTTTTAGAGAGGGTTTGAGTTACTCTAAGAAAAGAAGAAGAAGAGAGAGACATTAAAGTTAAACTTTTTAACAGCGTGCTGCTAAGAAAAAAATCCCACGGTCTCATATTTTTGTTCACTTAAAAAAACTAAATAATTAATTAGACCAGAATATTAAACACATAATTTTTTAATTTTGAATTTTCGAACCAATTGAGAAGTTTAAATTAATGTTATTAAATATAAAATTCTTCAGAAACATTCTGTATTTTTGTCCGAATAAGGATAAAATTACTTTAAGAAAATAAATAATCAATATATTAGGGAAAGAGTAAAATAAATATACTAGGCCCCATTCCGTTAAGAGTCCTAGGGATGAAATCGGTTCGGTCCGGTCGGTTTTTTCCCGATTTTTCCACCGAACCGAATCAGTCGGTTTTCCATTTTTCCAAACCGACACCAACAGATTCGGTTCAAAAACCGCTCGGTTCGGTTTAGCTATTTTCGGTTCGGTTCGGTCGGTTTTAGTCGGTTTTCAATCAATGGGCCACACTGTTTTTTCAGCCCAATAAGCCAAACACATGATGCAATTCCATTTTCCACACTGTTTTTTCAGCCCAATAATGCACTTAAATAAGCCCAAGTTACAACTTTAGCCCATAATCACACATTCAACCATTGTAGCCCATTCAAAAATATCACCCAAAGGCCAAGATGGTTCTAAAATAAAACGTATCTAGGATAGATCAACGGCTAGGATTAAAAGTATGCCAGCCTTTAATATTTTCGGTTCGGTTAGGGCTTTTTTTCAGTTTGTGTTTATATAAAACTGAAACCGAACCGACTTTCAAAAATTACGAAAAATTAAAACCGAACCGAACCGACTTAAAACAAAAACCGATCGAATTAAGCAAAATTCCTTCGGTTCGGTCGGTTCGTTCGGTTTTTCGGTTAAAATTTTCATCCCTAGTTAAGACAAATAATTACTTATTTTTTTAATTGAAGGTGATGCATTGTAGGAGAATGATCTGTCTCGTAAAATGAAAAATGAATACTTACAAAATAAGAATTTTAGCGAAATGGAGTCTACTACTAAAGATACTGCTTCAAAACAAGTTAGTTCTAATGAGTTAAATTATCTAAGCATAAATCACTTGCATGTCAACTACAACTAGGTCTTGCTATGAGCATATTGGAGTTATTCCCCCAACTTGCTCAGAATCATGATAAAGAAGGAAGAACTGCATTGTATCTGCTGGCTCAAAAATCGAAGTCATTCAGAAGCGGGTCTTTTTATTCTCCACACAATTATATGGCCGGCTCTCTAGTCCTTTCGGTGCACCTTCTTACAGTTCTCATATACTGTAAGTGCTACTCTCTCTCAGTCCCACTTTATTGGCCTTTCTTTGAAAATTGTGTCATGTTCCAGATGAAAAAAATGTAATAATACTTTCCTGCGTTTGCGTTTCGTTTTATCTTGCACTAATTTAAAGTATTCATTGTGATCCTTAAATTGGTGCAAAAAGTCAAAAGAAAAACAAGGGACATGATTTTTGAAAAACGATAACCAATATGAGGCGGGGTTAGTATGACTTTTAGTGTTGGGAAAATTTACAAAGTAATCGGCAAATTCAGAAAACAATTCCATTATGTACAAACTGAAAGATATAGATAATTAGATGTAGGAAAAGTATATAAAATGTAAACGAAATAATGATACAAAATTGATACAGAAATGCAAACCGAAGCCTGTGTACACACAATATCTAGCTTTAGAACAGATTTGTCGTGTACCGAAGGGTGTCGAGATAGATTCGTCGTGTAGCGAAGGGTGTCGAGATTGAACCGGCGTCTGTCTTCTAAGATTTATTCGATTAAGACCACTATCCACAGAATACCACTGTGATCCACATTAGCTAACGGAATTTGCATTTGCCTCTCTCTCACACAAAGGACGAAACTCGGAACTTTGGTGTATGAAATACGAAATTGGTGAAGAACTCTGAAACAAGATTGACCAATTTATAGCCAAATATAGAGACTCTTAAGTTGATGCTAGGAATTACTAATAAACTACTGCCATAACCTCTCATCATGGGCGAAGTTACCAGCCATAAGCTTTAGTTTTAGAAAGTCTACCACTACCGCACGCTGTATGGGGCCCATTCCGGACCCTGCACAGATGAGTTGAGCTGTTCAATAATTTTTTTAAAAAAAATGAGTGGGCAAGAATATCAGCTCGATCCAATATGTGTATGTGCTCGGATCAAGTTTCTCATCCTTTTGTACACCAGAAAACCATTCTTTCCATTTTTTTCGATTTTCCAAAGATGAGAAGCTTGGTTTGAGCACCTATACATATCGTATCGAGCTGATGTTCCGTAGGGCCCACACAATTTTTTTTAAAGAAAAATTATTGAACGGCTCGAATCATCCGTACGGTGGCCGGCCACCACATTTTTCGTGCGGTGACTGTAGCATCACTCCTTTAGTTTGGACCTTTGAACTGCAATGTCTAGATACGATGAACCACGGAAGTATATTTTCTGGTTGTCTCGGAAGACCTCCAAATTCCCAAGTCCATTCACAAATTCCCCGTCATTCAGTATGCCTCTTGTCGCATCATGTGTATTTCTTTTTCCTTTTCTTTTTTGTCATTTGTTTTCATTTTATAACATATATATTCATGAAATTAAAGAGAATGTGTTTGTTCATTAATAAGCAGGTTTTATCCCCACGATGGAGTATCAGTCGAAATGTGGTGCTGATGTCGAAAATCAACAGCACAAACGAGTTAATATCTCAAAACTAAAATGGTTTTGGGCATCAGGTTTGGTTTTTGTTTTGCCTATAACATACATATGCATGGGGTCTTACAAGTGCACACAAATATATTTTGGGGTTTTTGAACAATACACGGACCTCTCCATGTGGATTGCAAAATTACTCTTAACCTTCCTTACCTTTGATGCAACGGTTTGGCAAAATAAGTCAAATGACTTATTTTTTTGTCTTTATTAAAATTTTTTTTTCGCATTTGTTAGTTTTTCGTCGATTTTTTTTGCGGATTATTGCTTCTTTATGATGAGAGGAATCTAAAAAGTAAAAAATTATGATCCAAACTATTTTTTGAATAAAGACAAAAATAAGCCAATAAGCTAATTTTTCGTCTTTATTCAAAAAAATTGAATTTTGATCGTAATTTTTTTACTTTTTAGATTTCTCTCGTTATAAAGAAACAATAATTTTCAAAAAATTGACGAAAAACTAACAAATATAAAAAAAATTAAATAAAAACAAAAAACAAAAAATAAGTCATGTGGCTTATTATGCCAAACGACCCATCCAGGGTTTTCCTCCCTGTTTATTTGATATTCTTTACCTGTAATAGTATTTTCTTTCAACTAATTTAGTAATTGGTGGCATTCTTTTCTGACTGTAGGATTCAGAACTGTCTTCAGAGGTGAGTCCCTCTTACTCATATTTTTTTTTATAAGCACTCTCACTCATTCACTGCGATCAAGCACTCTAGTAAAAGTTTTTTTTTACTCCAAAAATATTTGAGATCGATTTTAGCAATCTTTTACTACTTCGATATAAACTAGCAGGTTTCTATCCGATTTTAAAGAAACAGGTCATAATAAATACAGTATATTACTTATGAAAACCACCAAGGCAATTTTTTTTAAATTTTCAAACTAAAGGTTGACCCCAGCAAAACTGCACCATGACTTCAGTATCGGAAGCCCAATAAACAGATGGTGATTATGAATATCGAATCGAAGAATAAAAACAAATGTGCAAAGCTAACCAAAATAGTTAAACCAAACGTGAGAAGGTGAGAGAAATCAAGCAAAAAAGAGAGACACAGAAATTTACGTGGTTCAACTTACTTTAGGATGTAAACCTACTCCACGGACAGTCGATCAATGACTTCCACTAAATCAAAGGCAAAAAGATGCTCAAAGAGCTACAAGTTATGTAGAAACCCTTCTACCCAAATCTTACCAAACGCAAAAACAAAGGCAAAGTCTCTCAATCCTAAACCAAAACCTCAATATTTGCTCTCACACTAATAAAGAGGCCATATAACAAGTGTTTATAGCCAAAGACGAGTTGCCTACCAAAAAGAAATCTAAATGGGTTAAAAATGGTTTAAATACTAATCTGTCCCGCATAATCCTACCTGGGCGGAATTAATTTCTGCCGGGGCGAAAAATTCATAGAACGAGACTGATCTCAGGGTGTCTGGGCTGCCCGGGCGGGATTGATTTCCGCCCGGGCAGAATTTTCAGAGATGCTGAAATCGAGCCAAACACTTCAACTTCGACCTTGCAAGTTTCGCTCCACATATAATTAGTTCGTGGGCCGGCCTCTGTAGAGTCGTAGACATTATTGTCCGCCTGTACGTATGGTACAATTTAGACGATTGGTTTAATTTCATATCTTTCTACATTGTAATTCATGAACTTGTTCCTTTTTTCAAATTAAGCTTGCGGACGTACTAAAAGAATCTACGATGAGAAGCAAAAACATGCATTTGCAATTGAGCTGGGGCAAAGGCTGGTAAAAGAAGAGAGAGAATGGAGTCGGTACTTAGAAGATCACATGGGGAGCCCGATTGTTGAAGCCACGAAGAGGGGCATCATTGAGTTGGTAGGTGAGATTTTAAGAAAATTTCCAGAGGCTGCGTATAGCTTTGACAAGAATAATAATAATAATGACAAAGAAGAGAACATACTGCGTATAGCGGTTGAGCAGAAAAATTGGAATATGTACAACTTGCTGAAGAAGAAAGTAGAGCTCATGAAGGATGGAATGTTGGTGGGAGATGTTGATAAGTATGGAAACACCATATTACATCTTGCTGCCAAATTGGGTACCCCAAGTTTCACATTAGTTCAACGTGGACATTTTTACCAGATGATGTGGGCAGTTTGTTGGTTTAAGGTACGTGTGCATTATTATGGTTCGATTTGTTACTCTCTCCCTCTCTGGATCATTTGTTGTACTCCTACAACTAATGATCCGAAAAGAGAGAACAGTACATGTGGGAATCAAACCTGTGAGTTTGAGGGAGTTAAGTATTTTAATTTGGGCAAAGTACGGAAAACCTCCCTGAGGTTTGGACGTTTGGCAGATAACCTCCCTGACGTTAACTAATGAGCACATCACCCCCCTATGGTTTTGGAGTAAACTGCAACCGTTTGGTTTTCCATCCCATTTGACGGTATGTGCGTTGCACGCGCCTGGATTGCGAGTATTGACCTAAAAAACGTGTTTCCCTCCAAAAATGATATTTGTTCTTCCCTTAATGCCCTTTGCCCATCTCTATAAAAGACCAACCCTAGTTTACTCCTCATATTTCATACCAGGTTTCCAACTTTCTTGCCAACTTCTAAGGTAAAATATTTTACTTCTTATATGTAAATTCATTTATAATTTTTATAATTTCTTCTTTTTTCCCCCCCTTTATTTTTTTTTTCTTTGCCCCCACGCCGCCGTTTTGATTTGTCTCAATAAGGAGATTCAAAAATGTAAAATTTTATGATTAAAACTCAATTTTTTTTGAATAAAAATGAAGTAATTAGTGGCTAAAAAAACTTTAAAAATCAGGGTTTTACTCTTTTTTTTTTTTTCATTTCCAAACAATAACGTAATTTTGACGAGGATTCAGAGGCAGTATCAGAGAATTTCCTGGAAGGCGATGATTGCAGCGATTGTACAGATTCGGTCTTCGTTGCGTTCGCTGAAGCTACCGTTTAGGTTTGGATTAAAAAGTCAAGTGACTTTTTTTTTTGTCTCGTTTAAATTTTTTTTGTATTTGTTTGTTTTGTGACAAACTTTTTATCCCTATTAATTCGTTTCGACGAGAGAATCGAAAAAGTAAATTTTTTTTACTTTTTCTCTAATATTTTTTTATAATATTCAAGATAAATCCCAATAACCGGCTTTTTAGGCTTTAAGTTGGATGTTTTCAAAAATATTTGGATAAAAGTTATATAATTTTTTACTTTTCTGATTGGAGTGAATCAAAAATTGTAAAATACTTGTTATAAAACAACAAACGCGAAAAAAATTGAATAAGGACAAAACGTAAAAAAATCCAAAAAAGGGAGATGAGCCAAGGGATTGCTTAAAAAAATGAAGCAAGTAATGCATTTTCTTTTTGTATTTGTACGTTCTTATAGCTCGAGGGGTTGGTCAGTAGGTCTTAGAAATGGGGAGAGACACTGAACCCATTTTCTAGCAAAGAACCGAGCTTCTTTTTGCTTTTGTTTCATTTAATACATGATGCGATGCGTACATGAGGCGAGAGAGACTTGTGCAAAGATAGAGTTTTTTAATCCTAACCCATATTATGCTCATTCCAAATCCATTTAAATTCATGTAAATATGGGTTGATATGGGTTCAATTAATCTCAACCCATTATATAATATGGGCGGGTTGAATTGAGTTAAAAGTGGACGGATTTGGGCGGATTAAAAACAGGGACGGAACCAGGATTTCATAAACGTGGGGGCCGAACTATGAACAAGAAAATTTTGAAATTTTAAGGTTCAAAAATCTAATAGTTTGTTTGGTTTTGGTTTTGAAGGAGGTTTTTTGAGTAATGAGTGGAGAAAGATCGAAAGAGAAATGAGATTAATAATTGAAAAAAAACTTATGACAGACCGTGTGCAAAGAAAGAAATTGAGTTTTGGGACCCAAAACAAACACATTTTTAAAGCATTTAAATGTCTAAATAACATTCAACACAAAATACAATATTTAGGTGGTGTTAACCAAAAAAAAAAAAAACTAATATTAATATTGAAAAAAAAAAACTCCAAAACAACGCGGGGGCCCTGGCCCCCATATGCCCATATACAGTTCCGTCTCTGATTAAAAAATATGGGTTAGGATTGCCACCCTTGATTTGATTTGGGCATGCAAAGAAGTGAAATTGCTTTATTTTTCACAAGGGTAACGAGGTCTTTTCGCTCTTTGCCGTTAACAGAGTTACGGTTGCAGTTTACTCCAAAACCATAGGGGGGTGATGTGCTCATTAGTTAACGTCAGGGAGGTTATCTGCCAAACGTCCAAACCTTAGGGAGGTTTTTCGTACTTTGCCCTTTTAATTTACATGCTGTATTATGCTCCCATTCGACCATTGCCGATCTCTCTCTCTCTCTCTCTCTCTCTCTCTCTCTCTCTCTCTCTCTATATATATATATATATATATACATATATACACACACTTATGTTTTTTTTTTTTTCGAAATTCCATATGCAGCAAGTGAGTTACGACTCTCCCCCACATTTAGGGTATCTTCAAAACTCAAACGGGGAGACGGCAGCAGAAGCATTCATGAAAGAACATTCGGAAACACGAGAGAAAGCTGAGAAAGCAGTGAAATACATGAACAATGGCCTAATGCTGATTTCTACTCTGATCGGAACCATCAACTATGCCGCACTTTTAACCCCGCCGGGAGGTTACCGTCAAGACAAGGAAGATCCTTTATACGGTCGCCCCGTCTTCCTCACGGAAGAGATGCGCACTTACTTCTTGCTCGTATCCGGTGGTCTTGTAGCCTCTTTCGTTGCCTTCTCGACCATGTTTTCGATTCAGTCATGTCCGTTCCGTAGCAGAGACTTCTACCTGGACCTGCCGCTGAGGCTCTTTTTTGCTATGAATTCCATGTTTCTCTCCGTGGTATTCACCGCCCTATCATCTCTGCAGGTCTACCGCCTTGATCAGCTTTATTTCACTCGCCACGTTGCATACCATAGATACCTAAGCTTGGTTGCCGTAATACTGATCCTTGTATACGTAGACGCAACATTCTTAACCATCTATTACCTCTTTCTTATGAATCGCAGAAGATAAATTTTATTATAGTCTTTGAACAAAATGTTTACGAAGACCAATAGGAACAAGAAGAAACGGCATCACCACCTAAGGATATTGGTATCCTTACTAGGTTGGCACCCAAACCTTCGGACAATCATATGCCACTCCAAGACCAAAAGCCTGACGAGATATCAACCCAAAAGAAACAAAAACCGCCTATTACCAGGGGGCGGACCCACCATAAGGCACGTGTAGTCACGTGCCCCACCCCTTTTTTTTTTGAAATTTTTTCCCTATTTTGTGTCTATATATTATATATATATATGCTAATATGTTGCAGGAAGTTGAGGTTTGGTGCAACGGTTAGCAACGTGCTTTAAAGAGTAATAGGCGTGAGTTCGAATCCCCATGCTCCCAGTTAGTCCCTGCGCTCTTTTTAATTTTTTCCCAAAATGCACTTAAACAATTCAATTCCCTCCGCACTCCGAAGTTTATTTTTTTCTTTTTTTTTTTCAAAATCCACTAAAAACTCTTTTACAACCAAGGTTTCTCCTACTCCATAACGTCTCCCATCATCTCAATATGAACTCGCACATTGTATTTGTACATTTTTGGTCCCGGAAACTTGTACTTGTAGAGTTAATAATAGAAAAATAGATGATGAACATATTATAATTTTGTTTTAACACATATAGTCGAGGTGCGCAAATTTGCTCAAGTAGCTTGTTATTAAAATGTATATATACTTTTAAATTATTACATTATCATGGATGCTAAAATTATGTTGGTGTGAATGTGTTTAACTGTAATTCACATATTACGGTGTTACAAAGAAAATTGGTGCCCCCACTACGTCAAATTCCTGGGTCCGCCACTGCCTATTACCCTCTACTTTGCACTACAACCTCTTCCTTGTTATTTCTTCTTGCTGTACGTTCTTGGTGTTTGGCTGGATTGTAATAGCAATGTTTGTCTCAGATTATAAATTAAACATGTATGAGCAAACACAGAGGAAATGAATTGTACTAACCCCTTGCCATTTTTGCTTAAGTTGAATACCAAACTCACACTCTTTAGAATATTTATGCATCTATATGTTGGATATATATATAGTAAGTTTGATAAATGGGTGGGCCTTGGTGTTTGTCTGTTGAGGAGACAAAGAAGGAGTTGGGGGTTTGAAAACTCCTGTTTTTTTAGCACTGTGCGCTGATCAAGGCTTGAACGTGTTGGTAGGCGTTTGTTGATAAAATGTGAGCGTACCAAGGCTTGTAGCCCCTAATGTTGAAAGGTCAAATGCCGTGAATCTAACTTCTAAATTAGGACAAATGCGTGTGACTTAAAAAGGAAAGCCACAAGGTGGTTCGAGGGTTTGCCACAGCGGGGGAACTTAACTATTTCCTAAGCATGTGGGAAAGGAAAGAACGAAAGTGATCAATGATACACCAAACCAACTCCATCACACTTGCACTGACCTGACTGATGGTGTAAACTGTAAAGTGTAAACTAGAGCATAAAAGTTGGAGTTAAATAGTTCATACCGAAGTAGCAAACCCAGTATTATTAATGAGAAATGCTAATTGCTAAGTGCAAAGAAAATAGACAAAGAAAAGACTTTTAAAGTGTACATGAACGGCTCAGATGCATTGCACAATGAATCTGGGCCGTTCATGTATACTTTAAGGGTATTTTCTTTGCCTATTTTCTTTGTCCCTATCACTCCTCATTATTAATTCAAGTAAAGACTTTATTAGGACTTCTTTTTTTTTTTTGGTGCGATGGCTCAGGATTCGAGACGGTCCAGAGTGTTCGGATCAATTTACATGCACTTCGATTATTTCCCTCTCCGATCTTGTCAAAAGCAGATCATCCACGTCAGAACTAGAAGATTCACGAAAGATTTCTCTTTTGCGAACTAGTTTCAAGAGCTTGCTAAGTATTAAAGACGTTATTTTATTTTATTTTATTTATAAATGATAGCTTTTCAAAAAAATTAATACTGTAAAGTTTATGTTTCTCAAAACCCACCAATTTTTTTTCTTGCCGAGCAAAATAAAAAAAGTTTAAGTTTATCTTGCTCTGAGTAAAACTTACTTTCATCAAAGAGTGGAGTTGATTCTCGAGTTTAAATGAAAAAAGAAAAGGGCTTCAAAGACTTTACTCAAATTTTTTTACTTAGTTTTTGTGTAGAAATTAACTTAATTGAAAAAAAAGCTTGACAAGGAATGTGATATTTTCCGGGGGAAAGTCGATTCGCCAACCTCACTCAGCCCAACCATCCAATTGGAATTGGATTATTCACCATGTACATGTACGAGAATCAAATTAATTAACGGCATGTTGTCACTTAGATTTGGTTATTCATAATTGCGTACTAGAAATGACGATGGGATGCCATTACTTGGACTCGGACCAAGAGAATATTATTGTTTGCTGCTGAATAAGCTGAAATGTTGTGCTTCTGAAATCAACATTGTACAAGATTGATCTCTTTGCCAAAAAATTAGATGCAAAATTAACTTCTTATGATGTTACTAGGGATTAGGGTATTTGATTTGCTGGATTAGGGGAACCAATAGCGGACAATTTTTGATCTGTATGGGGTACTAAAGTTGGCATCCGCTACACTTGAAAGAGAAAGTACACCAACTATTTTGTCTGGATCACAGAGTTAGTAGTAGCCTTAGTTTTCTAATGTTCTGTAACGATATTCATTCTTTTTTTAGTTTTTGGTTAAATGTTAAAGCCATCTTGACTCTGCTACATTGGTTCATTATATTAGGGGTTACACTTGAAAGAGAAAGTACACCAACTATTTTGTCTGGGTCACAGAGTTAGTAGCAGTCTTAGTTTTCTAATGTTCTGTCACAATATTGATTCTTTTATTCAGTTTTTTGTTAAATGTTAAAGCCATCTTGACTCAGCTAGGTTGGTTCACTATATCAGGGCTTACACTTGAAAGAGAAAGTACGCCAACTATTTTGTACGGATCACAGAGTTAGTAGCAGCCGTAGGTTTCTAATGTTCTGTCACAATATTGATTCTTTTTTTAGTTTTTGGTTAAATGATAAAGCCATCTTAACTCTCCTAGGTTGGTTCATTATATCAGGGCTTAAGCCATCTTGACTCTTCTAGGTTGGTTCATTATATCAGAGCTTACACTTGAAAGAGAAAGTACACCAACTATTTTGTCTGGATCACAGAGTTAGTAGCAGCCTTAGTTTTCTAATGTTCTATCACAATGTTGATTCTTTTTTTAGTTTTTGGTTAAATGTTAAAGCCATCTTGATTCTGCTAGGTTGGTTCATTATATCAGGGCTTACACTTGAAAGAGAAAGTACGCCAACTATTTTGTCTGGATCACAGAGTTAGTAGCAGCCTTGGGTTTCTAATGTTCTGTCACAATATTGATTCTTTTTTTAGTTTTTGGTTAAATGTTAAAGCCATCTTGACTCTGCTAGGTTGGTTCATTATATCAAGGCTAACACTTGAAAAAGAAAGTACATCAACTATTTTGTCTGGATCATAGAGTTAGTAGCAGCCTTAGTTTTCTAATGTTCTGTCACAATGTTGATTCTTTTTTTAGTTTTTGGTTAAATGTTAAAGCCATCTTGACTCTACTAGGTTGGTTCATTATATTAGGGCTTACACTTGAAAGAGAAAGTACGCCAACGATTTTGTCTGGATCACAGAGTTAGTAGCAGCCTTAGGTTTCTAATGTTCTGTCACAATATCGATTCTTTTTTTAGTTTTTGGTTAAATGTTAAAGCCATCTTGACTCTGCTAGGTTGGTTCATTATATCAGGGTTTAAACCATCTTGACTCTGCTAGGTTGGTTCATTATATCAGGGCTTACACTTGAAAGAGAAAGTATACCAACTATTTTGTCTGGATCACAGAGTTAGTAGTAGCCTTAGTTTTCTAATGTTCTGTCACATTGTTGATTCTTTTTTTAGTTTTTGGTTAAATGTTAAAGCCAATCTTGACTCTGTTAATTATATTAGGGCTTACACTTGAAAGAGAAAGTATGTTGTGGGCTCCCACAGCCCCGGGAGAATTGGGGAGGCCCGAAAAACAAAGTTTTGGATTTGAAGAATTGAATTGATTGAAGAGTCGCCACCCGGATTAATGGTTTGCCACCTGAGGAACCGTTTCGATTGAAAATGATGGTGATTTGAATTGAAAATCAGAGATTGTTTGGAGTTCGGAAGCCATGTTATGAGAGGCGAAGGGTTTTACGGCAGCCCTCTCGCCCGATTTAAAATCAGTCTCTACTTAAACGTTTGCCGGATTTTCTTTTTTTTTTTGAAAAATACCTTTAAACACTTTTTGTTGCATTGCCTATCTTTCACAAAGCAGTTAGCACATACTGAAAATTAAAATAGTGTATACATGTGCTAGTGTACAGTATATAGAACATGAAGTATGAAACGATGCATGAAAATACAGATCTGTTTCTGAGATCATTCCCGAGCGCTCGGGACTGCACTCTTGAGCGCTTAGGAGCACTGCTGCATTTTCCTGCAAATCGTAGTTAGAAAAATAGACCCACAAGAAGTAATATTCGGAAAAAGGATTGAATGTCTTAGGGATGAACAGGGCTACCCATGGTTTTACTTCATCGTAAACAAAATTTTGAGAAGCTGAATAAACTTTTTGGAATATTGAAGTGTGCTTTTAAGAAAAGGATTTTCAACGAAAATGTAGTTTCAGCATGTTAATTTCAATCATATTTCATTCCTATGTACTTTGAAAGTTGAAAACCATAGGAAACTAAAGGAAATTCACATTTCCAGTGATGAGGTTTGAAAAGGAAAATATACTGGATCCAGTTAAAGTCCTCATTTTCCTGGAAGAGTTTATAGAAAAATGGCAGACATAACCAAGATCACTCCTGAGCGCTCAGAAGTACTCCTGAGCGCTCAGGAGTATCGTCAGGTTTATTTCGAAAATTTTCGTTTGTACCCCCCCCCCCCCCTTCCCTTTTTGCCTTTTCTTATTTTCATACCATGAAAGACTGGAATGGACTGAGAGGCTTTTTGCCTTTTCTTATTTTCATACCATGAAAGATTGGAATGGACTGAGAGGCTTCTCTCAGAAAGATAATAGCCCTTTTAGTTAAAAAGAAGATAGAGGAATCTACCTTCTTGGATGGAACCTTGCTTCTTGACTGGATTTAGGAAGTGAAAAGAAGTAAGAAAATTCCAGAAAATAGGCCAGATAAGATGCCTGAATTTCCTGAACTTTCTTAGAATGACCTTGATTTTGAACAAGACTTTTTAGAGATGATTTTCATTATAGAGTATGATTTTTTGTTTTGAAACTGAGAAGATGGGAGGAGAATTTCGTGGTATTTTTCTGGTGTCTCAAATGTAGCATAGAGACTGCTATTTATAGGCCAAGAGAAGTGAAATTTGAAATTTTAATTTTAATTACAAAAACATAATTATGGGGACAATTAATCAGCATGCCCTGATATCTTGTCAACTCAAGTCAAAAACACTATAGCAACGACCAACATGATGGAAAACATAGCCATGTGATGGCTGAAAAAGCTGGAAATTCAAGTTTCCATGAGAATCTTGTTGACCAGAGCGCTTGGGAGTAATGCTCCTGAGCGATCAGGAACGAGCTAAAAATCTGATTTTGAAAATAAGTTCTGAGCGCTTGGAAATGGTCCAGAGCGCTTAGGACTCAAAAGTTTGATTTGAAATTGTTTCCCAAAAAGCGAGGTTCACTGCAACCGAGGCACTTATCGTCTCAAACTCATCATTGAGAGGCCACAAAGCCACAAGCTAAGGAATTTCAAGAGGTTCAAATTGGGATGTCTACATACGCCAACTATTTTGTCTGGATCACAGAGTTAGTAGCAGCCTTAGGTTTCTATTGTTCTGTCACAATATTGATTCTTTTTTTTAGTTTTTGGATAAATGTTAAAGCCATCTTGACTCTGCTAGGTTGGTTCATTATATCAGGGCTTAAGCCATCTTGACTCTGCTAGGTTGGTTCATTTTACCAGAGCTAACACTTGAAAGAGAAAGTACACCAACTATTTTGTCTGGATCACAGAGTTAGTAGCAGCCTTAGTTTTTTTTAATGTTTTGTCACAATGTTGATTCTTTTTTTAGTTTTGGTTAAATGTTAAAGCCATCTTGACTCTGCTAGGTTGGTTCATTATATTAGGGCTTACACTTGAAAGAGAAAGTACGCCAACTATTTTGTCTGGATCAAAGAGTTAGTAGCAGCCTTAGGTTTCTAATGTTCTGTCACAATATTGATTCTTTTTTAGTTTTTGTTTAAATGTTAAAGCCATCTTGACTCTGCTAGGTTGGTTCATTATATCAGGGCTTACACTTGAAAGAGAAAGTACACCAACTATTTTGTCTGGATCACAGTGTTAGTAGCAGCCTTAGTTTTCTAATGTTCTGTCACAATGTTGATTCTTTTTTTAGTTTTTGGTTAAATGTTAAAGCCATCTTGACTTTGCTAGGTTGGTTCATTATATTAGGGCTTACACTTAAAAGAGAAAGTACGCCAACTATTCTGTCTGGATCACAGAGTTAGTAGCAGCCTTAGTTTTCTAATGTTCTGTCACAATGTTGATTCTTTTTTTAGTTTTTGGTTAAATGTTAAAGCCATCTTGACTCTGCTAGGTTGGTTCATTATATCAGGGCTTAAGCCATCTTCACTCTGCTACGTTGTGTAACGCCCCGAATTTTGGGTACGTTAAAAGGACAAATTTTATTGAAACTTCAAAATAGAGTCTAGCTCTTATTACATCATTACTCTCACAAGAGTACTTTGATTACAAAAGGAAGGGATACTAGGGTTCCTAACTACAGCTCTGCCTGCTCCTCCATCCTGGCCAGCCCTTCAGCTCCAAAGGCCTCCAAGGTGAAGATCTTGCCTTGTTCGTCTATGAAATCTGACACATTATACCGGCGTTGTCACCCATATAATATGCCAGGGTCACAAAAGGTAACACCGTGAGCTACGAAAGCTCAACAGAGTAAATCCCAACCACTAACCCATAACTTATAACAACAGATCATTTATATAACAGACAGTAACGATGACACATCAACATTATCTATTCAACTATCGTTGGTGTCCTAAATTTCAGAGTTTCTCCTACGCGACTCATCGTAGACCGTGTCAATCATTTTCACTTACAAAACAATCTTTCGAAATCATTTGCATTGGCTCCGTACTGTGGATGACCAAGCTACATACCCATCATTTCAAAATCATTTGACATTGGCTCCGTACCGCGGATAACCAAGCCACACACCCAACCTCGGTTCCGCCGCGCCGGGTTCCCGAGAATCCTCACAATGGTTCCGCCGCGCCGGGTTCCCATTGGCTCCTCTCCACGGATAACCAAGCCATACCTTACCATGGTTCCACCGGTCCGGAATTCCATGGGAACGCACACAACCTCACAATGGTTCCGCAATTCCGGATTCCCATTGGAACACACACACACCCATAATACCCTCGAAATGGTCATTATGTAGTTTCTAAAATATCTTTTTCCTTGGAAAACATATTCTCCTTGTCAACCACACCCTAGGTGCCATGTTTCTACTTTCTCGGTTCTCATTATCATGCATAGACTTCGAGGCAGCACTTTTCACATAAACAATCAAACTCAAATCAATGCTTAAAGCATAACACCACATGTTCGGACGCCCTTGGAGTGAAATCACTTATGCTTTATTATGCCGCAAGTAAGCTTTATTATGCCGCAAGTAATACAAGCAATTCACATATGCATGCTTATAATCATCGTAAAGATCAAAATACGAATATTTGAGATGGAAAGGAAATAACGTTAAGATACACTACGTATAATTCGGAGTAGTAGATAGGGAGAATCTACCGTTCTTCTTGGCGGTAGTGACGACTACGGAAGGTATGTCGGGGATTGGGCGGAGTAACTTCCTACGGTAAGGCTTCCGGTAGCTTTGAAAGAGAAATGTTTCTCTTGAAACTAATTCTTGACTATAACTACTCTACTTTATGGATCGAAGGATGGTCGAGTGGTGACTTAGTGGCGGCCTTGGATGAGTTTCTTGAAGAACTCAAGAAGAACTCAAGAACAAGAAGAATTCTTGAACTTTTGAACCAAGAACTCTTAGAATTTTTAGAGAGAAGGAAGAGCAAATGAGAAGGTCTGAGTAGAATGGCATGGGAAGGGCTCTATTTATAGCCAAAGTCTTGGTTATTACCCAATGGATAATATTTCCCCTAGCAATCTTTGTCCAATGGGTAAAAGGCTTGAATGACTAGATTTGTACCTTGGATTGATCTTGGAAAATTTTGGAAGAGAAAGAATAAATTGTACAAGATTCTTTGGTTAAACAAATCAAGAAAGGACAATGGAAGTTAAGTTTCTTAGCTAGGAAGGAAGTTTCCCCATTAAACTAATTTAATTGGGTACAAAACCCCACTTTAAAATAATATAGGAGTACTTAGGAGAATTTTAGGTCTTAAGTCTACCAAGTACTTTACACAATAAAAAAATTAGGTACCATGTCACATGGGCAATTAGGAAAATGACTAGTTTAATAAACCTTGGTACTTGGTTGAAAGACCAACCTATTACCCAATGGATAATAAATCCCCTAACTTTTATTATCCAATGGATAATAGTTGCTAGGGAACTTTTATATTAAAATAACCAAAGTTGTCTTTTAAAGCATGTGTGAAATCTAATTTTTATAAAGACATTAGTACTAAACAAATCTAGGGTTTAGATATACCCCAATATTTAAATGCACAAAAGTACATAAGAATCCCATACTTGAATATAAAAATAATACCTTGTACTTTGTTGGAAGACTAATGCTATTACCCAATGGGTAATAAATTCTCTTGTAGTTATTATCCAATGGATAATGGAAAAGTGGGAAAATACCCAATAAACAAAGAATAAAAGTACTATGCACATGTGTTAAAAACATATATAATACTATAGATTAGTACCAATCAACATATATTAATGAAAGGCCTATTGTCCAATGGACAAAGATTATCCTAACTTCTATGGACCAATGGGTAATGGTAAAAAGGTTCAAGGAGGTTCAAAAGGTTCATCTAGTAACTAAGTGAGTTGGTTGCTCGGTTCCTCCAACTAATTGGTTAGAAACTAACTAAATTGGTCAAGTAGGGCTTCATGCGAAGAAACAAATTTTGTAGGGCAAAAATGTAATTTTGACAAACCACAAGAAAATTAAACGAAAGCAATCCAAGTATTAAAATAAAATTCAAATATTTAACGAAATTTTTATTGACCGAAAATCAGGGTCGTTACAGGTTGGTTCATTATATCAGGGCTTAAGCCATCTTGACTCTGCTAGGTTGGTTCATTATATCAGGGCTTATACTTGAAAGAGAAAGTACACAAACTATTTTGTCTGGATCATAGAGTTAGTAGCAGCCTTAGTTTTCTAATGTTCTGTCACAATGTTGATTCTTTTTTTAGTTTTTGGTTAAATGTTAAAGCCATCTTGACTCTGCTAGGTTGATTCATTATATCAGGGCTTACACTTGAAAGAGAAAGTACGCCAACTATTTTGTTTGGATGACAGAGTTAGTAGCAGCCTTAGGTTTCTAATGTTCTGTCACAATATTGATTCTTTTTTTAGTTTTTGGTTAAATGTTAAAGCCATCTTGACTCTGCTAGGTTGGTTCATTATATCTAGGGATGGCAATGGGGACGGGTCGGGGACGGGGGGTACTACCTCCACCCCCTACCCATTATCCCCTTCCTCATCCCCATCCCCGACCCGATCCCCAACGGGGATTTATTTTTTTCCTCCATCCCCGACCCGAACGGGGAACGGGGATTCAAAACGGGGATTCGGGGATTCGGGATTCGGGCACTTGTATTTCTTAATTTCAGCACCTAACAGCATATACTAGCATTTGAAAGCCGAAAGGACTTGGATTGTTTTGTATTTTTTTTCTAGGCAAAAGGGCTAAGGGAACAAACTTCTCTGTGAAAATTATTAATCCCCTCCCGCCACAGTATCACGGGATAAAAAATTGACTGTGCCAAAAAGTTAGTAGAAAAAAACAAACGACATGAATGGAAAAGAATGAGATTATAAGAACCCTAAAAAAACATACTACTGAAGAGGTATATATAATATAGTATATATTTATTTTTATATATAAATATGTATATTTCGGGGATTCGGGGACGGGGCGGGATGGGTAACGAACGGGGAACGGGGACGGGTAGGGTTCGGGGCGGGGACATACCTATCCCCGACTCCTACCTGATCCCCGAATTTTTAAAAAAAAATTCCCCATACCCTACCCAATCCCTAAACGGGTCCCCGAAGTTCGGGGATTTTCGGGGCGGGGAACGGGGCGGGTTCGAACGGGGCGGCCGAGATTGCCATCCCTAATTATATCAGGGCTTAAGCCATCTTGACTCTGCTAGGTTGGTTCATTATATCAGGGCTTACACTTGAAAGAGAAAGTACACCAACTATTTTGTCTGGATCACAGAGTTAGTAGCAGCCTTAGTTTTCTAATGTTCTGTCACAATGTTGATTCTTTTTTTAGTTTTTGGTTAAATGTTAAAGCCATCTTGACTCTGCTAGGTTGGTTCATTATATTAGGGCTTACACTTGAAAGAGAAAGTACGCCAACTATTTTTTCTGGATCACAGAGTTAGTAGCAGCCTTAGGTTTCTAATGTTCTGTCACAATATTGATTCTTGTTTTAGTTTTTGGTTAGATGTTAAAGCCATCTTGACACTGCTAGGTTGGTTCAATATATCAGGTCGGTTGCGCCTACACGAGACACATTAATACTAGTATTGACAGCATGCATGCATTACAAAACAAGGGAATTTTGGTTTCAAATAAACAAAGCTGGGTAGCTTTCTTACCCCAGATACATTCCTCCAGGGTATGTATTTTGATTTTGTGTTTAGTTCTTTAACTACCTTGTGCTTTTTTTTAGTACGAGGTTTCAGTTGACTCTCATTGGCTCAATTAGCATCCCTTCTTAAATACACATTGCATTTTGTGTGGGCATTGTGTGTGGAGTCTTGATAGATAGCAGTGCTCTCTTGGTGCTGGACTCCTTAGTCTTTTCTTGGGCTCTATTCAATGTATACTATGAAATTGAAATCCCAAGAAGCCTCTTCTTTGGCTTCTCCAAGTAGTTATCATGTGTTTTTGAGCTTCAGGGGCGAGGACACTCGCAAGACTTTCACTGATCACCTCTATACAGCTTTGGACCAAGCTGGATTCCGCACCTTCAGAGATGATGATGGCATAGAAAGAGGAGAAGATATCAAGTCTGAACTTGAGAAAGCAATTCGAGAGTCCAGGATATCAATAATTGTCTTCTCAAAGAACTATGCCTCGTCAACTTGGTGCCTTGAAGAGCTTGTGATGATCCTCAAACGCAAGACTCTTGGACACATGGTTTTACCTGTCTTCTATGATGTGGATCCATCTGAAGTGAGGAAGCAAATTGGCAGTTTCAAAGAAGCATTTACAAGGTATGAAGAGAAGCTCAAATCAGAAACAGTTGAACTGGCAAAAGAGAAATTGAAGGATAAGGTAAGAACATGGAGGGATGCACTTAGAGAAGTTGCAACTGTGGCCGGGATGAATTTACAAAATCAAGTTGATGGGTAATTTCCTCGTAACTCGTGTAGACACCTCAATTTGGACCTCGAAGGTTCTTTAAATGCCCCAATGATGAACTAAAGGAAACAATGCCTTCAAGAGCTTGAATAAGGATTCCCGCAATCCAAAAAGCCCAGAAAAGCCTAAAAGCCCAAAAAAGCCCAAAAGCCCAGAATTGGTCTTGGAACACCGTACGGGGCACCATTACATTGCACGGTGTAATAAAATTTATTACACCGCATGTGGTTATGGGGTACACCGCATGACAGGGAATACACTTCTAGCCGGCCTAGAAAATACCTCCCCCATTTGCATTGAAATTCATTGGCTTTTGCCTATAAATACACCCCTCATCTTAGGGGAAAATAACCCTTGATTCTCTTTCTACAACCCCTTTACACCCAGTATTCCTCTAAGTCTTGAGAAAGTTATTCTGATATTCTCTTGACATTCTTTCTCTCTCTACAAAATTCCATTCTTCTTCACTTCCAAAGCTTAGTACATTACCAGCTTTGAAAACCCACCATTCCAAAGCTCCAAACCCATAATCATCTACACTTATCCACACTTGTTTGCCCTCATCCAAGCTCAAACCTAAGGTATAAAGGCAAGTTTCCTTGGGCCAAGCTTAGCCTTGGCCTTGAGGGGACTTTCGACAGTCAAACTTGACCTGTTTTTGTTAAGTGTTGACTCAAAAACTATTTTCAGGAACAAAACAAAACAAAACTAGAAATTGTATTGGAAGCACTACACTGTACGGTGTTATGATATACCGCACGATGTAGTGAGGTCCACCGTACGGTCTTACTTTGTTGATCAGCTAATCATTTTGTCCATTCTGATCACATTCATCTACTGTTGGTTACACTAATATTGCTTAGGGATTGTTACTGATACTTCTAGAATGCAGTTTTATCTAAAAAACCATGCCTTTGGCTTATTGAAATGGGTTTTTACAATCATCCATGATGATCAAGTGCATCAAAAAGGGCTTTGCAAATTGTTTTTCAATAAAGACAATAAGAAAGATGCTTGGGCCTATGGCTTGCTTCAATTTGAAAATACAAAGACATTCTGAAATGAGTAGGGAGCCACACCGTATGAAGTTCTAAGCGATAATAATGGATTGATAGTGAATTAGTACACCGCACAGTTTACCAGAAAACCGTGCGTGGTATTCCATTGTACCGTGTGGTATTGTTTGTAATCAGGACAGTTTGTTGTTATCTTATTATTTCATTTCTGTACATCATCCCTTTACCATCCATTGTACACTAAGCACCATAGGCACGCCAATGAGATATATTCAATCCCATGTCCCTTTCCCTTATTTGTTTATTAAGAGTTTAATCTTCCAAAAGACATTTAAAGTTTTCCCTTTGAAAATGTTAAGTAGAGACCGGTTTCGACTGGGCGAATGGAGTGCTTTGTCAACAAAACCTTCTCCATTCGTAAGGTGGCCCCCGAACCCAAAGTCTCAACGTTTTTGTTAGACCAAAAGCCTTTTTCGTTCAAACAAACTTTCAGTTTCTTGGATTACCTATCTAGAAAATCTGGGTGGCGACTTTTTCGTGCATGCCGATCGGGGTGCCCATAACTCGCTTCTTGAGCTAGCCGTTACTTGTGTCGCTTTTTAGCACATACTCAGCCCATTATTGTAGTAGTGCCAACAACGTGCTCATTTTTTTTAGTTATTGCTTCGAAATGTTTAATTCTTGGTTTGTGCTATTCACTCATGCATTCTTTTTGTTTTTTATGCCCCATCTTCATCCCAATTTTCAGACACGAGGCAAGGTTTATCAAGAAAATTATAAAAGTGGTCGGAGACAAGCTAAGTCGCATGGCCTTGAACATTGCCCCCCACTTGGTTGGAATGCATTCACGAGTCAAAAACATTCAACTTTGGTTAGAAGATGGGCCAAGTAATGTTGGCATGGTTACAATTTGTGGAATGGGTGGAATAGGAAAGACAACTATTGCTACATTTCTGTATAATTTGAACTTCTCAAGATTTGAATGTAGCAGTTTTATTGCAAATGTAAGAGAAATTTCACAACAACAAGATGGTTTACTTCGTTTACAAAGACAGTTTCTTGCAGACATTTGTAAGACAAGGAAAGTAAAACTAAACAGTATTGCTGAAGGAACTGCTATGATTAAAGATGCCATATGTTGCAAAAAACTTTTTGTTGTTCTTGATGATGTTGATAAACTTGACCAAATTGATGCACTACTTGGAATGCGAGGTTGGCTTTTTCCAGGAAGTAAAATCATCATAACCACCAGGCGTGAGCGGTTGCTAGGTGCTTATGAATTCTATAAGGTGCATAGGCTTGAAAATTTGAGAGAGGAGGAATCCTTGGAGCTCTTTAGCTGGCACGCCTTTGGAAAATGTTGTCCGAACAATGGGTATGGAGAGGTCTCAAAAAGGGTGGTAAGCTATTGTGGAGGACTACCATTAGCAATTAAAGTTCTAGGTTCTTCTCTATCAGGGAAATGCTTAAACATATGGAAAAGTCAATTGGAAAAATTGAAAGCGATTCCTGATAGTCAAATCCTTGAAATACTCCGAATAAGCTATGAGTCTTTACAAGATGACCACGACAAACATCTATTCCTCCATCTTGCATGTTTTTTTGTTGGAAGCGATAAGGATGCTACAGTTATAATCTTAGATGGATGTGACTTTTACACAGTGGTTGGGATTCAAAATCTTGTGGACAGATGTCTGATATCGATTAATGAAAGTAATATGCTAGTAATTCACCATTTGCTTCAAGAAATGGGAAGAGAAATTGTTCACCAAGAGTCACCAAAGGAGCCAGGCAAACGTAGCATCCTCTGGAATCATAATGATGCAGTTAATGTTTTGAGAGAAAACACTGTAAGGATTATACTTTGCTCTTTTTGTGTTTTTGCATGCATATGTGTAGGGATGCTATCCACTAATCAACACGCTCCCTTTCTCTTTTTTTTTCCTCATTCTTATGGTAGGGCACAAGCAAAATAGAAGGCCTCAAACTCGATGTGTGTCTGTTGAAAGAATATGCATATGCTAGTACAATTTTTGGTGACAATAGAAAACGTCGCTATGAAGAGTTTCTTGGGAAGCCCTTATTGTCAAATTTGGGTGGTTCGCTAAAAATATATGGTTTCAGTATCTTCTCTTCTAACCTCGAAACCACAGATCCTGAAAATTCAAATCCAGTAGCTTTGGAAGCGGATGCATTTGCAAGGATGCACAAACTAAAGCTTCTGCAGCTCAATCGTATACATATATGTGGGCCCTATAAAAAGTTTCCCAAAGGATTAAGATGGTTGTTCTGGCATGGATTCCCACTTAAGTCCATACCTAGTGATTTCCCTTTGGAGAGCCTAGTTGCTCTTGACATGCAATACAACCGCTTAAAAAATGTATGGGAAGGAACCAAGGTATGTTACTATTTTTTTTTTCCTTTCAAATTTCTTTGAAAAGTGAATTGAAGGCTTTGATACCTACTTTTTCCCCCCCTTCTTTTGCAGTTTTTGGGGTTGTTAAAAATCCTCAATCTAAGTCATTCATATGACCTTGCCAAAACTCCCGATTTTTCAGAACTCCCCAATCTTGAGAGACTGGTGCTTAAAAATTGTACAAGTTTGGTTGAGGTTCATAAATCCATTGGACGCCTTGATAGACTTGTTTTGTTAAATTTAGAACACTGCAAAAATTTGAGGAATCTTCCGACAAGCATTTGTATGCTAAAACATTTGGAAACACTTGTCATCTCTGGTTGCTCAAATCTTGATGGATTGCCAACAAACATGGGAAATATGGAGTCTCTAACTGTGTTCAAGGTAGATGGAATTGCTTTAAGTCAATCTCTCCCAACCAATGGGCAGGTGAATGCAGTACAATCTTTCATCCTACCTTGGTGGTGGAAGCCAAGAGTAAGTCCGGAAATTTCATGGCCTTCTTTACCATGGTCCTTGGTAAAATTAAGTCTGGTGAATTGTAATCTTTCGGATGATGATTTCCCGAGCGATCTTAGCAACCTATGCTCATTGAATGAACTAGATCTGTCGTTCAATCAATTTCGTGTCCTCCCAGATTTTGTCAGAGATCTTATGAAGCTTGACTACTTAACCGTTTATTCTTGCCCAAGGCTCCGCAGACTTGATAGGGTCCCGCAACTACGTGATTTCTATTTTGCACGTAATGGATTGCTGGAGGAAGTAACGTTTCAAATTCCACACTGTCCAACAACCACTTCTCTTTTGGACACATGCCATCGTCTACAGACTCCAAGCCTATTCAAAGTAGAATACATAGGAAACGTTGAAGCTGAGATTATTAACAATTTGGGTTTGTCGAACTTGCAATCTATGGGAAACCTAACTGTAAAGCTAACGTCATGGCATGGCATGCGACAAAGGAGGCTTCCCCTCCAGGTTCTCTCTCTCTCTCTCTCTCTCTCTCTCTCTCTCTCTGTATGTGTGTGTGTGAGATGCTTAGATTATCTTTCTATGACACAGGTATGTTATGAAAGACATATAATCTCCGTTTATATTCCTGGTAGCAAGGTTCCTCTCTGTTTCAATTTCAAGAATCTAGGATCCTCAATTGATTTTATTGTGCCTTCATATCTTGATTCGAGGATTCAAGCCTTGAACCTGTGTTCAGTTTATAAGCACTCTTGTGATCCAAAAGACTATGAACCACATACGGTTGTAAGTAATAGGACGAAGGGTTTGATTTGGAAGCATTGCCCGCATGTCTTTGGAACTGCAGAAGATGGTGAAGATACCCTGTGGTTAAGTTATTGGAAGTTTGGAAATCATTTGGAAGGCGGCGATGAAGTTAATATTTTAGTGTCTGGAGGTGAATCTGTGCAAGTAAAGGAGGTTGGAGTCCGCCTTCTGTATAAGGAGGAACAAGAAGGGATGAGCTCCCAATCAGCCTATGAAGATCAAATACCCCATCAACTCTATCAATTTGGAAATATTGTTCCAGGAAATGTTTCTGCACATCAGCCGGGAACAAAATTGTATCAACTGGGCCTTCATCTTGTTAAATGCGAGCATTGTGAGCATCGTTACCCTCCACCTTGGATCCCTGCCAATCCTGATAATGACTCTACTGTGGAATGTTGGGCTGCATTAAATTGGTAAATTTTTTGTTTCTCAAGATCAATCTGTATCAACGATATTTGGTTAATCTGGATAAGTATCTTTACTTCTTATGTGCTCGTGTAAATGTGTATGATGCTGAAGATTTCAAGATATATACAACTTTAGGGCACTGGTTGGGGGAATGTGATCAAATTTGTTTTGGTGTTCACCAATTGCACAAATAGTTTGGAGCGAGGTTTTTGCCGATTGGGTTCGTACCTAGTATGAATGAACATGCTTCTATTCTCGAGTTTAAATAAAAAAGAAAAGGGCTTCAAAGACTTTACTCAAATTTCTCTCCGTTTGGAACTTATGGAAAGAAAAAGATCAAAGGAAAGGAAAATAAAAGAGAAGGAAAATGAGAGGAAAATAGGAGGAAAAATTTACTATTCACTACACGCAAAATCTTTGTTTTCTTCTCTCTTTCTCTACAACCAAACAATAGGAGGAAAAATTCTTTAATTTTCCTTTCTTTTCCTTGAGTTCCAAATAGAGCCAGCTTTTGTGTAGAAATTAACTTAATTGAAAAAGAGCGTGACAAGGAATGCAATATTTTCCTGGGGAAAGTCGATTCACCAACCTCACTCAACCCAACCATCCAATTGGAATTTGATTATTCACCATGTACATGTACGAGAATCATAGTATTAGTTAATGGCACGTTGTCACTCAGATTGGTTATTCATTGTGTACTAGAAATGAGAATGGGATGCCGTTACTTGGACTCGAATCGAGAGAATATTATGGCTCATATAAATGTTAAGTCTAAAATTAAAAAAATATTGGGCAAATTTCACTCAGACCCCCTGAGGTATCTGACAAAGATAGACAGTACCCCCCAGTTTTGAGATATGGCAGGGACCTCCCTTGTCAGAAACGGAACCCAAACGGAGCTAACCATGAACTTGGAATTACTTTTATGCCCTTCAGTAAAATTCAGATACTTCACGTGCAAACACGTGGGTTTGCAGGCGGATGGGACATGGTGCAAAAGTGGCCACACCCCCTAAACTGTGCCGTTTTGCATAAAAAAAAAAAATTTAAGTTATCAATTTGCAATTTTATGGAGCAGAAACGTAATTATGAGAGTTTTAGAGATAAAATTTAATTATGTCTCTTTAAAATAATATGATCAGAATAATAAGATCTTCACACTGGTTCAAACTGATTAAAAATTGGAGCAGTTAATTTTTTAACCATATTTTTTAATATATAAATGTTGTATAAAAAATTAAGTGCTCCAATTTTTAATCCGTTTGATCAAGTGTGAAAATCTTATTATTCTGATCATATTATTCTAAAAAGGCATAATTAACTTTTGTCTTTAAGGTTTTAATAATCATGTTTCTGTTCTACAAGATCCTAAATAAAGAGCATGTACTTAATGATGAGAGTTTTAGAGATAAAAGTTAATTATGATCCTTTAAAATAATATGTTCAGAATAATAAGATCTTCGTACTTGTTCAAACGAATTAAGAATTAGAGCACTTAATTTTTTATGCAACGTTTATATATTAAAAAATATGGTTAAAAAATTAACTACACCAATTTTTAATCAGGTTGAACAGTGCGAAGATTTTATTATTCTGATCATATTATTCTAAAGAGACATAATTAAATTTTATCTCTAAAACTCTCATAATCACATTTCTGCTCAATAGGATTACAAATTGATATCTTAAAATTTTTTATTGCAAATTGATAACTTAAAATTTTTTTTAATACAAAACGGCACAGTTTAGGGTGTAGGTAGGAGTTTAGGGTGTAGGTAGGGGCTAGTGTCACAGCAGAGGCCCCGAATCCTATGTATATATACAGTATTATACCTACTCATAACAGTTGTACAAAAACAGAGCCAAACAAAACCCACTTTCAACAGAGGAAAAAATGTGTGACAATGGGTTAGTGGGGTAAAGTGGGGAAAGAAATTATTTTCTAATTATTATTTTGTTTTTCTCTTTTTTTTTCTCTTTTGATGTGGAATAAAGGGTAAAGTGGGGAAAGAAATTGAAGATGTTGCTGACCTCATTCTTTTCCATCCCTCAAACTAACGGAAGGCAACTGAATTTGAGAATCAAAAACCCAAAGTATGAAATAAGGGAGGTCCCTGCCATTTCTCAAAACTGGGGGGTTCTGTTTGTCTTTGTCAGATACCTCAGGGGGTCTGAGTGAAATTTGCCCAAAAATATTTGGGCTAGTTTTTTTTTTGCAAAAATTATGGAAAATGAGTCTTCCAATATCAGTAGATTGGTAAAGATTGTTTACTTCACTCCTGTATCTCTCAACAAGAAAAGGACATGCAAAAATATACAACTCTGTTTTCATTTGGTATTAATTACTGTATGAAGTACTCCAATGACAAACTCAAATCTACGCATAAACATATAAACTTAAGCAAATTGTTTGTTAAACTCTGTTCAGCTAAGGTTTTTATTTGTTAAGTACTCATTTCCTGCTTTACGACACAAGTCATTCTCTCACAATACCATCACCTTTAATTCAAAAAATAAGTAATAATGTGGGTGTAAATTAATTTACGAGGGAGGAAATAGCCTTGCGAACATGAATACAAGATTTGACTCTTTATTGATTTGTGCAAAAAACGAACAAAATTCAATCTGACAGGAGTTTGAGTTAAAGACTAGGGTGGGTCGTTAGAGGTTTTACTCAAATTTAAATTCTTAAGACAATAAAACAAGAGCAGGTGCCTTTGGACAAATTTTAAAAGTCTCTTTTGTTTATTTTGCAAAAAAATTGTCTTTAAGTAGAGACAACTTGTTTGGACTAACTTTGTAATTTAAAGACAAAGACCGTTTGCATCCAGCCAAACACTTACTCTCTCCGTCTCCAAATAAATGTCTGAACCATAAACCTAGGTCTCTAAAAAGATGCATTTTTTAAATGTCGTCCGAACCGGGAAACCTAGGTCTCTAAAAAGATACATTTTTTTCGTTAAGAAATTCAAAAATAATTTCACAAATCAATAGATACCAATGAGTTCTTTCAAATTGTGAAAAAAGTTTAAATTTTTTAACCAAAAAACCCATCTTTTTAATGACCTTGTATTGCAGGTTGGACATTTATTTAGGAATGGAAGAAGTATTATTTTTGTTTGTTCAAAAAGCACAAAAAGAACCCAAAAAAATCTGCCCTAAGGCTGATAAAATCTCCATTCACGCCCTTTTCATTTGTGTAATATTGCAATTGCAACCTATTAACCAAGCGAACATCATTTTGATTGGATATCATTTGGTATATTTTCAAAACATATTTATTTTGACAAAATACATTACAATTGATCACTCATCATTTTATTCCGAGGAAAATGTGCCTCAAATACATCTCAGACGATGTCTGTTCAACATATTTTTTGACGTGTTCAATGTTTTCAGCAATATTTGAAAAGTGAATGATTAATATCATTGGAGTGGGTACAAAAAGGGCCAACAAATAATGGACTAGAGGATCCAACTCATTCTCGGTAATATAATAGTGCAAATAACCAAAGTTTGTTTACCTCTCTTCCCCCCGCCCTTTGGAACCTAGTTGTTCACTTTACCAAGTTTAACTTTTATCCTATCATCCATTCAATTAGAAATCCATTCAATTATTTCTAACTCTTACTTAATCTATCAATTAAACCTATCGAGTCCTTAAACTTTTCAAATCGATATTTACTTTAGTCACATTTTGAATTCCCCTAACAACCACAATTCATTTGAAAATACTGGAGAAATAGTTATTTTCAATTGTAAACTACTATTTTCATTTGAAAATACTGGAGTATTGATTAGAAACCTATATATTTTTATAGAGACAATGTCCGTTAATTTGGTTGTTTTTTCCCCCTAAAATTAAATAATGTACTAATGTTCTTAATCGTAAAAAAAAGAAAGAGGATATTTGCCTAAGATCGTATCCATACGTACACGGTATATACACACATCATTATTGTGGGGACGTTTTTTCCATTCACCCACCAGATTTAATAATGGCTAAATGAGCCTCTATGTGGACCTCAATCCCAGGACAGTCGTTGTGAATATCGATCCCTAAAGTTTCAAGGACTCAATGGGTTTAATTGACAAGATTTAGGACGAAATAGAAATAAAATCGGATAGTTGAGGGGATACAAGTGGAATTTAGCCAAAGCGGGAAAGTGAAAACATTAACTGCAGAGCTGTAGAGCGCCAAATCGCTGAAGCTTTCTGGCGTGATATACAGAAGAGTAGAAGACTGAGAAGAGAGGGTTTTGTTCCAGTGTGTGGAGTAATGGCGAACATCGCTGTCTGTGCGCGATTCAGACCTCTGAGCTCCAAAGAGAGAAGAGATCATACCGATGGCGTCTTCATTCGATCCTTGGATGCTGAAACTTTCGTGCTCAAGGTTCCTCTCTCCATCCCATAATTCTACGTCTTCTTTATACACACACACACGCACACATGTATAGAAATGTATGTACTCCATGTGTTACGTATTATGTATTGACATTTGTATTTATAGTGGCGGATGGAGAATTTGTATCTAGCAGGGCCCGAATCACGTGTATTTTCATATTGACGGCAAAAAATGTATTGTTATGAGCACGTATTGCTACTTGTGAGGTCCGAAGTAGAGATGAGATTGGGTGTATGTGCGTAGACACCGCTTAATATTATACACGCAACCTAAAAAATTATTGATAACTTGAAATTTTAGGGTTTTTACCCCACAAATTGAAAATTTAAGGGATTTTTTTTTCACTCAATGGACTTGTAGGGGCCAATTTCATTAAATATTTGTTAATTAACCTGAGAATTGGTATAATAGGTGATAATATTTGGAGTGGTGCAGGGGCCGGGTCCCCCCTTGCCCCTTCTTAGGACGTCCCTGTGTATGTATGCCATAAACTTATACATATGAATGTACCTATGCGCATGCATGTTGAGCGATCGCAATTCATGAAAATTTAGGATGAGAAACAAGAAGAGCACGAGTTTAGCTTCGATAGGGCATTCTACGAGGGATCTGAACAAGCCGATGTCTACGAATTCTTAGCTCTGCCAATTGTTCGAGGTATTGTTCGAATGTGTTTTGAGTTCTTTGTTTTCCAGCAGATTTATAAGCGTTATTTTTGAATGTTAGTTTCACAAAATTGAGTTATAAGTATCTTCCTTGATTGCCTGATGATTCTGATGAAACAGATGCTGTTAATGGAATAAATGGGACAATCATTACTTATGGACAGGTACTTGACATGTACTTCAGTCAGTTTTTGGAGTTGAGAATCTAGATGTGGAAACTCTTTTCAATTGAATAATACTCGTGAAACTGTGTACTACAGTAGACATCTATCTGTCTTTGCTGTACATGTCCACTGAGGCATGTTGTCCTGATTTTTGTCAATGTGCTATTAAGTACATCTGGGAAATGCTTTCTTCTTGATGTTCATGTGTATGCTAATCTTAACATTCCATTGGACTTGGAAAGCCCTCTATGGCTCCATTACATGCTTAACGTCCAGTACATGTCAATTGTTGCAAATGGAGTCATTCAAAGAGGTCAAAGTGCAACAAGTGATGGCTCTAGCCTCTAGGTCATTGATTTTACTAAATCATTAGCATAAATCCTTAAGGTTCCTCTCCCACTTTTCCAGTGTTTGGATTCCTGCTGTAACATTCCTGTTAGAGTTGGGCCATTGATTTCCGTAGGATGTTTACACTTTTAGCCTTTTCGCGCACTCGAGCGCAATAATGCATGTCCATGAAGCAAGTACAGAATCACAACCACTGGATGTTATCTCTACGTAGTAGTTCTGTGGTTTCTTCAGCCATATGCAGTTTGTGACAACTGACAAGTGACCACCAACTGCAAATGTAAGTAATTAGGCACATTAAAGCATCTGACATAGAACTTCCTTTCCTTTTCTTTAAAGAAAATTGTTTGGAAGGCATTCCGCACCATTACTGTTGCAAAATTTTGCACTTTCTCTTGTAAGTGTGGACGACTGAAGTTTGTACATTTGGTTTATTCCAAGCAAGCTCATTTTCGCATTAAATCATAAGCAATGAGATGTGAGTGTAGCTTGCTTTTTGAAATGTAGTTACTAGTCGGGGTTTAAACTTTAAAGGTAGAAGCACATAGTTACTTTCAATTGCAGACATAATATGCATATTTATTTTCCATTTGACAAACGTCCTCGTCAATTCTGTCACAGACCGGAGCAGGGAAGACATATAGCATGGAGGTGATGTATGGATACTTCATTAATATATTCCAGACGTCGCAGTAATGACTCTCAGATTTGGCTCATACATAACCTTTTTCATCCAGGGTCCCAGCATTCTGGATTGTGATGAGAAGAAGAAAGGGTTACTCCCAAGAGTAGTGGACGAACTTTTCACGAGCATTAAAATTTCTGAAGATACGTCGAAGTACACAATCAAATTGTCGATGGTAGGGATCGCTTCTGTTTTTATTGCACACTGCTATATGTTAGCTGGCATTGATAGAACTAATATTTATTTGTTCTCTTTTCTGGTGACCTTACAGGTGGAGATTTATATGGAGAAAGTAAGGTTTGTATCACCTAATGAGGCATTTATTTTGTTTACATGACTCTATCCAGCCTTTTAATCTGAGTTAATCATGGTTGTAGTTCTTTATTTCAGGGACCTTTTTGATTTGTCAAAGGACAACATACAGATCAAGGAGAGCAAAGTGCAAGGAATCATCTTGTCTGGTGTAACGGAAGTGAGTGTTTCTTTTCTTTCCTCATCTTTTCCTTCCTGAAAGCAATGAAAAAAACCGAAATGTGTAAGCATTGATGTGCTGCTGGTCCGCTGGAAGCATACCTTTCTCTTTCTGTTGAGGCTTTACGAGAATTTGGTTGAGGCTTTTGTATTAGCTTGGTTGTCTCTAAGCCCAACGTTTATGGCAAAAATTTAGAGCGAAGACGAGAGGCTATTCATGTTGCAGTTATCCATCTGAATCTCTTGAATCTGAGGATTACTTGGATATTCTGAGGGTAGTGCAATGTGGAAGCTACCCAATGGCCTCAAAAGTTACTCAATGGCCAAATCTACCAGGCAGTAAAACCCCTGCATCCTACATCCCATACACAGTATAACACAAACTAACTTAGAGCGGATCAGATATCGTCATGACATGGGTGTGGAATTTCACTTTCATGATATCATATGTTCTTTCACATTTCCAAAAGCCAGTCTTCCTTTTTCAGATCTCTGTATTGGACCCTGCTGATGCATCACAAGTTCTATCGGTAAGATGTCAACTGCTTGAGAGGTTTCCTCGGTTTATATTGCATATAGACCAGCTTCTTATATGATCTTGAAAATACAGAGGGGGATTGCCAATAGAGCAGTTGGAGAGACTCGTATCCTCTGTTTCTGTTTCCAATAGTATTTATTCGTTTTACTGTAAAGTACTAGCTGTTATTTTCTATAATCTGCTGTTAAACTTTATCATACATAGAAATGAATATGGCAAGCAGTAGAAGTCATTGTGTATACATATTCACAGTCCAGCGGGAACTAATCACTGATAAGAGGTAATCTCTTCATTAACCCCACAAAAGAAAACAGTTCTTCCTCCATCTTAATTAGCATGAGGATTGAGCTTAAGTGGTTTTTGACATCTGGTAAGTGTCTACAGGTCGAAAACGGGAAAGTTGGTTCTTGTGGACTTGGCCGGATCTGAGAAAATCGATAAGACTGGGGCTGAAGGAATAGTTCTTGAAGAAGCCAAGACAATCAATAAGTCACTTTCTGCTCTTGGCAATGTAATCAATGCATTGACCAGCAGCACACCTAACAAAGCAAATCATATTCCATATCGCGATTCTAAGCTCACTAGGATTCTACAAGATGCTCTTGTTAGTTTCTTCACATCACTTCGTTCTTCCTATATCCTTTTCAATTTGTTTTTAAAGGCCACTTGTTCTCATGTCACAGGGAGGGAACTCCCGAACTGCATTACTGTGTTGTTGTTCGCCAAGCCCTTCTAATGCGTCAGAAAGCCTGTCCACCCTGCGTTTTGGTGCAAGGTATCTCATGAATAGGTTGCTGGAAAGCATTATAGTTATCCTGCAAGCATTGAGTTGTTTGTAATTTCCATCCTAAGTTATATAGGGTTGTAGTGGCAGTACCACTGGACTATTTTTAGCTTGGTTCATGCAAGTAAAAGTTACTGTGAGATCATTTTCTTAGGGTTGATTTACCCTTTCAAGCAATATACGTTTTTAACCTGCATACTTGTTTAGATATTTAAAGGGTGGGGACTTGCACTCGTTGTATCATTTTTGGTCCGTTGACTTTTTCTTGTTTCACTTTGCAAATTAGTGATAACTAATTCAAACTTCAGGAACTTTTTGTCAATAAGTGAAATTGTACCTGTAATCTTCTTATTAGTCGATGTAACTTTTAGACACGTTTTTTTCTTTTTCTTTTTCCCCTTCATTAAAGGAAATGGACAAATTTTAACCTTTTGAGCAGGGCAAAGCATATAAAGGCATCGCCACATGTCAGCTGCAAGGACGATAAATACACCAAGAAGATTGGAGCTCCAACTCCTCCGCCTGCAGATGAGTGCTGTCAGAGAATTCTAGAAAAAGTAAGACAATACTTTTGAACTTCTGTTCGTGGACTGAGAATTGTCTATAAGCAAGTTTACTTTGTGCATACAGCTGAGGGACATAATGGATGTTGAAGACGTGAATTTACTTGAGGAGTGCTTCATACAAGAGGGTATTCTCTTCGATATCAACCTGGTAGAAAACTTGGAATCAGCTTACGAAGACGTTACATGCCGAACAATTTCCTCATTGCAACAAGCTGTAGAAGAACTTGTCGTCACTGGCGAAGAGGTAAGAGGAAGACGTAATTGCTTTGAGAAAAAGTTCATTCTATTTAGTTTTCAAGTCTTGAATCTGGAAAAGAATTACAACAGAGGCAAAAGGTAAACCTGATATTGAATCTGGTATAACTGAAGTTCTAATGTTCGATTTTGGTGTTCTATGTACCGTAACTATCCTTTTGTCTTTTTGAAGCTTATGAGAGAGAACAAAGCTCTCAAGGCCAGATTGGAAGCTGCTGAAAGATCTCTTGAGCTTCACGAAGGGTATGGGGAAAGAATGAGCTTTGTTGATATGATTAAAGACTTTGGATTCTTCATCCCATGGTTTGGATCTGTCTTTCGTGTCAACGCGGTGGAATGATATCTCCATCAGTCCTGGGACATGTAGTGGTACAGTCCGAAAAGAATTGCACTTCTTTACTTCCATTCATGTTACTGAAACGAATATGGTTGAAAACTAGTTCTGTTTTCGCCGGCAAAAGCAAAACATGTGGAAAAAAATCAAAGAGAAGAATAGAGGTTCAGCAAAGTGACTCAAGTGAGTACATTCTTTGATGTGTTTTTTGGGTTTGCAAACCGTTTTGTATGTGTATATTGCTAATGCGTCTAGGTTCTACATATTTCAAATAAGATCCTGAACAACTTTGGTAAATGAAAAGATGCATAGAGACTAAAGAATGCAGGATCTGGGAAACTCTTCGGTAGACTTCCGAGGTTTTAAGAGCTGCCAAATCTGGCCTCGGCAAAAATCAGGCAGTCATCACAAGAAATAGGTAGGAAAGGAAACGCTTCCACCTGCTAATATCAATTTGTCTTTCTCTATAAATTGAAGGGTTCTCAGGGTTGCAAGGAAAAATATTTGATAAGGGAATTTTGGGGAAAGGATCTCCCTCATTGGAATTTTTTGTTGGTTCGTTATGATGAAAGTTTTTATTTTTTATTTTTCGATTGGCTAGGATGAAAGTTGTTGCGATATTTTTCCTCATTTTGTTTTCTTAGTGTTTTTGTTTGCCTGATAATAAACGGAATAACTTGGATCTCACCGCAGCCATAATCCTGTTGACCCGGTTAATAAGTTATAGAAGCTCCAACTCTGACTCTCTGAGTCCTTTTTACGGACGGAATAGACCCTAATCACTAGAGCGTGGGAGATGATCTTATAAAAGGTTGCTGCATAGATTGACAAAGCAAGAGTCATCAGCAGGCTGCTGTGCCCGGCTGCCCGCTAAATGGCCGTCGTCCCTAGATCAAAAACATGATCCGAACTGTTGTCATATGTGTTTAATGCAGTTAATAAAATGAAACAATCCGAACCGTTGTCATATGTCTTTGGCTGAGGAGTGTTCAAGTGGCTTGCTCGTGGTGGTGGCGCACGGTGGTGGTGGCTTGTCTATTTTTTTTTTTTTTTTTTGTTGTTTCTGTATTTTTTTTACTCACATTCACACTGAGTTTTGTTCCTTAGGCTTCAAGGTTTTCGCACGTCGTCGGTGCCCTCTATCTTAGGCGATAACACAATTGTGTTTTGTTTTATGGTTGTTAAACAGATGCCCCTAATGCCACGACACTATTCTAGTGCCACGACCATTTATGCCATTTGCCCCTTTTACCCTCAAATTTTCTCTCGAAGAAATGCCTCTCTCTTTTCCCTCCATGGCTGGCTAGGAGGCTCCGCCTCCAACTCAACCCCACCCTCTGAATAAAAATAACTTCTGTAAGTTTTTTCCTCTCGCTCTCTCTCCACAGGAAAGTGAACATTATCTCCCCTATCAGTCCAGTAAATCCTACTGACAAATCGTTCCTTACCCACAATCTATGCGCATATGGATACAATAGATTGCAAAAACAAAATTGCAGCAAATTAAAAAAAAAAAAAAACTTTTCTCTATTCTGGTAAATATTCAAATCCAAAAACACCACATTTCTTCGATTGACTGAAAACTCGTCGGAGAAGTATGGAGGATCATAGGAAACGGTATGACCCGAGTTCTTTCTAGTTTCTCCTACTGAAATTTTCACACTATCTGTTGGAGCAAAGGCAGCGGTGGTTTGGCTTTGTTGAGAAGGAGATTGGGTTTTGATTAATCGGGAGTGGGTAGGCCGCCAACCTGAAGAGAAATTTTTCATGACAACCTCATTGGTCAGAATTTGATGTTGGTGCTTTGTTCTTTGTATTGATGTACATCTAGACTTGTGTGTGTATATGCCTGGAGAGAATCAGGGAGAGAGAGAGCTTTTAATTACATGGTTTGTGTCGGTTCTTAAATTCAATTCAGTTGTGAATAAAGAAGGTATTTTTATTCAGAGGGTGGGGTTGGATTCGAGACTGGAGCCTCCTCGTCAGCCATGGTCGAAAAAGAGAGAGAAGCATTTCTCCGAGAGAATTTTTCAGGGTAAAAGGGGTAATTGGCATAAATGGTCATGGCACTAGAGATTAGTGTCGTGGCATTAGGGGCATCCCCTTATACTCTTTTCTTTTCACACATCTATGATGTTCTTTTTTGATGTCAAAAAAAAAAAATAATAATGAAACAATCCAAGAGTATTTACTTTCTTTCATTTTTTGCCGTGTATGATGTTCTTTGATGCATTCGAAATTCGTGGTTTTTTATGGTAATTCCGACCTTTTCTTTGGAGCAAAGCAATATCATTTAAAAAAAAAAAAAATGCAACTTCCTCTTTCCTACCTTTTCTATTGCTAACCGTGAAAGCAAAATTCGTTTTTTGCTTTCAAAATTGAAATTCTGGTTGGTTCCATTTGCTTTTGAGGGTTTTTTTAATTCCATAATTGCCCATGCATTTTGCTTTTTCTACCCAAATACGTCCTCGTCTTCTAATTTCATATCACTCCATAAACGTTCACTAACTTGGGCAGTTAATTATTCCAGGAGGTTGGTAAGTGGTGGGTGTCAATCTGTTCACTGAAGATGAATGCCATGCATCTATGTTGGAACAAAAAAGTTAAGTAAAGAGTAATTTTAAAGAGACATATATTAATTGCATGCCCCTGCTAAAAATTTGTGTTCCCCTACAAAAAAAAAAAAAACAATGGGATGGAGAGACTACCAGTTTGGGAAATCCAATGCACGAGGCTTCAGTCTTCACAAAAATTACATAACTAGGGGTTGCCCCTGTGGTTTGAGCAAATACTCAGTCTTTGAGAGTACTCTTTAAGATCTGGTGTTCGATTTCCCTCGGGATGAGTACCTTAAAGTCTGTGTGTGTGGGGGGGGGCGGGGGGTGGGGGGTGACCGGTGTGGTTGCGCTAGCTCCCCGAAGGTTTGGGTGTCAGATCCATTTAGTATTTTTATGTGCCCTTTTTTTTTTTTTTTTTCCGTGAAGCGTATAGTTTAGCATCCCTATTAAGATGCCTTCTAATGACAAGAATGCTAATGCCACATCATTAGGCCGCAATTATCCAAACTTTCATGGTTTTTTTTTACTTTGATCTAACATAACCACATGATGCATACAAAAGGATGTATTGGTAAATGGTACAAGGATTCCATTGGTCTGGGGTTCCTCAAGCCTAAAGCAAACTTTTGCCCCACTCCAAAAAAGTAAACTTTATAAGAGTGGTGGGTACCGGACCTACTGGTTTGGTACTTAGTTACTCAAAAAATTACACAACAACAGCAACCAGCGAAGCTCTGTTTCCACAAGCCATGGCTCTCAAGATCTGTGTCCTCCTAACCATCACCTTATGTTCTTTCTTCTTCCATCTTACCAATTCCATTGACTTCAATTTCCCGGCAGTTTTCAACTTTGGCGATTCGAATTCCGACACGGGCGGCCTTGTTGCCGGGGTTGGAGACCCCCTCGACCCTCCAAACGGGCAGATTTACTTCCAAAAACCATCCGGAAGGTTCTGCGATGGCCGCCTCATCGTAGATTTTTTGTGTAATTTCGTTGCCCTTAATTGAAAATTTTCTCTTCATTGACAGACTATGGTTTTAAGCGGTTGGATTTTCAACATTGGTAACACCTCTGTTTTCTTCGTTTTTATTCCTTCCCCTGTTTACTCTGTTTTCGTGATACCAAAGTCGGGATCTTCAGTGCATTTGGCAGCCTCTATCAAAATCCTGCATCCGCAAATGCTTGATGTCCTCCCTATCAGACGAAGTTACTAACCGAATAAGTTCAACCGAATCTGATGAAAAATAAGATTAAGGATTGTAGATAGCCGTAAATGTTGCTATACCAGCTGTTCGCTTATTCTTGATGCTTATTTACTGGGTGCCCTTTCCCTGTTTGATAATATGCCTTTTTCCTGTGTGTTTTTTCGTTTCAGTGGATGCAATGGACATGCCATTTCTGAACCCATATTTGGATTCAATCGGGCTGCCTAGTTTCCGAAAAGGGTGCAACTTCGCAGCAGCAGGGTGTACTATTCTTCCGCCGACTGGATCGTCTGCATTCCCATTTTCATTTGGGATTCAGGTGGCTCAGTTTTTAAGATTCAAGGCTCGGGTGCTCGAACTGCTCAAAAGTACGTTCATTTTAATTTTGCAATTTGCAAAAATGTGTTGCTTTTTTATTTTTTTTTTGTAAGGTGCAAAGAATGCTTTCAGAAAGGCTGGAAGTACTGACGTTTTTGTTCTTCTTTGTGTTTGAGTTATGGTGCAGACAAAAAACTTGCCAAGTACTTGCCTGCTGCAGATTATTTTGCAAAGGGGCTTTACATGTTTGACATAGGCCAGAATGATCTCGCTGGTGCCTTTTACTCCAAGCCATTGGATCAAGTTCTTGCTTCAATTCCAACAATTCTAGCAGAATTTGAAGCTGGAATTAATGTAAGTGTTTTTCTTTCCCTCTTGGAAACTCGGGGGCGCAATTGACTAGAATACGCACTTTGATGCTGTTTCATACACAGTTTCGAAGACAGAATGTATCTCCAGTCGGCCTACATTTTCCTCATTTATGTGCGATACTGAAATGGGACAAGTAGAACAGGAGAGATGTGGTATAGGTAAGCTAGATGGTCCGGATCGTGCAATTAGTCATGTTTCTTTTACTTATTGAAATGGGAAAAGTAGGACACAAGAGGTATGGTATTCCTAAGCCAAATTGTGGAGTTGATCGTGCTGGTTGGTATCCCGGGTTAAGTTATCCCGAGGACGCAAGAGGTATGGTATTACTTATTGAGATGGAAAAGTAGGACACTGGAGGTATGGTATGGTATCCCGGGTTAAGTTTATCCCGAGACTTGGGGATTTTTTTTTTTGTATTGCCAATTTGTGACTACCAAATGCTAGATCACTTTATCCTTGGGTTATTTAGTTTGATCTCTACCTTTATCTTGCTGAATGCTGATCAAACGCGAACAAGATATTGCTTAGGACTACCTATCAGCACATTAATAGTCCAACAAATCAATCAGGACCTTTATGCTATTCAAGTTAACAAACAATTCCATCACAATTCTCATAAAATTTCATGCAACCATTATGATTGAACTACTTTCTTGTGTATTTTGTCCAACTTCTGTTTCCGCAGAAATTATATGACCAAGGGGCAAGGAATTTCTGGGTTCATAATACCGGTCCGCTCGGATGTTTGGCTCAGAATGTTGCGACATTTGGAAGCGATCCATCAATGCTTGACGAGCTAGGATGTGTGAGCTCCCATAACCAAGCCGCAAGGCTTCTCAATCTGCAGCTCCATGCACTGTGTAAGAAATTGCAAAGCCAATACTCAGATGTGAATGTCACGTATGTTGACATATTCACAATCAAGTCTAACCTCATCGCGAACTATTCTCGTTACGGTGAGTAGAAACCTAGAGCAAGTAATAAATTTTACTTGCATTTTGATGCCAAGAACTTGAACATAAATGAAACTCCAATGCATTCTTCCATATTTCTTGTTTTACCGATTTAAGCAAAATTTCAACCAGAGGGGTCTGTGATGTGCATAGGTCCACGGAGCGAGTGTTGTGCGACCATTATCGACTCTAACTTGGATTCGGTTATTTGATATGAACCTTTCACATTCCTCGTCTTGATGAGCAAGTGTCCCATGTAAATATGCAAGTTGATCAGATATTGATAGCTATATGATCGAAATACATTTGTATTGAAAAAAAAAAAAAAAAACCAGCAAGAAATGATTAACACTTAACTGATAACTAACTCCTTCAACTAATTAGAGCTGAAATTAGCTGCAACCTCAGATCAGCTGCTGCACAATGTGCACGTACCATTTCCATAACAATTCACATTGGGTACCGTATCTTTTTCATTTTATTTCTCCTAATGACTATCAATCTACAGGATTTGAACAACCGATAATGGCATGCTGCGGCTACGGAGGACTGCCATTGAACTACGACAATACGGTACGCTGTGGTCAAACGAAAGTCGTGAATGGGAGTTCGGTCACGGCCAAAGGGTGCAGCGATAGCACTGAGTATGTGAATTGGGACGGGATTCATTACACTGAGGCTGCGAACCAGTATGTGTCCTCACAAATTCTCACTGGAAAATACTCTGACCCGTCTTTCTCCGATCAGATGCCTTTCCTTCTTAAGCTCAAGTTCTAAAATATTATGTAACCGTTATACGCAAAATTTGATTGATTTATTCTTTACACAAATTTGTAGTCTCGGAAAAAAGGTCTCATAAATGGATTTGGTGCAATTGATCCAAAAAATAGTAATAATGGAGTTGATGCAAGTGAAGTTTGAATTCAGGGATGCAGCTTCTTTGGTAATTTCTTCACTTCATTATTGTCAACACTCGAGGCGTGAGTGGTGATGCCCGGGCATGCCAGGATCGAATTGCAATCCAAATTTGATATTGATGTGGATGTTGTTATCTGACTATTAATGTAACGAAATTATGTGACTTTGTGGGTTAGACCCCAAGTGGTTCTTATTTTGCCTCAATTCGATCAGGGGACTTCAGAGTTCCAAACTGTCGTTGGAAATGGTATAAACTAAGTTGCTTGAAGAACAAATCAGAAAGTCGAACTCAAACCGAAATAGAAAACTTCATCATCATTGACACAACAAACATTGAAATGAAAATTTCATGGAAATGTAACGGTTCTAGCCGGGCTAGCGTTGAATTGTAAAGAATCTCAAGTATATTTAGCGTAAGATGATGAAAATGAAAGGTACAAGTTCTGCTGGCTAGATTGACTTGCAATGAGGCTGTCATCTGTGGTGAAGTGGAAGCAGCGGAAGCTGCCTTTTCAGAATCCTTACCAGAATACAATTGAGGCGCCGAGTTTTAAGACAGGATGCAATTTCACAGCTACAGGATGTACTGTACTGTATTTCTGTTTCAGTTGTATCTCAACTGTTTTTCTTCACTTGTTAGAAAACTATGGATGACGGACCTGCAGGCAATAATGGCATTCACTAGCACATTACCCGACACATTACCCAACGTGATTCCAAAGTGGTTCTTTGCTCGAGTTCTCTAGGGAACCGAAAGATTATAGTTTGTGAATCATTCTCACTCCATTTTTTGTAAAGACACAATTTTAATTTGATTTTATTGTTGTCTCACTAAATTCTATTTATACTGTTCCTTAAAGAGGAGCCCCATCCATTTCTTTGAAAGTGCAACTATCTAATTTTGAATTTTAACTAAAACCTAGTTTTTTATTTGACTCCCTAACGTGTCCCATTTGGGGACTGTTCTAGCTTGTCCCGAGCATATTCTAGAGTGACGCCTTCGAGTGAATAAAGTTGAAAAAAATTAGGACATTTCTAATTTGAGAACAAGTGTTCGACACCGCTACATAACCTTCGACAAAGTGTTGTTTTCATAAGTTACTTTTCCAAAACCTTTCATCGTTGTATATTTGGTTTTTTGGAAAAGGGATGGGGACTCAGGAGTTTGCTGCAACAGTTGGAAGTCATTTGGTTTTCCAAGATTTCTAGGTGGTAAGGGTTTTTCACTCTTCTTCTTAAACTGGTAAATTTACCATATGTTTGTGTATGCTTCATCCGCACGCGCACACGATGAATCAATTTGTTTCTGCTAATGCGCAGAAGCGAGGACCCAACTGGTTGTTGGACCAACCTATGGTGTGTTATGGCGAAACACCAGGCTGTTGGCAAGGAGTGCGAGCAGGCGGGGAACTCATACAAATAAGTGAAGGACCCAAAAAAGGATTGGAATATGGCTTGGTTTGTGCGCCAAAAAAGGAAGGAGGTCTTGGTTTTAGGGCTTTAAAGGGTTGGAATATGGCTGCAATGTCGAAGCTGTTATGGGCTATTTCTAAGAAGGCAGACACTTCATGGATCAGGTGGATCCATACTTAAGTTCTCAAAGGGCAATGCTTCTTGGACAATCAGAAAGATATTTGGGTTGTGAAGCCTGGTTCAACCATGGATTAGGTCTATTATTGGAGATTGGCAGGATTTGTTTCTGTGGATTGACAACTGGCACCCCTTCGGGCCTCTCAAAGATAGGTATGAAGGCAGATTGAATGACAATTTGAGAAGGAATTTTCACTCTGAAGAAAACCTGAATTCTTTACAAAACTAAGAGTATCTTCAAGAACTGGAAAGAGAACAAGTAGGAGAAGAGAGAGAGAAACAAATGCTTTCCATTCATTTTCTCTGTTGCTCTATTACAATTACAAAGCTCAGCCTATCCTTCTTTTATATACTCTGATTACAAACTAATTACAGCAGCTAATCACTCCAAACTTCACTAACTAAACAACTAATCAATGTTGAAACTAAATTTGACATGGAGGGAGTCCCAACTTGAGATGAGTCAGATATTCAACAACTTAGCTTGTCCTGGCGTGAGAATCCTTTACACCCCCTACAAAATCATGGAAGGGTCACCCACCATGAGTTTGGACTTGAGAACTTGAAATCAATTTACAGATAGAGCTTTGGTAAAGATATCAGCTACTTGCTCCCCATAACAAATGTGAGACAAAACAATATGTTGATTGAGGACTTGTTCACGAATAAAATGGTAATCAATTTCAATGTGCTTTGTCCTGCCGTGAAAAATTGGATTTGATGCAAGAGCAATGGCAGATTTGTTGTCACAGAACAAAATAGGTGGAGAAGACACAGGGATATGTAACTCAGAAAATCATTGTTGCAACCCGATCAAATCACTAGCAGAGTGAGCCATGGCCCTATACTCAGCTTTAGTTAAAAGCTAATTAAATGCATTAATTAGATAAAAATATTAGAATAATAGATCATGACCTAATAAGAGTCCTAAATGTCCTATACAAGCAGTTGAATGTCAAAAGTTGGGTTCGAAGGGTCGAAGAGTTAAATTATATGAAAACGTTAATTAAAATGACCGAAAGTGAAGTAAATAGGCAATAAATAACTAATTATAAAAATAAATTTTGAGACTGACATAATTTCATATTTGGACAGTGAGGAGTCTAAATAAAATTATCCGGGCATTAATAATAATGTTTATAAAGTCGTAAAGTAATTTTGATTGAAATTACTTTAAAAATAATAATAAATAGTGAATAAAATAAAATAAATATTTAATATAACAAGTTACTGTAATTGAGATTCAAGAAGTCTAAAAAAAATTAGTTTGAGTGTTAGAACGTAGGTTGAAAGGTCGTAACTAATTTTCGTTTGTAAATGTTGAACGATAACGAATAAATAATTTAATAAATAGATAATTAAAAAAAAAAGACTTTAACAAGTTATGATCTTTGAGGTGTGAAAAGTTTAGGAAAAATAATTCGGGGGTCGAAAATCAAGTTTAGAAGGTCGCAAAACGATTTCGAACCAAAACAGTTGAAACCGCAAGGTCTGACCGAGTTGACCTTGCGGTGGGGACCTCTACCGCGAACTCGCGACTGGTTCTTGCGGCCCGCAGGTTGCGGCCGCAAGGTTGAAGGCAGGTTCGGTTTTTTTTTCGTTTTTCGTGATGGTTTCAATGCATGGGTCCTTCCGGGGCATAGGGTTAAGTATAAAAACACTTAATATACTTAGAAAAGTGGTTGGGAGAGATTATACTACCTCGATTGGATCGAATTGAATCAAAAACGAAACTTGAATTTTTGGAGAAGGTGACTTCGGTTTCTTCGATCGGGAGACCTTGGGTCCGAATTGAATGATGTTTAGGGATGCTTGGGGCTGGGGAAAGAGTTTGGAACGGTCAATTTGAGTTTCGGTTGGGTCTTGGTACAAAACCCACGTTTCTCTCTCTCACTTTCTCTCTCTAAAACTCCATGGATTGGAGCTCCGATCTCTCCTGTTTTTCTCTCTTTTCTGGACTAGTGGGGCGTGGTAAATATTCTAATAAACCCTAGGGTTGGATTAATGAGGTATATATAGAATAATTTTAAAAGGTTGAATAAATTTGAGTTCAAAAAGGACTCAAATTAATTGGGCTTTGAGATGGACGAAAATAAAACGAAAATATAGTTAGGAATAAGGATTAGAGACTGAGTAGGAAAGGGAGAGGTGGTAGGATTTATATGCATGCAATTTAAATAATTAAAAGTAGGATAATTAAGATTAAATTAATTTTATTAGTATTTATCTCTTAGATAATTATAATTAAGATAATTATATTATTACAAACGATACTCTTTAAATGATTTTATAAAGGATAGAATTACGGGTCGTTCCAAGTTGAATTAAAATTTTGCTAAACTAATTTTTGGTTACGAAAAATAATAATCTAGATTTTGGTTTAATCTAATAACACTTTTAAATAATTAATCAATTACTATAGACTATTTGATTAAAAAATAATTTCTTTATTCAAAAAAAAAAATAGGGCAAAAATCTGGGTCGTTACAACCTATCCCCCTTAAAACAATTTCGTCCTCGAAATTAGATCGTTGCTAACATTGTGCGTAGGTTTCACTTTGATCGATGAGTCGTTGTAGTATCACCTTCGCTTTCTCGGTCTTCTCTTGAAAGTTGGGTCTATGACTCTCAGAAGGTGGGTCCTCCCCCGTACAAAAAAAATTTTCTAGGGGCTTGACGACAATGAGATATTCCTACAGTTAGTACTTAATAAATGAGAATTTTACAAATCTTGTACCAATGGTCCTATAATTGAGTAGACTGTTGAGATAGCAATGATGAGATTGATCAATTAAAAAGAATTGGTGATAAGAGAATTCTTAGAAATTCACAATTAACAAAAGAGAAGTGTCATGAGAGTTGGAGTGAAAATTTTAACGAGTTAAGCTCTTTGGTTTGTACTTGAATGGAAAAAAAATGTTTCGAAAGGAATTTCATAAGAAAAGAATCAAGAGATATTAAAAATATCGAATGGTGATAAAATAGTCAATTGACTAAGGAAGACGATTAGATGGATGTATAGTTGTCAATCTCCTCTTCTATCCCCCTTAAAAAAAAATAGAACCTCAACACAGGAGAACGCTTGCTGTCTTCTTGGGTGTTCATAATGCCGAGCAATTCCTCGATCTTCTGATCTATGACAGTGCCACGTCGATCGGCTCAATTTGTGTAGAATATAGGTGGTAGGTGACTGCAAATCTCTGGCATCATCATGCTTTTATTCGTCGGTCCACAATATATATATATTTTTTTGAAGCCTATCGTGCTTGAGGTTTGGGTGTCACAATAGACATGGTGACGACAGCTACTAGCAACTATTGATCTCACGGATTCTAGATATCGCGTTAGTTGTACGTTTACTTTGACATCGATGCTAGCATTGCTTCTTGGGGGGGCTGCTTAGCCTCCGAACCTCGCCTTCGAATAAGGTCGAGAAAACCCCAAGCGTAGGGCTAGGTCGTCGATAGCATAATATCCGGAAGTCCGGGATCGTACCCACAGAGAATCGAAATATAGCTAGTTTGGATTGTAGGTTTAAATGGTTGAGCGCGGCGTTTAAGACGGCCAACTTGATTTTGCTTTAAACGGAAATAATAATGGAAAAGACTAGAAATGAACTTTATAAACTAAAAGAGGCAAGTCTAGGGATCGTCTATCCCTTGACAAGGGCCGCTACCGGTTCTCGATTATCACTCAAGCGAGAGTCACGACCGCGTGCTCACGCCCGGAAGATTTAACTTTAATGACTATATTTATTGAAAGATGTGATTAAACAAAACTAAATCAACCTATTTTCGCTAATGTATCTAACACGTAGGAGGCCACGAGCCCTCGGTAGATCGCTTGCCTAGACCGCTTGACTAAACGACATACAGAGGAGTTAACACCCCTCGCTTAGACCAAAATGGCTAGATTAATTCATTTCCGAAAATCATGATTTTAAGCCCAAAGGTTCGAGAACCAAATAACAACTTAAGTCATTGGGAAAGATTAGCCCAAGACTTAGCCAAAAGACTACTCACACATAACTAAATGACTAGACATGGTAAGAAAATAAAGCGAAAGATTTAACCGATAAAAACGTAAATAAACTTGATTTATGCAAAGATCCAAAGCGTAGCTACAACATTAATAAACGAGAAATTAACATAAGACAAATACTTACATGAGTTCTTGAAGAAATTAGCTAAGAAAGCTTGAAAGCAACAATGGAGTCCTAGAAAGACTTGGGCCTAAAAAAAAGACTAGAAAATGGCCATTTCTATAAAAGGCATACAAGCCTATTTATAGGGCTCTAAATTAAGTTACAAATGACCAAAAAGTCCCCCAAAATATCCCAAAAATACTCCATAAGTGGAAACTTTCCATAAATGGAAAGTTGAAAAAGATAACAAAAATCTACAGATTTTTCCATGCAGTACCGGTACTGGGCAACTCCCAGTACCGGTACAAGGCTTCAACGGGCTGGAAAATTGATCTCTGGACACCCGGTACCGGTACTGGGCAACTCCCAGTACCGGTACAAGGCTTCAACAGGCTGGAAAATTGATCTCTGGACACCCGGTACCGGTACTGGGCAACTCCCAGTACCGGTACCCGCTTGACAGATTTTTGGGCAAACTTCACGGGCTTGCTCCGGACACTCCCGAACTCGGATTTAGGCGTTCTTTGGACCGTTGGAAAGCTTGTCGAGTCTACTTTCTAACCCAAGTGGTTTGGATCAAAATTACTTTGTACATCAAAAGTTATGATGATTCTACCCTCAGCTAGTCGGAAGGTGAATTGCTTTGGTAAAATCCTCACTCCTCCTTCAATTCCCTTGACCCTTGAGCGACCCGAGCAACCTCCAAACCATCTTTTCATGACTTTTCGGGCACCGCAATGTGGTGGCACGTGGCCTTGAGTACTTGGTTGCACCCGGAGCATTCCTTGGCGTTCAAACGCGCCTTATTTATACGAATTACCTGAAATACACAAAAACCTACCTTACGTGCAATATCGCGTAAAATCGACAACATATATGTACAAAGACAATATACTAGAGGACTAAAGTACCAAGAATATGCATTATTGGGTGCTTATCAGGGGCCGGCAACCTTACCGTCAATGTTGGCATCTTAGTGGTCGGTTTCAACACTAATTCATGTGGCGACAGGGTTTCTAACTATTTGATTCTCCAAAGGCAACGTGTGAAATTGAAATCGTAAATTTTCGGTTTTATGTCTAATGACTAGTAATGAATTCAATAATAATAAAAATATATAGTACAACTAATCAAATCGTATTAGCATGAATATACAATAGATACGTAATACATAAAACCTAAATGTTAGTCAACAAGTAGAGCCTAGGTTTTCTCACAGTAAGCTCTCGAAGTCTAAGTTGAACAATAGCTAAATAGTACTTATAGTTTAGATTTAAAATAAGTAAAAACCATAACTAGTAACTCAGGTTACGCTCCCGGAAAGTGATCTACCCAATCTACCCAAGGCTGAGAGTTGAACCTATGCTCTGATACCATTTGTAACGCCCCGACTTTTCGGGGGTAAAGTAAAATAATTCTTTAGGATAATTTTGCTAAATAAATATGATTTTCCAAAATAAATGTTTAGCTATAACAACCTCAAGAAAATTTACTAATTCAAATGCATTAACTTCAGAGCTGATTCTAGGCTTGACACGAATCCCGAGCATACTTGATCTCTATTCCTGATGTTCTTTCCGCGTCGAACTGCACCATCATTGGATCCTGCACCCTCTGGCAAATTGATCGCCGAAGCAAACGATTTGCCAGGATACAGATGTATCCGTGAGTGATAAATCACCCAGTAAAATAATCCAACCCAACTACCCCTCTTACTTTACAGCTAGCAAACAACAGGATAATAGTAATGAGAACAAGTAGAATAGAGTTTGATCCACATAAATCAGTTTATTACTATCCATTAACTTGACGTGTAATCTAAGATCTCCTCCGCGGAGTCTTTCCTCCCCAACCGCTAGCTATGCCCTGTCCCATGAGCTCACTTTCTTTTGTTGTCGTGGATTGCACCTCAGTTATGTACCTAGCGTGTATCCCTCTCATTACAACAAAAGGAAGCTTATCATGCCTGAATCATAACTAGGGTTCGCCTATCTTATGCACCACATCACAATCATCACTGGGCTTACTTTGCCAGTTTCAATTCATCACTGGACTCTCGCCAGTATCAATTCATCAATCACCACTGGGCTTACTTTGCCAGTTTCAAACCATCACATCCAACTCATCACATTCAAAATCTCGCCTGCAGGCATTCTAAAAACAAAAACTTTCCATTTCATCCATTACCTAGCATCGTCTAATATGAACTCTATTCGCATACCACCCCATGTCTCTAGGGTCTAATCTAGCATTCAAATCAGGCATCGATGCAATATACAATTAAATCTAATAATAATAAAAACAAATAACCAGCAGTGCAATCACACAACCTTTTATGAATGGGCCGTTGCCCTTATTCTCGTATGGCCACAATGTCAATAATGAAGTAAAACTTTTATAAAGATTTTAATAAAATATTTTCTAGGCTCTTATTAATTATTTCTAATTAATTAGATTAATTAAAAGCTAATTAAATGCATTAATTAGATAAAAATATTAGAATAATAGATCATGACCTAATAAGAGTCCTAAATGTCCTATACAAGCAGTTGAATGTCAAAAGTTGGGTTCGAAGGGTCGAAGAGTTAAATTATATGAAAACGTTAATTAAAATGACCGAAAGTGAAGTAAATAGGCAATAAATAACTAATTATAAAAATAAATGTTGAGACTGACATAATTTCATATTTGGACAGTGAGGAGTCTAAATAAAATTATCCGGGCATTAATAATAATGTTTATAAAGTCGTAAAGTAATTTTGATTGAAATTAATTTAAAAATAATAATAAATAGTGAATTAAATAAAATAAATATTTAATATAACAAGTTACTGTAATTGAGATTCAAGAAGTCTAAAAAAAATTAGGTTGAGTGTTAGAACGTAGGTTGAAAGGTCGTAACTAATTTTCGTTTGTAAACGTTGAACGATAACGAATAAATAATTTAATAAATAGATAATTAAATAAAAAAAATATATGATTTTAACAAGTTATGATCTTTGAGGTGTGAAAAGTTTAGAAAAAATAATTCGGGGGTCGAAAATCGAGCCACCGTATGCTGTTTCTTTGCACACCAAGATACAAGATTAGAACCCACAAAAACACTAAAACCAGTAGTAGACCGTCTGTCAATCGGATCTGCTGCTCAATCAGCATCGACATAGGCTATGAGAGACAAAATGGCTAGGAATAAAATGCAGACCCTGATATACCGAACCCTTGATGTACCTAAGGATCCTTTTGACAACAATAAAATCACTAAGCTTTGGACAATGCATATGTTGACAAGCAACATTCCCAGAATAGTAAATCTCTGGTCTTGTCATATTAGGTATTGCAAAGAACCCACAATTGTCCTATACAAATGGACATCAACAAAAATAGGATCAGGAGTTGGGAAACTTGGTTTGACAGAAGCAGGAGATTCACTTGGTTTACATTCCTCCATACCAGCCTTGTTTAATAGCTCAGTAGCATATTTAGCTTGAGATAGAAACAAACCAGAAGATGTAGAAGTTACCTCAAGACCCAAAAAAATACTTGAGAGTGCCCAAGTCTTTCATGACAAATCTTTTGCTGAGATGTCCAATAAGATCAGAGATATATGCAGAATCACTGCATGTAATTACTATATCATCCACATAGATCAAAACAATAGCGATAGTATTGACCTTGGTCAAAATGAAAAGTGATGTATCTACTTTACTAGAATAGAAGCCCAACTCAAGTAGATAACTCGAGAACATTGCATACCAAGCCCTTGGAGCTTGTCGAAGTCCATAGAGAACCTTGAAAAGCTTACAAACATAATTGGGATGTGTTGGATCCTTATACCCCAAAGGTTGTTTCATGTAGACATCCTCATGAATGACACCATGCAAGAAAGCATTGAAAACATCTAACTACCTTAACGGCCAATAATAATGAACAACATTTTTGATATGATGATGTATAGCTTCAGAAAAATGAGAGGGTTCTTGTAGCTAATGGTAACCAGCAAGAAGCTGGCATGGATTTCACTGAGACTTTCAGTCCAGTAATCAAACAACCTACTCTCAGAGTTGTTTTAAGTCTTGTTGTTCATTATCATTGGCCGCTAAGGTAGTTAGATGTTTCCAATGCTTTCTTGCATGGTGTCATTCATGAGAATGCCTACATGAAACAACCTTTGGGGTATAAGGATCCAACACATCCCAATTATGTTTGTAAGCTTTCCAAGGCTCTCTATGAACTTCAACAAGCTCCAAGGGCTTGGTATGCAATGTTCTCCAGTTATCTACTTGAGCTGGGCTTCTATTCTAGTAAAGTAGATATATCACTTTTTATTTTGACCAAGGGCAATACTATCAGCAAAAGATTTGTCATGAAAGACTTGACACTCTCAATTATTTTTTGCGTCTTGAGGTAACTTCTACATCTTCTGGTTTGTTTCTATCTCAAGCTAAATATGCTACTGAGCTATTAAACAAGGCTGGTATGGTGGGATGTAAACCAAGTGAATCTCCTGCTTCAGTCAAACTTGGTTTCCCAACTCCTGATCCTATTTTTGTTTATGTCCATTTGTATAGAACAATTGTGGGTTCTTTGCAATACCTAACATTGACAAGACCAGAGATTTCCTATTCTGTGAATGTGAATGTTGCTTGTCAACATATGCATTGTCCAACGCTTAGTGATTTTATTGCTGTCAAAAGGATCCTTAGGTACATCAACGGTTTAGTATATCAGGTACATCAACGGTTCAGTATATCAGGGTCTGCATTTTATTCCCAGCCCTTTGTCTCTCACAGCCTATGCCGATGCTGATTGGGTAACGGATCCGATTTACAGACGGTCTACTACTGGTTTTAGTGTTTTTATGGGTTCTAATCTTGTGTCTTGGTGTGCAAAGAAACAACGTACGGTAGTTCGATCCTCCACTAAAGCTGAGTATAGGGCCATGGCTGTGATTTGATCTGGTTGCAACAATTATTTTCTGAGTTATATATCACTATGTCTTTTCCACCTAGTTTGTTCTTTGACAACAAATCTGCCATTGCTCTTGCGTCAAATCCAGTTTTTCACGCCAGGACAAAGCACATTGAAATTGATTACCATTTTATTCATGAACAAGTCCTCAATCAACATATTGCTTTATCTCACATTTGTTCTGGGAAGCAAGTAGCTCATATCTTTACCAAAGCTCTATCTGTTAATCGATTTCAAGTTCTCAAGTCCAAACTCATGGTCACTCCCATGATTTTGCAGGGGGTGTAAAGGATTTTCACGCCAGGACCCAAGAGGGCCAGGACAAGCTAAGTTGCTGAATATCTGACTCAGCTCAAGTTGGGACTCCCTCCACGTCAGCTTTAGTTTCAACATTGATTAGTTATTTAGTTAGTGAAGTTTGGGGTGATTAGCTGCTGTAATTAGTTTGTAATCAGAGTATATAAAAGAAGGATAGGCTGAGCTTTGTAATAGAGCAACAGAGAAAATGAATTGAAAGCATTTGTTTCTCTCTCTCCTCGTAAGTCTAAAGTTGCTTCCATCATTAGGAATGGTTCTTGGTATTCATTCCTATTTTTTGAAAATTATGAAAATAAAAATAGAAAACATAAGTGCTACCAAACATAGCCTTGTTGTACAGACAAAAGTGTAAATTCCAACCGAAACAGATCATATTTAATATACTTACACTCCCTTCCTTGGCATGACCAAGGAAATTTCTGAAAAAGATAGCAACACCATGTCCGTTGATCCGTTCATATCGTTCGTGTTTATCCTGATGTTCATAGCATTTAATCAATGCTGGATGAGGCCTCACTCGAGAGAACGTCATTGTCAAATCAGTACATCTGTCCTTAAGATTGACATGGTCTTCAAATACTGACTCTTCAAATCTGTAAATATTGTAAACTTGCGAAAAAGGCAATTTTACTCAATGTGTTAGAGAAGAGTGGATTGTTACGCACAAGAAATCCAAATCTCCTACATAAAAAAAAAAAAAAATCCATTAGCCTTGTGTTTAAATGTGCCTAACTCAAGCAATGTTTTGTTATTTGTGTTCATAAATATACCTCATAGTTTCGAAGTCGGGTTTTTGAATGTCTACTCTGCTTTCAATGAGTTCATATAATTTATTGAATAACTTGACAGAATAAGGTTGTCTGCACTTCCTCTTTTGAGATGCCCAATTTATAGCGTACATTATTTCAGCCTTGAAGTCCACTAAATCATTGTATATAACTTTAGCATTTTGACAACCTAATAAGGTTCATATCATTGTTAAATTTATTTATCACAAAAAAGATATACAATATACAATGGAGACTATATGTTAATGGTAGATAGTAGATACCTTAACATATTCTGCAAGTGTTGCAACATTTTCAGGAGATATGTTGAGCACATGCATTAAATTTCCAAGCCAATGCCTCTTTCTTGGTAACTTCTTAAAATACAACCAATTTCCCTAGAGAAAAAAAAAAGGAAGAAAAGGGTAAAAAAAAAAAAAATTGTATAACATAGACAGAACTAAAAATTAATGAGAGCATGAAATACCTAAACACAAGTCCGAAATCTGTGTTTCTTTTTCTTGTTTGGTTCTAGAAAGAAAATGAGAGGAAAGTAAGGGAGAAAAAGAATTTCTCTTGTTTTGTTCCAAAAGAAAAATAAAACAAAAAAATCCCTGAAGGAAAATGGACCAAATTTTGCAATCCACGATAAGTAATAATAGATATTGTGACATGATGATCGATCGATGCAAAGGAGAAAGGTTGTCAATACCTACATTTTTACAGAGGAATCGATACGAATAAGGATTCCGTTCCGTGCAATTTTCAAGTGAGTACCGATGGTGCGAACCAACAACATATATATAGCGAAAATCAAGAGAAAATAAGAAGAAAGAAGAAGATCAAAGCCAAATTGTTTCTCAAACGCAGATTTTCCGATCATAAGTTCACCAGTTCGATGAAGATTTTCCGATTGAAACCAAGTTAACCATTCCGACGAAGATTTCCCTCAAAACCAAACTTGCGCCGGTGGTGGTGGGAGAGTTGTATTTTATTCTATCTTCTCACGCCAACTCAAATGACAAACAAAAAGGGTGTTTACCGTGTTTTAGACTGGAAAGTAGGAGAAGGGTCTGGAAGAAGAAAACAGAGGAAGGAAAAAATTTCTTTTGGGCAACAGGAGTAAGGAAGAGAGTTTTCTTTTAGAATTCCACGGTACGTTTTTTCTTTCCCTCCTAAACTAGGAACCAACCAAACAATCTAGAGGAAAAATTTCTTATTTTCTTTCCTTTCCCTCATTTTCACATGGTTCAAAATAGAGCCTAAATTAAACGCAGTTTACGAGCAGCTTACACGTACAATTTATTGATTTAAGGATTGTTTCCCAATCCGATTTGGAATTTTCTTTAATTTTCTTTCAAACAATGCTACAACTATACACCGGACCTTACACACACACACTCACAAAAGAGGTGAGCCTCACACACACAGTTACAAAGGGTGAAAGGGGGTAGGCTAGTGTGTGTGGAGCCCATCCCTTTTGTAAGTGTGTGTAAGATCCAATGTGTGTGGGGCCCACCACCTTTGTGAGTGTGTTATAAAATTATTATTATTTTTTCCTTTTTCTAATAAGGAAACAGTAAAATCCTAGATTGGAATTGGAAATTTAGAATCATGATTTGGGAAATAATTTTGGCATTCCGCTTTTATTTTTGGCAATGCTTTTTTTTTTTTTTTTTTGTGATCTTTATTCACTTGAAATAATTAAATTGTCCTTTATATGAGAAAAGAGTATTTTTAATAATTTCAACATAAATGAAGACAAGAAAATAAGTGCTAATGATAAAAGGGGAGCGTCAAAATCATTTCCCTTTAATTTAGAGAAGAAAGGGTATAATTCATTTAACTTCTCTTGAAGTTTCGACAAATATAAAGGAGATGGATTCTCTTTAGTCCAACCAAAAGTCTCCAGTCTTGATCGCGACCGTCTCTATCTTGGAAATTAATAGTCTAAATTTGTGGAGAGAAACATCCATCTCGGATGTTTGACTAAGGAACTCGAGTCCATCATACCTTTCCTATTGTTTTTTTTTTCAAGAAACATACCACACTAATAACTTCCAAAATTTCAAACTACGCCTTTCGTTCTAATCCAAAAAAAAAAAAGGTTACACCTTTCGTTCTGATTACAAAAAAAGGAAAAAAAAAAAAAAAAAACTGCGCCTTTTGCTAGTTGGCCAATGGCCATCATTAAAGAGTAGATTTTTTTTTTTTTTTTTGTGAAATTGAAAACTACTACTACTACAATGTTGTGGATTGTGATGCCCCACTCATCCCCATGGTACATTGGCCATATCTCAAGAATCTCCTCAGCCACAACAATTTTTGCCCCTTCTTTCACTACGACGGACGGGTGACGGTGACCCTCGTGTTCTTCCTCTTTCACCAGCACGTATATAACTTATACCCCTTTCATCCTCTTATGTTTTCTCTATAAGTACATGTTCTATAATGCGTGATTGGTCTACTTCGTATCTCGGTCACTTCTATCAAACCCTTGGGCTTAACAATATGCACTATGTATTCCAATGTTTCCAGTTTCAACAGGGAATCAGGGATTGCCAATTAACATGTCCATTATACGTACCCGCATCACCTACTAAGCCAACTAATCAATTCCTGAAATCCTAACATTGTACAATGTGGTACTCGACATGCATGGTAAAATTCCCATGACAACCTAGTTCTCCTCGTGAGTTGATCTACAATTTATTCTTCCTAGAATGAACGTGCAGTATGAACTTCCCATCTACCATCTGACAATGTTTTCAAACACGCTAGGTGCTAGTCGCGATATTGTCCACCACCTATAGATTAGTCGGGTTTTTTTTTATTTTTTAATTAAGAAATGACACAGGGGTTAATAATATAACTTCGGAAATTGGTTTCGGGTGATTACGTAATATTCAAAAATTATAGAGCAAACTTTGTGAAAGTAAGAGTATAAATATATACGCGTCTCAGCCCCACCTTATGTTTTTTGGAGGAACCGGGTGCATTACGAGTACAAAGTTCTTGAGAAATTTTTCGGTGCAAATAGGGTATGCCTGACGTGGTACTTGGTGCGCACATCTAGACTGTCCAAGGATGCAACCGATGGTCCGGATTGAAACACATTTTTTCTTTTTATTTTCTTTTTTTAAAAAATCTGTTCAGTACTTTCAATCCGGACCATTAATTGCATTTTGGACGGTCTAAATGTGCGCATCGGGTACCACGTGGTACCCGATTTGCAACCAAAGGTTTCTCAAAGTTGTTGGGTACTTGACCTGATTACAATTCAAGCCATCCTCACACTTGTTGGCTTCTCGATGAACGTGCTTCACCCCACTTAGAGCTGCTCAATGAGGAAATTTTTTTCAATGCCGAGTCTGTACCGTGGGGTGTTCACTCGGCACATCCGAGTTGTCTATTGCATTTTTGGATGACTTGGATTTGGAGAGAAAAAAAAGAGAGAAAGTGTTGGGGTGAAATGAGAGAGATGATTTCAATTTGAGCTGTTCAAAAATGTATTGGACGGTCCGAATGGGTACCACGTGGGATATACCCACCCAGCACCGAAAAATTTCTCCTCAACGAGAGATATATCTGCTGTCAGAAACAAGATTCAAAAATTGGTGACGTGGGACGTTGGTTCTACTATGAAGGAGCTGGACGACTTGAATAGCATCAGTCTCGAACCCCAATAGGCTAGAGAGCGCGAGTGATCAAAGCGGGCCGCTATCCATCGATCTCTGCCTGCCCACAACACATCGAGCTGCGATCGATCCATCTTCGCTAAAGGAAGGGGAGGATAACGTTAATTCGGACACTAGTGGCATCCCACATACGATCCAAGACAAGCTGGGGGAGTTTGCTCTAAAACCCACTCACCACTAGGAGTGATAACGTAGCGGAGCATAGTGGGGCGGGTTTTGTCATACCCCGATCCCGACCAGAAAGTTTAGCCCCGCCCTCGACCCTACCCCGAAACCCGACCGGGTAATGTTTGGCTACTCCCGCCCCCACCCCTATTGGGTATTGCCATATTGGGTTTACCCACCTTGGCTTTCTCTCTCTCTCTCTCTATTAAGAAAATACTGTATATTCTAGATTCTAAAATAAGTGAGCACAAATAATAAAAATTCACAAAATAATTATTACTACAACTTAACCAAAATTTATTGTCTAAAAGCAAAATCGAAGAAAAAGTTCAAATTTTATGTGGTATTTAAGTTGTAAGGGTAAAAATACAAGAATAAAAATAAATTTTAATGCATAAAATAATATCGGAGCGGGTTCGGAGACGGGGTAATGCCTACCCGATCCTGACTGGGTTTCTTCAATTTCCCCCGACACCCAGAAAATTTAACAAAAACGCGCCCCGATAAATTGTCATCTCCAGGCAAGGTTCAACTCTCATTAGCTCTAAGTTCAGAAGAAGGTTTTTTTTTTTTGTTTTGTTTTCAACTCTTTAAGCATAATCAAAAAGGGAAAAAAAAGTCAGAAGATGCTAATAAGGATCGAACGGCGACCAGCCACATTAAGGGTTACATCTTGCTTGTACAGACGTCGAACTTTGCAATATTTCGGGAAATTTTATATATTACTTATTTTTTTGGTTTAAAAAAAATTCCAGGAGAGAAATGTGACCTTTCTGTACCTTAGCTGAATCCGCCGGCCCCTGATTGTACCAATGTGGATATCTTTGCTTCAAACTGCTTATGAAATATCTTAACATGCATTTTTTTTTTTGTCACGTTAAGTAATTTTCAAACATTATACATGGTCTGGTTCTCGCTCCGATGAACGATTATCAGCGGTAAATGCTTTGCCAGATTTATCCAAAATTTTGTGAGAAGAAAAATGACCATGCTTCGAAATGAATTTACAAAGTGAAGTAACAAATTAAAGGACAAGCATGGTCATTAAAAAAAAAAAACAAGCGCTACAATCACAAATGTGTCCGAACACAGATCAAAACATAAATGTGTTTCGAATCATTCATTTGGGTCCATGGGCAGACGTATATGGAGGGGGGTGGAGGTGGCACGTGCTAACCCCGGTTCCGGAATAAAAATTAATTTTACACCAAAGTTGTCGATTAAGTACTTATTTGTAACTGAATAACTTGATTTTTTTTTTCCACTAAAATAATGAAAAAGTAACTACAATAGAAATAAACAGTTCTGATCAACTACTATAGAAATAATATTACATTTGGCTTTTATCTTCATATAGTTACCAACAACATGTCACATATATATACTAGTGAAACCTCAGGGTTAGCCGAGTGGTTTTTGGCCTGAAACTTAGGAGTTTGCTCAATCCTAATGTCTCAGGTTTGGTTCTTCTTACTAGAAATTCTTTGGCGACTTCACCATCACGTGCAAGTGTGTAAAACGGTTATGGGAGAGGTGGTTGGGATTCAACGACTGCTCCAGGGTCTTAGTTCAAAGATGACAAAAACATAAAGAATTTTTTTTTACAAAACTTTATATAAAATGAAATTGTTTATTATAATTGAAAATGAATTGTACTTAATTTATTTTGTTTTGTTGAGTTGCATAATCTACATACTCACAAATTTAAGTGAATTTTTTTTTTACTTCGACTACTCATGTACAATTTAGTACCGACAATATAAAAAAGTATGAAAGAAAAACCAAATATTGTAAAGTACAAAATTCTAGTACATTTTTTGAGCCAGAGAGTTCGCTTGAACCCTCTCGAATTATGGTGGAGTCGTCCCTGTAGGGATTAGTCTGAGGTGCGCACACACTAGCTTGGGATACCCTGTATTACCAACAAAAAAAAAAACATATACCAGTGAAATTTAATTGAACAATGCCACCCCCTAGTTAAATCCTAAATCCGCCACTGTGTGGGTCCCACACATGCACATGGGATTACTTAATTCAAACGGTTCTCCATAGCATTTTCTCATTTACAATGGTGTGTTTAGTCTTCATTTGTTATCAGGGACGAAATCTGTAACGCCCCGACTTTTCGGAAGCAATATAAATTAATATCTTAAGACAATTTTTGTAAATAAATATGATTTTCCAAAATAATGTCTAACTATTACAATCTCAAGAAAATTTACGGATTTAAAATGTATTAACTTCAGAGCTAACTCTAGGCTTGACGCGAATGCCAAACATACTTGATCTTCATTCCTGATATTCTTTCTGCGTCGAACTGCACCATCATTGAATCTCCTCCATTGAATCCTGCGCCCTCTGGCAAATTGATCGCCGAAGCAAACGATTTGCCAGGATACAGACGTATCCGTGAGTGATAAATCACCCAGTAGAATAATCCAACCCAAGCACCCCTCTTACTTTACAGTTAGCAAACAACAGAATAATATTGCGAGAAGTAACACAGAAATTTTCCACAAAACCGGTTGATTACTATTCATTAATTTAATGTGAAATCTAAGATCTCCTTCACGAGATCCTTTCCTCCCATACCGCTAACTATGATCGTGTCATGGCGTACCATACATTAGGGGTTCTAAATGAATTCATCTAAGTTATGTACCTCGTATGAATTCATTTAGGACCATAACAGGGGGCACGATTACCCTTTGGAACGTTCCATGGCGTACCATACATTAGGGTCGTCACCATTCCTAAGCCACTAACTATGACCGTGTCATGGGACAATCCCCCTTGCTGGCCTTGCAAGGCACGATTACCCTTTGGAGCTTCCCATGGCGTACCATACGTTAGGGTCACCAAAATATCATCACTGGGCCCCGCAGGTCACCCTTATCATCACTGGGCCCCGCAGGTCACCCTTAAATCAAAATCCACAATCTCACGACTTCAACACTTTACCATTTTTCCATCAATTTAGTATCGTCTAGATGAAATCTATTCGCATACCGCCCCATGTCTCTAGGGTCAAATCTAACATTTAAATCAAATATCGGTGCAGTATACAATCAAATCAAATAGTAATTTAAAACAAATAATAAGCAATGCAATGAATCAGATATCGGTGCAATATACAATAAAACCAAATAATAATTAAAACAATAACGAGCAATGCAATCACACAACTTTTAATAAATGGGCTGTTGCCCTTATTCCTATGTGGCCGTATTGTCATAATGAAGTAGAACTTTTATAGAAATTTTAATAGAATATTTTATAAGCTCTCATTAATTTAATTCTTAAGAAATTAGATAGATTAAAAACTAATTAAGTACATTAATTAGGTAGGAATATTAGAATAATTAACATGACCCTAAAAAGAGTCCTAAAGGTCCTATACAACCAGTTTAGTGTCAAAAGTTGGGTTCGGAGGGTCAAGGAATTAATTTAAATGAAAGCGTTAATTAAATTGACCGAAAGTGAAGTAAATAGATAATAAATAATTTACTAAAAAAAATATATGTTGAGACTGACATAATTTCATCTTTGGAACCTAAGAAGTCTAAATAAAATTTCTTGGGCATTAATAATAAGGGTTATAAGGTCGTAAAGTAATTTTGATTGGAATTACTTTAAAAATAATAATAAATAGTGAATTAAATAAAATAAATATTTAATTTAACAAGTTACCATCTTTGAGATGCAAAGAGTCTAGAAAAAATTGGTTTTAGTATTAAAACGTTGTTTGGAAGGTCGTAATAAATTTTCGTTTGTAAACTTTGAATGATAACTAATAAATAATTTAATAAATAGATAATTAAATTAAAAAAATATGACCTTAACAAGTTATGATCTTTAAGGTGTGAAAAGTCTAGGAAAAATAGTTCGGGGGTCGAAAACGGTGTTCGGGATGTCGCAAAACACATTTGAAACAAAACTATACATACCGCAAGGTTGGACCAGTCAACCTTGCGGCTGGAGCCTCCACCGCAATCTTGGCTCTGGTTGTTGCGGCCCGTACCTTGAGGCCGCAAGGTCCAACGTAGCTTTTATTTTTTTGGGTTTTCTTCACGGTTTTGATGCATGGGTCCATCTAGGGCATAGGGTTAAGCATAAAAATACTAAATATACTTAGAGGAGTGGTTGGAAGGGATTATAATACCTCGATTGGATCGAATTGAATAAAAAACGAAACTTGAATTTTTGGGGGAGGCGACTTCGGTTTCTTCGATCGGTAGGCCTCGGGTCCGAATTGGATGAAGTTTAGGGATGCTTGGGGTTGGGGAAACAATTTGGAACGGTCAATTTGGATTTTGGTTGGGCGTCGATACAAAACCCACTTTTCTCTCACTCACTTTCTCTCTCTAGAACTCCATTGATTGGAGCTCGAATTTGCCCACGGTTTTCTCTCGTTTTTGACTCGGAGGAGTGTGAGGAATTTCGTGGTGTGCCCTAGGGTCGACGTACTAGGGTATATATAGGAGAATTTTGAAGAGTTTCGATTAAAAATGGATTTAAAGAAGTTGTATTCTATCGGGCTTCGTAATGGACGAATTTGGGACGAGATACACTAAGGAATGAAGCAGAAATTGAGTAGGAGAAGGAGAGATGGCAGAAGTCGAATGCATGTAATTAACAAAAATTACAAGTAAGATAATTAAGACTAGACTAATTTTATTTGTATATATCTACTAGATAATTATAATTAAGATAATTTTATTATTACAAATAATACTCTTTAAATGATATTATTAATTATAAAAATTACGGGTCGTTATAGTTATAAGTTGAATTAAAATTTGCTAAACTAATTTTAGTCACAAAAAATTATAATCTAGATTTTGGTTTAATCTAATAACACTTTTAAATAATAATCAATTACTATAGACTATTTGATTAAAAATAGTTTCTTATAAAAAAAAAATTGGGCAAAAAATCCGGGACGTTACAAAATCAGGATTTTATCTTGGCAGTGGCGAAGTATATATACTAAAAAATAAAAAGATATACTCCCTCCGTCCCTTATTTATAGTCCGGTATTTCATTTTGGGTTGTCCCTTAATAAGTGTTAATTTTGTAAAGTTAGTGGGTAAAATTTGGTGAATTATCTATTTTGTCCCTAAAAGTAGATTCTATTTTGAAAAGTAAGTGATTAAAAATGTAATGATGATGGGTAAGTAGGGAAAGTGGAGGAAAAAGTTGATATGAAAGTATAATGATGATGTCTTTTTAATAAGTTGGAGTTACGAAGCAGGACACTTAAAAAGGGACGGAGGGAGTAATAGTTATCGACTCTAGAAAAAATTAAAACAACATTACTAAAATTACAGTAAATGATGTTTGTCATTTGCACATAGAGTACAGAAAAAGTTTTAACTTTACTTTAATCTATTTACTAAAGTGAGGCATCTTGAATTGTGTCTGACGCTCTTTCATGTCGTTAAAAATATTGATGATAAAATCGGCGTCAAAACCTCTAGCTGTGTCATTGTCAATTTATGTGATCAAGAAACTTGTCAGAAAATCATCCTTTATTCCTATTGCACAATCTAGTCTTCACAAGTTTCATAGTTGAAAATACATGCTTCGTCGTAGCCGTTGAAATTAGATCTTCGCACTGGTTGAATTTAGTTTTGGAATACTCTCTCCGTCCCTTTTTAAGTGTCCTAATTCGACTTTCATGCAGTTTTAGAAGTCAACATAATTACCTCCAAAATATTACTTTTCATATTTATCCTCTATGGAGATATAATCATTTCATTTTTACTCATCAACTTTTCAAAAGGGAATCTACTTTTAGAGGCAAAATAAAAAATACACCAACTTTTATCCACTAAATTTACAAAATGACACTTATTTAAGAACATCCCAAAATGGAATAGAGGACACTTAAAAAGGGGAGGAGGGAGTACTTTTTTGGGTCTCCTTTCTTGAAAAAAAAAAATAGATGATTTAGGACTAGTATATAACAAAAAATAAGGAAAAAATTTAGCGGTAGCGAGACTATATAAGTTGGGAATAATTTTTTTTTACATATAATAATTGCATTTTCTAAAATTTTTGGTGTGGCAGCCGCTGCTACTAGACCCCTCTAGTTCCATCCTTGTTATAAAGCCAAACACGTGATGGTTGTAGAAGAAACGTTGTTGCATATGAACTGCTGCTTCTAATTTTTATTTTTTTTGCCAAAATGGTAGGAATTGTATTATATCAGAAAACAGTCGAATACATCGAAGTTGGATATCATCCTGAGACCAAGAGGCCTAGCTACCCAAGATGACCCACTAGAGCCTCACAATTAGACTTTGCCAGCTAATCGGTCACGACCGACCTCCGAATGAAGAGAGCAATACAAACCCTCAACTACACCAAAGACCACCAAAAAAAACACCAGAAACCCCACACAGGGGAGGAAAAACTAACATTAAAGGGAGAGAATCAAACCAACAAAACCCAAAACAAACGAAACCAAAAAGAGACTGGAAAATTGAAAAAAAAAAAAAAACCCCGGCCAAGGATGCTATCCCTAGAAGCCGCCGCACCGGATCCATCGGCTTATTCACTGGATGAGCAAAGCCAAGCCATCCCATCTTCAAATATTCACCAGATCGGCCCCAACAAGGTCAGACAAGTAGGCCGGGGGGGGGGGGGGGGGGGGGTGGTTGTGTGTGTGGGTGGAGGACGGAGGCTGAGGGTGGAGGGGGAGGAGAAGCGCAAGTGGAGCACGATAAGGCTAGAAGGTGAAGAAGTGGGAGGCCGGAGTAAGGGGGGAGGTGAAGGTGAGGAGTGGCAGCCACCCCACCCCCAAGAAAACCATAGAAGGAGAAAAGTTGAGAGAGAGAGAAGGCATATATGGTTGGTTGTTTCTAATTTAAAGATGCTTTTGTTTTGCCTTTGATAAGTTTCCTCTCACTGTAAATTTATTGAACAAAACTAAATTTGAGTAGGTGCCTTACGAGCAGCCATTGAAAAACACATGGTGAACTATTTAAGATAAGGTTTGAAAACTTTGAGCTTCCGTAATGCTTTTATCAATAAATTATATATGTTTATCTAATCTTCGATTTCTCCTCTTGTTCTCCCCATAAATAGGTTGGTATTCTGATTATGCAAATATGGAGTGATCAAAGTGTGAAGAAACCCAGTTTCTCAGTTTATGAACCCAATTTGAAATTGGGCTGTTTTAGCTAATTTTAAACAAGCTAGTTGGCTTATTTTTTATTGATTCAAAAAAATTATCATTTTCTATTTTTGCATAAGATTTCTGGGAATTATTGATTTATTTTGACAAGAGGAATTGAAAAAATTATAAATAATGATCAAAGTGCAATTTTTTTTTGAAAAAAGACAAATACAAAATACTACATTTCTGGCTTCATTATAAAAATTTGAGTTTTGATCATAATTTTTTTCCTTTCTGATTTTTCTTTTCAAGACGAACCAATAATCCATAAAAATTTGATGTAAAACTAACAAATTTGGAAAAAAATTAAAGGGAGACTTAAATATCCATCCTTAAACCCCATTACACGTAAGTATTCATCCCGGTCGTTTCGAATAGTTATGTTTTCATCGTTTTAGAAGGTGAATTACCTATCTTACCCCTTTTAATAAGATATCCATAGATATGTGTGTTTATATTACCTTCCTAAATTAGTGGGAATATTCAATCATTTTCTAATTTAGGCTCTGTTCAGTTGTCGAGAAAGTTGTGTGGAAAATTGGTTCCCAGAAAAAGTGAAGTGAGGTGAAGTAAAAGAATTTTTTTTTTTTCCTATGAGTGTTCATTTGAGAAAAGAATTTTGCAAGAAAAATTAAGGTTTAGTTGTTCATTTGTCAGGAAAAAGAAACTTTCGGGAAAATTTTGTGAGTGTTCACTCATTTTCTTTTTCCTGCGACGCAAAATCCTGTGTTTTTTGCACGATCACTTTTCTGCAGGAAAACTTAAATTGGTAAGTTTTAGAATTTTCCTGCCAACTGAACACTAGGAAAGTTATGGGAAAATTGATTTTCTCATCCTTTCCTGTACTATCCTGACAACTGAACGGGGCCTTAGTGGGATTCAACCCTCCCTATTTTAAAGAGGATTTCAAAATTTAAAAAATTCGTAATAACCAAATCCCACCGATTTACTTTTCACCGATTTAAATTTGAAAACTATATTTATTTTTCCCTATCTACAATGTATTATCATAAAACCTTTTGGAACATGGTAGAATCAACCATGTGTTTCTGAATTATTATTACAAAATTACCATAAAAAACATTTCGGAACACAAACAATATTCAAACCAACCATATTTTTCATGAATTAATTATGCAAATTCACTATAAACATATAAAAAAATCTTCCAACTAGGATTGATTACAATACATCGTGAAATATGCTTGATAAAATACCTCACAACGAAATACCCCATAAAACCTTCCATGGAGTAGAATACACTATGAAATTCGTTCGCAATACACCATGAAATATGCTTAAAAAATACACCACCTCACAACGAAATACACCAAGAAACCTTCCATGGAGTAGAATACACTACGAAATTCGTTCGCAATACACCATGAAATATGCTTGAAAAAGTACACCACGACAAATACACACCATGATGTCTGCTTAAAAAAATACACCAATTTTTCTTCGCCTCAGATCCAACAAGGCTACCACGCATGAACCTACAAACATGAAATATTCATGTACAATGAATGAACTGTGAAGGTTAGGAATCAAAAAATTTACTTCATTTTTAGTCTATTTATCCTGCTTCGATTAGCAACGCCAAACTGCCCAAACAAATCAAGGGGAAAAAAAAAAGGGGCGTCAGACTTACGAAAGCCATGCATTTTGGTTTTGTCCCCTCCTTCTCCACTGCTTGATTTAGCTTTGGAGGACTGGTCCAACCTCTTGCCGTTCTTCTTCTACGGACGTCACAACCAGTGAACCAGGGACGACTGGTGTGGGTTTTGCCGTTTCGGCTTTCGGGTTTTAGCCAACCAGGAAGATGAAATTTCAAATGGGGTGTTTCCGTTCCAAATGAAAAGCCCGATCAAAATCTTGGTCGAGATCTTCGGGATTAAATGGTGAAATCTACGGGGACCGAATGAGGAGCGGAGGTCGCCGGAGGGCTCGCTGAAAACGAAAATGGGATTTTCGGGGGGTGGGCGGTGGGCGGTGTGTGTGTGGCGGGGTGGTTAAATGGTTTTGCTGAAATTTTTGGATTTGTTAGGCGTGATCAGCCTAAAATTAAGCTAGAGGACCTTTACGATTATGTTTTAGTCTTAAAAATCTCTGCTTGTATATACATATATTATATAGAGTTTGTTTTGGAAACATCCCTCAAACTATCCATTAGGTTTTTACTTAGTCCTCAAACTATCAAAATGGTTTACTTAATCCTCCAACTATTGGCTTGCATTTTATGTTGTCCTTCTTGACAACTTCTGTTAAGTTCCAAACGGAAAAAAAACCATGTGGGCAGCACATTCTACACCTCAAAGGGTAGAAATGCCATTCCACACCAATCCACCAATCTGGCGCCAAACTCTAATCTGGGTTTCCTCCTTTTTGCCTTAAATATAGATACATACATTCAAGGAAAAAACAGAGTACACCACCAGTGAACTTACCTCCATTCCTTGTGCGTGGAATCAGAGTATATGAGAGAGAGAGAGAGAGAAAAAAAAAGAGACAGCGATGGGGGTTTTGGGACCCGGGGGCTCTGCTACCCCATGAGCACAGTAGTGCCTACCGAGGGGGCAAAACGGCAACGTTTTGTTTTAAAAAAAAATTTCAATTTACAATCCTATGAAGTAGAAACTTGATTATGAGAGCCTTAGAGACAAAATTTGATTATGTCTCTCTAGAATAATATGATCAGAATAATATGATCTTCACACCCATTCAAACGGATTAAAATTTGAGCACCTAATTTTTTGAGACGGTTTATATATTAAAAAATATAGTTAAAAAATTAAGTGCTCAAATTTTAATCCGTTTGAATGGGTGTGAAGATCTTATTATTCTGATCATATTATTCTAAAGAGATATAATCAAATTTTGTTTCTAAGACTCTCATAATCACGTTTCTACTCCATAGGATTGCAAATTGGTGGTTGGAATTTTTTTTTTTAAACAAAACGTTGCCGTTTTGGCCCCTGGCTAGGCTACTGTGCCCCTGGAGCTTGGGTCCGAGGTTTAGTGTGTGGAATGGCATTTTTGCCCCTTCAGTTGTGGGGATTAGGTCATGTGCGGCCCCCGTGAGCTTTTTTCCGTTTGGAACTTAACGGAAGTTCTCAAGAAGGACAACATAGAATGCAAGCCAATAGTTGGAGGACTAAGTAAACCATTTTGATAGTTTGAGGACTTAGTAAAAATCTGATGAATAGTTTGAGGGATGTTTTCAAAAAAAACTCTATTATATACATATTAGTCACAGGAAAGGACAATTCTGGAATTATTTTAAAGCAGAGATAAAAAAATAGGGAGCCTTGTTGATAAGGACATACTATAGGGGTTAAAGAGCAATTAGTCCATCTAAAGTATTTGTAGCGGCTCCGATCCTTTTAATCACACGCGTTCCAAAATTGGCCATATAACACGCGTTTCCAAAAACGTTTCAGAGACGAAGAAACCTAATCGCCGTCGTCATCGTCGATCCTTTCGCCGTCGTCATCGTTGATTCTTTCGCCGTCTTCGCTGATCCTTTCGCCGTCTTCATCGCCGATCCTTTCGCGGTCGTTATCGTCGATCCTTTCACCGTCGCTGTCGTCATCGTTATTGTCGCCGTTCATTTTCGACCGTCTCAACAGGTAACTTACCTTTTCTATTCGTCGCTATCGTCATCGTCGCTGGCGTCATTCTGATCATCGTCATTTTCGCCGTCATCACTTTCCTAGGGTTTTAGCTTCATTTTTCCTAGGGTTTTAGCATCATTTTCATAGGGTTTAAGGATGATTTACTGGTTTTGTCACTTTCTTTATGTTCGGCATCGTTATTGTCATTCTGATCATCGTCTATTCGTCATCGTCATCCAAAAACGTTTGCATGTGTGTATATTGTACTACCAGAAGAAATTTCCAATGAGATAACATTATCTCTTTATTAAGTTTGTGAGATATCAACACTATTTATCTGATATACTGTTATCTCTTGCTCATTTTTGCCAATACACTATATTTCCAACGGATAGAGTTATATTTGTTAGCTAGTTTATTTGTGAATTGAATTGGCTAAGATACTGTTTTCTCATCTGTTTTAGCAGGAAAAAGATTCAAAATGATACAAAACCCTGAAAACCCTCCTCAAAACCCACCTGAAAACCCTCCAGAAAACCCACCTGAAAACCCTCCTGAAAACCCACCTGAAAACCCTTCTGAAACCCCTGAAAGACCCAAAAGATATAAAAGATTCAAAATGATAGCCCGAAAGAAAACTACAAAAAAACCACAACATCAACAAGAAGAAGGCGTAAAAACAAGGAGTCAAACAAGAAAGAAAAGGAAAGAGGATGAGACAGAACAACAAATCGAAGAGGAAGAGACAGAAGATAAACCAAGGAGGCAAACAAAAAGGCAGAAAAAACAAGAAAAAAAGGAGGACGAAGCAGACATAAAAGAGGTGAAGGAAGAGGAGGTTAAACCAAAACGTTTGCAATACAGGTAACTACTTGGCGTGCCATTCTATACAAGTTATTGAAGGTGTTATTTTTTTGAGATGCTATTATCTCTTGCTCACATGCACTATTTTGGCCCACAAAATACAAGAGATAAGAATATCTCATGAATTCTATGTTATGAAAAACATATTATGTGTCCAAGATACTGTTATCTCTTACTTCACATGGACTGTTTTTGCGGACAAAGAACAAGAGATAATAATATCTCATGAATTTTATGATATAAAAGACATATTTTGTGTCTGAGATACTGTTATCTCTTGCTTCACATAAACTGTTTATTGTTATCTCTTACTTCACATAGACTGTTTTTGCGCACCAAGAACAAGAGATAATAATATCTCATGAATTTTATGATATAGAAGACATATTTTGTGTCTGAGATACTGTTATCTCTTGCTTCACATAGGCTGTTTTGCGCATATAGAACGCGAGATAAGAATATCTCATGAATTCTATGTTCTGAATTATCCAACAGAAACCAAGAGATATGGTTATCTCATCTGTTGTTATTGAAGGTGTTATTTTTTTGAGATACTGTTATCTCTTGCCTCATTTTTGCTGATGTACTTCTATTATCTTGTAACTTTTATTGTAGGTCAAATCTTTACAGCATTGTAAGCCTTCTACATGATGTAAAGTTCAATGAAGTACAATCCGAACAGATTCGGAAATCACCTTTTGCGAACATGTTGTTTGCAATTACTGAAGGCAGTATTGATGAGCAAATGGTGAAGAAATCTGATCCTATCCTCGTCAAGTTGATAGAGACATATAAGAGAGGTCAAGCAAAGTTTTCGCTTGCAGGAAAAGATATTGCTCTGACTGATCATGAGATTGGTGTCATTTTTGGAATAACATCTGGACCGGTGAACATCCACATCGCAACCCACGGGCGAAGGCCAGACACAGAATTTGCCAATCGAGTCTTTACCGGGGCAAGCACTATGCACCTTCCAACAATGAGGGTGACAATTGAAAATATTTTGAATCCTCCCGTCAAGAAGAAGCAAAAGAAGAAGCAAAAAGAAATATCAGAGACAGAAGCTGCAAAAGATTTGGCACGTCTTCTGACATTGTATACCATTGGAACACTGTTTTTTCCAACAACAGGACCAAACCTGAATTGGTCCTACCTCAAGCTTGTTGAGGATTTGGAAAATAGTGCAAATTACAATTGGTCAGTGTTCATCACCGATTATCTTGTTAACGAACTCAACTCCAAGAATCCAACGATTGTTGGTGGTTGCACCACTGCACTCCTGGTAAAAATCTTCTACCCTTTCTCTTGTAGTAAAATATCAACAACGTCTAACGCCTATTTTTATTGAAAACAGTACTGGCTCTGTGAACATACCCACATTATGGAACCAGCTCAAGAAACTTTTCCAAGATTTATGAAATGGAAAATGAATGAGCTTGCTGCTAAACTGTTGGAGGCACCTCTGAGCAGCCTTCCAGAGGGAATGGTAAGCATCATTACCTATTGGATTTTATTATGTATTATGATCAAAACTAGATAATATTATCTCAGCAAAAACAGTGTATCTACCAGAATAAATCAAGATATTTTCAGAATAAACAGTGTATCATTACCTCTCCTAATTCATTGTTCCCTTCTACTCTTAAAGGTCAAACAGCCAAAATTGGAGCTAACTGAACAAGAGAGAGGGTTGTTCGCAGCTCTAGTTTTGCATGAACAAGAAGGTAACCGCAAAGAACCGGAAGCGAAAGAAGAAAACCTTATGGACCAAGAACCTGAAACCCAAGAAGAAAAACCCCAAGAAGAGAACCAGCATGTTAAGAATTTAATTTCAGAGCTTCAACAACGAATTGAGGTGCTTGAAAAAGAGAACAATGTCATGAAAGTTGAAATTGAAGATAGGGACAAGAAGATCCAAGAAAGGGATCTGCTGATTGTTGAGTTACACAAAAATGTAGAATCCCTTCAAAATGAGCTTTCAGGGTATGGAAAACAAAGTGCAGATTATACAAATCTTGAAAAAGAAACTTGTAGTTTGCATTTTGAGATGGAGACATTGAAGGAAAACGTAATCGAAAATCAGGTTGAAATAGGCGGGCTGTATGTTGAGAAGGACATAGCAGAAGAAAAAATTGAAGAGGTGACAGAAGAATTGCACGACATGGCAGCACATTGTGTTTCCCAACATTACAAAGATCAGAAGATAATTGAAGAGTTGGAGAAACAAAGCAAGAATGTGCATCATCATGAATCTCCAATTCATGATAAAGAGGCCACTGAGGAAGAAATAGACCAAACGATCAAGTCCACAATCTCAAGCATTGAAGCAGAACCACAGCAAACAACGAAGAAGAGATTGAGGAAAGGTCATACTGTGGACCCATCGTCATTGACAAAGAGAGTGAATATGAGGGAAGATAGGAAACAGAAGAACATGCAGGATTTTCAACTATATGGAAAGAAGAAAAGTAAAGACAAACCAGCAGAGAAAGCAGCTCCAGAACTGCAGTATATGGGTGTTGAAAGAACAAAGCTGGCACATCTTGTCTCAGAAAATGACAAGATCTTCTTAAATTACATATTTGAGTGTGAGAAAGACATCGGGTAAGTAAAAAGCACCAATTTGCTTGCTCAAATAGATGTTATTTGTCTAAAATACTGTTATCTCTTGCTTCATATTCATTACTGATGTACTGCAATTATTTTGTAACTTTACAGAATCCCTATCTGGGATAACAACCTCTCCAATGGTACAGTAAGCTTGCAAGAAGCCATAGAAATCTTGAATGAAGAAGATGTACAAAACACGGTAAGAAGGGGGGAAAAACCCCTCTTTAGGACTGTTACTAAACTTTTGTGCATTTAAGTCTCACATGAAACAATGTGTGCAGCTCATCGATTCTTTTACATTCATGTTGGAAAGAGAGCAAGGAGATGAAAGTAAAATACTATTTTTCAAATCCATATTGTGGGTAAGTAAAGCACTAGTCCCGCATAACTACTTAATCTCTGTATCTCTTGTTTAAAAAAATATTATGTGTCTGAGATGCTATTATCTCTTGTTCACATGCACTATTTTGGCCCACAAAATACAAGAGATAAGAATATCTCATGAATTCTATGTTATGAAAAACATATTATGTGTCCAAGATACTGTTATCTCTTACTTCACATGGCCTGTTTTTGCGCACAAAGAACAAGAGATAATAATATCTCATGAATTTTATGATATAAAAGACATATTTTGTGTCTGAGATACTGTTATCTCTTGCTTCACATAAAACTGTTTATTGTTATCTCTTACTTCACATAGACTGTTTTTGCGCACCAAGAACAAGAGATAATAATATCTCATGAATTTTATGATATAAAAGACATATTTTGTGTCTGAGATACTGTTATCTCTTGCTTCACATAGACTGTTTTTGCGCATATAGAACAAGAGATAAGAATATCTCATGAATTCTATGTTCTGAATTATCCAACAGAAACCAAGAGATATGGTTATCTCAACTGGTATATGATATGTATTTTGTCATATGTAATTTGTGACACACTTTCTTCTGACAGGGCCTACTGAAGGACGAGAAAAATGAGGTCAGAAAGATGTTCCTTGATGACAAGCTGGTAGAACTCATTCAAAAAGAGCATGCCTATCGCTACTTGCTTTTCCCAATGAATTCCTCAGGAGGTAATAAAGAGAACGAGAGCAATCCAAATCATTGGACTGTCCTGGTTTATGACATTGAGGATGGGCAGTGGAGACATTACAACTCCATCAGACCAATTGGAAGAAATGCAGATCCATACCTTACAGATGCCCGTTTAATGGTAAAAATACTGAGACTTCTTGTAATCCATACTCAAATGACACAAAAATAATAATAAATAAAATAAATATTTAACTTTGCAAATGCAGAAAAGGTACGTTGAAGGATTTGTCAAGAAAAATCATACCCCAACATTCATCCTCTCATCACAAAACGAAACAATCTTTCAAAAGCAAAAGTTTGATGCTCCAATAATCTCACCCGCATCTCCGCAACAAAGACCTGGAACGTAAGTCAATTAATCTAGTTCAGCATTTTATTTCAATACTCCTGTGCACTGTATTATTTCCTGTGCACTCTGTTTTATATCCTTCTAAACTTTGATTATGACAACTTTTGCAGCGTTGATTGTAGAATTATTGTCTGCTACATCATTGAGAAGCTTGCACAGGGAGATCGCATCCCGGAGTCATTGACAACTATTGAAATCAGACAATACAGAGTGTCATTGTTGCAGAGATTCCTGCATGATCAACCAAGAACATGGACAGAAGCACTTTGGAAAGACCGGAAGTTTGCAAGTGAGATTAAATTTGAAGACTGACTAGGTGTTGGAAAGTTGAATAGGTGTTCTTTTGCTGAATAGGTGTGGAAAGTTGAATAGGTGTTCTTTTGCTGAATAGGTATTCTTTTTGTTAAAACTGACACATATGAATGGTCGGCTCCGAACAATGGGAATTCGCCGTACCACGGTTGTATATGAAAATGTCTTGCCTGATCTGTTAGAAGTACAATAGGTGTTCTCTTTTGTTAAAACTGACACATATGAATGGTCGGCTCCGAACAATTGGAATTTGCCGTACCAGGGCTTGTATATGAAATGTCTTGCCTGCCCTATTTTGAATTACAATAGATGTTCTTTTGTTAAAACTGACACATATGCATGGTCGGATCCGAACAATGGGAAACAACAGGTCATCGTTTTGTCTTTTTTTTTGCTATCTCAGCCAATATCTATCAACACAAAAATTAAAAGAGATAACAGTATCTCAGCCAATACATTTCACAAAATATAGTGACAGATAAAGCTTTTTTTTATATTTCTTTTATTTTTATCCGAGTAACAGATAAGGCTATCTCATATATTCTTTGTGAACCCTAAACATGATCTGTAAAAACAAAAGAAGAAGAAGAGAGATAACAGTATCTCGGCCAACATTTAACCTTTCATTCATTCAATCTCCAATGAATATGAATCTAAAATAGAACACAATGAATCAATCGCAAGCTTCCTTACAACTCTTCCTATTATGATTTCCTAACTTCTTGCACCTGCCACACCTTATTTGCCTCACCTTCTCACCCCTTGACCGGATTCTTGCAACCTTGGGTCTCCCACGTGGCCTCCTTGTCTTAGGAGGAAGAATAAGAGGAAGAATAACAGCAGAATTTTCAGACACTTGTGCATCTCCAAGAGTAGAAATAGGAACAGGATGTATAGGACAATCGTAGGAGAATCGGAAAGCATCAGCAGTGTATAATGGATCAATATAATTAGATACATCTATGCCATTCTTCTGAAGAGCTGTGAATGCATGCACACAAGGGAAACCATAAAGCTGCCAACGACAACATGTGCATGTCTTGTTTCTTATGTCAACCACAACAGCTGGTAATGAAGATACTTCAAAAATCTCATCACTTGATCCAAACACAGTCCATGACCGTCCTTTATTAAAGAACTCTCTCAATTTCGCATCATATTCAGGACACAAAACACTGCTCAACTTTTTTGATAACTGTTTCCTTTCACACATTTGAGTCATGATTTGAATCCTGATTGTATCAACACATTTAAGGACTGGCAATTTACGAGCTTCAAGAATCCAATTGTTAAAAGACTCCACAGCATTTGAGGTCATTTCCCCATATCGTTTCCCTGGGAAATATGCATTCGCCCAATTATACAACGGAATGGAAGCAACAAACTCCTTAGCTCTGTCTCCACCAACCTCAAACAATTCGTTTACACAGTTTTCAAAAAGTAATACTGTAGGTGCAAGAGCACAATCATTGAAGAGACTCACTACTCGTTCCCGAAAGCCATTAGGTGCTCTACCTGACATCCTATCCCTCAAGTTATTCTTTAAATGCTGCAGACAATAAGAATGATAACCATTTGAGAAAACCCTTGGCACATGCTTCACAAGACCAGTATGGCGATCTGTTATAAAAGTAAGTTCACGAGCTGACAGAATAGATCTCAACTTCAACAAAAACCAAAGCCAATTATCGTCAGTCTCGGAATCAACAACACCATAAGCAACTGGAAACAAGCCTACACCACAAAAACAACAGATAGCAGTATCTCAGCAATAACAGTCTCTGTATCTACCAGAATAAAGCAAGCGATAATGATATCTCAATAAAAACAGTCTCTAACTACCAGAATAAAATCAAGAGATAACGGTATCTCAGAAAAAGTAGTCTCTGTTTCTACCATAATAAAGCAATAGATAATACTATCTCAGCCAATAATCACAAAACTAAAAAGAGATAACAGTATCTCATCCAATACAGTTCACAAATAAAAAGGGAGAGAGAGAACTCTATCTCAGTATAAGCATTCTTCGAATTTGAAAACAAAGAAAAAAACTGACCGTTATCAGCATCCTTCCCAACGGCTGCGAGCACAGTTCCCTTATATCTTCCCGTCAAAAAAGTACCATCAAGGCATAAAAAAGGCCGACAGTAGTTGAATCCTTTGATGCATGCATCGAATGCCACAAATAACCTTCGAAACCGATTATCTTCACAGCATTCAACGTCCACAACACTACCGGGATTTTTCTCCTTCGCTACCTCCGCATACAATCGAAGTTTGTTAAATGACAATGCATAATCACCTTGAGTATCATTGTTTGCCATCTCAACACCTAACCACGCATGGTGATAACCGATTGTAGTACCGTATCGTTGCCTGAAAAATCTAACAGCATCTATAGGCTTATATGACGCCTTTGAACGAACTTCATCAAGAACTTCTTCTGCAACAAGCTTTGAAGACATCCGAGAATTTTTTGAGTTACAAATTGTAGCACCACATCCGTGTTCTTTTTCAAGCTCCTTAATGCAAAAAAAAACGATTTGATTTGTCTAGAATTGCATGAACAAACCATTTACACCCATCTGCCTTAAAAGCACACTCAGCTGTCACTCTTGACTGGTCATTCTTCAAATACTTGAACCTAAATCCAACTTCAACTGCATACTTACACAAAGATAACCTAAATTCCTTAACACCACCTCTAAATTCTTGACCAACATGACTAATCAAATACGCCCAATCAGCAGAAAGTCTTTTTGTCTCATGATTTGGACAAAACTTTTCAAGAGGATCCTCAACAATTTCAGAATGCGAACTACTAATTACTCCACCACTTCCATTGCTACGACTACTCTCACCGATTTCAAAACGGCTACTAACTCTACAATTACCATCTTCAACAGATACCTCAACACAACGAGCACCATATGCAACAGCTAAATCCATCATATTACGAAAATCATCATCATTCTCAAGGAGTATATTAAGATGATCACAAACAGAATACAATAACCTCAATGATACCAAACCATTCCACTTGTTAGAAATACTTCCAATAAGATCCTCAAATTGATAACCTTCTGTCACCTTAACAACAAGGCTATAGGATCCATATTTGCATAATAGAAGAATAGAAGAATCCATTTCAACTTCAAAAAACAGTCCAGTCTGCAAACAGATAACATTATATCAGAATAAATAAACAAATCAGATACACATATCTCAAAAAAGTAGCCTATCTACGAAAACAAAGCAATAGATAATGTTATCTCAACAAAACAGTCTCAGTATCTACCAGATCAAAGAAATAGATATAACGCTATCTCAGCAAATAACTAAACAAAAATACAAAGAGATAACAGTATCTCAGCAAATACAGTTCACTGTGATACACATATCTCAACAACAATAATTTCTGTATCTACCAGAATAAAGCAATAGATAATATTATCTCAAAAAAAAAAAAAAAACAATCTCAGTATCTACCAGAATTAAGCAATAGATAACGCTATCTCAACAAATAAACTCTATAAACACAAAAATAGAAGAACACAGCAAAAATCAAAACAAAATTGAGACAGAGAAGAACACAGCGACAGAGAAACATCACCACAGAGATCGCGAAGAGAAAAAACTCCTAAAACAAAGATCGTGATCCAAATCGGGAGAGATCGTCACAGAGGGAAACGAGATCGTGATCGAGATCATGAAAGTGATCGTGATCGTGATCTAGAACGGAACTGTGATCGCAGGAAGAGAAAGAGATAGAACTGAGCTGTGATCGCGGGAACAGAGAGAGAGAGAGAGAGAGAGAGAGAGAGAGAGAGAGGCGTACCAGCGAGCTCGTGATCGTGCTGCTTGAGATCCAGAAACGGTGCCCTATCCAGAATGGGACGTTAGGTTGAAAAGCAACAGCGTACAAAATTTAAAAAGAACACTTTATATATACACGCCAGTCAGGGCTTTTTGGTCTATAAAAGGACTGTAGACCTAATAAATATTACAGTGATGGACCTTCACCACTATTATACATTGGGCTGGACTAAACACCCAAATACCTTTCAAAATGGATCTAAGCCCAATTTACCGAAAAAAATAATGGTTCAAAATGAACTTACATAGGATGAGATTTGAGGATAGATATTTTAAAACTCCAAAAAAAAAGAAAAAGAAATAAAGACAAATACTTAAATAGTACTAGTAAGCCAAGTTGGCAAGCTTATTCCAAAAGGACCACATGCATTTTCCCTCACGCGAAGAATTTCCTTTGATATGGCTAGCTTGTTCCTTTTTTCCCTCTGAGACAGCTTCAGATTCTGTTGAATCGGTTCATTCCATTCTAATTTGTTGTTTATGTCATTCTCTTCAATTGATAATACTACAAATTCCTCTCTCTTATTATTATTATTTTTTTGAAAGTCCTCTCTCTTGTTTTTTAAAACCATCATCTCTACATCTTCCGCGCTTGTTTAACACAATTTCATCAACTTCACTTTGACAATACTCTGACTATGTTCGTATACATGCGATTGACCACCAATTAATAGTAGGCAACAAAATGAAATAACGCATATAAACTCCTACCAGAAATGAGAACATAACTGTTTATGTATGACATTCATAGTTGTTAAAAACTTAAGATACACGATACATATCCTTCGATTTGTATCGTCTCTTTCAGAGAACGATATGTATCCTACCCCGTATTCTTTTTGTATATAAATCCTACGATATGACCGTGTATCCTGCGATTTATACGCGTATCCTAATTCGGTATGTATCATATGATTATTTGTTGGGAAAAAGTCGAACCTTATTTCAAGAAACGCAACCCCAAATGCATTAACCTAAGTTGTTTGATCTAATTATGGCATCTTTCAAACCATTAGATTAAAATTTAACCTCAATATAGGACTTGTATAGAAGGAAGAATCATACTTGGATCGTGTTTTGCTTTTCTTTTCCTAACAAAGAGAACTAAAAGCCTTATGTAATAGGTTCCAGTTGATAGACTTAAAATTTTGCATCTAAATTTTTTTTGTTTAAATGTAAGCATAATTTGTTGATATTATTAGGTGTATCTACTTTTTAATTATATATTAATAATGATTAACATTGTTGAAGTATAAACTAATTTAGTATTTTGGCACAAGAAAGTTAAATCCAAATAAGTCCAATTGAACAACTGAAGAAACTCAAAGATAGAAGATATTATTGAAGAAGATATAAATATCTAGTTTTTAGAAATTTTAAAATATCTAGCTCTACAATATCCTTATGAAATATCTAGAGTTTTTTTGTGAGAATTCGTCACATGTGTAATTCTAGAATTACCTCAAAGTTTATTTTGGATGAAAATATCATTATACTGGAGCCTTCCATAGAGTAGTATAAATACGGATGAATTCTAGCCATTCTGTATCAAGCCAAAAAATATTTGAGTTGAAGCGTAATACAAAATTACAAATACTTTATTTCCCCACTCTTGTCTTTAGTATTCTTTCTCCTCCAAAAATTTTGTCTAACTAAAATGTTTTTATGTTTCGATTAAAATGTTTCGATTATATTTAGTTAATGGCAGTAGTTAACTAGTGGTTGCTACAATGTATTATGAGGTTTTATTGCCTGTTTAAATCATGTAGGCATTCTGAGTCTGGGGCGTCGCTCTATGTCTGGTGCACCAATATTTCGGATTTGTGGATGCTAACAAAAAATAAAACGGAAGCGCTTCAACTAGCCCTTGGGCCACTTCAACTAACAGTTTCACTGAAGTATTCCAAAAGGTTGGAGAGCCTAGGGGATCGCACGTTCTTCATCAATGAAGATGCCAATTGCATCTTTTGCTTTGCTACAAAATCAACTACTTTGGGAAACTCGATATACTTCACACAGGAGGACAATGAAAGTATGTACGTATTCGATGTTGAGGAGAAGTGCATCTATACCCATCATCCCTATCCCAATCTTGGTCGTAAGTAATGTTGCACAAAAACAGTGGGTGATGCCCGTAAGGACATAGACTTGGGATCTTTAGTAGAGCGTAATCGGAATTGATTGTTGCCATTCTGTCAAAGTAAGATTTAGAATCGGTTTAAGTTGACTATGATTGGGAGTGCACATTGTTTATTGTTCTTGATAGAATTCTCTGATTGATGAATGTAGGCTTTTTTTTATCTTCTTGACAATAAATGCATATTTGCTTTTGCTCCTGCCATGGCCATTATTATTTTATCATTTATGATGATGCCTTGTTTGGAGCAAAAGACCGTTTTGTAGTGAAATTCTCTTTCTCCCTCCCCTCCGCCTTCTCCTCCATCATCCCCTGTTCACATATCCTTGCAGCTGCGTTGAAAGACAACTACTTGAGGTGCTGTGTATTCTTGTTTGGGATGGAGGCCGAGATCTGACATGGGTTGCTCCAGAGAGGTTGTCATTTGTTGAAGGAGGCTATTTTGGTCGCTGCCGAAGATTGTGGCCGGCCTGGGGCTGTGGACCGTTCCATGTCTATTTGGTCCAATGACAGTGTTTTGGATGCTGACCCCACCTGCTAATAGATGAGGTTTAAGGCTGATTGAGCTTTATTGTTGTTGGCAGAACTGGCTTTGGTTTAAAACTCGTAAAATCACCGCTTTAGGCCCTCAATTTTTGTCTAATTTTGAGGGCCCCCAATTTTAGAGGTCTTTATAGTGATTAGGCCTTAAAAAAAAATTAAAATTTCATTTGTTCGCATGCAAAATGTCCTTTTTTTCTTGGGGAAATTACAGTAAGCCCCCTTCAACTATACGTCAGTAACGAGTTGCCCCCTTCATCGTTTAACTCGGACACTTAACCCCCTTCATCTTTTATCTTGCACAAAATGGAAGATGCCGTTAGCGGAATTGCTGAAATTACCAATTTACCCTCTTTGGGCTATTTTTGTTTCGCTTATAACTTTTTGTAGGAAGCTTTGTTTCAGCCCGTTCTTTTTTCAAAACTCTTGTTTTTTCCTCTATTTTATGGGTCTATAATAATTTTAGTATGGTTACTTTACTTTTTCAAAGGTTAGAGTTGCATCCTATATATTCGGTGATCAGCAGATTGGATATTGCTAGCTGTTGTCTGTTCAGTGCAGCTAGCTGCTGGTTCCTCTGCAAATGATGTAGTGGTTGGAATATAGGTCAACTGACCACCGGGCCTTCATCCGAGGGCTGCCAAAAAGCAAAAAAAAAAACAGAGCACTCTTTCTCTCTCTCTCTCTCTCTCTAAGTTCTATTATGGGTCCAAGCCATTTCATACTTATTTTTATAAGTATTTATATGGAGATTTCATTCTCACATCTATATTTGTTATTTGCCACACTCAATTTCAAATTTACAGGCATGATTTGAAAAATCTATTTCAAAAGGAATTGTTTGATCAGCTCTATGTTTTCATGAGGAATGCATTACCATTTTCAGTACTCTGTTTCTGGGTTGAAATGCACTACATTAATCAATGGTGCTTTGATGCCACAATTGCACAGCACATTTGGATCCCCATTAGAAGACCCAGTTCTACCTTCCATCACAGAGAGAGAGAGAGAGAGAGAGAGAGAGAGAGAGAGAGAGTTTACCATTGTATGTATTTATAAGGGCATGACCTGTCATTAATAAGGTCATGTACTGCTCATATGACCTTCCGTTTAAATTCATAACGGCTCACTAACGGCAGGTGCTTAAGTGTTACGCCATAAAAGATGAAGGGGGTTAAGTGTCCGAGTTAAATGATGAAGGGGGCAACTCGTTACCGAGGTATAGTTGGAGGGGGCTTACTGTAATTTCCCCTTTTTTCTTTAGGAAAATTGTTTCTATTTTAAGAACTCATCATGAAAGAGGCATTGGGCTTGGAAATTTAATGCAAGTGCTCAGAATATCTCCTGAAAATATTGTTACACTTCCTGAACATGTTGAAGGTATCTACCATTCACATATAGTACTCTTCATTGTATATTGTATATCTTTTATGTGAAATAAATTTTAACAATGATATGAACAGGTTGCCAAAATGCTAAAATTATATACGATGATTTATTGGAATTTAAGGTTGGAATAACGTACACTATAAATTGTGCATCGTGAAAGAAGAAGTTCAGACAACCTTGTTTTGTCGAGCTATTCAATGAGTTGTATAAACTCATTGAAAGCCGAGTAGACATTCAATGAAGCGGCCCAGGGGCTAGTTGAAGCGCTTCCGTTTTGTTTTTTGTTAGCATCCACAAATCCGAAATATTGTTGCACCAGACATAGAACGACGCCTCAGACTCAAAATACCTACATAGTTTAAACAGGCAATAAAACCTCATAACACATTGGAGCAACCACTAGTTAACTACTACCATTAACAAAATATAATTAAAACATTTTAATCGATATATAAAAACAAAAGGCTACTAGAATCAACAAACGTCTTAAACAACAACAGTTGCAGGAATGCACATATATACATGCACAAGGCGCTTAAAATGTATCAAGAATATATCAATCCCTAGGCTATTCTCCTTCATGATCATAACACGAATTTGAGATGTTGACGGACAGACAGCGAAAACACCTAACAACTTTTCAACCATAAATAAAAATTTACAAAATTTTCACTATCGGAAACATCCCCTAATAAATGCAGAGTGAAAACTCTTTGTAAAAAATACACCATGTGATGTAAGTGGTGCATAGCATAGCAGCATCGGAACAAAATTTGGATTTTCGAATGTCACATTACCACTTCAAATGCCTCTTCGAATTTCACGCGTACGAAACTCTGAAGTACATATCGTGGGTTCGCACGTTCCATCGTAGGTCATATCCCATATGTGGCCTGGCCGACTCTATTTTCGCCCAACCACACAGATAATAATGCAGAGATTTTATAAAGATTTTGTTATGCGATCCATTACGGGTCTCATAAAACTAATTCGAGCCGTTCATTAAATATAAAATATTTTTTAAGGGTCTTTGCGAAAAATCAGCTCAATCCGATAACTCTAAGTACTCGATCTAATCATCTAACTTTTCATTCAGATTTTCTGATCATGAAAAGTTAGATGATTGGATAAAGCACCTATAAGTATCGGATTGACCTAATTTTTTACAAAAAATCCTTTAAAAAATATTTCACATTTAATAAACGATTTGAATTATTTGTATGTCACTCATTTTGTTTCTCAAAAGTAACTTAGAAGAAGCTTTTTGCTTCCGACAAAAGTAAATGACGAACCCAAAGTCCTTGGAGTGAGTGCTTAGATTTCTTCAAACAAAAGTAAAGGATGCAACCCGTTCAAAGCACCCTCCAATCCCTCCTCCTCCTCTCACTCTTCCTCCTGTTCTTTGGACAACTTTCTGAATTCAACCCATTCTATTCTTTCACATGTAACTTCTTCAATTATCAGGTTCCCACAAAACACCACACAAAATTCTCCAAATCTATCCCAGAAAAAAGCCAAGAAATGGATCGAAGGGAAAAAAACCAACTCCACTCTCCTGGCATCTGCAACAGGCTCCTCAATTCCTTCAGGAAGAGATTTGCGGAAACATCCCTGAAGGTTGCGATCTTCAGTTGTTTACTCTCCCGCGGCTTGGCACTCTGTTGCGGGCTTTTTGACTCCATCGTCCAACACCTCGTGTCCCAGGCCGTGAAGCCCGTGATTTTGGGTCCTCCTGCCCAGGACCGACGTCCATCCCAAGGTCATCAAGCCTGCGTCAAGTCGGAACAAGCCAGTACTGTTTTGGGTGTATCGACATCTCGTCCCATCTTGAGCTCGAATTGCAGTGATTCCATGAAAGATGAAAAAGAGCTCCAACCAATTCAAGATAAAGGTAGTACAGAAGTAGTAACTCCCGAATCTACGACCCAAGCGAAAGGGCCTCCGAAGAAGATGGTTAGCATAAATGACGGAGCAGAGGTAATCAGATACAAGAGCAAGGAAAAGAAGAAGAAAAAAGCAACAGAGTACGAAAAAGATGAGGAGACGAAGCCTCTGAAGTCGATTCTGAAGGTGGGTTCTAATCTGAAATAATTATGCAGAAAGTGGGCAGCGAGAACTAGGATGGATGAAAAAATATTTCAAGTTCAAGAAGTTTGAAGCAATGGGGTTAATGGGCATTGCAAGGGGATGGTGGTTTGTTCTAAGTTCTAACCATGTTTAAGTTGTTAACTACTAACCTGACTTTTTATTTATGCATCTTCATTTGAATTAGCTCCGGATCAAGCGATGGCTTGGTCTAGACCTCAATCTGAACAACAAAAAAAGCAAAAGAAAATCTGAACGACAAAAAAAAAAAAGCAAACGAAATTCTCGGTATTACTTTTTTTTTTTGGGTACTATGGAAATTCGAATTCTTGGTCTTACAAGCATTTGTAATATCTGTATCATTAAGGTTCACATCTTTGTATAACAGGAGAATCCATGGGAAAAGCCTACAACTAGTTCCTATACCCTGTCCTTCTTTAATAGTCAGCTCTGCCTCTAACACTATCACATTTCAGATGGATGAATAACTAATAAATAAATAAACAAACTATAGTGTGGTTATATTCACTTCAGGTGCACAAGAATAGATCCTAAAATCATTCAATGAAATCCAAAAGTTCTCATTGGTATACCCTTCTTTCACCCTTCCAACCATGTTCATGAGCTCTTTTCTCCCACAGTGCAGAGAGCTTACACTCTTCTATAAGTCCTGCTTCTGCCTTCTCCCTTGCTTCTTCGCAAGTTTCCATTCCTGCATTGCACTTTTCTGCTTCCTTCTGGTAATGGGAAGAAGTTTTCTTTGCGCCAGTTATCAATGCCTTTGTGCGTTGCAAGTTATCGTCAGCAACATCTTTCTGTAAACTAAGTTCCTCTGCTAGTAAACTTATAGCATCCTTTCGCATCTCCTCGTTCGTTTCAGGACCATTTTTACCACAATCTGCACATCATAAGCAGAAAGAATGAAAGTAGAAGGAAATAAATTGGCAAACTTTCTGGTCGACCAATTCCATTTACATTTATCTCAACATAGAGGAAATAATAACTAATTCTATCTTCTGATTATAAGAGCAAGCTAGGCCTGATTAGCTAGGACTATGGCTGCTACGCTCATGCAGGGTAGAATGTCTTTCAATAGTTAGGACTCAGAAAGGTCTTCCTTGTTCTTACTGGAGGGTCGGAACAGAGGAGGATAGATACAAGAGTTTAGATTCGAGCATCAGGAGTAGCCCCGGTTCTTTTATGTGAAAGAGTTATCCCGAGGCATGTAGCTTATACTAGAACTTGGAGGGTTTATGTCAAGCTAGGATGGATTAGAACCCATAGAGGATCACATCTTCTCTTTCCTTTAATCGGTTCCATTTTGTCCCTGTGGTAAATCCATGAGTAATTCAGCAATTTGGAGCATTTTATCATGGCTTGAATCTAGTCAGAAGTACATGTTTTACCCTCAGAAGACAGATACCAAGCAAAGTTCATTTCAACTTAAAATGGCTTCCAAAGACCAAGGTGGTTCAGATAAACCCGAATAACATCTCAGTTTCTTTTATGATGTAATATAAAGTGTAGTCCTCTTTTCCAGAGAGGGTGAAATTATTAGTGTTTACTGTTAAAGAAGTACGTGTACAAGTAAGTCATCTGTTGGCCCGAGCTAGAAGTCTATATAATTGGTTTTTACTGTACTAGTAAAGACTATGTGTATATGTAGTAATAAATGCTAGCAGAGTAGTTGTAAGATTGTACGTAGTTAGTTTGATAGGTGTGTCACATTAGTCAAGGTAACAGCAGTAGTATGGCAGTGTACCAATTATATGTTTATACTGTTTGTATAGGTAATCAGTGATGTAAGCATCCCCTCCTTACGCCTATAAAAGGAGGGCGTCTCCCCCTGTAAGAACCAAGTCAGTTCAAATAAATACAAGTCAGTGTTTCTATAATATAACCTGTGTTCTCTACAATCCTCATCTCTCTTTGATCCTAACCTACTTTGTGTTTGTACCTTAGTTGCACGAAGCGGGAGCGGGGGCGGGGGCAGGAGCGGGAGCGGGTGCGGGGGAGCGGAGGTACCCAGAAGCTCCTAAGATTGGGAGCGGCTATGTATATTTTATTTTATATATTTAATAAATAATGCCATATCTTTTATTTTTTTATTTTCGGTACTTTTCATATTTTTTATTTATATTATACAGAAAATATGTATTTTATATCAGTTTTTTAGATAATTTTTGTATGCTTTATTTTTTATATAACAAGTATATCACAATCTACAGATAAAGGCAAGATAAGGGGTCTATCGAGTAATAAACTAAAACATAAGGTCTTGAAACTGTAATTTGGCTGAATACATAAACAAAATAACGCATCCCATCAAAAAGCTAATGTAGGCCCATTTATTCTGTTTGCTGAAATATACAAATACAAGTCCATTTAGTAGTAAAGAATAAGTAAGCCCATTAAACAACATACAAAGCCCAACTTTACAACCCAAAATAGTACTTAAAACAAACCCTAGCCGCTTTTCAGAATAAAAAACCACTGAGCTGCACATCGTTCTGCAGCAGCGACTGCGTCGACCATATCGGCTTCCACACATCGACGAAACAAGGTACACCGACGACGACGACTGATCTCTCCTCCGGCTCTCTCTCTCTCTCTCTCTCTCTCTCTCTCTCTCTCTCTCTCTCTCCATAAGCTCCCATCTACTGTAGGAGCGCGATCCCGTCTCAAGGGGAACGCGCTCCCATCGCGTTTCTGAGTGAGAAGCGGGGATTCGCGGTTCTTGTGCGGGAGCGCCTCCAAGTTAGGCGTTTCCTGCAACTAAGGTTTGTACCCACTGGGATCCTTTGAGAATTGCTCGAAATAATAACCCAACAACCGGACAGCATGAATAATACATTACCATTCTAGTGTCTCCCCCCCGGCCCCCCCCCCCCCCCCCCCCCCCCCCAAAAAAAAAAAAAAAAAAAAAAAGAGCCTAAATAGCATATGAACTAATGCAAATCGCTCAAGAGATGCTCATTTTGTACCTGTTAAATAAGGATTCGCACCAGCAAAAGAAACTTAACCTCTTACCATCCATTGCAACAAGACGGAAATTTAAACTTCAACTTCCTTTGTTTAGGGAATATATATCAACCACAAATCATTTCTTACCACTTCAGTGGAACTCACTGCATCTTTTTGACAGTTGAATTAAATCCAGCCATGCAAGGATGATTAAGACCAGAAAAAGCAACTGATGCACTATCCATGAAGCAAAAAAGCAGACGTGTAGACAAGAAAAACACGAGCACGGCAAATGGACTGACCTGAATGTGAGCTGTTTAAAAATCTTGCAAGAACATGGAAATCGATTCAAGGTCCAGAACCAGAATAATTCTTTCTCCAAAATAAAAGATGTAGGGCTTAGTAGAACATGAGCAGCCATATGGATACTGACAAATGATATAGAAAAGAGCAATCACACGTTATCTGTATGATGCCCAACCTACATTGCTGAATTCTGTCATTCATCAAGAGATGTTCGGAACTGTTATTGCAAGATGATATTGGATTAGAAAATTGGAACACTAAGCTTGGTTTGCTTTGGTTTGGTTTTGTTTTGGTGGATAAAAAGTATAACTGACTTCTCAGTATATCACTTAACATAGTCTATCAGAGCAACAACACGTGTGGGACTCACTATTCAACTTGAAATCACCAGGGCCAATTGTTGAAGAATTTGTCCCCCCTAAAGAAAGATGGAATGGTAGGGGTTGAGGAAGCTAAAGCTCCTTTAGTGACACGCTCCTTTTAGTGACAGACACGGTGGGGACAAAAATTAATCTTGATACAAATATTTATGGTCGTTACATATATATTTATTTAGCATGAGTACAAACATTGTTCCCACATACAACTCAAGTTACCAGGAACTAACACTAAAAGAAGAAATAAATCTAAAAAAATCGCAGGTCTGAAACTGATGGAAACTAACCAAGATCAACCCTTGTTAGCCCGAGCTAGCTGTGAAGGTCAGACGAGAGATACATAGTGTAGGAATAAAGAGAGAGGGTTCTGAATCTCAACTTAGGCTGGACGGGCTGGTCGAACTCATTCTATTTCTCTAAAATGCCATCCTATACGTTTCTAATATAGCACGTGACATGCACATACAACTCTAAAACTCTGTTTTCTAATAGTACAGCTCTCTAAAACTTTCATCCTACAATTTTTCTAATGGTACAGTCTGACAACTTTATAAATTGTTCTCTTTCAAGACATCCAAGACACCCCAGCATGTTTGATACATGTCTACTGAAGAATAACAAAGGAAATTAAATGGACATGTCCTGCTGTTTATATTGCCATGTCCTCAGCATGTGAGATGGATACAACAACCACATAGGCATCTCGATGCTACATAGAACCCAGATAATGAGTGGGGTTCAGGTACGCGTAAAAGTTTGATGCAAATGATAATAGAGTGTAACCCCAGGACACAAGTAACTATCCATATAACTTTATGTTGTATTTCTTTGATTTTCTTCTGTGAAATGACATTTTCATGTAACATGAGGTTTTAATTATATGCAATTAACATATTCGAAGCAATTACGTTGTGTAAGTATCATAAAAAGAGGAGTGCGCATACCATCAAACAATGTCATTTCCTTCTCCTAGGACAATAAGCCACATATTTCAAAGGCACCATAATCTTTTTAAGAACTAGTGATGGTTTCCAAGTTTCCCATATGCAGTCTCGAAATAAATGCGTCCTTAAGGAAAAATGTCCAAAATTTGCTATCTTCCAATTTTTTCTATCACCAAAACAACAAAACTTAATAAAGATCAGTACCCCTTGCTTGTGCCTTCCCTGTTTTAGGCTGTACAAAACTGAATCTCTAGGAGGTTGATTGTTTTTTTTTTTTTTTTAATTCCACTTCTCTTATCCTCAAGTATCTCCAACCTTAGCTTGCTTCTCATAAATAAACTATTTTATACTAATCACAAGAACCTAACAACAAAGAAAAGGGGCATTGCTCAAAAGTTAGCCGTTGATTAAGATTAAAGGTTCCGATTGCAAGTTGAATAAGAGAATACCAGAGCAATCTGAAAATTGAAACGCATACGAGATATAAACCCATGAGTACGGCAAAAAATTCACCACATTAGTCAGTTACACAATTTGAAATCACAATTCATATAGGGGAGTGACTTTCGCACTCCCGAAATTGATAACTGCACTCCTAAGGGGGGAAATCAACTCCATATTGATCTTGGGGGTGCGGTTAACAATTTGGGAGTGCAAAATCACTCCCCTTAATCTGACATCTAGTCACAAAAACATTGTCGGGTGATAATCGCAATGAAGGCAATGCCTGTGGTACAATTTCACACAAACTAGAAAGAACAAAATCAGGTGAGTAATTACAGAGCAACAAAGACTCGTATTCGCAATCCGATAACTTAAAAAAGACTTGCGCGCATAATCAGATAAGTTAAACAATGCCATCAACAACAGCATGTCTTGTAAACCATCAGCAATACCGAGACAAGTACTCCACATTACTCTAAATACACTGCTGTATCAAGAATCTCAGTAGTTATACCAAGTGAAAAATGAACTCACCTAAGGGTATGGAGCCGATATCTGAGGAGCAATCGCAATCGCATGAAGGGCATGAAGCTTGGGCATTCGAATCCTCATCCAAATGCCAGAGTCTCCCAATGAAACCGACCAGAAACAGAAGTAACAAAACCAGCCCACATCTCACAAACCGTGGACTGCACAACCTGTGGTCCGATGGGTGAGCCATTGATCCCTTTGAAAACCCTAACTAATAACGGAAAATCAATATTGAGAAAGAAAACCCAATTAGGTTTGATGATGATGACAGGAGTGCAGAATACCCATTTGTTTCAAGCTTCAACAAACAAACCCATATAGTAGTAGTAATTGGTTAAATTGCAAAAGCGAAGAACAATCGCTATCAACAGCGACAAAACCGTTTCCAGATGTGGGTCACAATCAGAATTCGAATCTAACTCAATCATTCTTTATATATCTTGGAAAAGAATATGAGCACATACATAAATGCACCTACAGATACTAGTCTCGGATTTAATATATAAACAATCTAAGCCGCTTATTTTGTTCAGAATGATTTATTATGGGCTCCTAACAATTCGTCTCGATCAACTATTGGTAAACACTTTCTTGAAATATTCAATTTTACTTCAGAATTCAAGCCACATACTATTTTGATCAAAATGAGCTGCTCATGTCGTTTTGAGGACTCGAGACGGTTCCAAAATCCATATATATGTTGTATTTACATTTATGTATGCACTTATAGCGGCTCTGTTATGTCTTTCCTAGGGAGGAAAATGTAAAATGGAGAGTGAGACCTATTCTATTCTCAACAAAAGCGAACTTTTTTTATTTTTAAAAAATTGGATAAAAGTCTTTTTCTTTTTTTTTTTTCAATTCTTCTCATCGATACCAACTACTAATTTATATAATATTTTGACGCAAACCAAATGTGAAAATATTTAAACAAGAAAAAAAGAGCCCAAAAAAGATATACTCCCCCGTCTCTTTTTTATAGTCTGGTATTTCATTTTGGGCTGTCCCATTATAAGTGTTCATTTTGTAAAGTTAGTGGGTAAAAGTTGGTACATTGTCTATTTTGTCCCTAAAAATATATTCCATTTTGAAAAGTTAGTGAATAAAAATGTACTGATGATGGGTAAGTAGGGAAAGTGGAGGAAAAAATTGATGTGAAAGATATAATGATGATGTCTTTTTAATAAGTTGGAATTACTAAACAGGACACTTAAAAACGAACGGAGGGAGTATATTTTTTGACTACTAGTGCATTGTAAATGGTAAATTATAAACACTCTCCCTGAGGTTTTGAGTAAATACAGCGATCTCCTCATAGTTTCATATATTACAACTTTTCTTTCACAGCCAATTAGGATTAACGGGGTTGGTGAGAAAATGAAATAAAAGAAAGGAAAATCTAACCACTTGTTCGAATAAATAGGTGACAAATGATGAAAAATATGACTAAATGCAAGGTCCATTTAGTTTCTTATCCGTTTCCCGCAAAAAAAAAAAAAAAAATATTGAGATTTGATCAGAAACCATAACATTTTCCTTTCTCATTAAACCCACTTAATCTAAAGGGATTGTAAGAAATTGTTGTAACTTGTAAGAGCATCCGCAATGTAATAATCAAAATCAAAACATTGCTATACTTAGCAATGTGTGTTTAAAAAAGTGCTCACATTGTAATAATCAAAGTTAGCAACCTCCTGACCAATAATCAAATTTGGACATTTGAATAATCAAAAGTAACAATGTGGGACTTCACATTGCTAACTTTAACAACCCTCTAAATGAATAATCAAAAGCTGACGTGACAAGTTTTGATTATTACATTGCGGATGCTCTAAGGGCATCTCAAGCCATAAGCTATGTGTTATAGGTAAATTTTTATCTCTATTCCTTTATCTCCAAAGGAAATAATGGAACTCCAATTAATACAACCTTGTATTTTCTTTTATTTGAGAGGATAGTATTTCATGCTCCAAATATGGAGCAAGAGATTCAAAAAGGATCACATCTATTTCACTATTCGAAATTTTGTAATCCCATTTTTGTCCTCTTAAGTTCTTGGTTTCAAATTTAAATACCTAGAATGTCCCTTGTACATTTCTAAACTTGTCATACCTAGCATGTCCCTATAACTGTTAAAATGCACGTATACTATTTTCAAAAGTGATTTCATGAACGATTTTGTGAGGTCTTGAGAAGAGCATGTGTAGACACCCCATTCTGGACTGTCCGGATGTAATTCTTTTATTATTATCCTTGTTGCCCCAATGATGATTAGGGTCAAAAGCAGTTTGAAGTCGATGATGTGTTTGAGCTTTGAGTGTTCTGAACCTCATCCAAACCTCTTTCAAGCCCTTTCGAACCCTTCTCGAATCGTTCAACTCAGAACCAAATGACCTCAGCAAAACCAGGCTTGGTTACGCCAGGAATGAGCTGACGTACACCACTCAACAGCCACGTGTCAGTCATCGACCGTTGACTTAGTTGATCGTGGCGCACGCCAGCATGTACTTGGCGCACGCCAGTCAAACCCAGTCAAACCATCACTATTCACCCACGTGCTCGGGACTTTTGCGGCCACCCAGTACACTCTACAGTGCCCCTGATGATTACACTCGGCAGGGACGTCCCCCTCTCTCTCCTACATCCCACATCAAGCCAAGTCCCATGCATTTAATGCATGGGAGGCTTCCCTCTTAACCCAACCAGCCAAACCAGCCTCTAACCCAACTGATCAGCCCTCCTTCTCAGTCCATTCCCTCTAGGTCCAAGCTCTCTTCTTTCTTTTCTTCTTGCTCTTACTCTTTCCTCCATTGAAAGAGAAAGAAGGGAAGTCACTCCTACACACACACCACTGTTACTCAACTATCTAGCCTCCATCTTCCACCCCAAAGCTCAAAACCACCTTCAAACTTCAATACAAAAAGGTATACCACCTTTGCGTGGCTCTCTGTTTTCGATCCCTGAGGGGAACCAGAAAGGTCCAGGCTAGTAACTAATACTAGTCCTGGCCCTGGAATGGTAAAATAAAACAATCATGTGAAACGAAACATGGCGCACGCCAGCTCATGCAAGCCGTACGCCATCTATGGCTGTATGTGCACTACTAGCGTGGGGATCATGGTTCGTCTATTTCCTGCTATGTTTTCATTTTTTATCACCTTATAGCATGATAATAACCAGTTTATTGCTTTCTGTATTCTAGAACTGTTGGCTGTAACTTCCAATATTTGTTTCTTTCTTGCTTTAGAGGGCCCTGGGTTACTTCTGGTCATGTTCCAGAGCCCAGATGATGTAAAGCCAAACACTGGACAAAATGGCCAACCTGGCGTACGAACTCTTAGGAGTGGCGTACGGTGGGTGGGCTAAGGTTCAGTGCCTGGCCCTTGCATCATAGTTCAATCCTGGCCTTTCGTTATCTCCCCACTCTGTTTATGGGGTTTCTTGTCCTTTTCTATGGTTCCATGCCATTCCTTGCTATCTGTAACCTGTAAATATGATCATATTATAAACTGCGTGGTTTGTCCTGGGTGAGTACTGGTCCATTCCAGAGCCCAGAGGGTTGAGAACAAAGGCTGTGAGTGACAAAAGGTGGTGTACGCCAGCTTCTTGGTGGCGTGCGCAGGGTATGGTGGCGTGCAATGGCTCGGCCACTGCATGCCAGTATGTTGCCTGCTCACGCACCTGAGAGAGCGTACACCATTCTGTTCAATCTGATCTCAGTGCTTGTTCTCAATCTATGTTCTTTTAATTAATTGATTCAAGTAAATCATCATCCATAAACATTTTGTCACATAACTGCAAGCTTTTACAGTTTTAGTCCCCATTATCTGTTCCCCCGCCCTAACTGGCTAAAAATGATCAAAAGAGAGAAAAATGCCAATGTTTTACAAAAATGCCTGAGTAGAGACCGATCTCCGGATTAGGCGAGAAGGGTGCCATAAAACCCTTCCCCTCTCGTAACCTGGCTCCCGAACCTCAGATATTAAAGGTGACGATGGACCAATCTACGCCTTTTTCAAAATCAAACAAACGTAGCAAAGCGTTTTCGAGTTCGGTTTCTTGGGTATTCCTCCGCTAAAACCTGAGTGGCGACTCTGAATCGAAGCATTTCACCGCGCTTTTCCAAAGAGGGCCGCACCTAATTTTACAAACAATCACCCGGAGATTTTGGGGCGTGTGCCCACAATGGCGACTCTGCTGGGGACAATTGCATTGATTAGTATTTGGCGATTAATGCATAAAAGAACAATTTCCAAAAGCTTGTCAAAACAGTACGCTTCGCGCTGCTGAAGAACGAAGTGGTAACGTTACAGGATCTCAGCATCCGACCATTTCTAACTGGGGCTTTTACTATTGTTCACTTGTGTAATTTTCTTCAAGTATTGATTAATGAAAGTGAGCCAAGCTTCAAAAGGCATTTCCAAAATCCTACGTTTTTCTCTCATTTAATCATTCTTCGGCATTCTCCATTCGCATCGATGTCAGTTTAACCCCGTTGAGGTGTTTTGGGTAACCGGCACAGTTTCCTGGAGCCCGGGGTCCTCGAACGCCCAACAACCTTGGACGATGATGAGTCATAATACCGTTCGACCATTGCTTTGCTACACGCGTTGCAGTGGGAGGTATACCGCGGCTCTAGTCAGAAGAACCCTCTTAAACCAAAACCGGCCTCTCCATGCGTACAAAGCACTAGAACCTTTCAACTTAAGACAGGAACCTACAGGGTAGGATCTTCTTGCATCTAACCCCCCATAAACTGTCTATGTGTTAATGCTTTCCCTATCGCATGTCTGTACATACATTCATACCGATCTGCGTAGGAGCATGCTAGGGCGACTTTTAGGTTGTCTTTGTCGAGACTATCCTTTGTCCGTTAGGATGTTGCCATGGACCGATGACGAGTCGTACATCTTGACATTGTACGTTATGCCTTTCAAATCCTTCAATCAAAGACATTTTTGGAAATCAGAAACTTTCTAAGCCTTTGTTTAAAAACCAAGTCAAAATTTCAAAAGTGAAACAGGAAGCATTGGGGAGGGGGTGTCGTGATACTTACACCATCTAGGTTAAAAGTGCTAAACACTTACACCGTCAAGGCTCCGACACAGTGCTGCTTACGCCACTTCGGTTATGGTATCACACCATCAATACCCAGTCATTCTTAATTCAAATCGTTGAAGAAAAGCGTAGCCAAAGGCTTAGGCTGCTTTGACATCCTTCAGTGTTAGTCAATTCAATCAAGGATACATTGTCGAAAAGAAATCTGAGGATTCTATGGCAACATCCGAATGGCGTAAGGAGGCCTCTTTAGCTGTAGAGTCTAGGAGGACACCGACGACGTTGACATGATCATTTTCCCTTTGTGTAAAATCTTTCGCATAATTGCTGCAGGCTGTCACTGAGCTCTTATACTTTGCTGTCTAGCTGCATTTTGGGAAGCTCCGAGTTCAAGAGCCAAACCTACTTGGGACTGTCTGCGGGGGTTGCTTGAGAATCTGCTCTGGGGTTTGCTTCTGGGTCAATCACAACGGAAGCTCTGGCTTGCACTCAGTCAAGGGAAGACTCACCGCCGACAACTCCGCACGAAACACCACCGTCCAGCCCATCTCCTCCTCGAACGCCCAAATCGGTCAAAACAGAAGTCTGGGACATGGCCGAATTACCACCTCCGAACCTTGCTAATACCTTGGCAGACCTCCAGCACAATCTGGCTATCATGCAAGAGAGGGCCGATCAAGCTGATGCCTCCATGGCCAATCTGCGTGCTCTGATTAAAGTGCGACTCCTCGCACTAGGAGGAGGCAGGGAAAGGAATGACCACCAACTTGTGGCTGAAGAGATCCCTCGAGACGAAACTCCTACTCCAAATCCTGAAATGACTGCTCTAATCGCCAAGATGGCAAAGCTCGAAGAAATAGTCTCCAAAGCTGAAAGGATTGGAGCCGGCGGTTTGGACATGGACCGTCTTTGCCCATTTCCGAACGCCAGGCTGCCCGAAAGGTTCAAGATGCCGGACTTAGCAAAGTTCGATGGGACAGGAGATCCCAAGACCCACCTGCTGGCTTACCACGGTGCAATGAAACTACATGGGGTGGAGGAGGAAGCTATGGCTCAGCTTTTCCCTCAAACTTTGGTTGGTCCTGCTTTTCAATGGTTCTTGCCTCTCGACATTGCTAAGCGCCGAACGTGGGAGGACATTGGTGCAGCCTTCAACACCCAGTACAGCTACAACGCTCAGCTCAAGATGACCACCCGGGAGCTCGAGTCGACCAAAATGAACGCCAAGGAGTCTTTTGCGGACTTCATCAAGAGGTGGAGAGCTAAGGCAGCTCTCATGACCAATCGACCCAGTGAGAAGGATCAGATCCGCATCATCTCCCGAAATTTGCAGCCAGATTTTGCTAGAAACCTTGTACTTGTTCAGGGTGCTGATTTCGATACTTTCTTCGACTTTGGCCTTGCTCTTGAGGAAGCACTCCAAATTGGAGTCCTGCAGCGGAGTGACACCTCTTCCTCTACCTCAAAATCTAAGCCCCGTGCTTACACCGGCAACGACACTGCTTTCTTCGGTGGTAACAACTACGCCAATACAACAACTGCCAGCAACAATGCTACTCAGGGCTCCAGTCATGTTGCCGACATCAACCAAGTGCAAACCCCTCAAAAACCCCGTAACCGTAACCAACCCAGGAACTTTGCCAAATTCGAGGCTTCTTTGTCTCAAGTGCTAGAAAAACTGGTCAAGTCCGATCATCTCAGGCCGTTGGACCCAACTCCTCTTCCTCAGAACCCCTCTCCAAGCCATAACGCGAGCGCCTTCTGCGCCTATCACCAAATGCCCAGCCATTACACCGACTCTTGCTATCATCTCTGCCATGCGATTCAAGACTTGGTGGACAATGGTACCCTTCCAACCCCTCCCAAACCTAACGTCATTACCAATTCCATGCCCAACCATAATTCTAACCCCCAAGTAAACCAGATAGATCTCACCTCCACCATATTAAACCAGTTGTAACCATCCCGACAGAGCTCGATATTAACATGTTGGCAGTCGGCTGGGACATGGAGGACCAAGCAAAGGAGTGGGCAGAGCTTGCCAATGATTGGAATGAGTGGTATTTCATGGGATTTCCTCAGGCTTCGGCTGTCGATCAAGCTCAGTTGGACCAATGGGAGGAGGAATGGAATGCCGCAAGGGTGGATCCGCTTGATGGTCTGTCGTTGTTCATGCTTTTCCATCAGCCTGAGCCTATTGCAATGGAGGCCGAAGAGGAATATGTGTGGGACCCGGAACTCGACGCTGCTCAGTTGGCCTGGAACCAGAATTTCAACATGGAAAATGCTGATGATGATCAGGGCCTGGATGAACAGTTCTTGGATTGTTTTACCAAGGGGGAAGTCATCCCCAATGTGCGTCGACAGCTTGGGCCAGTGTTGCCAGTAGTAGATGCCATCTCAAACGCTGTGCACGCCGGAGATCCAACTATTAATATTGTGCCTGCGGAGATGCCACGTCTGGTGGTTCCTCCTCGGGATGATTGTTCGGTTATGGTCTTGAATGCGACGCCCGATGACCTGTGGGAGGTGGATGAAATTATTGACCTTAACAAAAGCCCGCTGCCGGCTGATTTCTGGAATGACGATAAAGTGGTCGATGTGAAGGTGGGCGATGAAGTATGGACCGTTAATACTGCTCTGGTCGACGGGGGCTTCTGGGATGTGCCGTTCGTCACCAATCCGGGGCTGCCATTTGAGGAAGGTGCGGCACAGGATCCGAGTTTCTGGGAAGAGACAGTGATGGAGGAATTGCTATGGGATATGACTCCGGGACAGGATTCGGCAGCCACGGTTGCAACAACTGACAAAGGAAAGCGCAAGTTAGAGGAAATACCTGCAGATTTCTGGGGCTCGCTCGATACATCTTCTTGGTGGGATGTTGCAAACGTCACAAGGAGCGGCCGTGTCTTTCAGCCGCCAAATCTATCGGTTGGAAGCTCGTCTAACCCTCTGGTTCAAAAACTCGCCTCTCCACCAACTGAAAGGAATTTGCAGCTTGTTCCGAGTGGGGCACCAGAAGAGGATTTCCTTTAGAAGCAACTTGATAGGGTTCTTGCTGCTATCTCTGTGTGGGGTTTGGTATCGTCGTCAAAGGAGCATCGTGAAAGGCTTATCACAGCTTTGGCCCGCTTTGAGGTACTGACAGACATCACTCCCGAGGCATTGATCGCCTTAGTCTTGCCTCTGCTCTCCAAGCATTCTGTCACCTTCACTGAAAAGGACCTACCTGTTGATGGGACTGCTCATAACCGCCCGCTACACATTACCATCAAGTGTAGGGGACATTGGGTGCCAACCGTGCTGATCGACAACGGATCTGCCATTAACGTCTGCCCGATAAGGGTTGCTTACCGCCTAGGGCTTACAAAGAACGATCTTACGCCCTCCAACATGGCTGTCAAGGCCTATGACAATACGCGCCGTGTGGTAGAAGGGATCCTCATGCTCAAGCTGGATGCCGAGGGCTTTGAAATAGATGTAGAGTTTCATGTGGTTGACATCCCTGCCACTTTCAACCTGCTGCTGGGCAAGCCATGGCTGCACAGGCCGGACATTATGGATGTACCCTCAACATTACACCAAAAGGTCATGCTGGGGCTTCCTACCGGAACTCTAACCATCTGTGGGGACTCTGGGATCCGCCCGCTCAAGGATGATGGGACGCCAGTTTTAGGGATCATGCACGGAGAAGAGGACTCAGACTTTGGAGGGTTCGCTTTTGACACATCCGGCTCAGTCCCATCCATCGCCATGGATGACGACTTCCTCATTAGCTCAACCGCTCTCGAAATCATGCGGAAGATGTCATTCATGCCTGGTCTAGGACTCGGGATCAACCAGCAGGGGATCGCTGAGTTCCCCGTCTTTCCTTTCACCGAAGGCCGCTTGGGCTTGGGATACGTTCCCCCAACCAAGGGTGCCAAAAAGAGGAAAGATGCGGGAAAACCTCGAACCCTTTATGGTAATCCTGACAGCTACTTCGTCCGTGAAAGGGGTGGCACTGCTTACCTAGGACAGATCGAGCCCTTCTGGGATCCTAAGAGTCGTACTTGGCTTCCGGGTTTCGAGATATTTGCTGCTGACACCTGGGCTGATGATGAGGCCGACATAGCCGAAGAGCAGCTGGCTCAGGAGAACTTCAAGAAGCAGCTGGCTGAGATCAAGGAAAAGGCTGACTGGCTGAGGACCTTCGATCAGGGGACTTTGGAGATGCTGTTTGCTCAAGTAGGTTTGGTTGGCAAGGAAGAGGAAGCTGAGGTGCTGATGCTCGGGCCCGACTCTCAAGACATCCTCGAGGATTCGACTTCTCTCATTGTGAAAGCGACCGGTAGTATTAATAACTACATTTTTACTCCGCGTTTGACATGCATTGATGATACCTCTGAGTCTGACACAGAGTCTGTCGAGTCCAAGTCTAGCTCAGAGTCGGAGTTTGTGCCTCTTAGCCCTCCACGTCATAGCTTCTATTTCGAGTTTGAATCTACTGTACTTGGCAGCCTCTCCGGGCTTTTTGAAATGAATGATCCTACTTCCGACTACTTTGCTAACTTTTATATAAACTGTGTCAACCCCGATGATGAAGGAATCGACTTCGACGGGAACATCCCGGCTGAGTTGCGTTCCCTCATCGAAAGGAAAGACGAAAGGCATGCTCAGCCTCTAAAAGAAGAAGTAATTTCGATAAATCTGAAAGATGAGGATGACCCCCGTATGATGCAAATCGGTTCAAACCTGTCCCCGGAAAACCATGCTGGTACAATCGAAGCACTCAAGGAATATTTCGAGGTGTTTGCTTGGTCCCACGCTGATATGCCCGGTATCGATCCCGAGATAGTGCAATACCGAATTTCGTTAATGCCAGGGGCAGTTCCCGTCAAGCAGAAGCTCCACAGAATGAGGCCGGACTGGGTTCAGAAGATCAAGGAAGAGGTTACCAAGCATATTGATGCAGGATTTCTAAGGGTTGCTGAATATCCCAAATGGGTCGCAAATATCATGCCTGTCCCCAAGAAAGATGGGAGGATCCGAGTCTGCGTCGATTTCAGAGACTTGAACAAAGTAAGCCCCAAAGATAGTTTTCCCTTGCCTCACATTGATGTGCTTGTGGACAATACGGCGGGGCATGCCTTGCTTTCCTTTGTCGACGGGTTCGCAGGGTACAATCAGATTTTCATGGCCCCTGAAGATCAGGAGAAGACAACGTTCATCACCGAATAGGGAACTTACTGCTACGTGAAAATGCCGTTTGGGTTAAAGAATGCTGGATGCACCTTTCAGAAAGCCTAGACAACCTTGTTCCATGACTTTATCCATAAGACGGTCGAAGTATATGTGGACGACATGATAGTAAAGGCAAAAGAGGAAAGGGACTACTTGCCTTCACTCAGACAATTTCTTGAAAGGCTTCGCAAGTACAATGTTCATCTCAACCCGCAGAAGTGCACGTTCGGGGTTACGGCAGGCAAGATGCTGGGGTTTCTGATCACCAAGAGAGGGATCAGGGTGGACCCATCAAAGATCAAGGCGATTCTCGAGATGGAGCCCCCGCGATCTGGGAAAGGAGTGCGAAGCTTTCTAGGGAAGGTTCAGTTTATCAGCCGGTTCATTGCCAAATTGACTCCGATTTGCGAGCCATTGTTTCGGCTTTTCAAGAAGAATGTCCCATTTTAGTGGACAGACAAATGCCAGGCTGCTTTTGAGTCCATTCAGAGATACTTGCAGAACCCGCCGGTACTTATGCCACCTACAGTGGGACAACCTTTGATTCTGTACTTGTCCGGAACACCGACAGCGATGGGTTGTTTGCTAGCGCAGGAAGGGGAAAACAGAGTCGAAAAAGCCATCTACTACTTGAGCAAGAAAATGGTGGGCAGCGAGGAGCGATATACCCCTTTGGAAAAGACATGCTGGGCGTTAGTTTGGGCTACCAAAAAGCTTAGACATTACATGCTAGCCTATTCGGTGAAGCTGATTTCTCGGATGGACCCTATCAAATATTTATTCGAGAAGCCAGCACTCACCCATAAGCTAGCACGTTGGTTGCTTCTGCTGGCTGAGTTCGATCTCCAGCATGTCACAAGAAAGTCAGTAAAGGGCCGTGCCGTGGCAGAATTCTTGGCGGATCATCCAGTTGAGGGGCCAGAGGATGTGGATTTCAACTTTCCAAACGAAGACGTGCTGACCGTAACTGAGGAAGTATGGACGTTGTATTTCGATGGGGCTGCTAATCAAAAAGGGTTCGGAATTGGGGTGTTGCTGATTACACCTGCTGGTGCTCATATTCCGCTCGCTTTCAAGCTGAATTTCGATGTTACCAACAACCAAGATGAGTATGAGGCCTTCATTGTCGGAATGGAAGCAGCAATTGCACTGGGGGTCGAAAAGCTCGAAGTAATTGGAGATTCAAATTTGGTAGTCTCTCAAGCCAATGGAGACTGGAAGATCCGTGAGGAAAAGTTGAAGCCTTATCACCAAGATTTGGAAGAGCTGATTCCTCACTTCAACAGGGTAACCTTTACCCATGTTCCACGCTTGAAGAATCAGTTCCCCGATGTTTTGGCTACTTTGGCTTCCATGATCGAACTTCCGGTAGGAGTTAACTTGCGACCAATCGTGATCGAACAGAGGGACCTGCCCGCCTATGAGTATGTCAACGCCATTGATGATGTCGATGATGGCCTGCCCTGGTACCATGATATCAGGAATTTTGTGGAGCACGGAGAATTCCCAGCTGAGGCCACGAAGAAAGATCGAATCACCCTGCAATGACTGGCTGCTCAGTACATCATCTGTGGGGGGAAGTTATACCGAAGGTCTCACTGCGGGATGCACAAGCTATGCGTTAACGGAACAGAGGCAACAAGGATAATGGAGGAGATTCACGAAGGAGTCTGCGGTCCTCACATGAGCGGTGTCATGCTCGCAAGGAAGATCCTCAGGCAGGGCTACTACTAGTCTACAATGGAGTCACAGTGCATTGACTATGTGCGGCGTTGCTACAAGTGTCAGATTCACGCTAACCTGCAGCATGTGCCTCAAACTGAGTTATATGGCATGACCTCACCATGGCCATTTTCAGTATGGGGAATCGATGTTATCGGGATGATCAGACCCTCTGCGTCAAATGGCCACAAGTTTATTTTGGTAGCCATTGATTACTTCACCAAGTGGGTCGAGGCCGAGTCCTACAAAACTTTGACAACGGTTCAAGTTGCGCAGTTCATTCGAAAGAACATCATTTACCGATATGGTGTCCCTCAGGCTTTCGTGTCTGACAATGGAAGCCATTTCAAAGGCAGGGTTTTGGAGCTCTTCGAGGAATTCGGGATCAAGATCCATCATTCAACAACTTATCGGCCACAGACGAATGGGGCTGTCGAGGTTGTGAACAAAAATGTCGAGATGATCATCAAGAAGACCGATGAGTCTGCAAGGGACTGGCATGAGTTGTTACCGTTGGCCCTCTGGGGCCGTACCTCAATCCGCACTTCTACAGGCGCAACTCCGTTCTCTTTGGTTTATGGAATGGAAGCAGTTCTCCCTATTGAACTTGAAATCCCGTCCCTGAGAATCATGGCTGAAAGTGGTCTCGAGGAAGCTGAATGGCTGAGTGGGAGATTTGTCGAGCTTATGTTGTTTGACGAGAGAAGGCTCTGTGCGCTGTATCACGTTCAAGGGTATCAGCGTCGAATTGCCCGTGCATTTAACAAGAAAGTGAAGTCGAGAGGATTAGTCAAAGGAGACATGGTTACAAAAGAGATCCAGGCTCTAGTGTTTGATCCTCGTGGGAAGTTCCGACCATAGCGCTCTGGGCCGTACATCATCAAGACCATCCTATCCGGGGGTGCCGCAAAGCTCATTGATCTCGATGGAAATGAATTCAGTACCCTGGTCAACCTGGATCAGCTCAAGCGTTACTACCCCTGAGAGATGCTCGTTGGATCTAAAACCACAAGAGTGGGCGATTCAAAGCAAAAGTTAGAGCAGCCTACTAGACCGAAAACCTAAGGAGGCGGTATTAGGCAAAAATAAACAGGCAAAATGTCGAAAGCTCGCTAGACCGAAAACCTGAAAAGGCGGTGCTAGGCAAAAGTTAAAGCGTAAAAGGAGAGGTTAAAACACACGAGCGAACTTTAGCTTGAACTACGTTCTAACCTGATTCTCTTAAAAGGGATACGTAGGCAGTCTCACTACGAGACCCGGTCACGTTCTATCAAAATGATCCAGGGTGTGACATTGTGGGGGCTCGCATCAAAGAGTCGAGGAAGTCGAGGACAAACCCAAAAGCAGCATTGAAGAATCAGAAGGGGGAAACCCTCCATCTTTCAACTTTATTTTGCAAATTACTATTTCCAATACAATAAGCTGAGCATAAAATTCTTAAAAAAAAGTGGGGCATGAAAAACAGAACAAAAATGCTTAAGAAACCTAGCGGCTCACAGTTTATTCTAAGCACAGCAAAATGGTCTGGAGTCAGTCAATATTTTCTCTTGCATGAACATCTGCTCTCAGCCACTGTCTATATCGGTTTCTCAGCCCTGCGGTAAAGCCCGGTATTTCCGCCTGGAGAGCCCTCATGCCCCAGCGCCTCTGATAGCCGTTCAGCGTCTGAGCATTGAAGTTAGGAAGATGGAAGCCCCCAGTGCTGATACGGACATTCCCTTGCGAAGCGCCCAGCTGGCGAAGAATGCGGCCGGGAATGTAAAAAGTGAAGCTGGTTGGCCCAGCGATGACCATCCTGTCAAAGCCATCAGAGTGGATCGCCATATCCGGGAGGCCCAGCCACGAGCACCTCCAAGCAATTTCCTCGGGATGCATTTGCTGCATGAAGTTGTACCAGCCTTCGACATCCAAGTCCGGATATCTCATCTCCCTCTGATGGATCCTCATCGGGAACATATCCCAACCCGCTGTTGGAGCATGCAACAGATTCAGCTTCTTAGACAACCATAGCTGCATGAGCGAAAAGACAAGTAAGAAGTCAGATAAAACCTGAGCGAAAAGACAAGTAAGAAGCTAGGGAGCAACCTAAGCCGAGTGTCGAGGTAAAAAGAGAAAGTGTGGAAACCGGAAAAAGGTGAGCTGAGTGAGTTTACCTGGAGCAAAAGCAGGCTCCCGCTGAAAACAGCCGACTGGCTTATGCTCACTAAATCCAAACCCATGAGTGTCTCAGCCAAAACCAGAGGGATCACGTTCCTTCGGGCCCCCATTTGAGCGGCCACGCTCACCAGCAAAGGACTAACATGCCCATTAGCAGGAACGAGCAGATAAGCGGCGAGAAGGCAGATGACCAAGGCAAAACGCCGGCGCGCTTGAACCTCGTCACTCTCCTCCCCGTCATCAGGACTATACAGCTCTATCAGCCGCAGAATGTTCACCTGGCCTCCCTCTAGGATAGTATTTGCCAAGCCCAGGGAAATGTTGAGCGAGCTGGCCAATAGTTTGGGCATGCTCACTTGGTAGGGCGGGGCAACAAGTGTCGAGGACGAGTAAGTACGAAGGTACGCCTAGAATTCCTCGGTGGTCGGGTACATTTCATCATCACCAAAGTGGAAGACGTGGACGTCAGGATCCCAGAATCTGAGGGCGGCCCGCAAAAGCGCCGGACGGACCGGCACGTGCCGGAGATAACGAAACGAAGCAAGGCCGTGATACTGGAAATTAAGCCAGTCAACGCTCAAAAAGGACACTAGCCAGGACTTGAGCAGTGTTGGGAGAGGATTATCCATGAGACTGCAAGCGTAAACTGGAGAAAAGGAGGAGCAATTGGGGCTTTGAATGCCACAAAGGAGGCACCTAAGCTTTATAGGCTTTAGTTTCCCGTTGCCATTTCACATGGAGGGTGCAGAAAAGTTACTAGCCTCCAAGGGGACACAATGGCAAGTACTCTGCCCCCTGAAGCCTCAGAAACCGTGTTGAAGACGTGTGAGGGCAGAAACAAACAGCCCCCTGAAAAATGACAGTTGGTCAGTCAAGTGGATCTGACTCTTGGTAACTTGGCGTATGCCAACTTGATGCTGGCGTGTGCATAATTTCTCCTTCGTGGCGTACGGAGCCAAACCCTTGGCGTACGCCAGCTTGGTACACCAGAAACCAGTTTACAGCAGTTACTGCCTCCGCATGGTCGTTTTTAGTTCTGAGGCTTGCTTTGGCCATTCCTTGGTTCCTCCAAGTCTTAAACATCATTTGGGGCTGAGGCAAAGCGTCAGATCCAAAAGGCCGCGCCCGGTGAAGATTTCGAACGCCCGGCGGCCCATTTCAAGCCAAAATCAAGGATACGGAGGGTCGAATCTCGTTTTAGCGGCTTTTGCCAAATTTTGTCATGCCGTACACGTTACATAGGACTTGTGTGACTGTACGGGGGTGTCGGTTTCAGTCCGGGACCATATCGAGTCATCATTGGCGTCTTATGTCCATTTTTGCGACATTTTAAGTTTTTTTTCAGGTATTTTCCTCCTACCGGGACGTTTCTACCGGTTTTGATGGTTTGTGCAAGTCATTGTACACCTATTTAGTCTGTTCAAAGTGTCAGTTCCTTTCATTTCAGAGAGTTACGAATTTTTGCCTATTAACGCTTATTTTCCCGTATCCTCCGCGTGTCTGGGGTATATCTCGTATCCTAAGGCTTCTCTATCTCCTTTTTCTTCAAGCTAAGTCCTTTGTGCACGTGCGCAAGTGTCTTGTGTCAGTTCAGAGTAATTATTAATGCATGTTAGATATTAGTGGATGGTTTGTCTTTTTCCTTGCCACATTTTGCTAAAAAGGGAAATTTGTAAGCAGAAATTGCAGATATTATATACTACCCCATCCAAAAGCAAAATGTGGTAGTGTATCAAAGCGGCTCAACGGCCCGAGCAAAACCTAAAATGTCAAGGCACACTTGCCCAAAAAGTCAAAAGGCACGCAGGCCCTATATCCAAAAGTCAAGTATCTACTGTATCAAAGTATCGAAAGCAAAGGATAGCAAAGTAAACTGAGGCTCAGTCGTAGACCTCAGTCGTCAAAAAGGTCCTCGTCGTCGTCATCCTCCTCGCTCTCTACCATCTCTCGTGGGTCCATTCGGAACCTGGGATCGTCCACGGAGTCGGAGTCACTGCTGAAGGACGTACTCTCCTCTTCTCCTTCTGTTTCCTCTTCCTCTCTTCTTTTCTTCTGTGAGGGCCCCTCAGCAGGCCTCTTCTCCGCTGGCCTCTTCCTCAGTTCTCAGCGGAACTGGAGCTCTTCGCTGGCCGGCGCAATCTGTACTCCTCTCTGAGTGCTTGCCGCTTGTCGGAAGGAGCTCGGTGCTATCTTCTTCTGAGGAGGTGGCCTCGCCTCTTCCTTCTAGGAGCCGCCCTAGTCTGCTTCTGCATTGCATTTCCATTTTTTTAGCATCAATTGTACACATTGCATATATATATATATATATTGTATTGAAATGCTGAAAACAGGTCACATGCTATCAAAAATCAAAAGCTAAAGTTATACCTGAGGTTGCACAACAGGAATTGGAGCTGGAGATGGGTAATGCAGCCGCAACTGGGCGCTGCTAGCTATTCTATGAAACTCCTTCTCCATGGCCTTCATCAGGCGCACTGCTTCTCTCACCCACTCCATCGGGGCTTGTATTGCAATAATTGTCTGAATCAGAAGTGCAAGTCAGATATACATGTGAAATGTGAAGTAAGGAAAAGTGCGAAAGGTGAAATAGTATCGTACCGGCCTTGTGATCTCCTCTGCCTCTCTCCTAGCGGGCTCAAACTGAACTGTGGCCTCCTCTCCCTGTGCATCCCGCACGGCCAGCGTCCAAGAAAGCCGAGGAAGACCCGTCGCTACCGCGGGCCCACTCCTCTCCCTCAAGCGAGCAGTCCTGCTGCCCTGGCCACGCCTCTCCTCTCCAGCCTCTCTAGCCTCAACCTCCACAGCTCCGTGCTCAATCACCTCGAGCAGCCTCGCCACGTACTGCCTCCGGTAAACTACATAGTCTCACTCAGGCCTCAAGAGAGCCGAAAAGTCTATCGGGACGGTGAAACGTCGCAGCTCAGCCAGCGTGTACTGATCCGTATGTGAAGCTCGAGGCGGAAGGGGCCCGGGGGTGACAAACTCTGAAGACTCAAGTGACTGTCGTGTCACTCGGTCGCCCAGGTACCACTGCCACCCGAAGGCTGACTCAAGCAGCACGCGGCTCGTAGCTACCACCCTGCTCTGCACAAGATACTCTGGCTCGGCCCCTGTAGTCCTCCATGGATCCCACTCCACCTGCAAACAATCAACAAACAGGCAATAAACAGTCAATCAACGACAGCATTGAAGCAATACAAAGGCAATAGTAAGCGGCAGATAGCTATGTTCTACCTGAGTGCCTAACAGCTCGTCGAGGTATGCCCTAAAAGCCTGGAGGCTGCCTCTTGACTTCTTCTTACCCCTATACAATGGCCCCCATATCAAAGCACGGGGAAGCATTTTCAAGTCCGGGCATGAATTTTGTCACGCCCTCGATTTTCAACATAATTAAGTAATACATTTTAATAAAAGAGCCTCGCATGTTATATATATTACCCAAAAGAATTCCCGCCTGATTAATTTACAAACGAAGTCCCCAAGTTTAATGAAATACAACCTTGGCACCACGGCCCAAATTAACTTGAATACAGCTACCACAAGCTATCATGTTACAAACGGTTTAACCAAAAGAAATCAAGATGGATTGTTACAAAATCATTTATAACAAAAGTATGTGATTTACAAAGATGATTAAATAACTAGTCTTCATTGGCTTCCAAAGTTGTCTTCCACACAGAGCATACGATGCAATGTAAGCCATTGCCTGACATTAAAACCTGAAAAGAAGGATTTTGTTGAGCTACACTAGCCCAGTAGGAAATCTATACTCGAGCTATATGCAAATGCGATGAAACATGCAACTAGAGCGATTGAATTTCAACAAACGAACGTAGGATACAAGAGTTACCACTATAAACAGACGAACTAAGACCGGAAGATCCTGGACGTCTCACAAACCATTTAAACGTCAACTAGAAGTGATATTTAAACTCATATTGATCTCATGGACTACAATAACTGTTCAACCATCTAATAACCTTTCGGACGAACGCCACGTCAACTTCCACAACTCATACCATTCACCATGCGTCTTTATTTCACAAAGCTTTAATTTTTGATTTCCAAAACAGTTTTAGGGAAAACTCAAGACCACCTCGGGTCAAACTCCGTTGATTCGAGCTTGAATGCCGGAGTCCGTTGATTTGTGCCCAAATACCGGATCCGTTGATTCGCTCAAGAATACCGGAGGATTTTTATCAAAAATCCTCTTTTCAAAACAAAATTTCTTTCTTTAAATAAAACTCAATAAAATCAACCTTTCATTCTCTTTTTCAAAAGCCACAATCTTAGTCAACCAACAAACCAAACGTCAACATAAACTTCTACAGTCAACCATAATTCTCTTCATCAAGCGAGACATTCAACTGTTTCCACCCCTTGCGTCACATTGAATTCTCTCCACCTGGGTTTCCGCATTACCACACCTTGCGTTGCGGGCCCTCTAGAGTCTCCGCATTACCACACCTTGCGTTGCAGGACCCTCAATTCAAAATTTACAATTCACGTAGACATAAAAGCTTTATCAAACCATATATATGCAGACATCACTTCTCAAGTCACATTCGTTCTTACATCATTAACAAAGCATACAAACTCATAAGCACACCCCATTGCACTTTGATAAATACTTTAAGCTCATGTCATTCTCTAAATCTATTACATCGCCCTATGCCACGTACCGGACCCACAACGATTCCACGACACATCATTGGCTAGTTTCTAAACGAGAATCTTAAAGAACGAGTACCAAAGGAATCTAGGATGATCAATTGAGATAAAGCACGAAGGTACGAGTTACCCTATTCTCTTTCGAACCACTAGGCAAACCCCTATTGACCGACCACGCGGCCTATGCCATAATTTACATCCTACTATACCCGACAACCTTTCTACGATACACTCCTCCATCCTATTGTTCACCACGTCAAGTCATAGCACCCAACATACCTATAGCGTACATCACCTCATACCACATTGACTCCCAAGTGCCATCAATCCCATGAATACATTTCGATTAAGTCTTTTTCTAGTAAGACGCTACGCTTTCTCTAACAACGGAAAACCAACGGAAAGGGGATAACATCAACTAATCAAGGGAAGTCAATTGAACACGCTTGAGAAAGGTTAGGAGGGGTTAAAAAGGTACTAGAAGTGTCCGAGGTTCAAAATAATCAAATCGGAGCAACTTGGGCAAAACTGCCCAGAAAGCCCCGGAGTATCGATACCAAAATAACCGTATCGATACTCCAGAGTCTGGAGTATCGATACTCCAATAACTGTATCGATACGGAAACACTACGACAGATTTCTGAAGCTACTGGAATGCAGATCCTTTCAGCGTATCGATACGCAAGAAATCGTATCGATACGGGGACATTACGAACGGCGATTTTGTGCAGAAAACTCAAAGGCAAATACAACAAAACAACCGACGATCCAAGGTACGATTACTACATGAAATCAACTCATAAACACATAACAAGAGCAAGAATCCCTACCTCGAAGTTGGAGAGCAAGCACACAAAGAGATCGGGCCACGAGAACTCTTGAACTCGCACTTTGAAATACGCCTAAAATACTCCTTTCCGAGCTCTATCCAACGAACCACAAGCTTGAAGTCACGTCTAGAAGGTGGAACGGAGGTTGATTGCCATGGGTTTTGAGTTTCAAGGTGGAGTTTCAAGAGAGAAGGTGAGAGAGAGATGAAAGAGTCGGATGAGAGAAGGAGGGAGGGAGAGCCGAGAGGTAGAGAGAGAGAGAGATGGGATTTTTGATCCCCTACACACACACCCACATATTTATACTACCTCACACACAAATCACACTTGCACTCCCTCAACTAACAATCCTATCATTTAAACCCCAAATCAAATAAAATCTCAAATTTTTCATTTATGCACTACTTTATCGTTTATAAAACCTTTAAACCATTTTCGTAAAATACGAGTCTCTACATTCTATCCTCCTTAAAAAAAAATTTCGTCCTCGAAATTTGCTAAGCCTAGCCCAGTTGTCACCAATCGCAATACATAACCCAATGCCACATTTCCACAGTCTAACGGTATGCTCCTACCACTCGACAGCCAATCTCGTACGCCTAGGATGCTCACCGGTTTCTCCTCAAGAACTACACCCACCTCTAATCATTCTTCTAAAATCTCAACCTTTACAGACACTCGAATTCTATCATTCACTCCACGATTCATCAACTTATACTCTCTCGTTGTCCAAACTCTGAATTTTCACGTTCTCCTTTCTCAATCAATACTAACTATCAATCCAGAAAACCCTGAATAATCTCTACAGTAATAAAGTCATGAACCCAAAATCCAATGATTAGACTTCCTTGTAATCATCACCCCTTGCTCAGTTAAGAACACCAACTCACCATGGTTACACTTCTTACATCTCAAAGCTATTGACATTCTCTTCATCTGTAAGAGTAATACGTCTCCCAATTGATTCAACTTTATTGATAATACTATGAATAAACATCGACACCAAGAACACATAAGACAAACTGCTAGTCCATATTTTCAACTCACACCTCCATCTACCCCCATAATTCTTCCCTATGAACTCTGCACAAACCACAAACATCTTTTTGTACTTCTAACATTCAAACACAACCAAGATTCTAAGGCTTTTCCACATCTCTCATCCCACTCAGCATCACTACCAACTCCTTTTCGAGAAATCCAAACTCACTCCTATGGTAGTGTGTCCCTTCTACTCAACGCAACACAATATTGGGACCACTCATGCAAACTCTCAAATCTACCATTTTCCTTAAACTTAGTTCCCCGCGTAATACTATTTGCTACTCAAGAAAAGACATACACCACATTCCAATTACAAACTAATTCCTCAAAGCAAATACCCACATATTCTTCATTGTTTATTCTACATAGTATACTAAAAGTAAACTCCACGCATTGGGACTACATAACAAGTCAAACATGTAAGTGTAAGCCAAATAGCAACCAAGTTCATACGCAAAACATCTCAACAAACCAACCGTACACTCTAATAGCTCACAAAATATCAAACATATTCACATGTTAACAAACTCACTCAATATCCAAGGGACTCACAAGGAATCCTACGAACTCTCTGAGTGTCCAACGGACTCACCAAGTATTCATGGATTCATGAAGTATCCAACACTTCCCAATTCATGGCTTTAAGGAAGCCCAACAACTATCTTGTTCCTTTCAATCTCATAATGCCTCACACGACATCTATTCATTTTACTAATCTAGAGCATTCTCATTCATTACTCAAGTCAAATCACGTTTTCCTCATGTTCAAATTCTTAAACATCACAAATACACGTATTATCAATTCTAATCATTCCGATATTTCCATAACTTTACAACCTAACAACATATCTATACTTCTCGTTATGTTCTAGGACTCCAACTACTTCGTCACTTAAGAATCGATCTCACCCGCACTAACGTCCTCTAACAGTTCCGCTCACCATGAGTCTCACAGCTCATAATTTTCTCTCAACCAAGTAATCATGTCAACCTCAATATCCCTCAAAGGCCCTAGCCACATCTACACCCAACCTCAAGAATGATAACTTCCATTACCACCACCATCCCTGCTATCACTACCATTATCACTACTATCTTTTAATCCCTCTTAAAGAAACTCAACATCTCAATGGCATACCTCACCATGTCCTGCATTGTCATTAGTCTAGCCTACATTCCTGACTGCACACCATATACAATCTCTACACTCCGATCCTTCATTCATGACATTCTGTTTCTCTACACACCTATCACTTCAAGGTTTCTACCATTCCCATTCAGGGCACCAGTTTCGCTTCGCCTCATTGTCAACCTCAACAGTTCACGTTCGTATCGCCCTCACACCAAACAAGTTTCTTACCACACACACTTACATCAATCACTCGACTCAAATCACATCGATGGAGATCACCTCAAGTCTTGTTGTCCTTCTTACAAGATCCCCACATACAGCCATCTATCTCAACTTTCCAACCTAGAGATCTAGCCCCCTACACACAATCCTAGTGTCCAATTGACTTTCCGAGACTTCCATCTAGAAGGAGCGGTGATCAAGCGCCTCTTCCAACTGGATCTCATCGGTAGTCGCCTGGGTGTCCAGAAGACACATACTGTATCTAGACACCCCACCTATAACTTTCATCTTCCTAGGTCAATCTCTGATATTTCCAATTCTCTACAAAGGCTCAACTTGTCTTACCCATACTTAAAATCACTATCTCTATGACTACCATAACAATGACAAACCACAATCATTACCACAACAAGACATCATCACTTTAAACACATTCAAGGCACTCACTAGTTTAAACCTCTAGCTACGATACACCACATTCACTTTCTGAACAACTTATGATTCCAGTCACATCTCACATCACATAAAAATTTCTAAAAATATTTGAAATTTAGCACATAATCTGCACAGTTCAAATAAAACACATCAATTACTTAGCTCACAAAATCTTACTAACACTCTAACACTTCCATTATATGCTAACAGCTATCATCTTTCACACCTCGGCATCGCCACTACGCGCAACCACTACAACCATCATGATTTCAGATCTACCCCGTCCTACATCATGTATAGAAGACATCTTACCACATAAGACTAAAAAAATATATGACTACTAATAGCATCAAAACAACAGCAACCGTCGCACCCCAACCACTATAGTAAGGCCAAACTTCCATTTTCCAAAACATGGGGTTCACCAACATTCCACCGATCCATATAAACCTAGACGCAATTGTCACATAAGCCATATAATGTCAATTCACACAAACACACCTATGACATGCAAGAAGACGTGACATTTTGAACCCATGAGACTAAAAGTCTCCCCACGGTCTCAAAGTATTCAAACCTAAATGCTCTGATACCAATTTGTCACGCCCTCGATTTTCAACATAATTAAGTAATACATTTTAATAAAAGAGCCTCGCATGTTATATATATTACCCAAAAGAATTCCCGCCTGATTAATTTACAAACGAAGTCCCCAAGTTTAATGAAATACAACCTTGGCACCACGGCCCAAATTAACTTGAATACAGCTACCACAAGCTATCATGTTACAAACGGTTTAACCAAAAGAAATCAAGATGGATTGTTACAAAATCATTTATAACAAAAGTATGTGATTTACAAAGATGATTAAATAACTAGTCTTCATTGGCTTCCAAAGTTGTCTTCCACACAGAGCATACGATGCAATGTAAGCCATTGCCTGACATTAAAACCTGAAAAGAAGGATTTTGTTGAGCTACACTAGCCCAGTAGGAAATCTATACTCGAGCTATATGCAAATGCGATGAAACATGCAACTAGAGCGATTGAATTTCAACAAACGAACGTAGGATACAAGAGTTACCACTATAAACAGACGAACTAAGACCGGAAGATCCTGGACGTCTCACAAACCATTTAAACGTCAACTAGAAGTGATATTTAAACTCATATTGATCTCATGGACTACAATAACTGTTCAACCATCTAATAACCTTTCGGACGAACGCCACGTCAACTTCCACAACTCATACCATTCACCATGCGTCTTTATTTCACAAAGCTTTAATTTTTGATTTCCAAAACAGTTTTAGGGAAAACTCAAGACCACCTCGGGTCAAACTCCGTTGATTCGAGCTTGAATGCCGGAGTCCGTTGATTTGTGCCCAAATACCGGATCCGTTGATTCGCTCAAGAATACCGGAGGATTTTTATCAAAAATCCTCTTTTCAAAACAAAATTTCTTTCTTTAAATAAAACTCAATAAAATCAACCTTTCATTCTCTTTTTCAAAAGCCACAATCTTAGTCAACCAACAAACCAAACGTCAACATAAACTTCTACAGTCAACCATAATTCTCTTCATCAAGCGAGACATTCAACTGTTTCCACCCCTTGCGTCACATTGAATTCTCTCCACCTGGGTTTCCGCATTACCACACCTTGCGTTGCGGGCCCTCTAGAGTCTCCGCATTACCACACCTTGCGTTGCAGGACCCTCAATTCAAAATTTACAATTCACGTAGACATAAAAGCTTTATCAAACCATATATATGCAGACATCACTTCTCAAGTCACATTCGTTCTTACATCATTAACAAAGCATACAAACTCATAAGCACACCCCATTGCACTTTGATAAATACTTTAAGCTCATGTCATTCTCTAAATCTATTACATCGCCCTATGCCACGTACCGGACCCACAACGATTCCACGACACATCATTGGCTAGTTTCTAAACGAGAATCTTAAAGAACGAGTACCAAAGGAATCTAGGATGATCAATTGAGATAAAGCACGAAGGTACGAGTTACCCTATTCTCTTTCGAACCACTAGGCAAACCCCTATTGACCGACCACGCGGCCTATGCCATAATTTACATCCTACTATACCCGACAACCTTTCTACGATACACTCCTCCATCCTATTGTTCACCACGTCAAGTCATAGCACCCAACATACCTATAGCGTACATCACCTCATACCACATTGACTCCCAAGTGCCATCAATCCCATGAATACATTTCGATTAAGTCTTTTTCTAGTAAGACGCTACGCTTTCTCTAACAACGGAAAACCAACGGAAAGGGGATAACATCAACTAATCAAGGGAAGTCAATTGAACACGCTTGAGAAAGGTTAGGAGGGGTTAAAAAGGTACTAGAAGTGTCCGAGGTTCAAAATAATCAAATCGGAGCAACTTGGGCAAAACTGCCCAGAAAGCCCCGGAGTATCGATACCAAAATAACCGTATCGATACTCCAGAGTCTGGAGTATCGATACTCCAATAACTGTATCGATACGGAAACACTACGACAGATTTCTGAAGCTACTGGAATGCAGATCCTTTCAGCGTATCGATACGCAAGAAATCGTATCGATACGGGGACATTACGAACGGCGATTTTGTGCAGAAAACTCAAAGGCAAATACAACAAAACAACCGACGATCCAAGGTACGATTACTACATGAAATTAACTCATAAACACATAACAAGAGCAAGAATCCCTACCTCGAAGTTGGAGAGCAAGCACACAAAGAGATCGGGCCACGAGAACTCTTGAACTCGCACTTTGAAATACGCCTAAAATACTCCTTTCCGAGCTCTATCCAACGAACCACAAGCTTGAAGTCACGTCTAGAAGGTGGAACGGAGGTTGATTGCCATGGGTTTTGAGTTTCAAGGTGGAGTTTCAAGAGAGAAGGTGAGAGAGAGATGAAAGAGTCGGATGAGAGAAGGAGGGAGGGAGAGCCGAGAGGTAGAGAGAGAGAGATGGGATTTTTGATCCCCTACACACACACCCACATATTTATACTACCTCACACACAAATCACACTTGCACTCCCTCAACTAACAATCCTATCATTTAAACCCCAAATCAAATAAAATCTCAAATTTTTCATTTATGCACTACTTTATCGTTTATAAAACCTTTAAACCATTTTCGTAAAATACGAGTCTCTACAAATTTTCCGGTGGGTACATCTTCAGCACCTCGTAGGCCTATAGCTGCAAGTTCAAACAGGCAAAGCATCAAAACAACAATCATAAATCTAAGAGAAGGGAAGTGCTCAAAAAATAAAGATATAAGTTTGGTTCTTTACCTCCCACACCCTCCAGTAGCCAGCAATCGCCTTCTTCCTTCAAGAGAACTCCCCCATGAAGCTGTAGCATGTCCCTAGAGTAGCGCCTCCCCAATCGTATCTAGCAGCTGTGCGCCAGTCAAGAAGGGCTGGCAAGTAGGCCAAGTGCACTATGGATCGTTTGTTAGGGTACAGCGAGGCCCCGAACAAGTACAACAAGTAGGCTCTCGCCATCTGCTCCTCCTCTTGCTCCGAGCTTGGAACCCTGTCTTTCAAATACCGGAGAAACTGCTCGTGAGGGATCGTCTCTGAAGTACATACGGGCGCATGACCTAAGAACCATCGCAGCGCATCCGGATCTTTGTGAATCCCCGAGTCAAAAGGGATAGGCTCTCCTCCCACCCTCAAGCCAGTCAGAGCAGCAAAGTCCTCCGGAGTCACAGTCATCTCCCCGACCGGAAGGTGGAAGGTGTTGGAAACATCCCACCACCTCTCAGCCAATGCCGTAAGCAAGGCATGGTCACTGAGCGTCGCCATTAGTGTAAGGATAAAAGGTCTAAACCCCGCAGCATCCACCAAAACCCTGACTCGCTCAGGCAATCCTCTGTATAGCTCAAGGGAACTAGCAGGACTGCCATGGCCCGACGTACTACCTCGTGTCCTCCGCACATCACAAAGACAAAATGAACAACACATCATCAGCATGCATAGTATAGTGAGCAGTCGAATCAAGGAAAGTTCATGAATCAAGAAAAACACTTAGGTCAAGACTAAAAGTGTTCTGAATATCCCATGGTCGATTTAAGGTTTTCAGTTATTTTGGGGTCAAATCAAGTCATGAGCATATTGTTGGTCGAATCAAGCTTTTGAAGCATCCTATTTCGTCGATTCTCTTCTCAAAGGAGCATTGTTCAGTCGAATCAAGTAAAGCATGGTATGTTCTTAGTCAAATTCAAGCCCAGCACGTGTGTTATCAAGTCGAGACAAGTTATGGTCGATTCAAGTTCATCTATCGTAGTTCTACATTCTAAGTCGTTTACGCTCAAGATTCAATCACCTGTTTCAAGTTCTATTTGTCGAATCAAGCTCTAAGGTACGAGTGCCATTATGTTATCACAGTTCATGCGTACTAGGCTACAGGCAGTGCAATAATGAAAGACTGAAAGTTAAAAGCAAGGTTAAAAGAGTACCTGCACCCAATCTGTGGACAAGTGTCTCTCTAGATCTCTCAGCACAAGCTCTACGTCGTACTCATCCCGGCGGGGGACATAGCTCTCAAACCCCGATGGTATGAACAAGTATGGCTCCGGCAGGACATAAGCCCCAGCCTCGCACGCTGCACGGAGTGCGGCCCATATAGCCTCTACTCCTACCACCGCCCGTTCGCGAGCCAGGCCACCCTCCTCCTGGGCCTGCTCGGCTACCTCTGCCTCCTGTACAAAGGCTTCCTCCTCCATTCTAACCCCTTTGGCCTTGGCTCTCAGGCGCTCCTCCTCCCGGACCTGCTCTATCTGCCTCTGCCTATCTTCGCGGGCTGCTATCACCGCCAACACCACCCCCGGATTCTCCCGAAGCAAACGGCCAAGTTCCTCGTCGGACACGAATTCTGCGAAGTCTCTGCGCGTAATGGGAACGTGCGCCGAAGATCCCACCGCTGGACTAAACTCTACCGGCCCCGCGGGTACCTCTCCAGAAGCCCCCACCTCAACGGCCGGGTCCTTTCCCCTCGCCGGATCCCTCCTCGATGCCTCTGGCTGCTCATCACCACCACCACCACCACCACCACTGCCACTACCGTTGGCCCCTGCTAAGACTGAACCCGTAACCACCAGACCCTCTACTCCACTCTCGAAATCCAGGCGAGTGACTTGTAGGCCCCTTGATCCAAATGAGGGTGGCGTACCACCAGTCATCCCTGGCATACGCCGCCCGTCGCCGCCGCCGGGCCCTGCTGCATGGCCACCACCGCCGTCGCCGTCGCTTGTACCCTCTGTACCTCTGGTCGATGACGCTTCTGGGATTGATTGATCGTCGATTTGAGACCCTAAAGCCTCTATTTCAACCTTTGCTTGGATTTCTCTCTCTCCACCGTCGCCATTGTCGCCATTGCCGCCTGCACCACCGCTGTTACCACTAATTTCGGCCATGGATGAGTATGGGTAAGAGTTTTTGGGAAGGAAAGAGAAGATTTGGAAGGGTTTTGAGAAGCTTTTGCAAGTTTGGAGTTCGAAACTGTCGAATATGGCGTTTCCGTTTATGTACTGGAAGTTTATATGACATGGGGACGTGATGGGCCGGGTCTGGGCTAGATCTGGATTGGGCCAGGAAAGATTCCTGGCGTACGCCATGTCGTCTACACCATATGCTATCAAAGTCCGGGCCGCAGGCCCAGACTTCATTTGGATCGAAATTGTCTCTCAAGATTAAAGCCCCAGTGACCCAATGATCATTTATGCCCCTGGTGGCGCTTATTCCCAAGCAGAGTCCCGTCCAATTTCAAATCAACGACGGTCCACCCGTCCAATTTCAAATCAACGACGGTCCACCCGTCCAATTCCAAATCAACAACGGTCCACCCGTCCAATTTCAAATCAACGACGGTCTATCCGTCCAAATTGCATCTCTTTTCCCAATAGAGTAGATGCTTTCTGTGGAAGATTATTCCCTCAGCGAAGTTCGCCTTCTACGACAGCCCTTGCCGCCCCTTCAATGCAATCGAGCAACGGTCCGCCCGTCTCTTATACCTTCAGCAACGACAATCTTTCTCAAATAATATGCTTGGCTGAGCCTAACCAACCAGCTTCTTTACAAGTTTCATGTCTACTTTGCCTTGTTTCTTGCTCCAGGTAGCCTAAACAGGGGTGTCTAGACAACCTTTAACGTTACTTGTACCCAACAAAATGGTGTTCCAAGTGCCGTCAAAGGGGGGCTTCTATAGACACCCCACTCTGGACTGTCCGGATGTAATTCTTTTATTATTATCCTTATTGCCCCAATGATGATTAGGGTCAAAAGCAGTCTGAAGTCGATGATGTGTTTGAGCTTTGAGTGTTCTGAACCTCATCCAAACCTCTTTCAAGCCCTTTCGAACCCTTCTCGAACCGTTCAACTCAGAACCAAATGGCCTCAACAAAACCAGGCTTGCTTACGCCAGGAATGAGCTGACGTACGCCACTCAACGGCCACGTGTCAGTCATCGACCGTTGACTTAGTTGATCGTGGCGCACGCCAGCATGTACCTGGCGCACGCCAGTCAAACCCAATCAAACCGTCACTATTCACCCACGTGCTCGGGACTTTTGCGGCCACCCAGTACACTCTACAGTGCCCCTGATGATTACACTCGGCAGGGACGTCCCCCTCTCTCTCCTACATCCCCCATCAAGCCAAATCCCACGCATTTAATGCATGGGAGGCTTCCCTTTTAACCCAACCAGCCAAACCAGCCTCTAACCCAACTGATCAGCCCTCCTTCTCAGTTCATTCCCTCTATAAATACCCCCCTTGCATTTACTTGCAAGGGGTTAACCACATTAAGAGGTCCAAGCTCTCTTCTTTCTTTTCTTCTTGCTCTTACTCTTTCCTCCATTTAAAGAGAAAGAAGGGAAGTCACTCCTACACACACACCACTGTTACTCAACTATCTAGCTTCCACCTTCCACCCCAAAGCTCAAAACCACCTTCAAACTTCAATACAAAAAGGTATACCACCTTTGCGTGGCTCTCTATTTTCGATCCCTGAGGGGAACCAGAAAGGTCCAGGCTAGTAACTAATACTAGTCCTGGCCCTGGAATGGTAAAATAAAACAATCATGTGAAACGAAACATGGCGCACGCCAGCTCATGCAAGCCGTACACCATCTATGGCTGTATGTTCACTGCTAGCGTGGGGATCATGGTTCGTCTGTTTCCTACTATGTTTTCATTTTTTATCACCTTATAGCATGATAATAACCAGTTTATTGCTTTCTGTATTCTAGAACTGTTGGCTGTAACTTCCAATATTTGTTTCTTTCTTGCTTTAGAGGGCCCTGGGTTACTTCTGGTCATGTTCCAGAGCCCAGATGATGTAAAGCCAAACACTGGACAAAATGGCCAACCTGGCGTACGAACTCTTAGGAGTGGCGTATGGTGGGTGGGCTAAGGTTCAGTGCCTGGCCCTTGCATCATAGTTCAATCCTGGCCTTTCGTTATCTCCCCACTCTGTTTATGGGGTTTCTTGTCCTTTTCTATGGTTCCATGGCATTCCTTGCTATCTATAACCTGTAAATATGATCGTATTATAAACTGCGTGGTTTGTCTTGGGTGAGTACTAGTCCATTCCAGAGCCCAGAGGGTTGAGAACAAAGGCTGTGAGTGACAAAAGGTGGTGTACGCCAGCTTCTTGGTGGCGTGCGCAGGGTATGGTGGCGTGCAGTGGCTCGGCCACTGCATGCCAGTATGTTGCCTGCTTACGCACCTGAGAGACAACGTACACCATTATGTTCAATCTGATCTCAGTGCTTGTTCTCAATCTATGTTCTTTTAATTAATTGATTCAAGTAAATCATCATCCATAAACATTTTGTCACATAACTGCAAGCTTTTACAGTTTTAATCCCCATTATCTGTTCCCCCGCCCTAATTGGCTAAAAATGATCAAAAGAGAGAAAAATGCCAATGTTTTACAAAAATGCCTTAGTAGAGACCGATCTCCGGATTGGGAGAGAGGGGTGCCCTAAAACCCTTCCCCTCTCGTAACCTGGCTCCCGAACCTCAGATATCGAAGGTGACGACAGACCAGTCTACGCCTTTTTCAAAATCAAACAAACGTAGCAAAGCGTTTTCGAGTTCGGTTCCTTGGGTATTCCTCCGCTAAAACCCGAGTGGCGACTCTGAATCGAAGCATTTCGCCGCGCTTTTCCAAAGAGGGCCGCACCCAATTTTACAAACAATCACTCAGAGATTTTGGGGCGTGTGCCCACAGCATGGAACATTAGTAGTAGCGCTTGATACCCATTATCGATCATAAGGTCTAGAAAGAAAGAGGAGAAGAGCATGATTGATGGTACAATTGTTTATGTTCTATGTCACACTCTCGATTTTCAACATCATAATAATAGCCTTTCAGAAGGAAAATCATCGCTAAGATATGTCATAATGCCCAAGAAGCTTTCCCATAATCCCATAATCTAATGTTTACACTAATGGTACATCGGCCTCAAATTCCATAGCTAAGCAAAAGACGACAAGTTTAGCAATTACATGATTTCCAAGTCAAAAAGATTGGCTCAAAATTACAATTACATCTCTCAAAAGAGTTTTACAAAGATGCCAAAGTAATTCTTCCATGCTAGCTTTCAAAAAAGATGAAGTTATGTGCACGTTAAGCACTCCACATCAATGTCTGTGAAGTGTACTTGAAAATAATAATAGGTTGAGTTACACTAGCCCAATAGAAAAATCTTTGCTCAAACTATATGCAAATGAGATAATTAATACACCGGGAAGAACGTTGACAACAATGAAGTTTCCCACATGAATAAAAACAAGAGGATAAAACTTGATAATCAACACCATTCCTATACAATGAGCTTAACAATCTCTAAGTTCTCCATTTTCATTATGTCAAGTGTTCTCGATTTCAATTCCGGGGTTTAGGGGACCTTGTGCATCCCGTATTCATTCCTGCATCACACCATGTGGTGGATCTGTGGCTTTCTTGTGCCCTTCCAGGCATTGGGGACCCCGGGCGTCCCGTTTCCGGCATCGCACCTTATAATGGATCCATGGCTTTCTTTGTATCGTTCTAAGTCGTGATTTTTGTTCCAAAAGCCTCAATATCTTAAAGCATAATTCAGGTCAAGTCCATATCATTCATAAAACATACCACAATGCTCACATGACAACCCGAACAAATAGACAAAGAAACGAGTACTGTATTTATTTAATTTTACACTTTTCTTTGTTATAACGAGAGCCAAAAGAGTGGGGACGAACAACGAATCATTGGAACGCGAGCAATCAAGTTTAAAGGTGATTAGAATGTAATTGGAGAGTGTTAGAAGTGATCGAGGGTCAAAACAATCGATGATGGATCAGCAAGTTCAAAATTGTCTTTTGAGCACTGGGTACAGATACCACAAAATATAAGTATCGGTACTAACCAATCCAGAGAGCAGAACAGAGAACAAGTGTAGATACCTCAATTTGGACCTATTAATTATCCTTAATTTGTGACCTTGAGGCTCCCCGATGATAAAACGGAATCAAAACAGGACTTGGTTAAAACTTGAACAATGCCTCTAGGACTTTTACAAACCAAAATCATCTTTTTTTCCGACACCCTGAGGGTCAAATGGGCACACATTTCAGCGTATAAAATATCTTTGAATGAAACCAATTGGGTTAGAAAGATGACTCAACCAACTTTCTAATGCTTCGAAGAACATCAAAAACCGAGTTGGGGAGTGTCCGTGGCGCCCCTCTAACGTTTGGCAGCCACTCTTGAGTGCTCGAGAGTGCACTCTTGAGCGCTCGGGGCTGACAGGCCAATGAATGATGAGCTTGACCTTTGACTATGGCTTTTTTAGATTTTTCAGTCCATTCAAACCTACACATCTCAAAAGCCCAACAGAAATATCATCATGCCATTTCCCAGCACCCCCCCCACCCCCCCCCCCCCCCCCCCAAACTGTTTTCCATTTTATTTTTTTTATTTTTCAAAATTCAAACATATTTTTCACTTCCGTATAAATACCCCCTCATTTCAGCATGTAAGGGAGGGCCACGAAAATTCCTCCAAAAATTCCCCTCTTTTGCTCCCAAAATCCATCATCAAAACCTCTCTCTCTAAACCTTACAAGAACATTTTCAAGTTTTCCTTTCTCCAAGAAAAATCAACAAAAAATTCCAGAAAAGCAGAAGAACTTGAGCACAACCAAACTCTCATTTTCTATGATTTTCAATCACATTTTCAGTCATAAAGTCTATCCAAGAAGGATAGTCCAAGCAACAAAAAAAGGTATAAAACAAGGCTTTTCAAGCCTTTCGATTTTCTGAGGGGATCAAGGGCCCATACCAGTTTCTTATACTGGTTTATGAGCTCATTTGATCTTAGTTTAGCAACAAGAGTAAGAGGAACACAACAAATAAATAACTTTTTCTGGGCATTGTGGTCACTCCCGAGCTCTCGGGAGTACTGTTATTGTAACGACCAGCTCCATCTTTGTACAATATTGTCCGCTTTGGACGCCCAAAACCCATAGACTTCCCAGTGAGGTCACCCATCCTTGTATTGCTCCAGGACGAGCACGCTTAACTGCAAAGTTCCTATGCGCTTTGGCCCGCCCTCACGGCTTTAAAAAGCCTTGTACAAGTAGGAGAGATCTTTTCTTATAAACCATAACTTACCCCCTCCCGTCAGGATGGAGCCTGCCATCCTGCAGTACCACCGGCTATTGGAAAGCGGGTGTCACAATTCTACCCCCCTTAGGGATGCAACGTCCTCGTTGCACAGGCCCAGCAACCTTTCCCTAGCGGCCATGGTGTGACACTTAGTTCTGTACAGCACAATCACTGTGCTCGTACCAGATTCTAGAGGTGGCCCCCACCATGTAGACCAGGGTTGTGCTTTGATACCACCTGTAACGACCCGCTCCATCTTTGTATAATATTGTCCGCTTTGGACGCCCAAAGCCCATAGACTTCCCAGTGAGGTCACCCATCCTTGGATTGCTCCAGGACGAGAACGCTTAATTGCCAAGTTCCTATGCGCTTTGGCCCGCCCTCACGGCTTTAAAAGTCCTTGTACAAGTAGGAGGGATCTTTTCTTATAAACCATAACTTACCCCTTCCCGTCCGGCCGGAGCTTGCCATCCTGCAGTACCGCCGGCTATCGGAAAGCGGGGTGTCACAGTTATTTTACTGCAGCTTGTTTCTCCCCCTATATTGCTCTTCATGCAAGTTTCTGAGTACTGGGTGTGCACTAGTCCTTCCGGAGCCTAGTGTAGGTGGATGAAAACAATTGGTGCTCTGAGCAACACCAAACTGCAAATGGCTTCACGTGCCTCTACACCGGAACCCTAGTTCTTCGTCGGAACCCTAATCTGCAAAACAGACAAGGGGTGAGTGCACCTTTGCCTCTCGTGGCAAAGGCCCTCCGATGGCTAAGTTAGTATCACGAACTAGCAGTGAACCCTAATTATCGGTAGGAAAACAATGGGAGATCACCAAATATTGCGTACCTTTCTCCTCCAGGTTTACCTCGTATTTATAGACTCACAGGTGCTTGCTCACCAAGCATCCCTATTATCCTAAGATTCTCATCACGTACAGGAATCCAAGATATTTTAGGCACTTCTTTCGTTATCAGTTCACCAAGAGAGTCATTTCAGGACTCTCTTCCATAACTGGCCAAACCTCCCACTCACGTTGGGTATCTATCCAAGATCCTACATATTCGGGATCTCATCCCTTTACAGAATATTACTATTCTGGAACATTCCTGTTACCTCACGCTTTAGGGCAACTTGTTCCCCTGTTCGGCTATAACGTTGCCGAGCAGTCCACATGGACCAATGACCTTTCATGCAACTGGTCCTTATCGTTATATAAGGACAGATGACCTCACATATCTCTTGTCCTTATTAGCCGAACAGATAGCTTGGGTTAATGACTTCTCGTGTTACTGGTCCATACAGCCGTTCATCGCTCCGCCCGGTAATAAGCTTATCACGCCTATCACGTGCCCCCGATACATCACGTGCTCGGTAACTAATTTTACCTGTTCGGGAATACCTCCCTACAATCGCTCCCCAGCTTTTATCCTTTTGCCACTGTTCGGGGGCAATGGGTGAAGCTCCCTAGAAGTGAAGGTTTCCAGGCCGAATTCCTCTATTCCTGGGCATTTATTTATATTAATACCCATTTGATGCGTTTGGCGCCCTTGTCATTATTTCTTTCGAGGTTATGACTCCACGTGGCACATTTCGTATGCCCCTCATTAATTCTGAACTGATGTTCTATGAAACGGCGTCAGAACGGCAATTGCTTTCCGTTACTTTAATTTGTAACGGCGTGGGAGGAGACGTTTCATCTCCGTTCCTCGCCCTTATACCCCTAAAAGGGTGCTTTCCGGGCTTCCACCCAAAACATTTAAACCTCAGTGCTTCTGAAAAACCTCATCCACCATTTCCGCCATAGCCGCCGCTTTGAAGCTATCGTCCGTACTTCCTTCCGTCGCTGTTGCAACCATTGTAAGATTCTCGTTCCTCCCTCGCATCTCTGTTCTGGGATATTTCTTCTTGATTCATCCGTTCCCTAGGGCTTCACTCGTACCCATTTCCAGATTTTCTTTCTTAAATCGGACCCATCCATGGCGGATGATGGTGAGAATCGTCTGAGACCTAGTAAATTTAGGAGACTGTGTGAAACCCCTGCTGCCATGGCGGCATTTAGGACGAAATACAATATTCCAGACAATGTTGGCCTCGAACTCGCCCCCCCTGGGTGCAGATAGGGACGAAGGTTCGTGGGATAGAATGTGTATCCCAATAGTCGCCATCGTTGAAGGAGAAGTTCGATTCCCCCTTCACCCACTACTCCGTCAAATCCTGACCTGGTATCGACTTACACCGATGCAGGTTTCGACTAACTTCTTTAGGGTAGTGATGGGAGTAGTGGCATTAAACAGAATCTTAGGGACCCAACTGGGGATTTGGGACATCCAATGGTGGTATAGCATCGTGCTAAACCCCGAATACAACACGTACTATCTCAAGGTTAGGAAAGCGGACAAGCGTCTCGTGCTCAACTTGCCAGACTCACTCGTGACCACGAGGTCGATTTCCTCTATGTAACCGGAGCTTTCTAGCCAATAGGGGAGGATGGCCAAGTGGTGGGTTTGCATTGCCCCCACATATGGGGTTACCCATGTATGCTTCTAATTTTGCTTTGTAATTTCTCGTTTTATTGTTTTCCTTTGCTTTCTTATCTTTAATCCACCTTGGACTTTGATTTTGCAGCTGACAACGCCAATAGACGCCCTAGACGTGTACCGAGTAACGTCCGAACAGAGGACATCAACAGGGTCCTGAGATACACATGAGAGCCGGGCACTCGAACTGCTGGGTGTGGTCGTGACGCGCACGTCTTGCTAGGCTACGATCCCGCCTACAAGGGATTTATTGACAGGAGGTTAGCCCACCCGAGCACGAGCGTTGCTTCTACTTCCACGGCTCCCCAACCACGAGTTTCAAGGCAACGAGCTAGGGTTACTCTTGCCGGGCAACCAGGCGAGGTAGCAATCCCGGAAGGCGTGCCCCAGACACGTGTGGTGTTTAGGAGATCTGTGCGAAGGCAAGTTCCTTCCGAACAACAAGCCGAACAATCCACTCCCTTCTTCGGTACAAGCCAGTCATCTTCTTCAGGTTACTCCCAATCTCCGACCAACCCAGGTACGATGACTCGTCAACCCCTTGACCTCGCCTCACTTCTTACTGTGTCCACACGAGGACGCGGTGCCACCAGCAGGGTGGCGTCAACTGGCGCTGCCCCTCCTCAATCTCGTCGTACGAGGGGGAGGTCCACACGGTTTTCTTCCTCCCCTCGGGACAGCTCCCTCGAGGCTGGAGACGCTCACCAGGACAAGTGTCCTAGAACCGAAGGCCCTTCCTCCTCCGACATACCAGCTAATGTGGAGAACACTCAACCATCATCACCTCCCCTCCAAGTGCTTCCCCAGACATGGGCTCCCCCGCTCACTAGGGGAGACCGTCCCGTGCATATCGGGGACACAGCCAGCTCCTCTGAAACAGCAGTCGCACTTGCACAAGGGCTGCTGCTCCCGGTGGATATGCAGAAGGAAGCTGCAACCACGGCTGATCGGCTCGTTTCCACTGGTCTCGTCAGTGGAATAGGTAAAGTTGTCAGTTACTCCTTTTTTCGTTCCTTTTTCGCTTTCTTCGTAACAATGTTTCTTATATCTGGTTATTTCCAGTTTATCCAAAAAATGGTGACTTTGGGGCATAAAGTTCAAGAAACTAAAGCTGAGCGTAATAGGCTCATGAAGGGACAACACCAGGCTACTCCAGACAGTAACAAGGCTGGAGAGGGAAAGAGATACAGCGAAGCTGGAAGCAGATACCACCAAGGCTAGGCTCAACACAGCTGAGGAGAGTCTTAACCAAGCTTTATCTAAGATCGATAGCACCAAAAAGGCTGCTTATGACGAGGGGTACCAGAAGGGATATGATGCTACGACTGCAAGCTACGTCGAGCAGATGCCTGCAATTCAGGATCAGATATGGGTAGCATGCTGGGAGACATGCTTAACCAAGGTAGGGGTTGCAGAAGATTCTCCCCTGTGGGAGGATAATGACTTGCCGAGCAGACGTACTCAAGTTGTGGACGACTCTCAGGGAAACCAAGAGGATGACATTGATCGTCAGATCGAAGATTTTGCTGATGCTGATGAAGATACACCTTCAGACGTTCTGGGGGTTGCTGCAGTAGGATCACCTGTTCGGGAATCGACAAACAATCCCATTGTTGAAGGAGGAGATACTGGTGGTGATGGCATCCCATCAGAGTCTGTCGTGGAGGCTTCAATTCAGATTGTTCCTGAGGTCCAAGAATTGGACAAGTGTGAGTTTTATTCCCCACTTTTGAAACAATTTGCAGGTCCTGTGTGACCGTAGTTTTACTAGCCTTGCGTGGCATTTAAACAGCTGTTTCTGGTCGGTTCCTTTGTTTGGGATATTTTGTTTGGGATATTTTGTTTTAGCTTAACACTTGTTTTTGGTTTTTCGTCCCTTAGTCTCATAAGCCAAGTGCTTTCACCTATAAGTGTCTCGTACTTAATGTCTGCATAGCATCTCATGCTTAAACTCAGTAGTTAACATATGCTCGTTATGTTGGTTGCTCGAGTGTTTCATACTCGATTTCCTGCATGTTCTGCATGTAAACCGTTCTGATTTGTTTCTACTCAGATTCTACTAAGTATGTTCGTACTTAGGTAATTGCAAGTTTCTCGTACTCTTAGTATCTCATACTTTGTGCCACAATCAGTTGTTTTAAATGATTGTGTCTACTAAGTATGTTCGTACTTTATGTATCTCGTACATATGCATGAATTTTTAAGTTTCTCATACTTAACATTTCTGCTTTCATAAAATAGATCTATCCAAGATAAAATCATACATATCTCGTTATGTCTATTGTCCAAGCATTTCGTACTTGGACTTTACTAAGTATATTCGTACTTAGAAGTTGGTAAGAGTTTCGTTCTTTTGAGTATCTCGTGGCATTCGTGCCAATCCCGTGCTCCCCAATATGAAAAAAGGGAGATAAAGCAAATCTCCAAATTCCATATTTCGACAACTAAAATTTCGAAAAAATGGGTATACGTGAAAAGAAAAAACTTTATTCATAAATTGAACTCAATGGAGCATTATTCGTATCCCTTGCAACTAAGAAACAATAAAAAAACCAGACGAGGGAATTATACTCGTAACTCCCACACAAACACATAGTGCATTAAAACTCAAGGTGGCATTATTCGTACCCCTTGTTACTGAAAAACAAAGGAGCTTTGTTCGTAGCTCCCACACAATCACGTAGTGCATTAAAACTCAAGGTGGCATTATTCTTACCCCTTGTTACTGAAAAACAAAGGAGCTTTGTTCGTAGCTCCCACACAATCACGTAGTGCAATCTAAAACTTGATTCTTCTAAACAAAGAATTTTCTCAGATTATGGACATTCCATGGCCTCGGGATTGGATTGCCATCCAGATCAGCCAATCTGTAGGCCCCTATGCCCACAGTCGCAGTTACTCGATATGGGCCTTCCCAATTGGCCCCTAGCTTGCCTTCGTTGGCCACCTTGGTGTTGCCGAGCACTTTTCGTAGTACAAGGTCACCAACACCAAACTCTAGAGGGTGTACATGCTTGTTATAGCTTTTCATCAACTGTTCCTGGTAAGAAGCTAAATGTAGCAGGGCCCTTTCTCTCCTTTCCTCGGCGAGATCCAGCTCGATTTCGAGGGCCCTGTCATTGCCCCCACTTTCGACCAAGGCAGTCCTGTTAGTTGGTAAACCAACCTCCAATGGAATTACAGCCTCTGTCCCATACGCCAATAAATAGGGGGTCTCTCCCGTAGACCTCCTTGGCGTTGTTCGGTGAGCCCATAATACCAGTGGTAATTCATCAGGCCACTTCCCTTTTGCTTTGTCCAGTCTTTTCTTGATCCCATCAAGAATAGTCTTATTAGACGCCTCTGCCTGCCCATTACTTTAAGGGTAAGCTGGGGTTGAATAATAGTTTCGTATTCCATATTGGGCACAAAATGACTTGAATTTCTTCTGAAACTGGGACCCGTTATCTGTAATCAAAGAATAGGGGACCCCAAATCGAGTAATAATGTTTTTCCACACGAACCTTTCTATCATAGGTTCTGTGATTTTTGCTAGTGGCTCTGCCTCTATCCACTTGGTAAAGTAGTCCGTTGCGACTAACAAGAATTTTCGGTTCCCAGTTGCTTTGTGGAGGGGACCCACAATGTACATCCCCCATTGGGCAAACGGCCAAGGGCTTGTCAAAGGTACCAGGTCTTCGGCTGGTGTTCGAATCATTGGTGAGAATTTCTGACACTTCTCACAAATTTTAACATACATCTTTGCATCATCCTCCTACATATGTGGCCACCAATAGCCTTGGGTAATTGCTCGGTGGGCAATGGACCTGCCCCCAGCATGACTCCCACATGTTCCTTCATGTATTTCATGAAGAAATTTTTGCACCATCCCGGGGTGTACGCACAGCAAATATGGGCCTGTGAAGGACTTTCTGTAAAGCTTTCCTTCTGGGGACAGCAAAAATCTTGCAGACTTGGTTTTGACCTTATGAGCCTCCTTTTTATCTATGGGGAGTATTTCATCTCGTAAAAACTCCACAATTGAGTCCATCCAACTTGGTTCTTAGTTCACGTCCAAGACCAATTCTACGCTCCTACTAATGCTCGGCTCTGTCAGATACTCAACTGCTACCCTTCGCTTGAGTTCAGTTGGGACCGCTGCAGCCAGCCATGCCAATGAATCGGCATGTGCATTCTGTCCAAAACTTATCTATTCAATATGAACCCTATCGAAGGTATCAAGTAGATCTTTGGCTGCTTCCACATATGCTGCCATCTTTTCGTTCCGGGCCTGATATTCGCCGGACAGTTGGTTAACTACGAGCTGTGAATCACAGTACACCCTGACTCGTTTTGCCTTTAAGGTTTTTACACTTCTCAATCCAGCTAAGAGTGCCTCGTGCTCTGCCACGTTATTTGATGCACTGAAACCTAGCCGAACAGACAGCTCGATCATTACACCTCCTTGAGGAAATATTACCACCCTAATTCCTGAACCAGTATTGCATGCTGATCCGTCAATGAATAATTTCCATTCCGTGGGATCCTGTTCGGCTGACAGCTGATTCTTCATGGGTGCTGGCTTGGATGCTTGCTCCTGTCTCGTAGGAGGCAAGGGTGCTACCGTAGGAGAAAACTCCGCCACAAAATCTGCCAATACTTGGCCTTTAATTGCCGTACGTGGCTGATAATCAATGTCATACTGGCTCAACTCAACAGACCATGTTGAGATTCTTCCTGAAAAATCTGCTTTTCGTAGCAGTGATTTCAACGGGAACTCAGTGTAAACCACAACCTTGTGGCTTTGAAAATAGTGTGGCAACTTCCTTGTGGCCGTTCTAAGTGCCAAGACAAGCTTTTCTAGGGGCAGATATCTCGTCTCTGCATCCAGCAATGTCTTGCTAACATAATAAATTGGGATTTGCTCGATTCCCAAATCCCTTAACAGGACTGCACTAACAGCATGTTCAGAGACAGCTAAGTACAAAACTAAAGACTCACCTTGCTGTGGAGTCGACAAAAGAGAAGGCTCAGCCAGGTACTTCTTCAGGTCCTGGAAGGCCTGTTCACACTTTGCTCCCCATTCGAATCTCTCCCTTTTTTTTAATAACTGAAAAAAGGGTCTGCACTTGTCACTTGACCTGCTTATGAACCTGTTGAGTGCTGCAGCCATTCCAGTCAACCGTTGGACTTCCTTCGTAGTCTTGGGACTTTGTAGCTTCTGCAGAGCTGCAATCTGATCTGGGTTAGCCTCAATCCCCCTCATAGTCACTAAGTGGCCTAGGAACTTCCCAGAACCAACTCCAAACGCACACTTCGAGGCGTTGAGTTTCAATTTGTACTTCCTCAAGATTTCAAAGGCTTCTCTTAAATCCGTGATATGTCCTCGCTTGTCTTGGCTTTTCACCACCATGTCGTCTATATAAACCTCCATAGTTTTCCCGAGCAGCTCCCTGAACATGATAGTTGCGAGCCTTTGGTATGTCGCCCCTGCGTTTCTAAGCCCAAATGGCATAACATTATAGCAGTACAAACCTCGTGGGGTGATAAAAGATGTCTTTTCCTGATCGGGCCCAAACATAGCAATATGATGGTATCCTCGGTATGCATCAAGAAAACTCATTCGCTCATAGCCGGCCGTTGCATCAACCAACTGGTCTATTCTTGGGAGAGGAAAACTGTCCTTTGGACAAGCCTTGTTCAGGTCTGTGAAGTCTACACAGACACGCCATTTCCCATTCTTCTTTTTTACGACCATGGTGTTGGACAGCCACTCAGGGTAGTAAACCTCACGTATTGCCTTTGCCTCAAGCAAACGATTAACTTCTTCAACGACAGCATCCACGTGCTGTACGGCTGCCCTACGTTTTCTCTGAATAACTGGCTTATGTTGACGGTCAACATTCAAATGGTGGCAGATTATGTTAGCATCCACGCCGGGCATCTCTTCTGGTACCCATGCAAACACATCGACATATTCCTTCAGAAACTGTATTGACTCAGCCTTTTCCTCTGCTGGTAGTGATTTCCCAATCAAAAAATATCTTTCAGGATCAGCCTTGTTGATCTGAATCTTTTCCAAGCCCTCGATTACCTTATCAGCCGGGCATCTTCCGACATCCTCGATAGTCGGTTGATCTGGTACTTCTAATGTATGAACATGGTGGGCCTTCGGGGCCTTTTTAACGATGGAAATCAGACATTGTTGGGCCACTTTTTGATTGCCCTTGATTTCTTCGATCCCATTGGATCCTGGGAATTTCACCATCTGGTGGTAAGTCGAGGAGACTGCCCTCATTTTGTGCAACCAGGTTCTTCCTATAATCGCGTTATAGGAAGAAGGAACGTCTACGACCAGAAAATCCGTCCTCAACACAACTGACCCAGCCCGAACAGGCATTGTTACTTTTCCAAGGGGCCAAACTGCTCCTGCTCCAAACCCAATCAGGGGTGTCGTGGATTGCTCCAAATCAGTTTGGGCCAGCCCCAGCTTTTTGAATGCATCGTAGTACATCACCTCTGTACACTCCCTGAATCCACCAGAATTCTCTCAATGTCATACTCCCCAACTCGTAGGGTTATGACCAAAGCATCGTTGTGGGGTACCTGGACCTCTCCTAAATCATCGTTTGTGAATGCTATGCTTCCATTGCATACTCCACTTTCTCGCCCTCTTTTATTTCCCAATCGCATCACATGCTGATCGTGCTTAACCTATCTTTGTAGCAGCCTAACCTCATTTCTCGTATAAGATGCGGCCAGCCCATGTATCATATGGATTATTCCTTTAGGATTCTGCTCGTAATCCAACTCCATGGCTTTCCCTTTTTCCTTTGGGTCCTCCTGGATAAATTCCTTGAGATAGCCACGAGAAACCAGATCGTCGAGATGCCTTTTGTACATCTCACAATCCTCAGTCATATGGCCCCAATCTCTATGGTAGCTGCAGTGCTGGTTCGTGGCACGCTTGGCGTCCCTGTCTCCGCCTAGACTTGGGGGCCTCTTAAAGTAAGGCTGATTCTTTATTCGATAAAGAATCCTGTAGATTGGTTCCTTCCAAACCGTCGTGACAGAGAAGAAAGATTTGGGGTCAGGTGCTTGCTTATCCTTGTATGGCTCTTTCTTAGCCTGCCCATATTCCTTCCTCTCTTTGTAGGTCTTGGGCTCTGGCTTGTCCACCTTTTTGGCAGGTGCCTTTGTCTGCTCGGCATCAATCCTGCCATCCTCGCGGAGTATGTCGTCCTCCATTCTGGCATGTTGCTCTATTCGCTCCATTAGTTTGGCCAACGTAACCACTGGATGTTTATTCAATGAGCGGCGCAGCTCTCCCCGAACAGGCAAACCAGTTTTGAAGGTTGCTATGGCATATTCCTCACTACAGCTTTCAATCTCGTTGAAAGTTTCCCAGTACTTTTTTGCGTAGTCTCTGATCGGCTCGCTCTCCGCCTGCTTCATGGTGGACAGACTCTCAAACGTCTTTGGGGCCTTCCTGCTTGTCAGGAACCGAGCAGTGAATTCCTCAGCCAACTGCCTCCATCCTCTTATGGATCGTGGTGCCAATTTATGAAACCAACTCAAGGCCACCTTGCCTAGACTTGACGGGAACATTTTGCATAGAATGGCATCGTCGCCATCGTGCATGAACATGGCCTGCTGATAATGCTGTATGTGAGCCACAGGGTCCGTGTTTGTCTCGTAAAGTACGAACGCTCCGTGCTTCACTCTGTTCGGCAACCTTGCCTCTTGCAACCTCCTTGCAAAAGGGGAGGCTGCGATATTACTCAGGGCTTTACGTGCCGCCTCTCGTGCAGACACTGCCCCCTCCTCATTTTCCTTCGTTTTTTGAGCCATAGCTTTGGCCCAATCAGCATCAGGTCTCTCATACCTATCACGGTGATGCTTCCTTGTTTCTTCCTCGGGTGAGGAACTCCATTCCCTACTCCTCCTTGTCCGTGAAAAAGCCCTTTGCCTTTCCGGTGTTCGGCTTCTGCTTCTGTCTCTCCTTTTTCGTGGAGAAACCTTACGTGGCCTTAGAGTAGGACTTCTGCTCCTTATTTCTCGTGAACGAGCCTGCCTTTGGACTACTAAAATCCGTCTATCTTTCTCAGAATTCCTCCTCGAGAGTCCAGAATCTTCTGGGTGTTCTCGTACCCGCTGCAATTCTTGTATCTCATACTCTCGTTTTTTAATCAAACGAGCGTACTCCTCTATTTCCTTCATCTTTTGATCGAGGACATCTTCACTGTTATGTATACTTCTTGACTGCTCTACGGACGCCTCTCTTCGGTGAGACTTGCTCCTTCTCGTGGAGCCCGTAGCTGTCTTATCCTGTCTTCCAGTGGGCTTTTTCGGAGCCCCTGGTGGAGATTTATCTCCTCCACCACTCAACTGGTTCTTTGGATTAAACGGCGTGGCTGGATCTTCTTCCATCACAGCTGTTTTTCAAGGAAAATTGATTCGTTTCCCACAGACGGCGCCAATTGTAGGGGGATGAAAACAATTGGTGCTCTGAGCAACACCAAACTGCAAACGGCTTCACGTGCGTCTACACCGGAACCCTAGTTCTTCGTCGGAACCCTAATCTGCAAAACAGACAAGGGGTGAGTGCACCTTTGCCTCTCGTGGCAAAGGCCCTCCGATGGCTAAGTTAGTATCACGAACTAGCAGTGAACCCTAATTATCGGTAGGAAAACAATGGGAGATCACCAAATATTGCGTACCTTTCTCCTCCAGGTTTACCTCGTATTTATAGACTCACAGGTGCTTGCTCACCAAGCATCCCTATTATCCTAGGATTCTCATCACGTACAGGAATCCAAGATATTTTAGGCCCTTCTTTCGTTATCAGTTCACCAAGAGAGTCATTTCAGGACTCTCTTCCATAACTGGCCAAACCTCCCACTCACGTTGGGTATCTATCCAAGATCCTACATATTCGGGATCTCATCCCTTTACAGAATATTACTATTCTGGAACATTCCTGTTACCTCACGCTTTAGGGCAACTTGTTCCCCTGTTCGGCTATAACGTTGCCGAGCAGTCCACATGGACCAATGACCTTTCATGCAACTGGTCCTTATCGTTATATAAGGACAGATGACCTCACATATCTCTTGTCCTTATTAGCCGAACAGATAGCTTGGGTTAATGACTTCTCGTATTACTGGTCCATACAGCCGTTCATCGCTCCGCCCGGTGATAAGCTTATCACGCCTATCACGTGCCCCCGATACATCACGTGCTCGGTGACTAATTTTACCTGTTCGGGAATACCTCCCTACACCTAGTAAGATTTACTTTCAATTGCAAGAAAGCAAGGTTTGAATGGTTATGACCAGTTCTTAGCTGTTTAAGCCTTTTGCTGAGCAATGTCGTATGTTAATTATAAGCTTAGTTCTTCTATTTTCCAGTTCCTAGATGCGTTTAAGGCTAACAGCAATTGCAGGTTTGCAAGAAGGTATTCTTGAGCACTCAAAACTACTATTGAACGCTCAAGAGTGGTTGCAGTAGCCAAGTTTTCAATTCTGTTATTATGTATCTCGCACGCTCTATTGCCATATCATGCTCACAATCACTTGTATACACTGTTATTTGTTATTCCTAGAACTACGTGCTAGATGCTTTCCATGAAACAAAATGTTTTTAATGAAAATTCCACAAATGTTTAGTAGAGACTGATCCAGTATCGGGCGAGAGGGGTGCTGTAAAACCTTTCTTTTCTCGTAACCTGGCTTCCGAATCCGAAACAATCTCTAGTCTTTAACTTCAAACGATCGATCATTTTCAAAATAAAAACGGTTTCTCGGGTGAAAAACCTCAAATCCGGGTGGCGACTTTTCAATTTTTCAAATCAAAACTTTATTTTTCGGGCCGCTCCGATCCACCCGGGGCTGTGGTAGCCCACAACAAGGTATCGGTACCTCAAAATGTAGGTATCAGTACCAATGCATTATAGTGCGCGATTTGCAGAAAATCAAGAATGAGCATAACTTTGAAATCCAACCAACTAAAGCACAATTTTGGCACACAATTAACTTGTAAACATGTAGAGAGAGTAAGAAATTCCTACCTCGATTACCAAAGCCAAACCCAAGAAGCTTGATCGGACCCTAGACTCCGAAAACTCAAACCAAGTGAAATACACCATTTCCAAGCTCAACCTACCGAGATACAAGCTCAATAACACGAATAGATGAAGGATTGGAGGTTATTGGCCATGGGTTTTGAGTGAGGATTGGAGTTTTTGAGTATTGGAGAGAGAGAGAGAGAGAGAGAGAGAGGAGGATTTTACTCCTCTACACATAGCCACACACAAATTGCACTTGTACCTTCCTACGAACAATTTCATCACATTAACCCCAACTCATTTAAACTCACAAATTCCATATTTTCTCATTTATAATATCTAATATATTTTTTAATAATTTCTGAAAATACGGGTCCTTACACATTATGCTTTTATACACTTCAACTTATACTACTACAAAAACAACACTTCAAGCAAATCCACTCATGAACCATTTAGACCGCCAAAGTCATTGACGAATTATTTTTTTTGGCAAAACTTAAGTAAATACTTTCCCAAACTTGACATAGGCATCTTTTATGCCAAATTTTATACCAACTTTGGATTTGCCAAATCTCCCACATCATTTATGCCAATTGACTCGTATCGAAAAATTAGATGAGTTTAATTTAAGATTTAGGATTTCAAACTATGCCAAAATAACACTAAATCGATGCAACAACATTGATGCTTTCTTTATTTTTGCACAGTAACAAGCTAAAATATAGCTTTGACCAAGTAAATGTGACACTGACATGTAGATTTTCTCATATACTGCTAACGTATACACATAGATTTCATTATCTCATCCTTTCAAATTTATGAATTAGCACAACAATAATTAATGGGTATTATTTTCTATACCTTCTATCAAATTATACATGCTTTAATATGCATCTTTAACTGAAAAAACAAAAATTCTCTAACGAATACTAATGGGTTGTTTGATAATTCAATTCAAAACTTAATTAGAACTGAATGTCAAGCAAGTTCTGTAATAAACGAAGGGAGAGCAAGGAAGGCAACCCCCTTCCCTAAGAAGTAAAGTAGGTTTAGATAATCAAATTTCACATTATTAAAAATTTTAATAGACTCTTTAAGATAAATCTTTTATACTTAAAAAATAAGTAGCCCTAATTGAATTTATCAATACTAGCTAATACACCACCTCATTCTCCACCACCAACACCCCCTCATATCGCTTGCCACCACCACTTTACCACCACCACTCCACCATTATCTCTCCGCCGCCTGTACCACTACAACCATAACCACCCTCCATCATTTTAACGGTGCAATCTTTCTACTACCATCTTTTCACCACCTTCCACCTCCCTGTTTCCTCACCACCATAACCCACCACTGTCACCGTCACCACCAGCACCGTACCCACTCTCCGTCGACGCCATCCTTCCACCCACTAGTTTTTTTAATCGGTAAAATTAACATTTTATTAGGGGAAAGAGGAGTGGATCCTTCCACCACACTATTCCATTACAACCACCCCCACCTCGCTACCACCAATTGCCATGACCACCATATCTCTACCATGCCTTCCACAGCTACAACTACCATAATTACTCATCGTTGCCACCATCCTTTTTCACCACCACAACCTTTGCTAAACAATAACCTAGCCATAACCCCACCACCACCCGCCGCCATCTCCACCCACGGTTCTGAATATCGTACCTGCTTGGATACCAATTTTTTTATTGGTACGGTACGTACCAATACCTGACAGATACCGGGTACCGTTTTAGATTTAACGTTACTACCATTATAGATAGTTAGAACTTCTAAATTGATAAATTTTTCACAATTCATCAAACTAGTAACTGAATCTCAAAAATTACCCTCACATTATATTATTTAAGTTACCATTCTACATCCTTTTCCAAAAAACAAAAAAAAGGACTATAATATCAAAAGTTGGAGAAGAAAAAGGGAAAACACTTTCACAGGAAAAAAAAAAAAACTACATTTTTTTAGTTCTAGAATCCTTGAGTCCTTGCACTTAGTAGTCCTTAGCACTTTAGTCTTTAAAACGTTAATTCAATGAAAGGGTAATATTTTTGTCATTGTGTCGGTTTTAGGGTTCCCATTTATAAGCATCATCTACCCTTGCCGTTTTCATATCACTTCTGCGCCTAAGGGCTCTCTCTCTCTCTCTCTCTCTCTCTCTCTCTCTCTCTCTCTCTCTCTCTCTCTCTCTGCGTTTGATATAGAAACGAACAATGGTTTCTTTGAGGAACGAGATTGGCCGGATTGACTGATAACCCAGTCAGTCAGTGGCGGAGCAAAACATCGGGCGAAATCAACGGTAACGCCATCTCGTCTGAGATTGGCCGGAATTGCCCGTATTTTTCGGTAATCACTGGTATTGGTACTGAGATAGTATTTGGAGTGCATGTTACCGGTTTTGCACAAATCTAATACGTACCGGCCGGTATGGTACGGGATTCACAACCTTTTTACCACCTTGTCTCCACCACACCGCCACATGAAGTCACCCCACCTCTCCACCGCCACCATCTCCGCTAAAAACTGCCCGCCACCACCACCACCCACCACCATGACCACTTTCTCAACATCGATCACACCACCGCATGCAATCACTGCCCCTCTACCGCCATCGTACCACCACAAACACACGGCAAGCATTAATAAAATGAATCAAGCATAATTAAAAAGTATATCACAATTTATTGATATTTTATCATATTAAAATTTTTATTCAGCTCTTTAATTTTTTTTTTAGTATTAAACAGCTTTCAATTTAAAAGATTTTTTTTTTGATACTCTTCAATTTAAAGGGGGCGACTATTCGCAACCCTCTATTTTCTCATGTACCTATTAAAAATTTCCAACTAATTACAACATGACCCCTTAATGTAAAATGACCTACTTACTCTTATATCTATACATAAAATGACTTATATGCCCTTATGACCAAAACCCCTAAATTATCCACTACCCCCACCCCCCTCAAAATCATCATTCAAGTTTGAAAAGAAAAAAACAGACACAACAAACAAACACAGACCTCCTGTTCTTCATCTTTGGCTTTGTATTGTTCATCTTCTCTTCTCCTCTCTCTCTAAATCATCATTCTCTTTCTCCTCTCTCTAAAATTTTCCAATGGAGAAGGAGCAAGGACCACCTATTGTATCAATGGAAGGTTCAAGTCCTTCCATTGATCCATTTTTTGACCCACTTGTAGGATTGGATTTTGAAATTGAATCAAATTCTATTAGCAATCATATGATGGCAGAGGAGAAGGAAGATATTGTGATGGAGATTGTATGTTGGAAGCCGCGTGAGTAGGTAAGTTTTTCCGTTTACAATGGCCTCTGCTTTGTTGTTGTGGCGTCTGGGTTTACAAAACTCAGTTTTTCGAGGGTTTTTGACGTTTCTAGTTCGAATAGAATAACCACTGTAATTTTGGTAGCTAACCACTGTAAAATACTACCATAATTGACAATTAGTTACTGAAATTGAGATACATTTTCAGCATCCAATTACCGAAATATATGTTTCTTGATGTATTTCCGACATGTAGTTACCGAAATATAATATTGTTTTCAACAGCTATTTACCAAAATGTATTAAGTTCGGCAGTTGGTTACCAAAATATAATTTTGTTTTCAACAGCAATTTACCGAAATGTATGTATGATTTTCCCTATATAGATAGTTCGACAGTTGTTTACCGAAACTTGGACATATTTTCGGCGTGTAGCTATCGAAATATAATCTTATTTGCAATAGCTACTTACTGAAATGTATATGTATGATTTTCGTATACATAGTTCGGCAGTTGGTTACCGAAGTTTGTACATATTTTCGACACGCGGTTACCGAAATTGATACTTATGTTCAACAGTTATATACCGAATTCTATGTATTTCAATATTTAGTTACCGAATCCCGAGAGGTAGAAAACTTGTGTTTTAATGGACTTTTGAAATTTTGATACTTTCTTTAGGGTGATGCTTCAACGCACAGCAGCCACATTGGTCTAGTGACCATAGCACCAGAGTTTACGACGGAGAATGTGAGTGCGCACGGCAGCCACATAGGTGCAGTAGCCTTATGTAATCTCACACGAGAGTTTACAACGGAGAATGTGAGTGTTTTCAAACAGGTGGATGATTCAATGGTCTTTTTGGTTTTGTTTGTTTACTGCTATTAAATATTTTTGTTCAATCATGTTTGTAGGTTTTTCCATCTGAAGATATGTTGAGAGATTGGATAACATCTACCGACAAGAAAAATGGGTTTGTGATTGTCACAAAGTCGTCGGAGAGAATGGCAAAGAACCGAAGGCCAAGGATGCGGTTTGCATGTGAACAGGGTGAAAAGTTTAGACCGTTTATCAATAAGGCAAAGGACAAAGGAGGTAATGTGAAGAAGAATGGCAAAGAAGCGAAGGCAAAGAAGATAGCACGCGTCACAGGAACTAAGAAATACGAATGCCCGTTTGAACTGAGATGTGTTAAGGGGTTGGAAGGTTGGACTGTCACTGTCTTCAACGGCAATCACAATCATCCTCCCGCGAAAGAGCTTGAGGGGCTCGCTTATCCCGCGAGGTTGTCTTCGGAGCAATCGACTATGTTGGTGGATATGTGTGTTTCGTCATTGTCTAAACCGTGAGAGATCCTAAGTATAATAAAGGGCAAGGATGAATTCAATGTAAGTTCAATTAAAACCATCTACAACGCACACTACAAGCATGGATTTAAGGACCAAGCAGGGAGATCTCAAATGCAATATCTGTTGGCTAAGTTACAAGAATATGGGTACATCGAGTTTAACCAGAAAGATGACAATGACTGTGTGAAGGACTTGTTTTGGTCACATCCTACTTCTGGTGACATGTTGCGTGCTTTCCCTCGGGTTTTGCTGATGGATTGCACATACAAGACCAACAAATACAGGTTTCCTTTGCTCCAAATTGTTGGCATTACATCCACCGAGAGGACTTTCTCGGCTGCCTTTGCATTCATCGATAGGGAGATAGAGGAAAACTATACGTGGGTGTTAGAGAATTTGAAGAGTATGATGGATCCCGAAGCACTTCCCGATGTTATTGTGACAGATAGAGAGTTAGCCCTAATGAATGCCATTATAAGAGTGTTCCCAATGGCCAACCATCTTCTATGTCGGTGGCATATTGGGCAAAATGTATATGCCAAATGTAGGAAGATGTTTGATGAGACGACTTAGGCTCTGTTTAAGCATGCTTGGGATTCACTGATGTACTCACCAACTATATCTTTATATGAGCAGGCACTTTGAGCAATGAAGCGGGAGTTTGTGCTATATCTAGATGCGATTAAGTATGTTGAGGCAAATTGGTTAGGACCGTATAGGCAGAAATTCATTTCAGCTTGGACGAACAATGTAATGCACTTTGGCAACTTGACAAGCAACAGGTAAATGGCTAACACCATATGCATATTTCATGGTGTCCATATCTTTTCACAATTAGATATTGATATTTCGATGCCTAAAACTTCATTTACCATTTCCACAAGGTTGAGTATGAACATGCGAAGCTTAAATCCCACATTGCGAATTGCCAAGCCAACTTCTCGGCCGCCTGGGCTAAAATGCACGACTTGGTTAAATTACAAATCACGGATATAAAGGGTAGCTTTGAGAAAAGTTTGAATTGTTGGCAGCACCAGTTTAGAATTCCTATCTTTGACCATCTAAGGGGAGCTGCTTCACAGACTGCCAAGGGTTTGATGTTGCCGGAGATTAAGAAAATTAATGACATGGTCGTGGAGGACAAGGTTGACTGTGGCTGTCCTATTCGCCGAATCCATGGTTTAACTTGTGTTCACGAGATTGCTCAATTGAAGAGGTGAACCCATACCGTTGTCGTTGATTGATGATCATTGGAAGATGCTTTCTTTTGAGAAACGTAAAGATGATGGGGCAGTTTTGAAACTAAAGAATGCCGACTGGAATATCTTTATGGCCAAAATGGTTGGCCAAAACCCTATGACCCATATGCATTGGATGAAGACTCTGAAACCCATTTTGAATCCATCAACCACGTCCCTGTCTTCACCCCAATAGAAGGTCCAGACCCGCGGTCGAAAGTCAGGTTCCGTCAATAAGTCAGTGCGTAGGAACCTGTCTAAGTTTGAGTATGTTGAGGCATCCTTGGAAACTCCTAAGTCGGTGAAGGAAAAAAGCTCCAAAGCTAAGGCAACTGTGAAAACAAAGGCCCAAGGCGAATCCCAACGCGGGCGTGGAAACTCCTAACAAGGCGGTGGATGATAATAGCCCTAAGGCAAAGGCCGTTGTGAGAACCCTTAAGCTGGCCAAGGAGTTACCGAGGCGGAAGAAGCCAAAACTTGTTGGAACTCTATTTGTAGGACCGTATCTTAATAAATTTTCGGAACCAATTTCGCCGCACATAAATTCTATTACGGATGTGAGAAGTGATGGAAATTGTGGGTACCAGCGGTATCTTATTTTATGCACCAATCCAAGCACAATTGGAAGACTTGCCGAAATGATTTGCTCTTGGAGGTGAATAACCATTATGACCTTTACGAAAAGATGACCGGTATCGGAGGTGCTAACAAGTTACGTTATAAATTGTCATTTTTTGAAGATGAAACTGCACCCCAAGATAGGTGGATGATTTTTCCTGACATGGGTTACGTTGTAGCTTCTACTTATAATGTGGTGGTTGTCCTCCTATCCCAACTGCAATGCCCTACTTTCCTTCCACTCCATTCTCGTCCTCCATCATCTGACAAAATAAGGGTTCTTGGAATTGGACTTGTGAACGTAGATCACTTCGTACAAGTACATACCGTATAGTTTTCTTTTTCACAAATTCAACATTACTATAAATTGCCTTCATGTGCAATTTTCAAAGTCCTTTTTACTTTGACAGGTTAATCTAAAAGCTTGTTCTCCCATGCCAACTATTGCCAACTATTGGTTCAAATTTCGATGGGAGGAGGCCAAGGAATGAGAGAGACTTTTTTTTGCCCAAATAGAAGCGTTTAAAGCCATAATAGGAAGTGATATAGCAACCGCGGAGTCTTTTGATGTACAGTAGTTTCATTTTATATGTATGGTTATCATGTTGTCGCTTTACATTGCAATGTTATTGACTAAGCACATCCATGGAGTTTGGTTTCGCTCGTTGTGACATTTATTTTATTATGGAGTTGATGTGAAGAAATTGATTGAGCACCTAATTCAGCATATGCATTCCGAAATTATTGTAATTTTTCAGTAGCTGCATACCGAAATTTGTGTAATGTTTTAACATATACAACCTGAAATTGTTATGATATTTCATCGCTTGGATACCGGATAATTGGTACAATTTCATCATTTCCTTGCTAAATTATATGTTTTTTTAGAACAGTTAGGTGGGCTCTCTCAGGCTATTGTGTTCCTCGGATTTATTGCCTTGCTCACCTAAACAAATGCCCAAAACATCAAAGTCTCATTGATTACAAGAATCTTTTTTCCCAAATATGAGTACCACAATTTAAAGAAAATACAAGGCAACATTTGAGTGTCTATCCAACATTTAGAATGTTTCATTGATTACAAGACTCGTTTTCCCACACTTTGAGTACCACAACTTACAGAAAACAGAAGGAAGACAACATTCAAAATGTCAAACGATATTGTTTCAGGATGGAACAGGTTGGGGTGGCGCGGCCTCCTTCACAGCAACAGGGCACGACATGCCCTATTACTGCAAGACCCACAGAAGATACGTCAAGGGAAGTGAAGGGGAACTTCACCCCCTTTGATAGCTACAGAGGCACGACGTGACTACCACTTCAATGACGTGGAAAGGGTAGGTGACGTGCTTTCCAATCAACGAGCAAAGCTAATGTGCTTGTTGTAGTAGGTATGTTCACCAACCGACGTTCCCAATTCCTCATATTCAGACAAGGGAACGAACAGTGTGAACGTTGAATATTCCCAATACCTCATATTAGGATGTACACGGCTTGATTACCTAGCTTGGAAAAAGCATGACAATGCACAAGCCATCGAAATAACTTCACTGAAAGGAGCTGCAGGCTGTGGGATGTACATATGTTACTTGAAACTCCGGCCATAGGGTTTACAAATTTTGTGTGAACTAGTCAGAAATATAGAGGGGGATATGAGTCAGAAACTCCTCCAGTCAACTCCCAATTTATAGGCATAGACATTGGAGCTACGAGATGTAGTTAATGGCTGTATGGAGAAAATTGCAACTTGAAACAAATAAAGTGATTTGACAAGGCACTGCACTCCATATTTACTAAAGATTCTCTCCCCTGAGGAGGAGCATGTGGGTGGGGGCCCTATACAAAAGTTTGCTTGCCGAAATAATTGGGGAAAAATACTATGCCCAATTTCAACATTTGGTTGCCGAAATAACTATAAACTTTCGGTTTTTGATTACTGAAAAGTGTTAAAAATTTCGGTTTCAAGTTGGTGAAAAATAATTTTGCTTAATCACCCAAAAAAGAACCAACGAAGTGCCTATTATAGATGCGTACGTACAAGAAAATGGGTTGGACAATTCACTGCCACCAAAAATGATGGCCACGTGGGCGGGCCCGTACTTATTTTGGACAATGGGTTGGGGGAGTATACTATGGGTTATGTGGAGAAAATTGCGTCTCGTAATTCGTGGGGTGATGGGACAAGTCACTGCCACCAAAATTAAATATGTATCAGTACACTTCATGTATGTATCAATACGAATTATAATTATAGCATTCTTTTAGTAGTTAAAATGTTGTCCAATCTATGTACTGCTATCATGGTAGTTTATTATTTCCTAGTACATTCTTAGCAATCAATAGACACTAACCATCAAGGAAAATTAAATATGACATGAATAATTCGAAACAAAAACCTGTTTTTGCGAAGTCGTTAAACTTGTTACGAGAGAGAGGAGAACAAGCCTGACCAAATGTCTGTTCCCCATAAGCTCAACATGTCTAAGTACCAAATGTCTAACACAATTGAAAATACAAGTAAGAACTGTTTACCATAAACCCAACATCTAACCTCACCCCCTAACACCCCGCCTCCTTTAAGTAAGAAATGTCGGCCGTAAAATGGTGTCTCCCTCCTGCAGTGCTTGCCGCAACTCAACAGTTCCAAGTCCGGTATCCACCAAAGCCCTCTGTTTCACATCCAACATAGCCCGTACCCGCTCCTCGCTACCCTGCCTAACACGCCTTGACCACGTCCCACCCTCGGGTGCGAGAACACCTTCAACCAAGGAAGGTAGTCCTCAGTACACGCTCAAGGAATCTATAAACGTTGAATATTCCCAATACCTCATATTCAAATGGACACGGCTTGATTACCTAGCTTGGAAAAAGCATGACAATGCACAAGCCATCGAAATAACTTCACTGAAAGGAGCTGCAGGCTGTGGGATGTACATATGTTACTTGAAACTCCGGCCATAGGGTTTACAAATTTTGTATGAACTAGTCAGAAATATAGAGGGGGATATGAGTCGAAAACTCCTCCAGTCAGCTCCCAATTTATAGGCATAGACATTGGAGCTACGATATGTAGTTAATGGCTGTATGGAGAACATTGCAACTTGAAACAAATAAAGTGATTTGACTAGGCACTGCACTCCATATTTACTAAAGATTCTCTCCCCAGAGGAGGAGCATGTGGGTGGGGGCCCTATACAAAAGTTTGCTTGCCGAAATAATTGGGAAAAAATAATATGCCAGATTTTAACATTTGCTTGCCGAAATAATTATAAACTTTCGGTTTCTGATTACTGAAAAGTGTTCAAAATTTTGGTTTCAGGTTGGTGAAAAATAATTTTGCTTAATCACCCAAAAAAAGAACCAAGGACGTGCCTATTATAGATGCGTACGTACAAGAAAATGGGTTGGACAATTCACTGCCACCAAAAATGATGGCCACGTGGGCGGGCCCGTACTTATTTTGGACAATGTGTTGGGGGAGTATACTATGGGTTATGTGGAGAAAATTGCGTCTCGTAATTCGTGGGGTGATGGGACAAGTCACTGCCACTAAAATTAAATATGTATGAATACACTTCATGTATGTATCAACACGAATTGTAATTATAGAATTCTTTCAGTAGTTAAAATGTTGTCCAATCTATGTACTGCTATCATGGTAGTTTATTATTTCCTAGTACATTCTTAGCAATCAATAGACACTAACCATCAAGGAAAATTAAATATGACATGAATAATTCGAAACAAAAACCTGTTTTTGCGAAGTCGTTAAACTTGTTACGAGAGAGAGGAGAACAAGCCTGACCAAATGTCCGTTCCCCATAAGCCCAACATGTCTAAGTACCAAATGTCTAACACAATTGAAAATACAAGTAAGAACCGTTTACCATAAACCCAACATCTAACCTCACCCCCCAACACCCCGCCTCCTTTAAGTAAGAAATGTCGGCCGTAAAATGGCGTATACCTCCTGCAGTGCCTGCCGCAGCTCAACAGCACCAAGTCCGGTATCTACCAAAGCCCTCTGTACCACATCCAACATAGCCCGTACCTGCTCCTCGCTACCCTGCCTAACACGCCTTGACCATGTCCCACCCTTGGGTGCGAGAACACCCTCAACCAAGGAAGGTAGTCCTTAGTACACGCCCAAGGAATCCCAGGTGGTATACGCTCTCTCTTGTCCTCAGGCACCAAGTGGTAGTCAGGGCTAGACCAAAAACCTTCAATCCATTCGTAAACAACGTCGTATTTGTGCTGCCCTCTCGATGCACGCTGAGGTGCTATAGGGTTTGCGGGTATTCACTGTAATAGACCAAACTGCCTCAAGACTCTGTCGGGGAGGTATGGCTCCGAATAGGACATGGCACAAATGGGACCAGTGTAGAAAGCAATTTCAGAGACATTTTGCCTACGGTCCTTGTACGGGTCAAATATCATCTGTTTGTAAAACGAAACATATGATATCTACTAGTATAATAAAATAACAAGTTAATCAAACAATCCGGCGAAAGCCATCAACTAACACTGTATCATTCATTAAAAAACTGAAGTATGGCATACATGTGGAACTTGGTTTTGAGGTAGGACAAGGGAAAGCAGTGAACACGTCAATTGAATAGTGGCACAATCTCCTAAAAAGGACAATTAAATTAGGACGGAGGTAGTAGTTATTAATTATGTCATGGTTCTTGGATGTTCAAGAAGCTTTCTATTGGGTTTTCTTCATTTGAACTAAAATATTTTTTTTGGGTTACTTTGGCAGGCTATCTTGATTATTCATGTCCATGTACACTTAAGAAATTTCACGATTAATGATTCTGTTCAATTTTGTAATTGCTCTATCCATTTTTATGGTCAGTGTTTTACATTTTTCCCCATTTTCTATATTCCACATTTTGTGCGTGTGTTTTTGTTTGGGTGTGGGTCTAATTGATAGTGGTATTTGGGTTGTTAACCAACTGGACTCATTTACAGTTAAGGGTGTGGACCTGCTTGCATCACTGTGCAACAGTTACGACACTTCAGAAGATGATTTAAGGAAGACAATGGAGAAGGCTAATGGTTTGATAGTAGATATTTTGAAGAAAAAGCCATGTCCTGCATCTCAATGTGTTACCGAGAATTTGGAGAATATTGACACATGTTAAGTTGGAACTTCTCCTATATTTGATTAGCTTATAAAACAATTATACTTCCAGTTCTCAGTCCTTACTGGAAGAGTTGAATTTGAACTCTCAAACTGTAATCTATTCTAAGACAGCTTCTAATTAGCAACGTAATTCTACAAAATGTCCCACTCTCCAAAATTGGTATACTAACTGAATGCAAGGTGTGTTAGAATTCTACCTCATCTACAAGTAAGTCGTCCAACCGCGCCGGTAGTGCTGTACACTAGTGCCACTCTTGCTATACAGACACCAACGTCGTGCCTATGGAAGCTCTTCCATGCACTCTTGGTCAACAATAGGATGTAGCGATGGGAAGTGCTTTTTTATCCACGCCTATAGCATTACACGCATGTGAAGCATATTATAATCATATATCCGTAACTTGAACTTATTGTTTTTTAATAATCAAAAAAAGCAAGTGTACCTCTAGTAATATAAGAAATCCACCCATCTGCTTTGCCTTCCTCCTACTCGCATAACCAATATTTCTGTACAAATATGCCAAGCAACTAGAGCCCCATCCGTATGTATGAACCTGATCTAAATCCTCCATTAGTGGAAGGAGGTCAAGCTGTATGAACCCACCTGACTTGTCACCAAAAAGGGTGCACCCAATGATATATAGTAGGCACGCACGAGCACAACACACCACCCACTCGTCTGTGTCCGTCTCATTTACCTCTTTAAAATTCATCTCCAACCATCTCAACTTAACTGCATACCGTTTAACTGCATTTGCAGTAATTGCATTTGTCGCTACTTCCTTCAACACACCAAGCAAATCCATTAATAGTTCTTCTGGCGTCCTCTCATCCTCCGTGTACATAGGCAATCCACGAACATGTATCCCGAGTAGATGTTCTACGTCATCTAATGTCAACCCAACTCACCAAAGTCAAAGTGAAAGGTGTTCGTCTCCAGATGCCACCTTTCAACAAATGCAAAAATTCTAAAGAAATTGCATTGCGAGTTTTTATTTATGCTACACAACGGAAGCAAGCCCGAATTCATAACCTTTTGTTTGAACCTGTCTTCTGTAACTACCCAAGTACCCAAAAGACCCGAGTGTTGATGCAATCTTAATGTACCCCTCTCTTCTCCCTCCAAAATGGCTTTAGCCACATGTGTGCGAAAACTCTTTAGCAAGTAAAGGTCCTCCAGACCACCCACATCCACAGGCGTATCATCATGTTGCTGCGCTTCTGCCCCGCCCCGCCCCGGCCCCGACGTCGACGTCGGCCTCGAATAACCTACACATATATGCCAATAATAGCATTTTCAAGTTCATAAAACAAATAAATATTAAAAAAAACTATTAAAAGCAAGCAAGTATAAAATTGGAAAAAAATTTCCTCTTCCTATGGCTGTTCTATAACCTACACGTATATGCGAAAACATACAATACATATTATTGTTCATAAAACAAATACAGATCAAAAAAAACTATCGAAAGCAATTATGAAATTTGAAAAAGTTTACCTCTTCCTCTAGCGGTGCTATAACCTACACGTATATGCAAAAAAAATACAATACATATTAGTGTTCATAAAAAAATAAAGAATAAAAAAACTATTGAAAGCAAGAAAGCAAGTATAAAATTGAAAAAAATTTACCCCTTCCTGTGGCTATTCTATAACCTACACGTATGGAGCAACAACATATAATACATATTATTGTTCATAAAACATATAAAGATTAAAAAAAACTATTGAAAGGAATTATGAAATTGGAAAAAGTTTACCGGTTCCTCTGTGGTGCTATAACCTACACGTATATGCAAAAAAAAAATACAATACATATTAGTGTTCATAAAACTAAAAAAACTATTGAAAGCAAATAATATGAGTTAGTGCTCAACAAAATAAAAAACCTAGTGTGAATTGGAAAATTTTCACCTCATCCTCAGGTATGTCCTCGAAGACAGCATCTTGCTTTTCCTGACGAGGCACTTTGGCCTTGCCCCGGCCCCGACCTCGGCCTCCTCGAGCTCTAATTCGAGACAGTGAATGCATAACCTACACGTATATGGAAATAATACAATTACAAGTTAATCTTAAAAGAGGCAGTTTTGTCATCAAGATTACCGAAAGTACTTACATATTTCAGTTTTTTGTTACCGAGCGTTTCATTTCATTCAAAAGTTAGTGTTCATAAAACAAAGAAAGATAAAATACAAACTACTACAAAGCTGGTGCAAAATTGGAAAATGTTAACCTCATCCAAAGGTATCTCCTCGACAAAAGCATGTTCCTCTTCCTGACGATGCACTTTGGCCTGGCCCGGCCCCGATCTCGGCCTCCTCAAGTTCGAACTCGAGGCAGTGGACACATAACCTACACGTATATGAAAATAATACAATTACAGGTTAGTCTTAAAAGAGGCAGTTTTGTCCTCAAGGTTGAAAGTACTTACATATTTCAGTTTTTTCTTTCTGAACGTTTCATTTCATTCAAAAGTTAGTGTTCGTAAAACAAACAAAGAAAAAATACAAACTACTACAATGCTGGTGCGAAATTGAAAAATTTTAACCTCATCCAAAGGTTTGTTCTCGACAAAAGCATGTTCCTCTTCTTGACGATGCACTTCGGCCAGGCCCCGGCCCCGATCTCGGCCTCCTCGAGTTTGAACTCGAGGCAGTGGACGCATAACCTGCACGTACATGAAAATAATACAATTACAAGTTATTCTTAAAATATGAAGTTTTAACGTTTGCTTGCCGAAATAAGCATAACATGTCAGATACTGATTACTGAAAATGATAAACAATTTCGGTTTTTGGTTGCCGAAAGCTGACCAAAATGAAACCAAAAAAGAATTTTATTTCACAAGTCACAACATTTTATCATACGTGAAGCTTCTGCTTCTGATCTCCAATAAAGCAAGAGGCACAACGCTGTTGCTTACAAACGGTTCATGCCTGAGACGTAAACTTCCCCTATTCACACCCTTGAACTCCATTACCAGAAAAAATCTTGCACAAAAAACTACTAGTAACAAAGTTCATTGTTTTTCTCCAGCTAAACATTGTTTTTCTCCAGCTAAACATAGCCACTTTGACTCAGATGCTTTCAATAAAATATTTTTAATACAGTTCTTATTTATCAATTTGGTTGATCATGCCCGCATCTCCATTATAAACAAACATCAAACATACTTCAACGTGGCTAAAATGGTTGAAGTTATCATCATCAATCTTGCGAACAGTATGCTTTCATCAATTTCTAGGCCACTTCAGCATGGTAGAACTTAAAGCTAGCTAGTTATTTCACATTCGGTCAGATTGTATCAGTGGATACTGGACAAAAATGTCTAGTCTTTAAGAGGGAACGATACCCTCTTATCTATGAGTCACGCCTAAGGAATGCTACACATCAACTAGCATCAAACATTCATGATAAAAAGATCCGAGCTAAGCGGAGTGGTTTTTTTAGTTTTTTGTACACGAACTATTTCATTTTTTTGTACACAATGTTTCACACTATATGTACATGCCCTTTCCACTATATGTGGGACAGATCCGAGCTAAGCGAAGTGGTTTTTTTATTGAGTATAAACTCGGGCAGGTATGTTAAGTCTGGTGTCCTCAGGTCGGTATGTGATAAAAAGATCAACTGGTTAAACATGAGACAATACGAAGGAAAATAACAGAATTGGTCTATGACAAAGACTAAAGCTATTGTACATCTTGTTCCAAAGAAGGTCATGCAAAGTCAAACTTCGTTCGAAAAATCAACTATTGAAAGCTATTTACCTCAACAGCCTCAGACTCGTCCTGAAGGACACCCCGGCCCTGGGCCCGACCTCGGCCTCGAACTCCATGTGGTGGATGCATAATAACCTGCATAAATAATAATAATACAAATTTTGTAAGTCTGGAAAGGCAACAAAAATTAAGAATGCCAATAAGACCATGCACTATCAGTAAGCTATGGCTTATTGCAGGATAAAATGAAGACTCCATAATAGTACTCTATAGCTTTTCAACCGTTGTCGTCAAAACATACTCAAACTTCCTCCAATTGATACAAGTGATGCAAATAGAGACAACCAATAACATTTTCACACGATAAGATAGGTTTTCCAACATGTTATTTCATGAAGTAGTGGTCAGAATTATTCACAAAGTCCTATACTATAATAATTCCCTATATTAATGAAACTGACTATCCAAACCACACTGCAGTGATGAATCACTCGCTCAGAATGCCATGGAAGCAGGGAGGACCTCTGAGTAGTTAGGCCTATACTCACCCATTTACTGGTTTTGTTATGAATATCCACAAGAAGATATGCAAGATACAAACTAAACATAACATTCGGCTCACTACAATAAAGTGTTCATTGCTCTCCCTCCTGTATGTCATACATAACATCAAGAAGATGAATATAAATCCAACAGAAGTACAGCAAATACAGATCAACTAGGTGATCCTTGTATTGTTTGCTTCCTAGAACTTGTATCGAAAATTTGTTTGGTTGACAAATCGAGTCAAAAAGTTTTGTAGCAAGTGTTCTGCAAAATAGATTCCGAAACAGAGAAGGAACAGGAAGAATAGCAAATTACCAAGACAACTTATGAAGGTCATACCTTAGCTTCCGATTTGGTCTGATAATAACCCCTAGTACTATTTTTGTTGAGTATGTGGATGCTGTTTCAAATATGAGTATGTCTTTCGGAAAGACTAATATCAGTACCCTTACTAATATTTTGTTGAGGGACACATGCTATTGGCGAAGTTGTTTAAAACCTAAATACATCTTTGGGAAAGACCAAAACTAGTTCTGAGGGCCACAAGTTAACTGGTTTTAGTAACTTTTGAACCTCTACGGTTTAAGTCAATGGATCCAAAACTATGAGGGATCCACCATTATTTTGGAAAGAACCAAAAATTTAGTCGATTCCAAATCAAGGAGGGGTGTTTTCTGGAAAAAAAAAAAAGACAAAATAAATAAAAAGGTTACTCAAAGGAAGTGGGCTTCACCCAGCTCATTTTCCAGATTATTCAAAGAGCCCTTGCTCAAACTTTTGTCGGCTAGCAACTGCACTCTACATATCTAAGACTCGCTATCAACATTTCAAACAGTGAGTATTTCAAACAGTGGCATAAAGTTCAGGGCTGTCATTTTTTACGCCAAGAGAGGCGCATGCCAAATGTGCTAAATGTGCTAACCAATACAGGATACCCAAAAAAAAAACCCTAACATCTCACATATAAGCTTACAGATGTCAACATTCACCGTTTTTGGCTACCAATTTCGGGATCTAATTACCAAAATTTCCAAACAAATACGGGATCTAATTACCAAAATCTTTACACAAATATAGGGTCAAAATCTCTACACAAATACATGTATGTAAATGGGTGGGCTAGTGGCGGTGTGGCGGTGGTGAAGAACAGAGAGAGAGAGAGAGAGAGAGAGAGAGAGAGAGAGAAGAACAGAGTGAGAGAGAAAGAGAGCAGCACCTGAGGCGATGGTGTGGCAGTGCTGCGGCGGCAGGAGTGGCGGTGCGGCGGTGGTGGCTATGGAGGTGGAGGTGGAGGTGGTGGGAGACAGAAATGGCGTGGCATGGGAGACGTAAATGGGTGGGCTGGGGGATTAGGGTTTCTATTTGGACGGGTGGGGGAGTTAAAGTGTAATTTTTGAGAGAGGAAGGGTATAATGGGAAGATCAGGTACATTTAGGCTTTGTTCGGTTGTGGGTTTAGAAAATTTTTGGGTTTGATTTTTGGGTAATGAGTGAAAAGTGAAAATAGGGTAATAATTGGGGATATAGGTAATGATTGGAGAGAGATAGAGAGAGAAATAAAATTAATGATTGGATATAGGGGTAATGAGTGGAGAGAGAAATAAAAATAATAATTAAAATTTAGGTAATGAGTGGATTTGGGTTTGGAAAATTTTTTCCAAACCCCAAACCGAACAAGGGCTTAATGGGTTACATGGAGAAAATTTTCTTTTTTAAAATATTGGAAATGGGATATGTGAAGTAACGGGCTACGAGAGAAAATAGGGGACTGCGAATAGTCCCCCCCAATTTAAAAGATTCAACATTGAGTTTTAAATTAACACTTTTATCAAACATCACCTTAATTTTTTATTTGTAAGTGTGAATCTGATTAAGTTCAACCACAAAAATCACTGTCTAGGGATGGAATCCCATACAACAACCAACAAATATAACTACAAAAACAGCCAATAGCTAACAAAAGAAAATCAAAAGAAAACTATACAGGAAAGAAAATCCTATTAGGTAAGCCCCATTGCCTGCATAGGTCTTAATTCTGCAGAGATTGCTTTACATTTCTCCTTGTGCTTAGGAAATCTCTAACACCATCTGCAATGCCTTTCATCACCTGATCATGCCCCATAGCTTTTCCCTGAAAAATTCGACAATTCCTCTGTCTCCAAAGCCCGTAAACAGTGGCAGCTAAAGAACACGTAAGACTCATACACCTCAAGCTTTTACCCTTCACCTGCACACCATACCAATCAAGGACCTCCACCAAGTTGCTAGGCATATCCAAAACCATGTTCTTATTAACCAAATGTTGCCACACAACAGTTGAAAATGGGCATTCAAAAAATAAATGTTGATGAGTTTCAGTAGCCGAGTTACAAAGTGAGCAGGTTTCATCCAAGTGCAAACCCAAACTATTCAACCTATCCTTTGTGCTCAGTCTTTGAAGGACAACCAACCAAAGAATAAAAGACCATCTAGGCACTGCATTACCAATCCATATAATCTTGTGCCAAGGCTGAATAGGATACCTCTTTCTAATGGCATTCCAAGCTGACCTAACAGTGAAGATGCCGCTTGGGTGAGGTATCCAACTAACAGAGTCTTCAACAGTTAGATTTGGTCTCAAACTGGGAGGAGTATGAGCCATAATTGCTTGAATGGACTGATTTCGCAATCTGGGCCAGCACCAATCTCCTTGGTTAATGATAGTAGCCACTTTAGCCCATAAAGCTCTGCCCAAATTAGTCACAACCCTCTCACCAAATTTAGCATACAAAGGTCCTAGAGTGTGCCAATTATCTAGCCAAAGGAATGTATTTGCCCAATTACCGACATGATATCTAATAAGAGGTTAGCACAATTTCCTTAAACCAAGGATCTTCCTCAGGGTCCACAAAGAATCGCTAGAAATATCCATGGTCCAAATACAATTCTCTTTAATAAAATATGTGTGAATCCATTTTACCAATATCACCTTAATTAGTCTGCCACAACACAATTATACCTACTTGCTTTGGATTGGATTTTCAAAACTTTTTGGCATTAACTGTGACACCCTACTGTCCTTTTCACAAATATCTATCGCCCCCCTTTTCAAGTCAATTTCTGTGTCCACAGGCTCCAGACCTCCTCGTGTTCTCGCTATAACGACTTTGGGGGCTGCTATAAAGACTTCGAAAGGAGCATTTAGTGGCGCTCAATTTAATTGTCCAAAATTATTTTGAACGATTTGAATTTAAAAAAACTTTTCACCGAAAGAGATTTTTATTTTAAATTCAGACCATTAATTACTGAGACGAATGATAAAATTGAGCGCTGCTAAATGCTGCAAGCCCCCGAGGTCCTCACTACAAAAATTCAACGACTTGTTGTCCTCGAGTCAAAGCTGGAAGACACCCAGCCAACTTGAATTCTGCACCAAATGAAATGAAAAGCTGCCTTTTCCCTTCCGGCCCCCGTCAGAGACTTTTCTTTCTCCTCATCCCCAATCTAACCTCCCACTCTTGATCTTAATTGGCTTCAATTCCATCATGAGCCTCATGACTTCTTTCAGTGTTGGTGAACAAATAAAACTTTAAAGCCCCAAGGTTAATCCGGTTGATTGGCGGGATTGTTTTCTACTTAATTGATCAGTGTTCGATTTTTGCAGTCGGGCCGTAAGAAAGTAATTTATTGTGAATTCTCTGGTCTCAGCGTGGATGACTTGTCTTTGAGCAACCGGAGAGGAGATTAATTGAGATACGTGTAAACCGATCCGAACACCCCTACCCATGGAACCAAAAAATAAAGAAATAGTAGAATTTTAAGGCTCTTTGATTCACTTACTTATTAAAGTTATGTAAACATTGGGGAAATAGGCTTAGAAATCGGTTTGATTATTTACTTGGTGGATATAATTATAGAATTTCCTTTCAAAGTAAGTAAAAACGCGAAAATGAAAGCTATACGATTTAGCTCGTACTTATTTGGGTCCGCATTAGAATAAGGCCGGCCTCCGTTTACTTGATGGGAAAGAAAAGAGTGCATAAAAAATTGTGGGACTCGTATTTTAACTTTTGTATTAAGATTTTTTTTTTCTTAAAAATGCGAGAAGAACAAAATTTTGTAAGAATCCTATTTTATTATAATTAATTTTGTACACAATTGACAACCATATTAGATTTTCTTAGAGATTTCTTTTATCAAAATGAATATACAAGAAAAATAAATTTCCTATCTTTTTTTAATTGTGTGATAAAGGATTATCTACATTAAATTCTTGATAGGTGCACAAAGCCAATTGTATTAGTAACCAAAGTGAGGCTGAGAGGCCTTTGGCCCAATGGAAAGGAAGTAAGAGGTTCAGCTCATCTTCCATGTTGTTAATAATTCAATTATTTTAATAATATTTTTCCGTAAAAAAAAGAGAGAGAAAAGAAGATGAAATACTGAAATAGTACTCCAATTATCAATATGACATGAAGCATCAGGAATACAATTTTTTTTTTTTTTTGAAAAAACAAACAACACCTTAATTTCCTCAGTCGTCAACCATGTCAGTCTTGAAGTTATCAACATGGGAAAGGGAATCCAGAACAAAAGGAGGAAAATATCTCCTAGGAAACTTCCAAATCTGGCAAATATAACAATGTCTCTCTCTCTCTCTCTCTCTCTCTCTCTCTCTCCAATTTGAGTTTGTTTAGCCCTGCTGACGCAAAGTCCTGATCTCCTGCTATCGTTTCGAGACTTAAAAGAGTCCCAGCGTTGCATATCTATCCTCGCTCAAGGGGCGTTTTAAGTTTTGGAAAAGAATTTATTGAAATCAAATTGTTAATTGTTTCGGACAGTAAATAAGGGGGTATTTTCGATAGTAAAAAATTTATAAATTTTTATTTGTGGCCGAGCAGTTAGGTGTTTTCAGTAGTGAATAAATTATTGAGAACTGTTAAGTTGTTTCCGATAAAGAATAAGTTGTTGATAGTATGTGAGTAGAGTTATCGTAGCAAAACCAATGTTTGTCGACAACTTTTTTGTTAGTGGAAACGAGATGGTAAAATGCTGAAAGTTTTTTTATTAGTGAAAACGAAATGGCAAAATGCGTTAATTTTTTAGTGATTTTTGTTAGTGGAAATGAGGCCTAAGTTGTTGAGAAATGTCAAGTTATTTTCGATAGTGAATAAGTTGTAGATGAATGTGAGTGAAAAAATTACTGAGAAAAAAATTATTGTTGACCAGTTGTTAATAGTGTGAACAACAAGCTAATTAACATGCCAAAATTTATTGATTAATGTGAACAAGATGATAAAATGGCCTACGTTTTTTCATTAAAAACTTAGTGGAAACACCCCTTGTTTAAGTGTATGTATAGATAGTTTTGAATACAGCAAATTAGTCTAAAGTCCAAAAGGAGAGGTGTCAAAGTAGATTTAGTCCAGCTTAAATTTCAGTGATGTGTAAAGTCCATTAATGAAAATATTTTAGAGTTTGAGGTCCGTGAAAAGACCAAATTGCCTTTAATGAGACAAGGGCCTTGTTTGGCTAACACAAAAAATGTCTTTTTTCATTTAAATGATTTTAAATGAGACAAGGGCCTTGTTTGGCTAACACAAAATATGTCTTTTTTGTGTTTTTCGATTTTGTTGCACTTTCATAGGGTACCCTAGGATTTTAGACACTTTCATAGGGTACCCTAAGGTTTTAGGCACTTTTATAGGGTTTTAGGGTTCATTTTCATATTATAGGATTTTAGCGGTTTAGGCACTTTCATAGGGTACCTTAGGGTTTTAGGCACTTTCATATATAGGGTACCCTAAAATTTTAGGCACTTTCATAAGGTACCCTACGGTTTTAGGCACTTTTATAGGGTTTTAGGGTTCATTTTTCTATTATAGGGTTTTAGTGGTTTAGGCACTTTCATAGGGTACCTTAGGGTTTTAGGCACTTTCATATATCGGGTGCCCTAAGATTTTAGGCACTTTCATAGGGTACCCTAGGGTTTTAGGCACTTTCAACGCCGGTCAACTTTGGTCAACGCCGGTCAACGCCAGTCAACGCCGGTCAACTTTGGTCAACGCCGGTCAAACTTCGGTCAACTTCGGTCAACGCCGGTCAACTTCGGTCAACGACGGCAACTCGGTCAACGCCGGTCAACGCCGGTCAACGTTGGTCAACGCCGGTCAACTTTGGGGGGGCTATTTGTAAATCTTGGACATAATGTCCTTTAGACTTTAGAGAAAATATTTATGTCCTTATTATGGTAAAAACTATTGTAGTATGTCCTCTTACTCAATTTACCCTTTTGAATAGGGGTAGCAGACTGTGTAGGCATAGTTGTACATGCATATCGATAGCGGGACTACGGAATTTATACGTAGTGGGAATCGGGCGAAGCGATCGTGTATTTTTTAGAATCATTTTTAGCGCCCAAAGAACCAATAGCAGCCGTAGCGTCTGTAACGATCGTACGTGTAGCGGGCAAAAATTAGGTACAAAGCGATATGTAATCGGAATTGGCCACTACGGATATTAATTTCTGATAGCACCAGTATTGCAGCGGTACGTTGGTACCGGAGGTCAAAGAATCGCTGGGCCGATTGACTCATAAACGAATGCTTCCATAGTTATCTTCTGAAAAATATCTTTGTGGTCAATATTTGTGCATTAATCAACCTAGTTGGAATGTTCCCCTGGAGTGATGTGCTTTGCTTGTGTCCTTTTTAATCAAGTATATCATTTCCTTCAACTTGACAAAATTATTTTTTCCGCCGCAGAAAAATAATAATACTTTATACAATCATTATCATTATTAAATAATCATGAATAACAAAACGATAATACTATTATGTGTGTGTGTGACACTTTATATAGACCAACCACAACTTGTAAACATTTCTTGGGTGTATCTAATTTGCTACATGCATCATATACTTCTTACCTCCCCAACTTTTTTTTTTTTTTGAATAATTGTGCCGATTCGATATCAAAAAATGATATGTACATCTCCTTAATTTATCATAAAATATTTACACCTTTTGATTGGTGAAATATGTTAAAAGTTATTCATGTAAGTATATTACTATTTTTTATCTGATAGTGAACATGCTTATTTAACCCAAAAAAAAAAACACAAAAAATTGGTGGAAAAGAAGTACCAAGAGCATAAATAGTATAAATGTGGCGACAAAATACAGAAAGTCTACACCCACCACTCAACATTCACCATTCCTCTCAATCTCATCGTTTAAAAGTGTTTTGGATAGTGTAAATTTTAAAAAACTCTTAGTTCTACTCTTCTCTGAAACAATTTCTTAAAAAAATTCAAACCAAAATTGTCAAAAAATAAACGATAAAATATTGAGCGATAAATATTGAACAGCGAAACAGAGGTTGCACTGCCAAAACAAATATAGTCATATTGACCCACATCCTCACCCACAACAGTACCCATCACACGTGCATTTGTGAGTATATCCTTCCCTGCCACGTCACGCATTGTTGTAACCTCATCTTATCGTCAAACAATGCTGCCCCCACGCATGCAGGTTATGGTGGAGGTTGTGGTGGTGATGGTGGTGGCTCGCCACCTCATGACACCGCTCGAAACCGTCTCCGCCACCGTTCAGCACCGCCGGAAAAACCCACTTCTCCCTTACCCCCACCTCCTCTTCTTCCTTAGCAATATCTCCAATTTTTTCCTCCTCCACTTTTTCTTCTTCTTCAATAATAATAACATTATTATTATCAATATCAACCTTTTCCTCTTCCTCATGATCCTCTTCAACGTCAGCCACGTCTCTGATCATATCCAATCTCAACCGTCCGTCTTGGCGGGAAGCATGGAGAACCTCCGTCCTGTCAATCTTCACCTCCGTGAGCTCCAACCTCCCGTCTCTCCTCACCGGGCGGAGGAAAAAACTCGGCCTCCCGTCCCGATTCATTGACGACAACGGCGGCGGGAACTTCCTCGCCTCCACCTCGTCTCTCCTCCCTCTCGTCCTCTTCCATTTCTTCCGCGCTTCCGCCCCCGATCCCCGCTCTTCGCTCGTAATTCTCTCCATCACCTGATCATCAACCCTCCTCTCGTCGGAGCTCTCGAACCCTAAACTCTCCGTGCACGACATCAGCCCGTTGATGCTCCCTCCGACCTCGTCGAGAAACCCTATCCCGCCGGGGTCCTTCTTCGCGACGGTGGTGACCGTGGGAGGCGGTGGCGGTTTAATGGCGGCTGAGTCGACGACATTGGTTGGGTTGTGGGTATTATCAGAGAAAGTGATGAAACCGAGGCCGGAGACCGGTGACGGAATAATCCGGCGGCCGTGGAGGGAGCTTTGCAATTGTTGGTCTAATATTAGGGTTCCATTATTGTTATCATTTTCCTTGGTCGTAAAAGCCAGAAAAGAGTGTACACTTTTGATGCAAAAGTTGAGCATAATTGTGAAGAGATGGTGTTAAGATAGGAGGAGGGATGGACATCAGGGATGAGGAGAGAATATGGGATGAGGGTATTAATAACATCCTCACACATGAAGATAGGTGGAGAGAGAGAGAGAGAGTGTGTGAGATGGGGGTATATGGTGGGAAAAGGTGCCAACGTGACCAAGAGGAGAAGTTTTTTAGTGTCAGGTGGGCACGGGCCACGTGGTACTGAGCACCATCTTGATCGTTCAAACGTATTTTAGATGATCTAGATCTGTTTGGATAATTTTTAATGTGAAATTATCAAAATACCCCCTCAAGCTCAAATAAATTTGGATCGTTCAAAATACGTTTGAACAGCCGAAATGTGTGCTCGTCACCACGTGTCCCGTGCCCATCCGGCACTGGAAAATTTCTGGACCAAGAGAGCTAGCTGGCTTTGATGAGGAGAGGAATCGGTGCCGGGTCCCACGTAAGAGATGGGGGGATATATATACTTGTATTTTTAGGCATTGGACTTTGAACCATTATATACCCCCAAAGATTTGCCTCATATATAACTCTTTCCACTTTTGTTTCCTATCTTCATCCTTTTTTTTCCGAGTTTTTTTCTTCCTTTTTATTGTGTTTTGGATTAATTTGGTGGAGATAATCAACTAGTGGAGAGATTATTCAGTGCCCACCATACTTTGCTGTGGGGTCCATACATTTAATTTCGAATTCCAAAAAATATATAGTTGTGAAGAAGCCTGGGCAGCAAGTAGAGGTCCCTCGGGACATTGATAATTAATAGTTTTTCCAACCAGTGGAAGTTTGTGAACATCCGGATGTACTTATTGTACTTTCATAATTCATATATCTTTTTGGACGGTTTATAACCGCGCGCGCGCACACACACACACAAAAAAAAACCCAACAACTATGGGTACACCATATTGTGGGGATCCTTCTCAGGGTTCTACAAAAATAATTTTTGGATCCATTAAATTAATTTAAAACATATTTTTAGGAGTTTTTGTAAAAAAAAATCAGCTCATTCGAAAATTAATAAGGTCTTGATTGATTTTTTTCCTTGAATTTGTAGAAACAAAAGTTGAATGAATTATCAAACCCTTTCCGGTATAAGAATAAGCTGATTTTTAGTGGAGACTTTTAAAAAAATATTTCAAAAAAAATTGAACAGTTTTGATTAGTAGTACTGTGTAAGGGTCATCATCGGGCCGGGCGGGGCCGACCCAGCCCGCCAAGTTGTTGCCCAAGCCCGCCCACGGGCTGGGCCGACCGGGCTTTTTCTTTTTGGGCGGGCCGGCGGGCCAAAAGCCGGGCGGGCCAACGGTCAGGCTTAAATTTCCTTGGGCAAAACTAAATCAAGGGAAAAAAGAAAGGGTTTTGTGGGATTTTGGGCTAATAGGCGGGTCCGTTGGCGGGCTTTTGGATGGGTATCATGGGCGGGCCGAGCAAAAATTCATAGGCCCGAGCCCGCTCATTACAAATTACGGGCCGAGCAGATTTTGGGCGGGTCGCGGGCCTCCGAGCTAAATGATGACTCTTAGTACTGCGGAATCTAAAATGGGTCCCATGCAATATGGTGTGGTACAGTGTACACCATAGTTTGGCTCGGTTAATAATTCAGATATTCAACCCATTATATTTTGCCAGTTGGGAGGAAAAAGGAGAATCATTATTTCCCACTTGACAAATTAAAAAAAAAAAAAAACTATTATTGTCCCATACCCTGAATTGTTGGGATCATCGATTTCTTATCCATCGTGCATGCACTGAAAATTGACAAATTTAAAAAAAGCTATTATTGTCCCATTATACACTGTGGTATTATGAATTCAAAAAAATATTACTATTTCCTACATCCCTATTTGTTTATCCAATCTCGGGTTTCCAACTTATTAAGAAAAATCAAATCTGATCCATTGATTTGAAAATTTGTGTACATAATTTGATCTATTGATTTGAAAATTTACGTACATAATCTGACCTATTGACTTGAAAATTTACATAATTTGATCTATTGATTTTGAAATTAGACAATCAATTTTTTTTTTGATCGGCAATAAAAAGATTCATTAACTCATAACACAAAGTACAGAGTTAATAAGGTATTGAGTACACCGGCCTGACCACCAAATACCCTCATCTCCTAAGCACATGGAGGTATTGATTTAGACCCAACAGGCTGAGTCCAAACCAAGAGGAAAAGAAACACCTAAAAGCCCAAGTTGGTAAGGAACCAACACAAAAGGCAAAATCCAACAGATAAAGCCCACAAAAACAACCCCAAACCCTAACCCAAGCCGTCAGCATCACAGCATCACCGACCACCGCCGCTGCCACCCAAACCGAACCCACCACCACCGGCTCCGCTCCCCCGCCGTCCGAGACCCACACCCACACCCACCACCAACAGCAGCCACCAAAGCCGAAAAAGACGGTGATGCACGATCGCGCCCACCACCAAAACATCACAGAGCCACCGGACGACACAGAAAACAGAGACGGCGGCGATCACAGCCTCACATCTCAACCAAAACAGAAAAACCCCTCATCCGAACCGCAACAGAAACTCCACCTGCAAAATAAAGACAAAACCAAACCCAAGCCACAAGTATCATCACTCCAAACCGACAGCCCCCTCCTCGGCAGACACCCAGCAACCCTCCGACGCGGACCACCAAACATCCACAGCAAAGCCAAACCGAAGCCCGAGCAAACACCACCCGCCACCACCTGCAGCCACCAAAGCCAAATCGGCGATGCACGCTCGCTCCAAACCACCTGACAAACAGGGCAACGGAAGGATCACGGAATGATGACGACCGGAGAGGGAGATCGCCAGGGATGCGAATCGCCGCCAAGCCGTTAGGCGTACCGAGGCGAGGCCCAAGAACCAAGTCGGAGGGGGATCGCGCATCATCGCCACCCACCGCTTCCGTCGCGCCTGCCCGTTAAGAAACCGGAAACCCACAAGAAGGAAACCGGCGGCGAACGGAAAAATGGGAAGAAAACGAAGCAGACACGAGAAGGAAGATGAAGGCCGGAGAAGGCAAAACTCAGCTCAGGAGAAGGGTAAACAAGGAGGGAAAACAAGAGAGGCCCGGGGGAGGAGGGAGGGAGGCGCCTCCCCCCCCAGGCGGCGGCGAACTGGAAGAAACCCTAGAAGAGAGAAGAGAGAGAGAGAGAGAGAGAGAGAGAGAGAGAGAGACCAACTAAGGCTCCCAGCCTCCCAAATCATTTAATTAGACAATCAATTTAGGACATGTATAAGTCAAAAAGGGGACAAACAAATCGGAACAGAGGGAGTATTAGTCATGAGAGGCTTCTATAACATCGCGGTGTCCCAATTTCCTCATCGATCGCATATATATTGGTATACGTATATTGTTTCTCACATAAAAAGGGAAGACTAAAATTGAGCTAAACTTCAATTTCTTTAATAGAAGGATACGAATGTAAGTCCAGGTATGGTACCGTAGGGATCAATAGGTCTTGAGTTACTTAATTTAAAATTAGGGTTTTAGTTTAACTCGACAGGAATTGATTGGAGTTTGATTCAGATTAGGAAGCTCTTAGCGAGGGTTTTCAATCTACCCAATTCAAAACTATTTTTGTTTGAACCAAAATTGAAGTGCATAAAACTTTTTGTACTATGTTCAATGTACAAGGTTTTTCAATTGAATTTGATAATTAATTTATCCTAGTACTTGTGGAATAATTATTGTTAATTAACCAGTTAGAATATTGGACTGAAGGATGGTGCTGTGCACATTCAAACTGTCCGTCTCGACAATGTTAATGGTGCTAGAGTGATTGGTTTGTCTTATGTATGCTAGACCCGATATTTTTTATTTTTTTTATTTTTTTTATTTTTGCTCGGCAAACGAACGATTTTATAAAGCTCGAAAGGGTACATCGAGAAAAGTACATCTTAGCTTAGAGAGCCAAGATACAACAGTACAACAAAACCAACAAACAAAACAATACATCCAACAATCAGTTGAATGAAGCACCTACGGGAGAATTTACAACTTTACAATTTTCATTTGCATGTTGTCCTCTCCATAAAGGTTTAAAACATTTTAAAGACAACTATAGAGTACTATGATATGCATTATGGTACGTAGATATATATATATATATATATATATATATATATATACACACACACACACACATATACATTTGCTCGTCGGATCACTTACACCAACGATCAAGCGTACGTCTACCGATTGGTAAATTTTTATCCTTCGTGGAGGAGCTGGTTCTTGGGGATCAAAGAACAGACTTGGGTTACAAATTCGATAATGGTACGTTGTTGGGTTTGTAACCCTAGATTCATGTAGCAAAGGGGCGAATGACTACGAAATTTATTGTTAGAAATTCCAATTTGGTAAGTCTAGGCATGTTGGCATGAGATATATGTAGCTATGTTAGACCTTGATCACGTACGGGTGGTGTGATCAATATTAATTTTCTACGTCCGGTCTAGTAAAATTCGGCAAATTAATCATTTCACAAAAAGACTTGCAAGAGATTTGGCGTCAAAAACATCAAAGGAATTGAACTTTTCAGCCCATAAAAAATGGTCGCCAAATGATAAAACCTCAACTCAGCACTTGAAAGATCTTGAGTTCAACAGATTAAAGTGTATCATGAGTACTGGCCGGTAATTGCAAGCACGTATGTTAAAAGTTTGTCCAAAGGTGGAAAGCGCTTTGGTACATGTAAAATAACAAATGAAAACTCTAAGGGGACCGACGGCTAGTAAACTGATGAGAACGCAGGACTCGGAGCGGATGATCTGAGCCATTCAAAAAATTTATAAAAAAAAAGCCGAATGGGCTCGTTAGAAATCAGCTCAATCCGATATGTGTAAGTGCTCGATCCAATCTTCTATTTTTTCATTTCAGTTTCAGTGACTTGAAATCTTTGTATTTCTGGAATTCCAAACGAATTTTATTCTTTGTATTTCGAAAATGGTGTTTCAAAATGAATTTTGGTTTGGGGGTTTCTTTGGAGTTGTCTTATTTTGTTTGAGTCCCACATGGGAAACTGTAAGGACTAGGAATGGTTAATAAATGCCAGCCAAATTAGCCAGGGCTTGCCCTAGGTAGGCACTATGCATGGTGGAAGGCATACGATTTTATGGTGTTAGAGACAGATTGAAGAAGGGTTCCTGTGATTCTTGAGTTTACTTTTACAGACTCGATCAATGCAAAAACAAGCTTCAACCACATGCCCAAAATTCTATTTTCAGCGAACCATTCACTGAACCAAATTAAATTCTATTTTCAACCTTCGTCCTAGCTAGAAAGAACCAAAGTTCTATTGTCAGTCTACTATTAGGGTTCCATTCAAGTAATCTTAACCTGAGACTTAGTCACTTAGGTATCTTCTTCATTCTAAGGTTTAAGGTTCGATTCTCTTTGCCAACAACCTTTGGGGTCATCTCACTCTCACGCGTAAAGTGTGTGAAACGACTGTAGGAGGGGCTATACGGATTAGACCAAGGTGCGCGTAAATTAGCTGATGACACCCTGCATTAACAAAAAACAAAAAAACAAAATTCTATTGTCAAGCCTTTTTTTTTTTTACAAGACTATTGTCAAACCTTAGTCATACAAAGAACCATTCACCAAAATTCCAATTTCAATGAAGCGGAAAGAAATTACTACCAAGCAAACACATTCTTTTTACATAATTATAGTCACACTTTTAATAATATATAGTAATTTCCAAATTAACACACAAAAACCAACTTGCACAGAAATCTACTTGAACTGATGAGCAGGACATGTATGTAAATATACAATTTCGTGGACTCACTCACTCTTTGTAAGCTTTGAGCGAGTATCATGCAAAAGGAGGCCCCGGCATCATCATGTCAGATAGATCATCTTTCCCCGGGAGTCAGGTCGGCATACCCGATTCCTCTCCGCGTAGTTGGGAAGAGAACGAACAGAAAGCTCGACAAAACGCCAGCCCCCAGCGGCAGATTCATCACCAACACATTCTCATCGACTCCAGCTCCAGGGAAAAGGCACCCCTGCACCTCGGAATCGCTCAGAGCGAAGATCAAGAACACGAACAGCGACATAAAGGCGTGAACGAAGTCGACGCAACTGATTTTATACCTCGCCAGATCCTTCGCTCTCTCCCTCTCCTCGCCGTCGCAGTTGAAAATGTACAGGCCTTTGAAGGTGGCGATACCGTAGTACAACTTCCCGTTGCGGTCGGTGAAGCTGTCTGTGAAGGAGGAGAGGAAGCAGAGGTTTGCACAGAACACGACAAGCGATGTGGTGAGGTACTTGTTTGTGATTTGGCAGTCGCCACCGTTGGAGAAGGATGGTAGTAGAGCTTGGAATGCAAGGACTGTGCCTGTTGGGAGAAGGTTTGCCAGGATGGCGGTGGCGGCTAGGGTTTTGTGAAGCAGGCGGCCATTGGAACCACGCCTTGCCGGAGGAGGTGGTGGTGGTTCAGCCATTGAGACAGGGGAGAGGATTGGTTTTGTTCTTGTAGAGAGATTGAGGTTTGGATTTGTTCTGGGGTTAGTTATGTTTGTTGGGAGGGTGATGTAATTATATAACAATGAGGAGAATGGAGGAGCATGTGAACTGTGGAACTTTTTTGAAAGGGGTGTAGTGAGGGATTCTCCAAAACTGCTGCCTAAAATTTTCTGGTATAACTGAAGAGAGATGTGATTTTTGTTGTTTTCAGAGGATACTGAGTTTTGTGATACAAGTAAAATCACAAGGTTGAGTATTTTTATTGATACCGGATGTCTAGATCAACTTGTGCAAACCTCAACTAATTCTGGGACCGTAAAGTTAATGACCAAACAAGCCTCTAGTGGCCCTAAGGTTCCAAATGTTTGACTTTCGTGGAACCGAAACTTGTGACGACAAACCCATTGGGGCCAGTACTGATGAGGTATTTGTTATTTAACAACCGGACAAATCGCCTAGGTTGTCAAGGAGAAAGAGCCTGTCGGCAGCTTGGTACAAGTCGCCTAGGTTGATCGACAAGGCTGGATAAGACTGATTGACGAGGTTGAAGATCGACGGGAGCCCCTAGGTATATCGCTTTGCTCTGATATCATGTAAAAGTAGACGATGGAATTGAGACCCAAAAATTAGGATTACTTCTCATTACGTTGAAGTTATACGAGAGTAAAGAAGTAATTACACTAAGCTGCTAATCTATTTACATAATAGATCAATTATAAACTAATTACACACTACACCCATAATTTAACACAAATATATCTTGGTTATGTTATATTCGGTGCTACTAATGAAAATATATGTGCAAAGAGATTGCCAAGGATATGCAAGGTGAGTTTGCAATGAGCATGATGGGAGAATTCAATTTCATTCCTGGACGTCAAATCAAACAATCAAATGACGGAATCTTCGTCAACAAGCTAAGCAGAAGAGAAAACTACTCAAAAGATTTCAGATGAAAGATTTCAAAATAACAAGCAAGGTCTTTCGATGCCTGCTCACCATCGATGTCCTTGGTCCATCTTCAAGCCCAACCTGCCTACTACGTCGCATTGTCTGTAGGTTTGTCCATGAAAGAAAGCTGTATTCTTATCTTCTTCCTTCAACCGCGTTGTCACCTTATTTTGTCGGTAAACCTTCTCAACATATGTGCCGTTTAAATCTCGGTATTCTTATCCTCTGCCTTACAACCGCATCGTCGCCTTAGTTTGCCAGTAAACCTTCTCAACATATGTGCCGTTTAAATCTCTGAATTCTTATCCTCTGCCTTCAACAGCGTTGTCGCCTTAGTTTGCCGGTAAACTTTCTCATCATATGCTTCGTTTAAATCTCTAAAAGTATTGTCTCAAACTCGTGTCAATATTTTTCCATTTAAATAAACCTATCTTTTGCCCGAAAACACTTAAAAAAGCCCTTACAACAAAAAAATGGCCTTCACTGGGCTCATTTCAATGATCACAATAGCTAAGAATAACCACGGAGACTAACGCAATTTTAACGTCAAAAAAATCATGATGTGAAACCTTCTAAGAGGAAAATGAAAACTGCATCTTACATTTATTCATTTAAATGTCGAGAGATTGTGATGCAGGTACTGTATGGAATATCTCCCTAGTAGTGTTCATTGAAGTGTCATTGCAGAACATGAGTCATGGATGCTTGTATTCCTTCTAGAGATCGACCCTTCGTCTCAGGCACCAATTTTGCACGAATAAAATGGTTGAGCCACACACCGCAGCAAACATGAAGAATACTCCTGAAGCAGCAAATTCAAACTAATACGACTGATGGAAACTAAACGCAAACAAAGGGACAGAAATATGGAGCATGGTATCCCGTGTCCTTAATTTATGGTCTCATGTCCTCAATGTACTCTGAGTAACGCGACGCCTATTAGTATCTTCCAGTACTAGGAATGGGTACCATGCGTCCTAAACTACAACACCGGAATATTGCTCAGATAAAACGTGTACTTTTTTCTTTGAACTGGTAATGTGTACTTGTTTGAGCGTTGAATAATCAACGAAACAGTGTTTGTTTTCAAGATCCTTCAAGTAAAACATAAAATATAGTTATGACCAATCATCTAAACTTGCTACTCTCTCAAAATTTTGTATCTTGAGATCGATTTTCTGTTCTTCCAAGAAAAATTAAGAAACTAAATAGGAAAAACTTTGCCATAAGCTCGATCTCTAAATTCATCGTGTGAAAACAAACGTGCACCGTGTATCAGAATGTTCCTTCCAAAGCGTGATTTGATAAGGTATCAGAGTTTTCATGTGCCTCGGGCCCTCGAGATTCAGGGGGAGGTTTGTTGGAGGGCATAGGATCCTAACTCTTACAAAAGGATCACCTGGTGAGCTCCAGTCAAATAAGAAGGTAAAGCTGTAGGAAACAATCCACGCACTGAACCAGTAGACAAAAGTCACAAGGCTTCCAGCTGAGACCTTATGTTCACGGGGAATATCTGAAATAGAAACCAAACTCATTCAGTCTATGCAACAAAAAATACTGTTAATGGCTTTAATTGAGACCCCCGCAAGGGGGCGGTGGGATTGGTCCTCGAGGATCAGTCTTGTCGCGAAAGGTGGCTGGACACCTGAGTTATAAAAAAAAAATTTATTCTTTCGCTACACACGAGCAGAGATTAAAAGTTCCGGCCAAATATATTTATTGAATTACATTTACCTCTGACATGAGAACAAATGGTGTGGCATTCAAACAAATGGTGTGGCATTCATGCCTGCTGCACAAGATGCAAAATATACCAGGATAGAGCATCATATATGAATTAAATCATCTGACCTACAACTCGATCTTAGAAACCAAAAAGTTACATTCAAAGCAAAGAAATTTTCAATTCAAAAGCCCGTGACAACTCTGATTAAGATTTCGTTCTATACAAAATAAACTGAAGAATTATGTGAACTCTTAAGCCAGTGGCAACGGCCACTGGTTTTCAGAGCCCGAGCACCCAGTCATTAATGTTCACGTTTATTTCTGACACAACACTTGCGAATTGAGTCCACAACACTTTAGAACCTACAATGTTATAATGCAGCTGAAGAAAACCAGCCCCCATGACTTCAGGTCCTGGCCCTTTGCTAGCATGCATGTGACAAAGAGCTTTCTTTAACTTCCCTGAAGGGGAGAGTTCTAGCTGAAAAACTGTTGGTAACACAATCAACACTTTGAAGCACTGATTCCAAGTTTTAGACCACTTCAAAAGTGATAGTTTTCTGCATATAGTCACAAGCAATGTCTTTGCTGCCTGCTCTACATTCCTCCATGTCCCTGCTCCATCTTCAAGCCCAACCAGCAAATAAGCGCTGCCTTCTCTAGAAGATTTGGCATGAGGACTCTTATCCCCTGCCTTTAATCACTAGGTTGTCTGTCAACTTATTTTGTCAATAAACTTACTCAACAATTGTGACATCTAAACCCGTGACGGTATTATTTCAAACCCGTGTCAATATTTTGCAGTCTAAATGAACCGATCTTTTACCCGACAATATAGTTGAAAAAGTTCCCTTACAAAAAGGGGTACATTGAACATGAAGAAAATGGCTTGCACTGGTATTGGAAGCACATCTGGAGGATCACAATAGAGAAAGATGAGCATTGAGAATCACAACATTTTAAAAAAAGGAAACAGAAAAGGAAAACATGATAGCATGAAACCTTCCATGCCCTACCTAGAAAATGAGAACTGCATCGTCATTTATATTTTATTTGATTGTGATACAGGTACTGAAAAAAATATCGCCCGTGACCATAAAACATAGTAGTTTCCATTGAAATGTCATTGCAGAAGATGGGTCATGGATGCTTGTATTTCTTCTAGAGATCGACCCTTCGTCTCAGGCACCAACTTTGCCACGAATAGAATGGTTGAGCCACAGATTGCAGCAAAGATGAAGAATACTCCTGAAGCAGCAAATCCAAACTAATAAGATTGATGAAAGTCAAAGAACTAAACACAAACAAAGGCACACAAAAAGCATGGGATCCCTGTCCATAGTTTATTGCCTCATGTCTCAATGTACTCCCAGTCGCATGATCCTTACTCGTATTATTCCAGTACAACGATTGCGTACCACGCGTCTAAATTGTGGGGTCGTAACAAAATTGCAATAACAGAGTGTATTTGTTTGAGCGTTAAATAATAAATGAAACAATATTTTGTTTTTAAAATTATTCATGTAGAATAAGTTAAATAATCTATGAAACAATATTTTTTTTTGGAAATCATTCGTGTAGAACACATTCCAGAGATCACTATGACCAATCCTTGTACATTTTACCTTGCTAAAGGTCCACTATCTCTAGATTTTGCAATCTTAAGTTCAATTTTCTTTTCTTCCAAGAAGCAGTAATAACATAAATGAAAGACTTTGCCATAGCTTCCGATCTCTACTTTCACCATTTGCAACCTAGTGTGTACCGCATATCAAAATCTACGTTCCAACACATAATGAATCAATACTATAAGCAAAAGTAGTTAGGCTCAAAAGTCTCTAATCCACTAGATTTTTGAGAGAGGGGGAACGTGGAGAGAGAGAGAGAGGTGAGAATTTTTAGGGACAGATTTTTGGGGAGTGGGGAGTTGTAATTTATTTATTTATTTATTTTGAAATTGAGCTGTGTTTTATTTATAATAATCACACTTTACAGTTTTGGTTTGTTATCTTTGTGCATCCTACATTTCTCACTTTCAAATTAATATATTTATAGTGCTGTGCCCGTTTGATGTATGGGAAGGTAAAAATTTCTCGCTATTTTTTTCCATCACCACCGTGTATCGAACGGGCACAACATTAGTTTGCTAAGGTATGAATGTTTTCACGTGCCTTCAGATGCAATCTTCCAAGATTCCACCAAATCATGTGGTTGGGAGTGCAGGGGGAGGTTTTTAGGGGTGCAGAGGATCCTTGACTCTCGCAAAAGAACTACCTGGTGAGCTCCAATCAAAAAAGAAGTTAAAGCTGTAGGAAACAATCCATGCAGTGAACCAGTTGGCAAAAGTCATAAGGCTTCCAGCTGAACCCCTTATGTTTACGGGAAATATCTGAAAAAGAAAACAAATTATTCAGTCTATGCACCAAAATAACCGTTCTCGTTTTGCTAAAATCCATGTAGAAATGATTAGAAGTTTCACCCAAATAAACTTTCAACTTATGTTTACCTCTGACATGAGAGTATATGGTGTAGCATTCATGCCTGCTGAATAAGATGCCATGTATATCTGGATGCAGAATCATAATTGAATGAAATCAACCATACAACTCCTTTGTAGAAACCAAAAGGTAATCTTGAAAGCAAAGAATTTTTCATCAAAAGCCCGTGACAATACTAATTAAAATTTCATTATCTACAAAATAAACTAAAGAATTACGTGAAGTCTTGAGCAAGGTACAACAGCCGGGGATTTTTAGAGCTCGAGCACGCGGTCATTAATGTACACGTTTATATCAGACGTGATGAAAGAATACGCGGGGACTTAACAAGTAATCAGCCTAAAGTCTTTTATTGAGATCTATGCAGCACGGATACACGGAAGTATCTTTTGTTGTAATTCAGTCAAGGTCAATACGCTCGGCAGAACGCCGGGCTTAGCCCCTCGATTTTGTCTGATGACTCTGATTTAATCGAATCATTGACGGGGTTGTTAGGCTCAGTGAACTCGGTTTGACAACGTTTGGATAAGCAAATCCGGACTCCCAACTCAGACTAAGGTCAACACTCAACTCTCTATGGTTCGGACATTGTGGTTCGACCAGCTCATACGGCGGTAATCCACATGTGCGTAACCGCCTTGCTCCATATGTTAGTTGTGACGTCATCTGAAACAGTTACAACATGAGTTGGGCACGAGTGCACATGGGTGACAGCTCATGCACAATAACTGCCATATCCAATACATCAAGTGTGATGTCAGCCGAGGCAGCTATTGAGCGTGATGCTCACGCGCTTACGTGGGGAGCAAGTCTTGGGGTTCTATATAAAGGAAAGAGATCAACCTAAAGGGGTACGCCACTTTTCCTAACCCTAATCGCTTGTACTTTCCTTTCCTCACCTAAAGCACTTGCTTACTTAACCATCGGAGTGCCTCACCGGTCAACTCCGACCGGCTTGGGCACTAATGGTGGGAGTCACCTACGCAGGCTAGGACGACGGAGCTAGGCTAATCCATCTGCTGAAGTAAGAGGCTTAGGCGAGGTTAACCGGATCTGATCAACAACCCCACATCTTTCATTGGACATGTATCATATACCAATAGCCAATAGGTCCCAATACCTACCGGATACAGCAAAAAGTATCCACTATTTCGTAAACTGTTCATAACTTCAGAAACCTTCATGCTACTTGCAGGATACTTACCAGATACGTCCGAATACTTTTGTAATACGTTGAGGTCCAAACCGAAATTTTTAACTATTTAGAAAGTGTCAAAGTGCAAAGAAAACATAGACCATACACATCAACACTTCGTTTGGTTCTCCTCTCAGAAATAATCTCTCCAAAACTTTTTGACAGTTTTGTCATCTGTATTTTTTCATCTTTAGTGATTTTTTGTCAAATTTTTTACTTATTTTATACTTTTTGGATGTACATAGCGTACCTCTATTCAAAAAGTAAAAGATTTTGCCATAATATTAAAAAAATTTACTAAAGACAAAAATACGCAAATCTATAGAACTTTTTTATCTTAAAATTGCAAGCCAAACACAGTGCAAGTGATTAGTCGCAAGTTGATACATAATAAGAAAAACCCAAATCTAGAGTCGATATTCATATCATCGTTTTATTAGCCTCTGCACTCAGGCTTCTCTATTACTAGTTCGTTTATAGATACCATATCTCTATCTATTACTAGTTCGTTTATAGATACCATATCTCTATCTTAGACACATGCACAAACAACGATACTTCTAGCTTTCCTTTTGTTTTGGACTTTTTTCGACGCTAAATGATTGATATAAGTGTGGGATTGTCGATCAAGATCAGCTAACCTCGCCTAAGCCTCTAGTTTGGATGGATGGGTTCACCTAGAGGCAAACGCACGACTATCAAAGACCGAAAAGGCGCTCTGACGGTCTAGTCAGAAGGTGTAGGAGGAAGCACTACGGTTTTGAGAGGTGAAAAGTGCATACCGTTCTAGGTTTTCATCCTTGCATTCATATAGACCTTATTGGCTTGCCTTCCAAGCCAACGCGTGCCTCGCACTCTCGGTAACTGCTTCGGCTGACGTCACGTGCATGAGCTGTCACCCATGTGCGTTTGTGCCAATGTTGTGGCCTAACCGTTACACGTGACGTCACAACTGACGTAGGGTCCAGGGCAGATAAACTCATGTGGATGAACTGGCTTGCATGAATCCGCCGAACCTGAAATTTCGAACCTCATGAATTGAGCTTTGTCCTTAGTATGAGTTGGCAGGTGGATACTCCATATCCGAACGTTGCTACCACTGAGCCTATTTATCGGAACCTAAGAGTTAGATGCTCGACTCGACCTTATTATGAGCTAGCCGAACCACCGTGTCCGAGCCTAAAGAGAGCTTGAGTGTCAACCTGAGCATAGGCCGATCGACGATCGTTCTTACCAATTTGTCCAAAAACCGTTTCTACCGAGCCCGACCAAACCTAGCAACCCAAACAATGCTTAATCGGATCAGAGACAATCGAGGGGTTTAACCAGCCTTCAGCCGAACATAGTGACTGTGGCCGAACCTGCATATTCGACCCATTACAAAAGCCCATCAACTTCTTTTGGTACAGTAAATAGGGTACATGAGAAGTTGATCATGAGTCTGGCCGAATATCAATTGTTGAACAGCATTGTCTGAATCATGGAAGATTCGTCAATCCCCGACATCGATTGACTGTCTGAACCCACTTGTTCGAACGTTAATGATGCCGAATGGATGTGGACCGAGCCTAGCAGCCCAGTCAATGTTTTGATCGGATCAGACAGAATCAAGGGGCTCAACTCAAACTTCCGCCGAGCGTAGTGACTGTGACCGTACCGTCATATTTGGCTTCCTGCAATAGCCTCTCAACTTCTTCTGATACGACCGAGTATAGGTGTTATTGATTATTGCTGTAGCTAAACGATAATCATCCGGGTCTCAAAATGCCCAGTATTCTAAATGGCGTTCGACGCAGGCGACGACCTGCAATTCAGCGTTTTTTTCCAAAATATATTTTTAAAATTTTTTTAAGGCAATCAAGCTCTGACAAGCCCCGCCAAGACAGCCACCTAGCTCCACCAAATCTCCCTATCCGCCGAGGGTGAAATCATGGCGCCAACCTGCCGCCGAGGTCGCCATCTAGAACACTGGTAATGCCCAAACGGAACACTGGTAGTGACTGTGACCGTATCGTCATATTTGGCGCTCCTTGTCACAGGTCCCCTTTCCTGTGGGCCGAGCTCGAGACCAAGCGTGGGTAGGGACTTTGCTCTTATGACCTTGTGTCTAGCTAACGGTCTTCACCCATGCAATTCGTTAGGACAGGCTCATCAACTCGACTCAATCTCATCCTCAGAAATGCTTTCGGGAATGGAATCTGAGGATGATGCACAAACAACGGCTCTGATTTGCTCTTTTTTTGAACCCAACGCAGAGCCATCTGAGTCAGTTGAAGGGAGAGGAGATGAAGGGTCTAACCAAACCCCTTATGGGTCTTCAGCCGCTAACGATCCTGATTACGAGGAAAGGGATGTGGAGAAGAGTGTGTGTCCCTCATTAAGGTTCCATCCTTTCCTTTATAGAGTCATCTAACTTGCCCTCCAAGTGCTAAGCATGCTTAGGCCAACGTCACCCCTGATGTCATGGATAAGGTAGTTACCACTTATGAGCCCCAGCTATCACCCCATGCTCGTCCAGGTTGCTAGAGAGTGCAGCGACTGGACGTAAGCCGTTGTTGCGTCTGAAGTGAGAGAAAGCCCCATGATAGGAGGGATGGAGACAAATATATATGGCCGTCAGCCGAAGGAGGAGTGATGGTGGTGTCCTTGAGACCAAAAGCACCAGCATCAGTCTGTTCGCCACTCATCCGCTGGACCAAGAGGTCGATCCGAACGGAGAAGAGAGGTTTCAGAAGGATCTGATCGGAACCACCATGGATCTGGTTTTTGTTCACGTCGGGTTCACCTATTGTGGGGTTGTCAATCAAGATCGACTAACCTCGCATGAGCCTTTAGTTCGGATGGATGGGTTTGCCTAGCCCTTCGCCTGACCTAGACTAGCAAACGCACAACTAAGGGCCAGACTGATCCAAGACCGAAAAGGCTCTCCGACAATCTAGTCAAAAGGTATAGAAGGAAGATGAAAGCACTGGGGTTTTGAGAGGTGAAGTGTCACGACCCGCGCCAACTCACCTGCTTACCCTTAGCCTAACCACGTGGCTCAAAAGGTTAACCTCAAGTTATACAGTAGCTCTGGACGTTTCATTATATACCACATACAATTCCCACATCTCTCCAATGTAGGACTAAGCCCAAAATGAGTTCTCACAATCTCCCCCACTTAGGATCGCAACGTCCTCGTTGCACTCAATGGTCCAACCACTTTCACCCACCAAGCAATGTGAGACAAGTACCCGCTTAAGCACGACAAGCACCTCAAGTTCGTCTCATATGGGACCCGCCGAAGCACCTCAAGCTCTTGCGGGCCCACCCAAGCACGTCTCCTAGTGGGACCCACCTCACACTCCCGATTGGTGCAAACGCTGATACCACCTATCACGACCCGTGTCAGCTGACCTGTTTATCCTTAGCCCTTAGCCTTAGCCTAACCACGTGACTCAAAAAGTTAACCTTAGGTTATACAGTAGCTCTGGAAGTTTCGCTACATACCACATACAATTCCCACATCTCTCCGATGTGGGATTAAGCCCCAAATGGGTTCTCACATGAAGAGTGCGTACCGTTCTAAGGCTTCATCTTTGCCTTTATATAGACCTCCTTGGCTTGCCTTCCAAGCTAGCTACCAAATAAGGCCATTATCATGCACGTACATGAGCTGTCACCCATGTGCATTTGTGCCAATCTTTTGTCCTGACCATTACAGGTGACGTCACAACTGACGTAGGGTCCAGGGCAAATAAACTCATGTGGATGAGCTGGCTTGCATGAGTCCGCCGAACCTAAAAGTCCGGACCTTATGAGTTGAGCGTTGTCGTTGGTATGAGTTGGCGGTTAGATACTCCACATCCGAACGCAGCCACCGCCAAGCCTATTTATCCAAACCTAAGAGTTCGATGCTCGACTCGACCTTATTATGAGCTGGCTGAAGCACCGTGTCCAAGCCTAAAGAGAGCTTAAGTGTCAACCAATGGCGGAGCCATTAAGGGGCTGGGGGTGGCCAAGGCCCCCCATTGGTTATAAAAAAAAAAAAAATTTTTTTTAAGTTTATCATGTGAAGTTTTATTTATTTATTTAACAACACAAATCTTATTCTACAAGCACTAATTTAGGAGAAAGGGAATGAAGTTGGTGGGGTTTGAACTCTCACATAGTGTAAGGAGCACAGTGTGTTTACTTGGTTGTCATTCAGTTTACCACATGTGAAGTAGAATAACACTCACATAGTCATTTCAAATTTTTCTTTTTGGGTAAAAAATCACATCTTATGATTTTGATGGTTAAAACGTTTTTTTAGCATACTTAATTAAATTTTAAACTCTATTTTAATATACTTATCAATCTTCCGAATTTCACTTTTGTTAAAAAAAAAATTCTCCTCTTAGTTCGGCCCCTCCTGAGTGTAGATCCTGGCTCTGCCACTGGTGTCAACCTCAGCATAGGCCGTTTGTGCCGAACCATGCCCAACCAAACCTAGCAACACGGTCAATGCCTCGATCGGATTACACAAAATCGAGGGTGTTCAACCTGACCTTCAGCTGAATTTAGTGACCGTGGCCAAACCGGCATATTCGGCCCACTACAATTAGCAATTCAATGAATGCATTATTTCTTTTGACTTTACTTTTCTGCTTAATATTAAGACTGATAAATTACACTTTCTCTGTCTCATATGATTGTATAGTCCGCAAACAAGAACTTAAACAAAAATACATTTTTGCAAAAAAAATTGTCAAAAAATTTTCACAAACTTAAAGAACTCATTGATATCAACTAACTTGCGAAAAAAGTTGAATTCCTTTAGTAAAAGTATTTTATTTTTAAGTTCACGTTTCGTGGAGCGAACGATCTTTTTTGGTTAGAGATAGAAGAAAAATGTAATCCTCAGAAGCGTATCATCAGCATATCCACATACTATCTTCTTATGTTTTTGGGTATTACTGTATTTAGAAGGTATATTATCCATATCTCGTGTGTGTATCCGTGCTTCATAGATTGAAATACTTACAAAGAAAAAATTCCAAACAAAATAAAAATGAGTGATTTACATTGCATACCAGTATGCCAGATAACACCAATATAGCACAGAGCTCGCTTGGGTATTGAAAACCCTATCATGGCAAAGCATTATTTCAGCTATAATCAACGAAACAAAAAAACAAAGCAAGCCACTACAACGAATAGCACATTTGGCGACCAAATGATAATTGGGTCACAAAAAGTAATAAATCACTGACTAAATCAATATAAATCTCAAAAATTTAAATTGGTTTGTCGACTAAATAAATTTTTATCACCCAATATCAATTTTCACCAACTAATACTCATATAAGTCGCTGATACCATCAATGACCAAATATGTGCTCGACAAAACTCATTCATGAGAGACAAAACTGTTTTTAATTGTGGAAGGCACAAATTTTCCGCCAAAAGAAATTTTGATGAAATATTGGCGGGCTTTTCGAATTGATTTCCTGACCACCATTTTAGTCACCAAGTAACTACGGCAAAGAAACAACATGGTGTCATCATTGGGCAACTAGTATTTTAGCCGTGGAACACATTGGAACATGTCTCCAACCCTATCCAATCCCAATCTCCAGGTTCAGGATCACACAACCCACCACCCCCACACACCACCCCCCCCCCCCCCCCCCCCCCCCCCCCCGACCCCGACCCCGACCCCTTTCCCCAGTACACACTGATCTCTCTTGTCCCTCTGCCACCGCCTCCGTAGTAAAAGAAGCACCGCTTTCAGGAATTCGATGCCTATTTTGGAAATGAATGGGTAACTAAAAGAAGCCCATGAGTTTGGTTTTTTTTTCCCTTAATGAACAAACCTGAAAGAGGAATCCCAACCCAACAAGAATGTTTCCAAAGCACGTTCCTGCCGCAGAAACCTGCAAACACTCGCATAAGGGCTCATGGATCAACAAAAACCCAAAATTTAGAACAAAATTTTCACAAGCTCACCATCAAAAGTGGTCGCCGGCCGGATTTATCCACTAAAAGAACATTCAAAGCAGTAAAGGGAATCTGCAGAAAGGAAAACATATGTAATTACTTCAGAAGTTTCTTGAGCCATTGACAATCCTATACGAAAGAGGAAAGTCCACTTTCACCCCCTGTGGTTATCGCCATGTGCGGATACCCCCCTTGTGGTTTAAAACTGATCACATAACCTACCTGTGGTTTTGAAAATGTGCGGATAGACCCCCTGCCGTCATCTTTTCCATCCATATTAACGGAGGTGTATCTTACACATCTCTAGAGTGTAATCTGAGTCGTTCATAATGTATTAAATAAAGAATAGAGTATCTTTGTAAAAAATCATCTTGATCAGACATCAATAACCAAGTGATCTAATTTTTAGTAAATTCAAATCTGAAATTTTAATTTCATAACAAAATCGATTTGACCATGAGCTTTTCATTTTTTGATTGACTTGAATTTTGGCATAGACGTAGTATTCGTCAAAATTTACAATATTAACGGTTTGGATTCAATTTTTGGTATATAGGATGGTGTGGTTAGATTTAAAAAAGAAGAAGAATCAATGGACGTGATGGGGGTATAACGGTCTTTTATTGTTGTGTCCGTTAAAATGGATGGAAAAGATGACGGCAGGGGGTCTATCCGCACATTTTCAAAACCACAGGTAGGTTATGTGGTCAGTTTTAAACCACAAGGGGGGTATCCGCACATGGCGATAACCACAGGGGGTGAAAGTGGACTTTCCTCTATACGAAATATATAGGATTTAGAACCTGAATAATAGCCATTGTTGTTGTCCCAACACTAGCTGAACAGCCTGCAATAAGCCATTGACAATCAACTTTATTTGCTAGTTTCCTCTTAACTCCAGAGTTTGAAATAAATTACATGACCAATGACTCATGACATACCAGCGGCTTCAAAAATTGAACTAGCGTAGTACAAAATTCCATTGCTCCCTCCAAATTGTTGCAGTAACATTATTCCAACTCCAATCTAAAGGAGATTTAAATGTTACTGGAGGTAAGAATGGCCTTCAAAGGTAGCATGCCATATTTTGATTTGTTGTAATTTATGCCCTTACAGTAAGCGGATGAGCATATCTTCGCTCAAACAAGTTTAGAATGCTTGTTTTGGAGAGCTGTTCAAAAGTTTTCGTATAGTCCTGTAATACCACCAAAAAACGAATAGTTACAACACCAATATTCACAGATCTTCAATTGACACTGGATGTTGGGGATTACCTTGATCTCAGTCATTTCTGAAAAAATATCAGCATTCTTCCCCCTGAGACGTCGTAAAGTATTTTCCAACTCTTTTTCTCGACCAATCTTTGCCTGTATACATTTACATCTTCTATTGAATATTCTAAGAGATTGCCATTTACGTGCGCACGTGCATAGGCGGCTACAGTTTATTAGGAGAGGGTGCAAGTGAACCCCCTGGGTGTCAAAAGAAAACAACCGTTTTTTAATAAATGCGCTACTATTTCAAATAACCCAAAATTGAATATCAGCACTTGTTTTCCAATTAACCCTCTAACAGCACCCAAAAAAGAAGTTAAGAAACCTCGATTTCTGTTTATCCCTTTTCTTTTTCTTTTTTTGTGGCAAAACAATGGTAGTATTAATTTACAACACTTCCCTTTTGTTTATGCATGGAAGTTTATCTTAAGCTTTTAGATTTACTGACATAGACAATATTATGTGTTGTTTATTCCTCAACACAAAATTCGTACAAGTTAAGTTCTTGTATGCCACCACCGACTGAAATTCATAGGACCACCCCCCTACCCCGGTACACTCCCGCCCATTATCTCAAGTGCCCTGACATAATTAAAAATAATCCGAGTACGTTTTGCTTTGAAATGCTTTCAGTCCAAAACCATAGAGGAAAAGCAAAAGCAATCAATAAAAGAATATTAGAATGGGCCTTCCGCTTCATAGTTCATAGTTAATGAAGCTTTGTTTGACGAGCTAATATAGGAACGAAACCGTATATTTTCTGACAAAAGCTTGAAGACCTCAAAACATAACTGCTACGAAAAACAATGCAATTAAAATTCGAACTCACCAACCATCTTGGAGACTCTGGTATGAAGAACATGCCTACAGATTGTAAGAAGCATGGAACCAGTCCTGTAAGAGTAACAAAATCAAAGCCAATAAGATGGAACTGCTTTTAGACAATGGTGAGAGGTGTCTGGACAACTCAAGAGTTACCAATTATAGCCATGGTGCGCCATGTCAAGACATTTCCCATGAAAAACATTAAGGATACACCTAAACATAGCACCAACTGTAAAATGCACAAAATACAAACCAATTAACAAAGAGTTGAACCTTTAATCCAAATCAACTTAGTTCAGACTTTACCATATTAGCTGCCGTAAATCCTCCACGAATTTTCTTAGGTGTGATTTCAGCAACATATACAGATGCCTGTTTGGAAATGGAAATCAAGTTCAGGTCATGCTTTACAGCCTTACAGGAATACTTACATAGGTAACCCACATAGAAAGTCTAGATCTTACAGAAAAACTGGGAAGCACATAGACACAAAATACTGCTTAAAAACTTGCACAGGAATGACGTGTCGTGTACTGTTTTTCTGATTTTATGCATTATATTGGAGTACATATCCAGTATCAAAAGATACTTCAAGGTTTAAAAAACTAGTTATACCCAGTACAAAATACAAAACCAATTAGATTTATTAAAAATGAACTTTGATGATACAAAACTTTGTGTCTTCAACTATGTAGCACAATCTACTAAGAATAGTACCTTGTATCGCATCATGGATCGTTTTGGTATCGCAAGAATTTTTTTGAATTGCACAATTTTTGTTTAAAAGTGGGGTGCTAGAGGCCACTTCAAAATTAATCTGAAGGCACACATCTGTTTTTTTTAGCATATGTAGCACTGGTCCATAGAAAAATTCACCCAAATGATCTAATGATGGCATTGTTCCTCTTAGAACCCCTCTAACTTGAGTGAAAGGACATAGTTCACCACCAGACCTTCTTGTTAAAGCACAACCCCACATGCGGAGAGCAATGTTACATGGATCCTTCATTTTGGTTCAAGTACCTGTGTCGATGTGTCAGACACCCGTATCCATTTGGATACTTGGATCCTCTAACTATTATGATATTTAAAGAAAAGGAATATCAAATTAGCTAGAAAAGCGATATTTCGAGTACTTCACATGGACAGGAAATAGCGAAAACATATTTTTCTTAACCCCTTCTTGTTTAAATACATTTCTAAATATAATTTACAGATAATCTGAAAATTTATGCTATATATACTACAAACAAGTGTCCAAGACGTGTCCCCGTACCCATACACAACTTGGGGACACATATCCTAGTATCCTAAGATTTAAGTTTTGGAAACTTGCACCCACACCCGATACTAGCACCCAAGTCCATGTAACAAAGGCGGAGAGAGGTGGGTGTTCAAAGAAAAAAGAAGTGGTGCTTTCAGAAACACTGTTCGAGCACATCACTTGTGTATGATTATATATAACTTTTGAAAATAGCCAACATCACCCTTAAAGCGGTGAATAATGTGTAAAAAGGTGCATTGACATCTGAGAATAGTACACTATATCCGTGAATGTGTATCAGTAGTGTATTGAATATTTTCTTGCTTGGCATTACATGCACATAATCCATTGCCTAGGCGACCAATAATCCTTTTTGTAGGTATGGCATTACAAAAATGAAACGCGAATGCTTACCACATATGTATGAATCCCCACACCAAATCCCATTGTCAATCTTCCAAAGTCGAGCCACCAAACACCCTTTTAAAAGCATAAAAACAACTAATAGTAATGGGTCAAATAAATTAACACAAACAGACTATAATGAAAACCCCCAACCTTCATAACTTGATTTCTTTGTGAAATTCAACTAACAATTCTCTTAAGTTTTGTTGTTCTGTTAATACTCATATGCAGCAAAAAATGGTGCAAATCTAAAGAATTTAAGAAAAAGAATCATCCAACCTGCAGGGTAATGATTAGCAGTCCTGCTTCAATCATCTTTTAATTCAAAACAAGATCCTAACATAGCATAAGGGGGAGGAAGGAAAGAATTTGCAGAAAAGAACCTTTGCAAAAAGTATTGCAAGCTACCCCATGACGTAAAATATGTCGCAGAGCCAGATTGACTGCATTAATACGAGTTAAACAGTAAACATAGAACAATCAGAAACCACATTTGGTTTGGAGAGATCCAAAGTATAAGCAAAAAAAATACCTTTCTTCGGCCAATGAGATCTGCTATTTTGCCACTTACGGTGGCACCCAACATTGCTCCAAACGTGAATATTGAAGCGAAAACAGAGTACTACGCGAGTGGGAGGAACATTGAACAAAGTTAGCCCCAGGGTTAATTTTCTTCTGAAACAACTGGGTCAAGTATGACATCATAGGCCCATTTTTCAAGTGTGTATAACTTCTAGGATTATACAATTGCAGTGCTTAGAAGCTTTGATCGGTGGAGCTTAGGATCTACAGTTCATATGGAAACTGCTCATGACATTCATTTAAGGGGCCGCTTAGTTTCTGAAAGAAATAATAACGTTTGAAATTAACCATATAGAAATTTTCTAGTTTACAAATAAGTCCATTCAAGTGTAAAAGTGTATTGTAGGTTGTGAGCACAACAATAATCTGAATCTCACAACTTTACACTAGCCAATCACATATTTTAAAAGATATGATAAAAGCATATACAAAAAACCATCAGTCTCCTGAGGTTTTTGTTGGTTCACTCTCAAACCAAATACATCTTCTAGTGGTTTGATGGGTTCATGGCACGAAACAAAGAGATAAACCGCCTACAAAATGCCTATTTATCCTGTAGGGACGTGGAAAAAGAAAAAAACAAAGCCATCCACAATAAATACAAGCCCAAAGTGAAGCGTTATGTCCCTTGCATACATTTTTTTTTTGAAAGGCAAAAATTTATTAATCATTGAAATTGTTACAAAGATTAAAGGAACAAGGACTTGAACGTCATCATATCCCTAAACTAAGAACAATCATGTGCCCAAAAATCCGAGACCCAAATCCGGGATTGGCAAGAAGCCAACCAAGGAAACACCCATTGGGATAATCATAAGCCCACCCATAAAGGGCCAAGCCCAGAACCAAAAAGAAAAACCCATGTCCCTTGCATACATAGCCTACACTTAGCCTCCCCCTCCCTCTTTCACGTGGCAAATAACCACCAAGAGACACGCTTTACACCATGCTTAGTGTGAAGACCCACAACAAACAGTTATACACTTATACCACACACCTCCTTTAGGGGAGGTGCACGGTATGCGCTTTCATATCTTGAGCAACAAAATTTCATAATCAACCACCTGTAACTTTGACCACAATATTCATAACCAACAGCGCAAAAGTTCATTTGTTGGCCCATAAGAACTTTTGCGCCAAAATTTTTGAACAAAATTGGCAAGTTTGGCCGCAAAACTTCATACGTTGGACAACAAAAGTTCATATTGATATATTGGACCACAAAACTCTCATAACATGAGCCACAAAACTTCAAATGGTGAACCACAAAAATTCATATCACGAGCGATTCGTGCGTGGGCCCAAACAAGAGGTGGGGTCTGGGGTGTCTATTGAAGAATTAAAGTGACCATGAAACATAACACGAACGGTTCTACAATCTTTTCTCAGTTTCTCGCCAGTAAAAGCATTTGGATACTCTTACAATTAATTTCAAACAGTTTTTCACTCAAAACCAATTCAGATGAAGATTATATGCACACGTCTACAAATATACCTATATACGCCCTCCGTTTATGAAGTTGGTCCTTTAGGGAACTACATGAAACTTTCAGGCGTTAAAAAGAAATGTATTTACTAAAATAATTTTACACCGTCTATCTATCAAACAGTTGCACAGAAATTTATTTCGGTAAGTACATTATCTTTAATCTTAAAAATTGTATGTAATTCCGCGGGGGACCAATTTTATGGGTGGGAGGGAGTACATAATTGAGGGGAGTAGGGAGAAGACAAACCTGTGCAGTGGTAAGGTTGAGATCCTCCCTGATTCCAGATTCTGCTGCTGATGAATATCCGCTCTACAAACCAATCGTAATAAACCTCCATCAAATACTCCTCTCTCTCTCTCTCTCTCTCTCTCTCGATTGAGGTGGAGAAGGTGTGGAGGAGATGGACGGGTTCAGGACTGGAGTTCAAAATTCAAATCCCTTTTACCGTTGCATTGCCGTAAATCGTAATCTAGTTGGATTACATTGTTGTTATTGTTCAAATTTTTTTGTATTTGTTAATTTTGTCAATTTTTTTTTAATTATTGATTTGTTATGACTAGATAAATTTAAAAAGTAAAAAATTATTATCGAAATCTAAATTTTTTGTATAAAGACAAAAATAAGTTAATATGCCAATTTTTTGTCTTTATTAAAAAATTAGATTTTCATGTTAATTTTTTACTTTTTTTATTTATTTCGACGTAACGAAGCAATAATTTAATAAAAATAATTAAAAAACTAACAAATAAGAAAAAATTTAAATAAGGAAAAAAATTCAAATGGAAACAAGGGTGGGAGTATAAAAAAAAATAGGGCAAACTTCACTTGCACTCCGGTGTGGTTTTAGGTAATTTGTGTATATAACCCTTTCGGCTTACTTTGTTGCATTCGAAACCTTGTGCTATGTGAATAATAGCATCCGTACTCAAGTGCGTCCATGTTAATGAATGTGTATCTCACACATCTCTTAAATCTAGCCAATGTATTAAAATTTTAATTCAAGTCGTTCATAATGTATTAATCAAAAAAAAAAAAGAGCATTCTGTAAATAATCATGTTGATCAACCATCAACAGCTCAATGATTTGAGAACATTATTATTGTTCAAAACAAATTCTATTCAACCATGACGTTTTCATTTTTTGATCGACTTGAATTTTGGTATAGATATAGTACTCGTCAAATTCTACAATACCAATATCTAATTTTTGGTATGACAGATGGATTGGATAGATTTAACGAATAAAAAAATCAAGAAAGAAGATAAGAGCATACTGGACTTTTCAACGTTTTAGTTAGTCAATTTTGCATTATTTCTGTTAATTGGGTGCGTCTGCACAAGTTTACAAAGCGCAAGGAGGTTAGGTGTAAAAGTTGAACCTAAGGGGTTGTAGGCTGTAGCCGCACATAGCTCAAACCACACATGAAATAGAAAGTATAGTTTGCCAACAAAAAAATTACATAGCGACAAATATGGTATTTGAAGTTCCGAGCTCGTTAGGGATGGTTTGAAGTTGGGGATGGTCTTAAAAATCCATGGGTCTCTCTTGAATTGGATGCGGAATTAATTGTGCGAATTAGCAATAATTCAAAAGACCCATCTGTTGATGTTAGTTTTGTCAAATGTGATTGTAACCACTAATCGGGGCTGCATATAGTTGCGCTCAAAAAATCTTCTCAAATTGTTTCTCAGTATGTGGACGTCCATTATCTTCGCCTCTCATATGAAGAAAATCTTCTCTCTTTCTGTCAAAGAAAAAAAAAAATGAAGTTCCGTGCTCATTAATTAGGTCTTTTTCAGTGTGTTAGTTTTCAAAATTCTTGCAATGACGGCCGCCACTACTCGTTCGCTCAGGCTCTATTCTTCGATAGATCCAATTTGGTCTTTTGCAGTGTGTCAGTTTTCATATAAATCTCTCTCTCTCCCTCTCGAAAAATATATATGTGTAGTTGATGAGTACTTACAGCACAACCAGAATCAAATGAACCAGTGAATGTAACAAAGGCTGCGAGGAGAAGAACAGCCGTGGTACCGGTGGTAGATGAAGAATATTCACTCGCTGCTGGCTCAACAATATCAGGCCTTCTTTCAACAAGCAGAGGCCTCGTTTCTTCCATGCTTTCCTCTCCTCAAACAAAAGAGAAAAGACAGTGGAGAGAGAGAGAGAGCGAGAGAGAGAGAGTGAGTGAGTGAGTGAGTGAGTGTACAACAGTGTCCCTTGGTTGTTTGGTGGAGAGGGGGAGTTGTCGGTTCACTGTTCCAACTTCCATGCTATACTTCAACCACGTGATAAATTGAGTACCAACTCAACCACGTGAAATTAGTTGGAGGGGTACAAATGTAACTTCCTTTTTCCTGTATGTCCTTTTTTAATTAGTATTATTATTATTACTACGACAGTGAGGATTGTTTGGCCAATTTACGCGCACACCTCTCTTGCTTACAGCTCACCCAAATTGCCACCGGAGCTGAGCTGCAGCACTTGGGGTTTTTCCCATCCATTTTGTTCCCCTAAACTTCTTCACTAAATTATCTCCATTTTTTCACTTAGCTGATGTGAGCAAATAGGTAAAGCTTGGTCAACATGTCTACGTTGAGAAGAAAAAAGCAGCAGCATGAAATGGAGATTGCCTTCTACCGGTTTTATGAGTGGCAGGTAGCTAGCTAGCTGGGCGATACATTCGCACACATACTCACGTCACGTACACTTTGGGATTGCATTCGCTATTCGCACACACTTGGGGTCGGCCACATGCGTAGTGCACATGGGGTGAGGATTCAACGGAAATCTGATACGTACCGATTATATCGTAAATAATCAACAAAACAGTGTTTTGTTTTGAAATCATTAATGTAAACTTGCTACATTCTATGACCAAGCATCTAAACTTGCAGACATTCTCAAATGTTGGGATCTTAATATCGATTCTTTGTTCTTCCAAGAAAAATTAAGAAACTAAATAGGAAAAACTTTGGCATACGTTCAATCTCTGAATTCACTGTTTGAAAACAAGGGTGCACCGTATATCGGAATATATGTGCCTTTTTTTTATCAGCAAAAATAACATTTTATTAAAAAAAATGATTAGGGTACATAGAATACATGTGTCTTCCAAAGAGTAATTTGCTAAGGTATTAAGGATTTCATGGGCCACGAGATCGATGTTTCAAGATTCCCACATTGTGCGGTTGGAAGTGCAGGGGGATGTTTTTTGCAGGACATGGGATCCGTGACTCTTGTGAAACCATCACCTGGTGAGCTGAGCTCCAGAAGTTGCTGTAGGAAGCAATCCATGAACTGAACCAGTAGACCAAAGTCACAAGGCTTCCGGCTTGAGTATTATGCGGTAGCATGGCACTGTTCTTTAATTGGCGAGAGCAATTATTTCCAATTCAAATACACGTCTTTATGTGAAGAGGGTAAGCGATGCTTGTATTTCTTCTAGAGTTCGGCCCTTCGTTTCGGGCACCAGTTTTGCAACAAACACAACAGTTGAAGCACAAATTCCAGCAAGGATGAAAAATGTTCCTGAGCAATAACAACGAAATTATAATATCGCATCAACTCTTAAAGACATGTATATTGGGGAGAGAGAGAGAGAGAGAGAGAGAGAGAGGACCTGCTGGGCTCCAGTCAAGGATGAAGATATAACCATAAGAAACAACCCAAGCACTTGCCCAGTTGCAAAAAGTAATAAGGCTTCCAGCTGGACCCTTTATGTCTATGGGAAGCATCTGAGGATTACAAAAACCTCCCCATTTTCAAGTATAAGCTAAGCTATTGAAACCACCCATTTTCAGTGTTAGGCAATGGTTAACATTTCCAATTTTCCGTTCGAGGTGATGAGATTAAAAATAAGGACATTGTGATCTCTCACAAATGCGGTGGGCCCCAAACCGTGCATTTTGTGCTGGGCTTACCGTATTTGTGTGAGAGTCGGTAACTTATAAAGAGCAATATGCAGTGTCAATAGCATTACTGTAAACTTCAATGTCACCGGCAGATAACTTACCTCTGACACGACCACCCAAGGTGTACTGGCCATTCCTGCTGAAAATGTTGCTACATATAACTGTAGATTGCACCAAAATAAAATGGATGAAAATAATGTAAACAATCAAGAAGTGTGATGCTTGATTTTACTCATTGACAGGTTCAACTTTGGCACAAACACAACAATAGAGTATAGACACAATAGAAGTTTTCAATACAACGAACTTCCCTGAGATTCACAGGATAATTGCACTGACCTCCCTTAGGTTTATGCAATTTCAGGAAGCCCCTGTCCGACTTGCGAAAGTATAATACCAATAGCTTACTTTCTCTAACAATACCAAAATTCTCCAATCCGTTAATTGGGGTTGTCTAATAATATGGGAAACCCTAATTTCTACAAAATGTAAGTGGGATTGCGATAAAAATACAACGGCTAGATGGTGTTTGGCTAACTCCCACGGGTCAAAACACATGAAAACTGAATAAACATCTCGTTTTAGTGCCCAAATTGGCTCATGTGTTCTTACTATTGTCATCAGTATCATGATTGCATAATATTATGCAGTGGAACTTTATTGTAGTTGGGCAAACAAACTCCTCGTGTTTTTAACCTAGGGCAACTTTTTTCATTTTATTGCCCAATCCAACACCATTTGGGAAGCCACAACTCATCCGAAAATTTGTATGCATAGCAGTGTAACCTCTGACAGCTAGCACATAAAAGCCTTGTTAGATCTTTATGATATGAATCCTAATGTGGTTCGGTATAGCAGTGCAACCTCCAGAGCCAAATGTGACGTTCCTTCAATTGTCAGAAATCGGACCAAATAATGAATGGTAAAATGTTCAGTCATTATAATTAAGTTTACACTTGGTTTAAAAGAATCACAATACTATGCATGTACTGATTTGCTATTCAATAAGGCTACATGCTTGCAGAATCACAAACACAAAGCCTTACTTACAGCATGCACTCTTTTAGCAGATGCTATTGATACTAATAAGACTATCAAAATCATATATCATTTTATTCATTTAACTACATTTTATTTCCATTTACTACTACATAAACAGGGGAAAAGGTATTAAATATTATGCCAAAATTAACCCATTAAATACCTGTATGCCGCTGAACACCAATATCGCGGTGACGTCCTTACTTTGGTTAAGATTCTGCTCATGGCAATTCAGAAATGATAATGTTATAGGTATTTTCAATGTCACAAATTTATAAAAACAACTTGCTTTTACCCTCAACGCTACCTGCAAGAGGAATCCCAATCCTATAAGAAAGTTTGCCAGGCATGTTCCAGCTGCAGAAATCTGCAAAGAGCCCAATTCTAGCATGTTTGTCTATCTCACTGAACTCTCAAATTTTACTGAATCTAATAGGCTCTGGCATTCTCACCATCCAGAGTGGTCGTCGTCCGATTATATCCATTAAGAGCAAACCCAAAACCGAAAATGGGATCTGCATAAGCATACTGTATATAAGAAATAACCCTTAGGCCTTTAACTAGTACTTTATTTCATTTATAGAAACTTTTCACTGCAATAACTTTTCTCAGGTTTTGACACTCCAATGCTACTTGTTTTCTATGTCCAATTCCTGAGCCGATTACTTTCTACCTTCAAGTATCCAGTTTTGACCCAACAATTTTTCAAACTTCTCTTCGGATCTGTTTTGATGAAGGTGCATTTGAAAGAAAGAGAGAGAATGTTCAATCCCAACCCAAAAAAAGAGAGAGAGAAAAAAAAAAAGATTCAGCTATAAGTGGCTTGTTAGACTAGACTGAAGGCGGAAGTGATGAATCTATTTAGCTATTCTGTAACTAAAGTCTTTGAAATGAAGAACTTTCAAAAAATTGATGTCAAAACCCCAATGCAAACTAGCATATCTAAATTGAAGATATTCTCACAGAATAGTTATGTCACATCACTGGGCCTTCATTCACAATCCACATCTTTCCAAACAGAACCTCATCTTGCTTGTGGATTTAAGGCCATATTGTATCTTGTGAATTTGAGGGTCTTTCAATCCTCTTCTAGGTTGGTATACATATCTATGTTATGCTTATCCTGGTTATCCATCAAAGAAAAATCCTATTGAAAAACAGTAGTAGAAAATTCATACCTGAACAATAGCCATTGTTGTAGTGCCTATGCTCACCGAGCAACCTATAAATCATACATTCAGATAGTTATATCATTAATTCAAGTCATTTTAGGCTGTGTTTGGATGACAGACATGAGGATTATGGAAGAATAGAGAAAGTTAAAAGCAAAGATGAGAATATTAGGAAGTGAAAGAGCTAATCTATGTCTTTGACTTCCACACTATTATTCATTTATGGTAATTTTTTTCAAAACCTACGATCCAAACACAACCTTGGTCAATGAATGTAATTATGCAAGGAAAAATTACAAAAAGCTCTTAGTTTACCAGCAGCCTCATAAATGGAACTTGCATAGTAGGATATCCCAACGGTGCCTCCAAAAATTGCAAGTACCAGTAGACCAAATCCAATCTATTTCAATTAATTTGGTTTGCTCGTAAGAAGCTGATTAAAAATATAATTGGACAAAATCTCATACTTGTGTTTAGTTTGGATCTTGAGTTTGTAGAGATACTTGTGGAGAAAAAAAAGAATAGCAAAAATTAGCTTCACAAATCTCTTATTCTTTCTCCTTCACAAATCTCGACGGAATGTTCAAAATCCAGACACAACCTCAAGGTATATGGCAAAGCCTACCGTAAGTGAATGAGCATATTTTCTCTGAAACATATCTAGAAATCTAGCCTTCGGAAGCTGTTGAACGAATTCGATATAATCCTGCAAAACAAAAGGACATAGAAAAGAAAGAAAATCTCCAAAAATATTAATGCTTTTAATCTTATCAGAACTGACCTTTTGATTAACAACAAATTGAATTCTCATCTTACTCTGATTTCAGCTGCTTCTTGAGAAACGTCAGCATCTTTTCCCCTAAGGCGGTGTAAAGTTGCGTCTAAATCCTTTTCTTTTCCAATCTTCACCTACATATAGTTTCTCATCAACTGAGAATCCGGAACGTAGTTCTTCTCTTCATATATATGACTCTATCTTACTCAATGAAATAAAGGAAAAGATGAAATGGAAACCAATTTTCGATCTTCGTTCCATCAAAATTGGTTCCAACAAGTTTTTGCTTCACAATTCATCAAATTAAGGGGAACTCCCACAGCAGCATTAGTACAGTCTGTAGTCTGTACATATAATATAAGATAAATTAAATACTTCTTTCTTTCCAAAAAATTTGGCTGCTCAAATCTGAATGCCACATAATCAGAAAATTTTCTCCGATAAGCATCCATAAAACAAGCATATATATGGTGTGAATTCACCTTATGCGCGGTGTGGGCCGCGCAAAGAATGAGTTGGGTCCACAATCAGCGTATTTGATTCCATTGTGGTGTTGGGTGGGTGAATGAATTTAATCCAGGTCAAGCTACCATACACACCATCCTTTGGGGAATATAGTATGCACACCGTAACATTTTAACACAGAGGCATAACATTTCGAACCAAAGAAAAAGGCACAACATTTCATCATAAAGAGGCGTAACATTTCACCACAAAGAGGCGTAACATTTACCCTAATAGGCGTGACACCAATAAAGTCTATACCAAATGCAACCTAACCATAAAAAACAAAACATTCACCAAAACAAGCCGTAACATTTCACGTAAAGAGGCATCACATTCACCAAACATAGGCATAACATTTCTAAAAAGTAGAGGGTGTGTATTGAAGCATTTCCCATCAGCTTATTTGTACGGATGGTCCCCAAAGTATTTTTGAAATGTCAATTTGGTCCCCAACATACAAATCGTGTCTGCTGCATCTCTAACACTTAAATGTGTGTTTAAATGGTCCCGGAGCTAACTCCGTCCAAATTGACCATTAAAGGCAGGGGTATTTCTGTAACTTCCTCTTTAAATAACCATCACCTTCAATCTCAAAACCCTAGACCCCCTCTCTCTCTCTCTCTCTCTCTCTCTCTCTCTCTCTCTCAAATGGGGAAAAAGTTCTAATAAAACCAAATCCTTCAGCAATGCTCTCCTCCGTTCCCACCTCTGATCCCTAACCACCCCTACAAGCCAAACCACCCCAATCTCCATCCAACCCAATTACCCACCACCCATTCGACATAACCTCCCAACCAAAACCATGGACCGAACCACCACCACCACCACCAGTATTCTTGACTCAATCAGCCAAGAAATCACCGCAATCATCTCCCCGGTCTCCATCTGCATGCTCCTCCTCGTCGTCCTCGTCTCCTCCCCCACACCCATCCGCTCCACCGCCACCCTCGTCTACCTCGAAACCCCCACCGACACCCCCTTACAAAAACTTATTCTTCAATCTTTGGGTTCTAATCGGGGCAGGGGAGGCTGCCTCCTCTCCTCTTCCTATTTCACTACCACCGATTAAAAAAAAAAAACATTTTCCCAGTAATCTCCCCAAACCCAACTAGCCTTCTGTGATTAAAAGAGATTATTTTTAGAAAAATAAAATGAGAGCTTTCAATCTTTCTGGTGCTGGATTACGTGTTGTAAACATTCGAGGCTTTTAATGCTAAAGAAAATCCCCTATATTTATGGGGTTTGCTGTTTTGTAACTCCGAATTTGTTGGGAAGAACTCTCAAAACAGTAAGCTAGCTTTTGAAATCGAAAACGAAAAAGTAATTGACTAGATGTTTGCACTTTGCTGTGGAGTGTTTGAATCGCCCTAACCCCATCTCACACGAGCAGCGGCCATGGCGTCAAGGGCAATCCGGAGGGTGGGCTGCCGGGGAATTGTGAGTATCCGAGCCGGATGGTGGGCTATGGCATCAAATGTTGGTATTCTAGTGTTGATCGATTTACACCGTGCGAGGTTTGTTTATGGTTGAGATTCTCTTGTACATTCTGGGTTTGGGTGGTGGTGATTGGCAAAGGGGATGGAGGTTGAATATGGAGGGGTGGTGGTGGTTGTGGAGGTTGAACGTGGTGGGTGTAGAATTTGTGATGGTGGGTTGTTGTTGGAAAAGAAGGTGGTGGTAATGGGTGGTGACTGGCCAGGAGTGGAAGGAGGGTGAGTTTATAATATTATGATAGAGTTTCGAATATGCCCTTGCAAGTGACGGTAGATGTGGACGGAGTTAGCTTCGGGGACCATATAAACGTACATTTTAAACATTGGGGATGCAATAGACACGATTTGTATATTGAGGACCAAATTGACATTTCAAAAATACTTTGAGGACCATCCATACAAATAAGCCATTTCCCATCTGATCCAAATGTTTTAAAGTCAATATACTTTGTGGTATATTGTTTTGCCTACATAGCCCTGCCGCTGCTCAAGTATCAACAATTACACAAGCCTTCTAACAAATTTCGAACCGAACTCACCAGCCATCTTGGAGACTCTGGTATGAAGAATACGCCAACAACCTGAACCATACATGGTATAATTCCTGGAACCAGAACGGACATACAATATCAGATTATTAATTTTTGGAGAATAAATATTGAACAAGACAGCAACATGTTACCGATAATAGCCAAGGTACGCCAAGTGACAAGATTCCCCACGAAATACACCACTGATAAGCCACAACAATTCAGTAACTGTAGAAGTGTCCACGGATTTGTACATAAAAAAAGAGTAACAAGCTTGTTTAGAAAAAGAAACATGTTGAAACAAAACACTTCTGTTTGAAAAAATTAAACGACTATTAAAGAGTAACAAGCTTGTTTAGCATCATTTCGATTTCTTTATTTTCATTTCCGTTTACAGAAAATTTCTTGGGCAACTGTTAAGTTTTCTAAAAGAAATCACTTTCAAAATACGCACACACACAAAAAATAATGTTTTTGATTTAAAAGCGAAAATTGCACTTGTTTCAAACTTCCCACTTTATTTTGTTGTCTATTGTTGGTGTTGTGAAAGTACAAAATGAAAACCTTCTATCTGAAAAAACATAGATTCGATTATTACCTGATTGGCTGCAGTAAATCCTCCACGGGTATTTTTGGGAGAGATTTCACCAATATAGGCAGGTGCCTGATTGGCATTAGCAGTGTTAGTAGCGTTAATATGCATTTTGCAATGCTAACGAGATCAAATAAGAAATATTGTTATCTGGTTGGAGTGGCCTCCTTCCCAAAAATAGGACATAACATGACCATATTGTCTAGAATACAGGAGACAAAATATTAATGTGGCAAGTTCTATTTAAAGGGCACACCACATCATTGTACGTTTGTTTCAAATGGACAGACGAGAAGAGACAAGAAGAAAAAGTATTTACCACGAAAGCTTGGATGCCGATTCCCAATCCCAGTACAGCTCTTCCAACGTCAAGCATCCAAGCACCCTTTCACCAAACACTGAACATTTAACCATGCCGCAAATTCGGAATAACATATCCAAAAAAATGAGAGAAAATAATAGCCAAGGTACAGAATAACTGGTTTGTGTCATGTAAAAAAGTGGCACACACAGTCTGCATAATAGAAAAGTTAACCGTAATTTGGTAGATGGAAGAGGAGACTTCAAATTAGAACCATAAGTTAAGTAGAACTCAATATCCCACTACTTTCAGGTTTCAATTCTCATCAACAAAGGTTGGAAGCCAGTTTTTCCACTATGCCAAATGGAACCCACATAATCTCAAATTTGGTCCTCATCGTCTCTGTTTCTGCAATCATGGCACGTATCTTGAATTTGCATCAGGGGAAATATCAAACCCGATTCAGAATGGCAACTTTAAGTACTCGAGAACAAGATGCAGACCAAAGCTTAGACTATTTAGGAGCTACATAATATCATCAATGACAAAATACAAATAGCATTTGATCTACACTTCACTCTTCTACAAAGATACTCATTTCAAACAGTTAGTGAAGTTACAAAGCAGCCCTTTTCTTCTACCCTTTTGCAAAAATGAAACTCGCTATTCTAGAATTTGAATAACAACTATATAAGCAGTGTATAGAAATCGCCTCCGCACTTTCAAAGAAAAAAACGGAGCTCTTCCAAAAATAGAAATGGCCCCCCTTAACACATGGATTCAATTTGACCTAATCAAATACCTTTTCCCGGCATTGTCATTCAATTATCTGCAATTATCAAAATTGGTAATGACCTCATTCCAACGATTTACAATAGGATAGCCCAGACTTCAATAGCCTACGAGTTTAAATAATGATCAAAACAAAAACACTTTTAAGATCCGGTGTTGGGAATTAAGCTACGCATTCAAGCTCACCAACACACACAACACTCCATGTAACACGCACGAGAAGATGAAAGCAAGAAAACAAAGCAGAAGAGACAGATACACAAGATTCGGCAACGTGCCTACTAGTTCACTATTGATTAATAGAGTACACCCACAAGTTCTCTCTCAATAAGATGCAACAGCCTCACTCAATGATGTTCTAGCACTAAAAAGGACTTGGGGTATTAAAAACATTATGTCCGCGTTACCACTGTCTGGACAACAACTCCTGCAACTCCCAGTTTGATTCTCTTCGTGGCAGTCCCGACGGCCTTCAGACCCGTCTGGACAGTAACTGCTGCAAGCACCGAAATAGGCTACACACCTCAAGATGTAGTTTAGGCCATGTGTTGATCATCACCACCTCACGCTAGAAATTCAGTACACAAGTCCTCGTAGTTTGAGGGCAAAAAGCATAGTTTTAAATAGCAGCAGCGGACTGTGTAGCAGTAGCAATACAAGCATAGTGGTAGCACGGACTGTGTAGCGGTGGCAATACAAGGATAGTGGTAGCGGGAGTATCGAATGATACGCAGCGGGAATCTGATGCAGCAGGTTATGAATCTTTTAATAATATTTTTGGTGCCAAAGCACATATAGCAGTCACATGGTGGGCAAAAATCGGATAACGATACTTAGCGGAAAGCGCCGATACAGGTGTGAATTTGGGTAGCACCGGTGTAGCAGGGTGTAAGGGAACCGGAGGTCCAAAAAAACCGCTACATAGCGGCCGGTTGAGAAAACTATGGCGAAAAGACACTGTCACATCTGGTTCACCTAGGAAAGCCCATTCCATGAAAACTGTATATAAAATGTTTCGCGAAGCTTCAAAAGGCAATGATAAAGAAATCAAACATAAAACACTACAGATTCCCATAAAATAAACGGAGATGCGAGTGGAGACGTACTGTGAGAAGCAGATCGAGATTGTTTGCGGAAAATCGAAGAACGCGAAGATAGACTAGATAGTAGCGGAGTACGGGATTGTTCCACTTTTTGAAAAAGTGATTTTTTTTTTTTAAAAAAATAAATTTCAAGATCAAAAATCATGTGTTTATGTAAATAATTTTTTTATCAATATAGAACTTGTTTGATAGATTTCATTAAAATCTTTTAAAAGGTGTAAAAAATTTGAAAAATTATTTTTTATTTTCATTATATTTAAATTTGAAATTACCGTAGAAGGTTTTTAAAGAGAGTGGAACGGGATCTACGTGGTTTCCATTTTTCAGTCGATGAACTTGCTTTGCGGGGTTAATAGGACTATTTTTTTGGATTTCGAAAAAAAAATCGAACTTTTTGCTTCACTCAAAAGGTAAGGTGCTTCACTCAAAAGTAAGGTACTAGTATTGTATGCCGAGGATTTTAGCTCAACTCGCGTTCCAAAAAATTGATTCTAACCGTTCATTTTCATAAAGTAACTTGCGCTATCCCGTGGATACAGTACAACGCATTCCCATTGGGAGAGGATGGCAGTTGTGTGATTTAGGTGAAAATTATGGGCACTTAATTGGGAAGTGGGAGGATGCACTATAACTGTAACGACCCGGATTTTTGCCCTATTTTTTTTTTTAATAAAGAAATTAGTTTTAATCAAATAGTCTATAGTAACCGATTAACTATTTTAAAGTGCGATTAGATTAAACAAAAACCTAGATTATTTTTTCGTGACTAAAATTAGTTTAGCAAAATTTTAATTCAACTTATAACTGTAACGACCCGTACTTTTTATAATTAATAATATCATTTAAAAAGTATTAGTTGTAATAATTATCTTAATTATAATTATCTAGTAGATATATACAAATAAATTATTTTGGTCTTAATTATCCTACTTTTTTTTATTTAAATTGCATGCATAAAAATCCTATCATCTCTCGCTCTCCTACTCGGTCTCTAATTCATCTCCCTGACTATATTTTCGTTTTATAATTCGTCCATTCCGAAACCCAATAGGATACAACTTCTTTAAATCCAATTCTAACCGAAACTCTCAAAATTCCCTTATATATGCCCATTAATCCGACCCTAGGGTTTATTAGAATACTTACCACGCCCCTCTAGTCCAGAAAAGAGAAAAAAACAGGAGGGATCGGAGCTCCAATCTATGGAGTTCTAGAGAGAGAAAGAAAGAGAGAGAAAAGTGGGTTTGCGATCAAGACTCGACCGAAATCCAATTCGATTATTCCAGACCCTTTCTACAATCCCTAGCTTCGTAAAACATCATCCAATTCGGCCCCAAAGTTCCTCAATCGAAGAACCCGAAGCTTTCTTCCCAAATTTTCAAGTTTCGATCGAAAATCAATTTGATCCGATTTAAGGTATTATAATCCCTTCCAACCCTTCCTCTAAGTATATTAAGTGTTATTATGCTTAACCCAATGCCCCGAATGGTCCCATGCATCAAAACCGTAGCAAAAAACCAAAAAAATGAATTCTGGGCTCAACCTTGCGGCCGCAAGGTTCGGGCCGCAAGAACCAGGTCTGACTTTGCGGTAATCTGCTCAGCCGCAAGGTTGACTCGGTCAAACCTTGCGGCAGGAACTGTTTTGTTTCGAAATTATTTTGCGACCTTCTAAACTTGATTTTCGACTCCCGAACTATTTTTCCTAGACTTTTCACACCCCAAAGATCATAACTTGTCAAGGCCATATTTTTTTTATTTTATTATCTATTTATTAAATTATTTGTTAGTTATCGTTCAAAGTTTATAAACAAAAATTAGTTACGACCTTTAAACTAATGTTTTAACACTCAACTAATTTTTTCTAGACTCCTTGCATCTCAAATACAGTAACTTGTCAAATTAAATATTTATTTTATTTAATTCACTATTTATTATTATTTTTAAAGTAATTCCAAACAAAATTACTTTGCGACCTTATAAACATTATTATTAATACCCGTATAATTGTTTTTAGACTCCTTACTGTCCAAAGATGAAATTATGTCAGTCTCAACATTTATTTTTATAATTAATTATTTATTGTCTATTCACTTCACTTTCGGTCATTTTAATTAACGTTTTCATATAATTTAATTCTTCGACCCTCCGAACCCAACTTTTGACATTCAACTGACTGTATAGGACCTTTGGAACTCTTATTAGGGTTATGACTAATTATTCTAATATTTTATCTAATTAATGCATTTAATTAGCTTTTAATTAATCTAATTAATTAGAAATTATTAATAAGAGCCTGAAAATATTTATTAAAAATATTTATAAGAATCCTACATCATTATTGATATTGTGGCCATACGAGAATAAGGGCAACGGCCCATTCATAAAAGATTGTGTGATTTTATTGCCTGTTAAATGTTTTAATTATTAATTGATTTAATTGTATATTGCATCGATATTTGATTTTGAATGCTAGATTGGACCCTAGAGACATGGGATGGTATGCGAGTAGAATTCACCTAGATGATGTTAGGTAATGGATGAATTGGAAAGTTTTTATTTCTAGAATGCCTGCAGGCGAGAATTTGAGATGTGATGAGATTGAAATTGGCGAGAGTCCAATGATGAATTGAAACTGGCGAGAGTCCAGTGATGATTGTGAAAGTGGTATATAAGATAGGCGAACCCTAGTTGTGATTCAGGCATGATAAGCTTTCCCCTTGTTGTAGTTATTGGGATGCACGCTCGGTACATAACTTAGGTGCATCTGCGACAGCAAAGGGAAGTGACCTCATGGGACCGAGCATGGCTAGCGGTTGGGGAGGAAAGATTCCGCGGAGGGATCTTAGATTTATACGTGAACCCTAGTTGTGATTCAGGCATGATAAGCTTTCCCCTTGTTGTAGTTATTGGGGTGCACACTCGGTACATAAATTAGGTGCATCTGCGACAGCAAAGGGAAGTGACCTCATGGGACCGAGCATGGCTAGCGGTTGGGGAGGAAAGATCCCGCGGAGGAGATCTTAGATTACACGATAGGATGATGGATAGTAATGAACTGGCTTATGTGAAAAATTCCTATTCTACTTCTTCGTATCGTTTTATCTTGCTGCTTGCTAACTGTAAAGTAAGAGGGGTGGTTGGGTTGGATTATTCTACTGGGTGATTTTATCACTCACGGGTACGTCTGTATCCTGGCAAATCGTTTGCTTCGGCGATCAATTTGCCAGCAAGTGCAGGATTCAATGGAGGAGCAATTTTAAGACAGGAGGAAAGCCAAGAGCGAAGATCGAGAATGCTTGGAATCGTATCAAGATTAGAGTCAGCTCTGGAGTCAATGTATTTTAAATCACTAAATCTATCTTGAGTTTGTAATATCTAAACTTTATTTTAGAAAACTATATTTATTTAGCAAATTTTCTTAAGAATAATTATTTTATTTTACTCCCGAAAAGTCGGGGCGTTACAATAACTTTTGAATCAAATGAATTTAAGTCGTTTCAACAACTTGTTCACATACCCTTCTGTTTTATAATAGACATTCTTTATGGGTTTATGAAAAAATGAGCTCGGCCTGCAGCCCTTGAGGCTTGTCTTTTAAGAGTAGATTTCTCCTTTTCGATTGTATTCTGTTGTTGCTGTAATTACATCTGTGCTTTTTTGTCTAATGGTTTATATTGGGATTCCGTTTGGTATCTTTCTGCTTAGTCTCGGAAGGGATTCTTATGTTGACACTTGTGTCGACTGCTTTTGTAGAGTGTCTTGTGTCTGTATCTTAGTGTGCTTTATGCAATAACTTGTGTCTCAGATTTAGATAGTTTGGTACATTCCAATATTTTACGATGTAATTTTTGCCTTCAGATATAAATGAATGAATTGCTTGTTTAAAAAAAAATCAGCTCAATCAGATATCAGTAAAGGATTTTTCAAGATTCGTAAGGCGAAACTGACTGGTTCGCCCTTTGAATTTTAAAAAAGTCCTTACCGATATCCGATTGAACTGATTTTTTTACAGAGACCCATGCAAAAATGTTTTATGAAAAATAAGTGATTTAATTTCAAATCATCTTTGCTTTGAAGGACCCAAGGTGGGCCTAGCAAAACGGTATGTGCATAATATGTTCCTATTTTGTTGTGCGCATAACACTTTTGATATAGTAATTTTACATGAATAAAAGACAAAAAAAAATAATGTCAATAGATAAAAGAGGAGTGTGGAAATTATTTTTTGAATTAGTAATGAGTTCTTTAAATTTATGAAAAATCCTTGAACTTTTCTCACTTAAAATGCATCTTTTTAAGTTTTTGTCTCACTAATTAAACAATCTACTCATATTTCTTTTCTGATTAGAGGTAAATAATTTTGACACTTCACTTTTGATAATCACACTCTAGAATTTTGTGTTTTTCCCTTCTAGTGTTCAAAATACAATAAAATAACACAATGGAAAAGAGAAGAGAGTGACATCCTCCTTTGAATTCAATCCGTGGTAAGGTTTGGTGTCCGATAGCTTCTTGGAGGTGACAGTGGTGAAGTTCCACCACAAGCAGCAGCGGCCACGACCGTGATGGTGGTGGCGGGCTTGGTGGTTTCGTTTGATCAATGTAGATCTGCAAGTTCTTTCAAAACCTAGCCTTCAGTGGATTCGTAAGTTTCCACGATTGCTACTCTTATTTTGATTTTTAGTTTTTTTCATGTTGTTTTGTTATACTCTTGGACCGTTTGAGTCATTTGTATTTGTCTTTTATTATCAATCAATATACTTCTACTTACTCAAAAATTGGAGCCCCTAGCCTCTAGTGTATATCTTGTATGGGTTTGGCCTAAGTTAATGTGTTTTATAAAAGAGATAGTATGTATTATTGATTTTAATTGGTTTTCATTTAGCCATTTTCATGATTTATTTATTAATTAATTGGGTTGAGGAGAGGAATAGGAAAACTATTAAATCTATACAATGAGGTTGAAAACTCTAAAGAAAATAAAAACAATATTTTGAAAGATTTTTAGTCTTTATTAATTACTTTTATAGATTTTGGTCATTATTTTTGCATTTTTTAGGAAGCATTTGTCAAGACGATAATTCAAGCGCGAATCTGACAAAAACTCATCATACAAACTATCAAAAAGACAGTACCAACTGACAATAGTACGTAAATGTTTTGTCCAAACACAGTAACACACCACAGTCAAACATTAGAAAAATAAAGTTAGATCAAAACATTAGAAAAATAATTCTATAAGAGTTAGCTTGCAAAAGTAGACTGTTAATTGATTTAGAAAAAGAAGGAAAGGAAATTAGAAGAAACCTGTGCAAAAAGTATTGCAAGCCACCCTAAGATGAACCATGCTCCTGACAGCAACATTGTCTACACATCACAAAAACAACCAAATCAGAGAATAGCTTAATTAGAAACTCGGCATTAGATTGGCTGCTCCGTTCCAGAACACTTTCTTAAAAAATAAATATTTATTTCACATTTTCAAACTCAAAAATAATGTAAATGAAAAATAATTTTTTGATTTTTCTACACCATATCGAGATCTTTCAAACAAGATCCATATTAATTGAAAAATTATTTGGGTAAACACATTATTTTTTAGCTTGAAATTGTTTTCTTAAAAAATAAGTACTTATTTGGAGTTCGGGAACGGGCCCTAAGCTCAGGTGCAGCCAGATAGATATCTGTGTGCCTCTCTAATTGATTATTGGTTTTTTTTTTTTTTTTCTTCTTCTCCTCTTTGCGATTGTCATAATATTTGTCATGAGAAAAAGAGCTCTAACCGTTTATTGTTTGAAGGCAAATATATTCGATCTGTTTGTTAATTATGTACCTTTCATGTAGTTTATTTTTTCTTAAGAAATTAACAAATAAACAAGACCGCACAAAATTAACAACTTCATTTTGTGAACATGTCCAGGGACTTCTATCATTTTGTTAAAACGTACGAATATTTTGGCCTAATAAGTTAAATGGCTTATTTTTTGTTCTTATTCAAATTTTTTTTTTTGCATTTGTTAGTTTTTCGTCGAAATTTTTTTACATTATTACATTTTTGTCTTGGCAAGAGGAATCAAAAAAATAAAAATTACGATCGAAACCCAAATTTTTTAAATAAAGACGAAAAAAATTAGCTTATTGGCCTATTTTTGTTTATATTTAAAAATAATGGGTTTCAATCGTAATTTTTTACTTTTAAATTACTCATGACTAAGCAATATTCCCCAAAAAATTGATGAAGAATTTACAAATGTGGAATAAAAAATTGATATGGACCAAAAAAAAAAAAACCATTGGGCTGACTAAGCAATATTCCCCAAAAAATTGACGAAGAATTAACAAATGCAGAATAAAAAATTGATATGGACAAAAAAAAAAAACCATTGGGCTTATTCGGCCTAAATAGGCCGAAGGGGAGTACTAGCCCAATGCGAGACACCCTATATACTCTCCTGCACAAAACCAATATACAAAATCTCACCAACTAATACTTCTCGCCCTTCCCGGAAAAAGAAAACAAAGAAGTTTATATCTAGAGATATTTTTTTTGGGAAAAAAATTGAAATGGTTCTTGTAGTTTAGTGTTTGTGTCAACTTAGTCCTTACAGTTTGCATTGACTCGATTTACACTCTGTAGTTTCTATTTTGTTCCAACTTTGTTCAATTACTAACTGCCGTTAGGCTCCGTTAACCTCAGACACAAATGAGTTCTTTTTCTAGTGAATTACCGAACTATTTCTTCTCTAACCTCATAGATCTAAAGCATTTTCCTAAAAAGCAAAACAGAGTCACTCTTTTCTAAAAATCAAGTTCTCTGGCCTGTGTTCTTTTTTCTAAAATACTTAAACTATTCTTTTGATATTCAAGAGGTGACCAGGCACACTTAAACTCTATGTCCGGTGGAGACTCTAAGTTTTTTTTTCTAAGCCGATTTTGTGGCCCGAATTACAACTGGACCTGATTCTCCTTTACCCGGAGTATGTAGATAGCTTGATAAAAACTCGGTCCCTTTTTAAAATAAACCCACGTCATTTTTTAAAATTCAAATATTTTTCAAAAATATCCTAATCCCTTTTATAGAACACAAAACTCCTCTTATTTTTTCTTTTTAAGAATCACGTCGCAATCCATAGGAATCGGATCACTTATTCAGGCCCTAATCCCTCTCGCTCCTTCCCCTTGAGGGCAAACGAGACATGTTTCGGTCAAAAGTAAAATCTCGGGCGCGACAAATGGAGAATGGAAGTCGTGAAAAAAAGTTGGAGAATGGAACAGTGAGACTATGTGTTTGTTCAGAGGTATATTAGGGTAAGATAAGAATGACAGATTACGATTTTAACCCTAGAAAAGGGGCCCATTCATGTCTGGGGTTAACGGAGTCTAACGGCAGTTAATAATTGGACCAGGTTGGTACAAAATAAAAACTACAGAGTGTAAATAGAGTCAATTCAAACTGTAGGGATCAAGTTGACACAAATACTAAACTATAAGGACCATTATGATTTTTTTCCCTTTTATTTTTATTTTTATTTTTATTTTTATTTTTATAATGATGTCTGGAGATATAGAGAGGAGACTTTTAGGATCAACTTACAAATCTCCGTCCAATGAGATCTGCTGCTTTGCCACTCACTGTTGCACCTACCATTCCTCCAATTGTCAACATTGAGCCGAATAAAGAGTACTGCACAAATGGATAAGATTGATAGTTTTAAGGGGCAATTTGAAACATGCAATTATTGCAAAAAATATCTAACTGCTCTTTCGGCGCCGTCACCTGTTGCCTTGCGCAACCTTTTTCCACTACAGATTGCCGTAAGATTTAAGCGGTGTCCCATGCTCCTTTTTTATCACACATTATCGTATGATCTACTGTAAAAGAAAATGTATGAACTCCGCTATGTTGTGTGACGAACATTAAAAGAGCTAGTTAGGGAATTGAATAACTACTCAATTAACAAGCCCCAAGGGAATATCAAGTGCTCTTTTGACGCCATCACGTGGTGCCTTTTGCAAGCTTTTTCCACTTTAGATTGCCATAAGATTTAAGTGATGCTTCATGCTCTTTTTCCACCGCACATTACCGTAAGGTCTAAAAGAAAATGTATGAAACCCGCTATGATGTGTGGTGAACATTGAAAGAGCTAGCACACAAAGTCACTCCCCTAATCCTACAACCACACACAAAGTCACTCGCATCATATGTGACCACCCCCCCCCCCCCCCCCACGGAAGGTGTGTAGTGTGTGTGTGGACCCCACATGTGATGTGAGAGAATTTGTATTATTATTTGTGTGTTGATTGTAAAATTATTGTTACAATTTCAGATGCTTTTGAGTTTTGACAAAAAAAAAAAATGACATAAACGCAAGAAGTTCAAATTAATTGGGTCAAATAATCGGAGCATGATTCATACAAATATTTTAGACCCCGTTGGTTTTAGGGATTTAGATTTTGAATTCTAATGATTATTCTATATGTTTTTCTTCATTCATTATTTTCATTTTTTTTATCTTTCTTCAATCATTAACCTTATTTTCAATTATTATTTCATTTCTCTTTATATTCATTATCTATAAATCCAAATTTAAAATCTCAAAATGGCCTCGAGGACCACAGAAAGAGTTCCCTGTCCATGTGGTCTCATTCATATTTTATAGTCCTCCTACACCCCCTTCTCCTAAAAGCGAGCGTTTATCATTGTCCTAGGAGGGACCGTTTATCATTGTCCTACTATTTTCCCTTTGTACAATGAGGGTTGTCAAATCATTTTCCCATATTAAAATCACTTTGACGAGAAATTTTTCAGGGCCTGGTGGGCACCACGTGTCCAGTGCGCGGCACCAATCTCGGTCGTCCAATGAAATTTTAGACGATCTAGATCTGTTCAGCTGTCGAGGGGTATTTTAATCATTTTATATTTTAAAACAGCCGAACAAATCTGGACCGTCCAAAACTACAATGGATGGCCGAGATGGTGCCGGGCACGGGACATGTGGCGCCCACCCGGCACTGAAAAATTTCTCCACTTTGACTGGTTAGTATCGGTCAATTCTGTAGAAAGTTACGCCAACCATGGAACTACTGCCCATCCACAACTTGCGTGTGTTTTTTCGACAGTTAACTGTCTGATCAATTTATTTGATTTGGACACTGATTAATTTATTTGATTTGGACGCGTTATTTGTCTTTAACGTGTGCATTATGACTTTAATTATCAATTTTAATATTTTTCATCAATGAAGTTGTTATTCCTCCTGGAAAAAAAAAAATCCTTTCAACAAATGAACATGTTAGAGAAGTGGATTAATTTTGCTCTTCGGCTAAAACCCCATCAATTTCGTCAAATAACCCATCTCTCCTAAATCACCCAGTAATTTTCTAGTTTTAAATTTAATTTCTGGAATTATACGTGCGGATGGGGCTTTACAAAGACATAACCAAAGGTTGGCTACAGGGGCCACGGCCACCCCCAATTTGAAAAAACCTATACTTAACCAAAGATGTTTTTTGACATACAAGAATTAACACATCCCCCATAATGTGTCACATTCAAAAGAATTTGGACAGGAGTAACCACTTTCTTACACGTTTTGTTTTTCCCTTTTGGATAACAAGTCCACCACTCATCTCTCCCAGACCACAAAAGAAAAACTAACCAATCACCTCAAATTTTGTCTACTGGGTATCAATTTAACATTAAACTCAAAAAAACTCTTAAACTTTAAAAATTTAAAATTTTGTTATCGTGTTATAGCCCCTGCATGTAATGAAATTCCAGTTCCATGCGTAGGATTTTATATAACCATGTGATGATTTTAGGACTAAACTTTATGAATCCGATGGCCGTAGCAGTAATGGAGATTGATGCATGGGATTGATGAATGGAGAGAACAGAGAGAGAGAGACACACACACACACACAGAGAGGACATCTGTTGGTATTATTGACCACATTTGAGTACTATGCGATGTGTCACCAACATATTATTGAAATGTGCCTCATTTGTCATGAATGCAGTAGAGCACATTCTACATATCAAGCCAAAACGTAGTAGATACTACTAGATAAATAGGTGCAGTAAATAGTACTCTTTTTTGTCCCCAAATAAATGTCCAGTTTCACAAAATGAAAACTTAAAAAATAATATGAATTTTTCGAGAAAAATTTAATTTTTTTTCAACAATTTACTGGGTAGCCATGAGTACTTCTTTTCATTTGCGAAAAAAGTTGAAATTCTTTTCTTGTAGAAAACTTATCATTTTTAAGTCCTCATTTTACAAACCGGATATTTATTTTGGGATGGGGATGGTGGTAGATACTCCCGATCCTGTTTAATTGGGGAGGTGGTACTATCAGGGTTCAAGCATTGGTAATCAATCGTTGCATGAGTTGGGGAGGCTAAAATGTATCTGTGATGGATCATTGGATCAACCGACGTGAAGTTAAATACCCACCTTATTATTATCCAACTCTATCCATACCACATTCCACGTGTTAAAATCCTATTGCTTGGAAGAACGGCTATTTTGTTCACATCTGAGCCGTCTATTGTCGAAATGGACGGCCCAGATGGGAACAACAAAAGACAACAGGGTTCCCGAGTTCACGAAGACCACCTTGATCTCATTCCGATAATTCACTTACTAATCGATATAGTTATCATAAAGTTGAAATTCAGTCCCAAGGTTAGTCTGGTCGATTGGTGAAGAGTTTCTCAACCACAATCGGATATCACGAGACGTAGAGGGAGACAAAATTACGCAAACCGTTGTATAGAGTTGGTTTCCTTCACATCCTCTGTTTATGTGGATTTAAGCCCCGTCTGATAACAGTGATAGATGGATGAGATTCGTAAGGAGATGGGATTAGTAATGAGAAGGGATTAGTAATGAGTATGTTTGTTTGGAATGAGATTAGATGATGAGATTATTAATATCATGTTTGTTTGAGATGAGATTAGCTGATGTGATTGGATTGATAGAAGAAATTGGTAATGAGAAGGGGTTGGGTTCGGACTATGAATACCAAGTCCCATGGGGTATTGCTAATACCCCCTAAAGGCCGGATTTGTTATCCCAACAGACTACGAATCGGAACCAATTTTAGAAACCAAACACAGTATTGTTAATACCTTTGGCTTAGTAATCCAATCCCATCTCCTAAGAGCTTTATCAAACGGGGCCTTAAGAAATAAAAAGATTCTAGCTACTTATCAAATCAAAAAGAGAGAGAGAGAGAGAGAGAGAGAGAGAGAGAGAGAAAAAAAGGGCTCTAGCTAGCTACATAGCCTACATGCAAACATTGCTGTAATCAGAGAAAATGAAAATGATGCATAAGAACTTACAGCTGCAATAGACAGGCCTAGGTCACTCCTTATGCCAGATTCTGCTTGAGACGAAAATCCAGCCTGCAAGAAAAACTTGCATTAAAACATTTTTTCCATCGGAATATTAATATTAAGATGTAACGGTATCGAAAGCTCAAAAACCAATATACATCTGTATGTAACGGTATCGAAAGCTCAAAAACCAATATACATCTGTTGTTAGTAGGAGACGTGACAACCGGTATACTAAAACTTTGCGTAGTACACCATACATGAATAAAGAGACAACATACAGTGATACACCGATACACGACCGAATTAATTGAAACTTGAAAGAACCTGAAAAAAGTACTATTTGGGAAAACACAAATAGTACTGATTTTTCTGATCAAACCACAAACATAACACATAAAATGTACTGATCTGTAGATACCATAAGTGTTTGTGTACCATAAAATAAATACTCCTACGTCATAAGTGTCTGTCTGAATCAAATAAGGAGAAACAATCATTGTTATAATTGTATCACCACACTCATTTACACATTCAAACACATACCCACACTTACAACAGGGGTGGAGCCCGTGCACACTACACATCTAGTGTATGTAGGTTCCACCCTCATTGTGAGTTGTGAGTGTAGATATGATTTGGGTGTGTAAAGAAGTAGGGCATGCTACTCACACAACAATCCAAACACAACAACTTACACAATCTCTCACATACATACGGGGCCCACACATACTACATCTTTTTTGTTTGTGAAAAGGGACAGTTCTTTTTGGCTTTCATGGACCCAGGCACAGTTTATGGCCACCATTCGGAAAAGCATCGGAAAACCTGCGTTCTGTACTTGGAATTGATTGGGTCCATGAAAGTGGCCCATGAAAAATAAATCAATGCTCCAAATTCATGGTCCAAATTATTTCTTTTTCGTGGTTTATTCGTGGTACTAATTTGGACCATTTTTCTTTTTCGTGATTTATTTGGACCATTTTTTCTTTTTCGTGGTTTATTCATGGTACGAATTTGGATCATTTTTTTTTCGTGGTTTATTCATGGTACGAATTTGGACCATTTTTCTTTTTCATGGTACAATTTTTTGGACCATTGATTTCTATTTCATGGTCCATTTTCATGGTCTCCTTTTATGGATCCTAACACTTTTATTTTATATTTCGAATGATTAGAGTAATAATTTTTGTGCTTCATGCTATTAGTATTTTAAACTTTTCTTTTTAAGTGTTTTAAATTACGCACGCCACAACACTACAAGACAGAATTTTAGTGCATTTATAGAAGGTGACAGGAATTATTTTCTTTGCACATATTTTAGAAGTTCTCCTATATATACACTAGGGTTTGTCCGTGCATGAAGACATGATACAATGTGAGATCTAATTAGTGGCAATTGTGCAATTAATATTATTTGAGAGAGAGAGGGAGAATCATAAGATTTATGGAGCATATCAATGTTAGGATTTACAGTGAAATGAGATTCAAAAATCCTTCTCTCTTATTACATAGATATATAAATAAAGACACACGCATATTGTGCATCGAAAGAAGGGAAAAGTGCAGCGAAGAATTGATTTATATGTGGTAATTAGATTATTTCTCAGAAATTGCACCCAAAAAAGTTTTCATAGGTTTTTTTTTGGGGGTCAATCAATAGGAGAGATTATTGTCATCATGCATGAATTACAAAGTACAAACCCAAGATATTATTAATTATGAGAGTTTTTGAGATAATCAAACCCAACAACTCAATCAATACAAGAAATTAATAAGTCCATCCTATGAAAGGAAAAAAAAAAAAAAAAGAACGGAAAAACCCCTCTAGGGAAAGAATATTCACACACAATTGGAAAGATTGGAGTTCCTGACCTTCTTTATAATGAGATCGATGCAAAAGTCCCGACCAACATTATGATCACATGTCCTTGGGAAATTTTAGTAATTACAAAATCGGAAGTTGGTCTATAGGTCATAGTCCGGAATTGAATTTCCAAACGGCCGGTGCACATGCAAAAAATCAACACAGAAAAAGATCCAACCCGCGGATTAAAAAAACCCGATCTGACCCAATCAGATAGGGTTGTTATTATCATGGGTATCTATTGGGGAGCTTTAATTGTTTTCTAATCTTGAATTTTATTAGAAATCTTCAGATAAAAACCTTAAAATAAGGATCTTATATGCGGATCTCCTCATTTCTCGCCTTTCCCGATCTGATTTCGATGATCTGAGCCGCTTAATGTGATTAGAATGTGATTTTAAGAGTACTCGAGAGAAATCGTAAAAAAAAATGACCTGAAAAGGCTTGACTTGAGCAGTTTTTTTGAACCGTTTAATAAAAAATTGTTTGAAACTGTTCGGATAAAACCCTTTCCGATCATTTTTTTGGACGATTTCTTACGGGGTCCCTTAAAATCACATCATATTGAGCGGCTCGAATCATCGAAATTCGATCGGGATCGATGAGGTCCTTATAAGGACCATCCTTATTATAAGACGGGAACTCTGAATTTTATATTGCAAATTATAGATTTTTGAATTATATCGAGAATTTGTATACTCCCTCCGTCCCATAATATTTGTCCGGTCCGCGAAACGGAGACTACAAAATAATACATTTCTTTCAAGAAAAAATTCAAATTTTTTTCACAAGTTAAAAGAACTCGTCGAGATCTAGTAAGTTGGTGAATTTTTTCCCAACTTTTCTTACAAAAATACTATTATTTTTACGTCTCCGTTTTGCGGTCCGAACAAATATTATGGGATGGAGGGAGTAATTGTTTAGATGATATATATGGGCGAAATCTATTTTCTAAAAGGTTTTGGTGAGTCAAAGGGAGTTGGGGGAGCTGCTATCCTTTGAAGGGAGAGCAGCCTGCTGTCTCGGTAAAAGGGGTCGTGCTCCGGTCTCGCTCTAATAATCGAAAACGTTTATTTTGTAGAGCTTGTCGAGTTGAACATGAATGTTAAAAATCAGCTCGATCGGATATCATTAAATGTCTAATTGAAACTTTTTTGTCTTGAAAAGAATGAATCCGAAACATTGGATCAAATCTACTAGAATCTATTATTGACAAGTTATATATGTTCCGATCAAACACTTAATGATATCCGATTAAACTGATTTTTTGCATACTTGTTCAACTCGACGAACTCTACGAAGTGACCGTTTTCGATTATCGAACCAAGACCGGAGCGGAGCCCCCTCGATCGGGATAGCACGCTGCTGTCCCTTCAAGGGACAGTAGCTCCCCCAATCCTAGTCGAAGTATAATTAGAATCCAAACAGGCCTTATAAGGAGGCTTTAATAACGAGAACTGTACAATAGGTGGAGAAATGGGGAATCATCAATTACGGTGAGGTTATAGACTCTAGAAGAGGTTAAATTCTTTATTGTTATTATTACTATAATCTGAATCATGCATTTATTATTATTATAATTCGAACCGTTCATCTTATAAGGCTCGTAGTGTAAAATATTAAAAATTAGCTTGATTGAATATTGATAGACCAATCAAAAGTTGAATTTTAGTTTATAAAAAAAATGGACGGTCTAATCCAGTCAAATTAAACTTTTCTCGACCGTCCTGTTTAATAAACCAAAATCTTAAAATTTTGATAGAGTTATCAATGTCCGGTGAAGCTAATTTTTTGAAAAGTGAATACTATTCTGCAGGCCGTAAGAACGGTAAGATAAAAGATGAACAGTTCAAATCGATAATTCATGCACCGTGGAACCCAAAACTATGGTGGTAGAAAACCGATAGCTTTGCCGCCAGCAGAAGGAATTTATTAATCTCACTTTGGAAACAGGGTTAGGTAATCACTATCACTGAAGAGAACAATTATCTGGGTCTGTAATACGAAAAATTAAAACACATTCATCCATGATCCATGTATATACTAATTGTAGTAGTTTTGTTCTTGTTGTTCACCTAGCCTAAATGGATGTATGTGAGCATATATATATATATATATATATATGCAAGTATAGAGCTTACAGCAAACCCGTAGCTGAATGAACCGACGACCGCGACGGAGGTGCTGAAAACAACCACAGTCGTGACAGAGGAGGACGATATTCCACCTTCCGCGGCCTTGCTGCTGCTGCTGCCTCTGTCTGGGTCTTCAATCTTTTCTTCCAAAAGCAAACGCCTATTAATCTGTCCATCCTCCATATTCTCTCTCTCTCTCTCTCTCTCTCTCTCTCTCTCTCTCTCTGTGTGTATCGTGTGTATATATATATATATATATATGGTTCTGTCTTGTAATTTGATGAAGGGAGATTAGCTAAAAATAGAAACGAATCAAAGTGACAGTCTAATGACATATTGACATTTTACCGTCCCTGAGATTATTGCATCCACGGTGGGGTTGGGATTGGATGCAGTGTGTTTTCACTGATTTGGTAGGTGGGATTGTTAGTTGAGCTATCCCTCTCTCTCTCTCTCTCTCTCTCTCGATCTCGAAATTCAGAGCAGAGCCGTGAGAGGTTAGGAGAATGTAACGTACACTATATGTTTGTGACTTTATTCTCTTAACGAGAATAACTTATTCGCGGAACTCCATGAATAAGGTATTACATAATTCAATTACGGTCATTCAAAACACATTTGGACAGACGAGATTGAGCATTTCTATGAATAATTAATTATTCATAATTCCTTCGTGAATAAGTTATTCTCATTACCTACTCCATTTTTGTAGTAACATCTTATGAGAAATTTTTGGTTGCAAATCGGGTATATTCAGGTTGTCCAAAAGTGCAACAGATGGTCCGGATTGAAAGTACCGAACGAATTTAAAAAAAAAAAAGAAAAAAAAAATGTGTTTCAATCCCGACCGTCGGTTGCATTTTTGAACGATCCGAATGTGCACGTCGATTACCTCATTACCCGTACCCTATTTGCACCTGAGAATTTCTCCTTATGGGGAATTGGATCCTTTCTGCGAAATTATATATATATATGGACTGTCATGTTCGCCCAAGGCTTCATTTTGATAACGGAAACGATACAGTAATGATTCTCATACAGATAATTTTTCACATATATTTTTATAGGATTCATATCGGGATCCCACAAAATGATCCGAACCGCTCATCTTTTTAAAAATATTTTTTGGAGGGTTCCTGTAAAAAATTAGCTCCAACAGATATTGGTAAGGGCTTTCTCAGAAATCGTAAGGCGAATCATTCTGTTTTGCCCTATGAATTCTGAGAAAGCTTTTACTGATACCCATTGGAGCTGATTTTTTCCAGAAACCCTCCAAAAAATATTTTAAAAAAGATGAGCGATTTGAATCATTTTATGAGACCCCGATATAAGCCCCATAAATATATATGTGCAAATAGCACGGTTGATTTTGATAATAGAAGATAATAGAGACACGAATCTTGTCCGTATTATCGCTTACTTATCAGGAAAAAAAGAAAAGAAAGAGAAGATAATAGAGTCAGACAGGGTTCTGTATCGCAGATTACTTTGCGCCTTTGCGGCATGTCTCGATCGGATCTGATCACAATGTTGATCAAATTTATTTTCAGCGAGATACATGTGTTTTAAAAATATATTAGATGATATTCAATTAACACGAATTTGAATGGGACCGAGATCATCAAATGGACTCGAGAATGGTCCGGAATCAGTGTCGGCCCCGACGTTTGGATTGTCCAAACCTAACCCCGAGTTTGATTGTCCACCTACCATTGTCATAAAACAAAAACAAAAAAAACATACAAGTAAAAACAATATTACATGGTGCTTTTAGCTATAGCTAGAATTACATCGAAACAATCAAATTCATAATGCAACCCCGATTAATCGTTTATAGAGCTTTTGATTAGCACGATCCAATATTCAAAAAAAACAAGTTCTCCTTACATTGATTTAGGGGAGGAAGGAAGCCAAAGAAACTGAATATGATTGAACTTTAATTGAATACAAATAAAGAAATGAAGCCAAGCATTAAATGACCGAATTGAAGTAAATTACTCCAACAGAAATTTATTCTTGTAAATTGACAAACTACTCAACCAGTTTGGTAGTTTGTCAATTATCCCAATTGATGTAAATTACCCCAATTGATGTATCGAAATTGGCTTCCTTAATTCCCTTTTACGAACTCAATTGATGTGTTGAAGTATCACAAGTATATGTACAGGATATATATACATACACATACACACATCACGGATTAAGTGAAGGATCCCTTATTTTGTTAAAATGTGGGACTCTCATTTTCTGATCAAAATTTGAAAATCCGAACTGTTCAATGTGTGCAGAACGTGATTTTAAGGGTCCTCGCGAGAAATCAGCAAAAAAAAAAAAAGATCGGGAAGGGCTTCATCCGAGCAGGTTTTTTTTGAACCGTTCAATGAAAACCGCTCGGATGAAGCCCTTCCTGGTCATTTTTTTTGCTGATTTCTCGCGGGAACTCTAAAATCACTTTCTGATCACTTTAAGCGGCTCGGATCATCGAAATTCAATCGGGAAGGGGAGTCCCGTATTTTAATAAAATGCGGGATCTCTTACCGGAACCTGACTGTATATGTGTGTGTCAATAAATTACTATGGGGTTCTTTCGGGCTAATCCCATGTGAGTGAATGAACCTGCTACACATGTGCACGGATTTCGTTAGACGATTGGATCGAGCATCTACAGGCAATGTTCTGAATACCGTACTGGCCAGGTACCGATTTTCTTACGGTACGACACGTACCGGTACCGGTCAAATACCGGGTACTGTTTCAGATTTACCGCAACTACAATATATATAATAATTATATATAATTATAATTCAAAAAAATTTCCCATACCATGCAATTCATCATAAAGTACCTATGTATTTGCCTCTTATCCCACATTGCCTAGTTACAAAACTCTCTTCCATCTTAAATGACTTTGCACACTAGTGAGCTTGTGAATGAGGACCCAAGGAGAGGTCACGCGTGCTCTGGAAAATGGGCCGTGGCTAAGGGCAATTTGAAAAAATTGATTCGAAAACCAATTAACCGGATGCGCGTCATGGGTTATTCACGCGCTGGGGGTGGTGAAAATACGAAATTTGAGCCTCTTGCATGTACTATAGTTAAGCCCACGTTTTGCTAAAATACGATCAAACGTTTTTTTGTTTTTCTTTTTTCTATCCCTTTTGTTTTTTTCTTTGTCCGTTTGCTCTGCAAACTGCCCAGAAAAAAAATGCCCTGCAAAATACCGGTCGGAAATTTCGGTAAGCTCGTGTCGGCCGGTATTTTCCGAGATGACCAATATTGGGCGGTAAGGACCGGTATTTGGTTCGGTACGGAATTGAGGGGTTAAGGTACCGGTTATGTGTAAAAACGGTACGTACCAGACGATACGGTACAGTATTAATAACATGTCTACAGGTATCGGATTATGTTGATTTTTAGCGGGAACCAAAATATTTTACATTTAACGAACGACTCGAATCATTTGTGTGGGACCCGTGGTGGGCACCATCATGAAATCTGTGCACAAATTATCTGTGTAAATTTTTTGTGAGTGAATTATGTGCCATTAGGACCTTGAGCACACATGCACATAAGTATTTTCCCATCAAGTCCTATTACACGCGTTCCAGTTTCCGTCTCTCTCTTGTAAAGACCCGTAAATTTCTTTATTTAATTTGAAAGTTTGAAATTGAGGAAAAAGGGTGAAAATGACGTCATTATGGATGTGGTGGTTAAATGTGCAAGTGTTCGAAAATCATGGGTGCTAGTGTAATATGGTATGTGGGTATATATATATGTGACAGGAGGGGAGAAATCCCATTTTTTCCCCATTCCTCTCACTCTCGGATCTCTCTATCTCTTACACTCCCTTGATAAGCACCCGAAAATGTAATGAAATGGTGCGCTAGTGTCTAGGCTTCGTTCAATTTAATTGTTAATTAGTTGTTTTTAAATATGTTTGCTCGTAGAGTTTGTTTGTTTTGTTTTGTAGGTGAATCACTTAATAAGGAACTTTAAAGGTTTAAGGCATGTCATGGCCTGAAGATGCCCCGACAGCCAAGGCAGAAAAACGAACGGCCAGTGAAATGCCAAGGCAACGCTCAGGCAACGCCAAGGCAAGACCATTGCCAAGGCAAAGCAAGATCAGTCAAAGCATTGCCAAGGCAGAGCCAAAGCAAGAGCAATCAAGGCGAAGCTTGGGCAGAAGTCACACAGGCAAGACCATTGCCAAGGCAGAGACTACCCAGCCAAGGCAACGCCTAGGCAGAAGCAGAATTGCCAAGGCAAGATCAAGGCACAGCTCGGGCAGGCCAGCAGCATTGAGACTATCGAGCTCGGCATCGATGGGATGCCAGAGTTTACATCGACGCCGAGGCCATTAGTGGGATTGGCCCTTACCTATCTCGGCATCTATGGAGGATATAAGTTTACATCGATGCCGAGCCCTTTAGTGGCCCATCTTATGCCTGTTGCCATCGATGCCAAGGAGCTTAGCGGGGCATCTTCAGAGCATCTTTTGGGATATTCCGTGGGCAAAACAGGGGCGGTATAAATATCCTGTTATGTCACCTTTGCACGATTTGGACAGAAATGTATCCATAATTCTCGATCTAGGATTAGATTCAAATTGTTCTTGAGTGTTCTTCATTTTCAGCTCTTCAATATTTTAATTTCTGCTTTAATTAGTTAGTTTTTGATATTGTTGCTTTAATTAAAGTTGTAGTTTCTTTCCCGATCTATCTTAATCTCTAATTTTATTTCTAGTCTTGCATTTCAATTATGTTAAGTAGATTTTTGCTTGCTCTTATCTCTCTAGATATGTGTGAGTAGTTTCAAGGGTTAGGTCATGGGATGATTAGTATCCCATGGCTTGGGCAAAAATTGCATTTTTACCAATAAAGCTTTAATCTTTGATTTGAAAATTGATGTGGGGTTCGGATTCGTTTGGTAAATTGCCGAGGTGTTAACCTCTTTGATCATGTGTAGGTAAGAGCATTGCCTACCTACCACACATGATGCTTAGAGCTCTGTCGCTCGAGGTGTTTACCAAATGAGTTCTAGAGCTAGCTTGATAATTGAATCTCTATTTTCCGGTTTAGGAATCTTAATTGCGTATCTTAAACTGCATGAATTGGTGAAAATGTGATTTAGCTCAAGTCATGAGTGCTAGTGATTCCTAGACCTAGCCTATCTTTTATCTAGTTTATTCGTTTTAATTTAGCCCCTTTTATTTCCACCACTTAAAGTAAAACTCGGTTGGCTGCCTAAAAGCCGAAAACCCGTGCTTACTTCTACAAATCCAACCAAGTCGTACTAGTTTTCCCTTGGGTACGATCCCAGTCTTCCGGATTATTTTGCTTCAATCGACATATTAAACCCTACGCTTGGGATGATATCCCTTTATTAAGGAAAGAACGAAGCATCCCTCACCCAAAAACTCATCACCAAATTCAAAACCCACAACAAACAACTTCCATTCTATCTTCTATTTGCATATTCGGGCTCGTATCGCGTTGGATAGAGCTTGGTTTGGATTCTGGAAGCTAGGGCTAACTCAATCCCTTCAATTTCGGCTTGGATACTCGAGGTAGGGAATTCTATATCTCTTTATATGTTATTTGAGTGTTTTTGTGTTCGTTTCGAGTTTGTATTGGCTGCTGTCGAGTTTGAACGAAATTCTGCTGTTGCTATAAGAATCGTCTATTTTTTTCTGGATTTCTATCGGTAGGCCCGTCCTTCCTATTGGTAGAACATTGTTGCCTTGCCAGAAAATCGATTCCCTATGGATAGGAACTTTTTCTCTACCGGTAGAACGAGTGAAAAAAATTCTTCGTAACCAGCTCAAACGTATAACAACAGCTCAAAAGCTGCTCAACGTATTCGACTTCTATTGGTAGGGATTTTTCTCCTACCAGTAGGAATAACGCAAAATTGAAACATTGACCTTTCTGTTTTCAGTTTCTACCGGTAGGAACTTTCCCTCTACCGGTAGGTCAAATTTACCGGGATTTTTCTCCTACCGGTAGGAATATTGCAAAATTGAAACATTGACTTTTCTGTTTCAGTTTCTACCGGTAGGAACTTTCCCTCTGCCGGTAGGTCAAGTTCTACCGGTAGGACTTGTTTACCTACCGATAGGAGCTTGAGCTGCTGCAGTATCTTTCAGTTGCTTCCTTGAGCTGCTGCAGTGTCTTTCAGCTGCTTTCCTATATCCTAGAACTTGCATTTTGGAGCCTTTCATCGACTCTATTGGGTTCGTTTACACATTATTTCTAGTGTTTGGAGTATAATACCTATTCCATACATAAAATCGTGTCCGATGGACTTGACTGAACTTATTGAGCCAATTATCACGGAAACTAGGATCAACGGATTGACGTTAATGGACAGTTACTCACAAATTTACTCATATTTTTAATCTAATTGAAGTTAGATTAGTACCATCATTAGTACTCAGATTCAAGCATAATTCCTGTAACTCAACTTAGAGTAAAACTCATAAATTGTGGGCTGTTTTAATAGCTCTAATATGGAGGTAATAGTATGTAATTAACCTAAGTCAGTCAACAACAATCGGAAATTTCCGATTAGGCTTCTAGGATCCTATTTTTATGTTAGGTGTAAGCTTTCCAGAAAAGTTTAATCTCACGACAAGTTAGCTAGATGCAACATTGAGGTGAGTTGCGCATACCTTAGTTACATGTATTTTCTGAAATTTTGGAATGAGATGCCATTGCTTGATTTTGCTGGAAAATATGGAGTTTGAACTTCCTACTTGGTTTAATTGATATTAATGCATGCGATGGCTGGTTTATAAATCTTTTGAGTTTCAGTTGAATTAGACCATGGCAATATGATTTGGAAACTTGAGTTTTACTTCTTGAAGTACATGTTTGTGATAATATGAATCATTCGAACGGTGTCTCGAGCGCTAGGGGACGTGGAAAGAAACTAGCGGCATGAAGTAATAAGGTAGGAGATGCAGCCAGGCATCACTGGGTAACGATATCTTACCACTCTTCAATGGGGTCGCTCCCCAACTGACTGGCAAAAATACCGTTGAATGCTATTATTATCGCTCAAAAGTACAAGAGTTGAAAGAGAAATGAAATGAAAAGGGTCCATCTCTTGGACCGAAGAAATGAGCTTATGAGCTAAAATGCATGTTCTGGATGTTCAATGAAATATTTGGATTGTTGCTTTGAACTGTTTTATAATGTGGGGTATTTTCATGGTCAAACTTGTAACTTTGGTATACGTTTCTCACCCGAGCTTCAGCTTATGAAAACCTTTTTCCAATTTTTCAGGTTAAGGTAGATAGCAAGTTGTGGGCTGAATGGAGGGTTAGAATAATCGTGGAGAATCAAGTGGTGTCTAATGGTTTGTGTTTATTATACTTGTACACTTAGAAGCTCTGGGATTATGTTATTTATTCTACGCTTCCGCATACTTTGCTTATATGGTTTAAAAGGACAATAATGCGAGAAATCCCTAAACTGGAATATGTGCAGGCCTTTGGCGGCTTAACACCCGCTTGGCCGGTCATGACTTCCAAGGTAGGTTTTGGGTCGTGACATTAATGGATTACGGATATAATGTGATATGTTACCGCCTAAATTGAGCTGAAAACCGCAGTGAGCAGTTGATGCGTGGGGTATGGGTTTAACTTGAAGTGAAAGGTTAGTAGGTTGCCTAAAGGGGAATTAACAATTTAAGAGAAATCGAAGAATACAATGACATAAAGGGTACCTATTCAATGTAACGACAAACATGTATTGTAAAGGTTGGTATCTTCTGAACCTGAAACTAGGAACCAAATATGAGAATCGGATATACGGGGTCCTGAGAACCCGGAATAAGAATAGGATATACGAGGTCCCGAGAACCCGGAATGATAATCGGATATACGGAGTCCCAAGAACCCGGAATGAGAATTGGACGTACAGGGTCATGATCACCCGAAATGTAGAGTGGGTATACAGGGTCCTAATGCCCGGAATGTCTTTAGATTGGTCTCATGATGTGACGATGTGAAGGATTTCTTGGGTGCCCATCTAGGATCCATAAGGAACATATGAGATACTAAGCGGTTGGAATATAACCATACGTGATGGATATGTGACGATCGAAATATGGGTAAAAGAGAATTCAAAGGACAACGATAAGTTAATTGACAAGAGTGAAGTATTCATATAAGTTCTTAATTTCTAATATAGGGCTTGTGTCTTGCTCCTTTGTTATCCGAAGGTCTATGTTTCTTCGGCATCTTTCATCTCATGTGCATATAGAGTTTGCGTAGGCTTTTCTACTGGGTTAGTGTAGCTCAACAAAATCCTTCTTTTTAGATTCGAATGTTGGGCAATAGCCTACATGCAATGGTGTGCTTGGACATGAAGACCTTTGTGGAAGCTAACCTCCTTTAGTTACATATTCATCTTTGTAAATGACTTACTTTTGGTTAAAGATGGTTTTGTAACTAATTTGCTCTTGAATTATCTCTAACTAAAGTTTGTAACATTCTGATCATGTTGTATCTGTATTTAAGTTAATTCGGGTGGTGGTGCCAAGGTTGTATTTCATTAAATATGGGGACTTATTTGTAAATTAAACAGGTGGGAACTCTTTGGGTAATATATATGATACGCGAGGTTCCTTACTAAAATGTATTATTAATTATGTTGAAAATCGAGGGCGTGACATCTCTTCTGTTAGCGTTCCCCACGTGCGCATATATTACTCCTCATTTAGCCCGTCGGCCCGCGATCCGCCCAAAACTAGATCAATCCGTCGGGCTATTGCCCGGCCCGAGCCCGTCCTACATGAGGGCTAGCCCAACCCGAATTGTTCATGAGTTGGGCTTGGGCCTAGGGATTTTTTGCTCGGCCTGCCCGCGAGCCCTCCCACAAGCCCGCCCGCTAGACCCGCCCAATAGCCCGAAAATCACCCAAGACCCATTTTTGTGCACGGACACTGTATGCACTTGATTATAATGTACTCTTTTTGTTTTTTTTGCCTTTTGGAGCCAATTGCCAACTGCACCTTTTGTTTTGTGCGTGAATTAAGGGGATGCGGACAACAGGACTAGGCAGGCCATGCATCAATGCGTTTTCTACCTGTTGGCAGCCCCAACAGCTCTTTTCTGTTATTTTTTTTACCTTTTCCTTTTTTTTGTTTTTTCCACTTTTCCTTGCCCGCCGCTAGCCCGTCAATTGGGGTAGCCTGCAGGCTGGGCCTGAGCATGGGCTTCTATTTAAAATACATAGTCCAATCCGCAAAAAAGAGAAAGCCCGTTCGGTCTAACCCATGGACGGACTTAGATGGTGACTTGGTGACCCGGCCCGGCCCCATGATAACCCTTTACTCTCTTTCTTCCTTGTGTACCACGAGCATATATTGGATCCTGTCACCTAGGCATGGTTGTGCTACCCATGTGCGCATATTCTCTCTCTCTCTCTCTCTCTCTCTCTCTCTCTCTCTCTCTCTCTCTCTCTCTCTCTCTCTCCTCTTTTTAATTTTAAAGCTTAAAATCCTATAGACAATGTTTTTTTTTAAAGTTTTGGGATTCAAATTTTCTCTCAAGTATTATTCTTATGTCTCTATCTATCCCTCTTTACTCATTATCCAAAATTCAAAACGAACATGGTCATAATGTCTATAACTTTACTTGTACACATCTATTTTTTTATATAAAAATTTATATTTTTGAAATCTACTCTTAGAGATCTAACTATGAGGCCAATATTGAACATAAAATAATGAAATGTTAAAAAATTTATTTTTTACTGTTCATTTTATTTTATCTAAATTCACAATTAACACTGTTAAAATTAGCATTTAACAATGAACATCTTTATTTTTTTCTAAATTCACTATTAATAGTATTAAATTCACAAACAAGAGAGTTAAATAAATATTCCCTCGGTCCTTTTTTAAATATCTTGCCTCGTAACTTCAACTTATTAAAAAGATATCATCATTATACCTTTCACATCAACTTTTTTCTCTACTTTCCCTACTTACCCATCATCATAACACTTTTACTCACTAACTTTTTAAAATAAAATATACTTTTAGGGACAAAATAGACAATGCGCCAACTTTTACCCACTAACTTTACAAAATAGACACTTATTAAGAGACAGCTAAAAATGGAATACTGGACTCTAAATAAGGGACGGAGGGAGTAATTAATACAGTAAATCCATATTTAACGGTGTTAGATTTTATCTAAATTTATAATTAAGTGCATTAAATTAACAATTAACAGAGTTATTTCTTAATTAAAAGTGTTAAATTAACAAACTGTAATGTAAATTCTCAACTAACAGGGTAAATGCATAATTAATAATGCTTAATTAAACAATTCAAGGAGTAAAAAAAAAAACTACACCTAAAATCTTTTTTTTTTCTACACATAATTTGATATCTAGTATTAGTCTTGTTTGATACATTTCGTCGAGTAGGTTTCAAAAATGTAAATTTTTATAAAAAAATGAATATTTACTTAAAAAAATTATAAGCCTTATAAAATTTTAAATTAAAAAATAGGAGAGAGAGTGTATGTGTGTATGTGAGTGGTGCACTGTGCGCATGGGAAGAGGAGAGAGAGAGAGAGAGAGAGAGAGGAGAGAGAGAGAAATGGAACAGGAAAGAAAAAAATTGGGCGCATGTTTTTTTTTTTTTTTAAAGGGACCTAATGGGCTATTTGACTTATTTGGAAATGATTTTTTTTTTTTTATTCGTTAATTCTAATATACTCTTTCCTAAGGGGCTTGGAGAGGGGAATGAGTGCTTACGGAAATCGAACCCTGCCCATATGTATGAGAGTATTCGGAAGGTACCTACTGCACTACACTCCACTTGCATTTGGAAAAGATTCCAAGAGCTATGAAATTAAAAATTGGGATTGGCCCAACATGCTAATTTGGGCTCAAGTGATGTACGATAGGATGGGCTGCTGTTCTAATTTTTTTTTGGAAAATGCTGGCCAATGTTGTGTTTTGATAATTAATATCTGTCAGGACATTTTGTTCATTAACAAATGTTCTTAGCATATCCTTAAAAGATACTCCCTCCGTCCCGGTTTGTTTGTCTCTTTTCACTATTTGGGACCTCTTACAAAATTGTCTATATCTTTTAATTTATAATGTTTTTTATATGCAATATGGATCTTATTTAATAGATCTCAATTAGATTTAAAATATGATGTTTTCGAAATTATGTAAAACATTATAGATTGTGAGATATAGACAATTTTTTAAAATGCACGAATGTCGAAATTGGACAAACAAACTGGGACAGAGGGAGTATTTATTATCAAAACACGTCCTGGGCCGTCATTTTCCCTTCTTTTTCTTTTTTTGGAAAATGAACAGCCAAAGATGTGTTTTGATAATTAATATCAGGTAATGACATGCTGAGAACATTTTTTAATTATGAAAATATCCTTGGCGCGTCATTTTTCCATTATTTTTTTTGTTGGACTCACGAAAAGTTTTGGATTTTGGTTGCCCCACCTCAAGGGATTGCCCTAGCCTAGATGTTTGCTGTGCTTATCCCTAAGCCAGTCCTGCCCGGAATTTAACTAAACAGGACCGTGGAGTCCTTGTAAGGGATACAGGGATTGGGGAGGATCCTATTCCTATAAATTTTGATGGTTCCAATCCAATTTCTGAATACCTAACTAATTAGAGGATTTATCGTTTTACTAGAATGGTATGGATATGTAATGGAAAAAAAAAACTGGGTACCTTTTTGAATGTAAAATTATTAGTGCTAATTTTTTTCATATTCGGAGAATAAATACGTTTCTGTAAAAGAAAATGAACTTTAAAAAAATAGTGCAGTACCGTTGGATGCCAATTAGTACCGTCTTATACCGACCAATATTTAAGTCTAAACGAAATTGCAATTTTAAAGTACCAAAATCTGTTAAAATCTTGTACGATAATGAAAGAAGTCAAATCCTATGTGAAGACAATCAACCTGCTTCAAAATTGATATCACAACTCTCTCCAACTTTACCTTCAAATGAAATTCAAATTTTACATGGATATCATGAAAACGATCAACCTGCTTCAAAATTGGCTGTCAAACGTAAAAGTGGCATTTTGGATTACCAAAAATAGCATTTGTTTATCCTAACTCCTAAGAGCAAATTTGACACACCATGGTTGGGCGAACATTGTTATGAATTTCAAATTTGAAGGTGTCAACTTGCCACACCAGTCTTCAAAAAAATTTGATCACATTTCCAAATTTGAAGCAAAATGTTGGAAATGCTCTAACGGATTGAAATCCTTGGGTTCCAATCATGCATAGTGAATTACCACTCTGAGTAGGACTAGTATTCAATCATCAACCACTATTTTTAGCTAGTTTGTTCTGGATTCTGATTTCTCCTCGTTGAAACTCACTTTTTGTTATCAGGAAGCTAATTATGGAGTAGCCGACTTGTTAGCTAAATAGGCAGCAACTTAGGGTCTTTTTATTATACATCAAGCTGTGCCTAATTTTTTGACATCAGCTTTGTATAAGGATAGGAGAGGGACGGTATTCCTACGTTTTGTAAAGAACTATCACTCTTGTACTCCTTTTGACTTAATACAAGTTATGTTGTTGGTTTTCAAAAACCCTCCCACTATTTTTAGTTTTCTCTAACTGAAAGTTTAAGTTCATTAAAAAAAATCTTTAAAAAAGCAAGTATTTCTGCGCGTATTTTTAATATTTTGATTACTTTAAAAAACCTAATTATAATTTGTAATTTGACGTAAAAAATTTAAAAATATGCACAGCTATAGTGTATTGCTAAGAAAAACAAATTGAAAAAAAAAGGGTAGAAGCATTGCTGAGAAAAACCGAGAGACTATTGAGAGAGACATGTCGAAGACGCTGTCCTTAAGTTTGAGAAATTTTTGGATGTCTGATGGTATCACGCACCTAAGCAATTCATCCAAGCTGTTGAAAAGTGTGTTGGATGACTCAAATTGAAACATTCTCTTTCCTCTCACCCGATCTTTCTTTCTCCAAATTTGAGCCATTCAAAACTGAAATGAATGGTCCGAATACGCCAAGCAGGCAGCACGTGCTATCCACCTGGCACCCAAAAGTTTCTCCTAAGGTAGTTGTTTTTCTTCAATGCAGATAAAAAATAACAGGTGGGTGTAACCGAATAGGCCTAGAGCTAGCAACAAGTGTCTCGCCGCCTCTGTTGTTACGTGCCACCACCACCTCGTACTCAGATCCTCTGCATGCATATACAGGTGGAGCTCCAAAAGCCAATTCTCACTAAGAATCTCTCTCTCTCTCTCTCTCTCTCTCTCTCACACTATTATGCTAACTCCACTGAAACGAAAACGGCACGACATCTCATCACCAACCATGGATGAAGAACTGGAGGAGGAAGAGAAGGTGGTGGCCTTTGAAGACTTCTCCTCCTCCTACTACTCCTACCTTCCCTACAGTAACATACCCATACCAAACCCAGTATCAATCTTCTGGTCTCTCACAAAATTGATATGCTTCCAATTATTAACCCAAGCCATCACCAACTGCGTATCGATCCTCTTATCCCCCATCTTCTTCCTCCACTCTCTTGTTTCCGAGTCCGTCCACCGGACCAGAGAGGCGAAAGAGAGCGTCGAATCCACGGTCCGTGCCGCCGGGAGAGTGATCCTGTTCCCGTCCACGGGGGCGGCCCGTAAAAGAGTGAGAATCCTGGTGAATAAGGTTGGGGTTGGGTTTGTGGGGGCTCTGTATGCGTGCATGGCTGTGACTGTGGTGATGGGTTTGGCAATTGCGTTGGGGGTTGGGTTGGTGCATGTGTGGGCGGAAGAGCCGGTTTTAGTGAGAGAGAAGTTGTCTTTTGATTACACTCATGTTCATCCGAATGCCGTTTTCTTGTTTCGCGGCGGCCGGGGTGGCGGTGGAGGGTTTATTAATCCCTACGGGAAGAATATGAGGAAGATGGGACGGCTCGTGCCGGTTGGACACACCTTTTGTGTTTCTTTGTTCCTTTTGATGCCTGAATCTGATTATAATCTACAAATTGGGATCTTCCAGGCATGCCCTCGCCTCTCTCTCTCTCTCTCTAGAGTTCACAACCATCATTTTTTTGTTAAATTTGATATTGAGTTAGATAGCTTACAAGTACTTTGACTTATTTTTAGAATTAATTTTTGTGCGGGTAGAATTGTGAGATCTGTGTGATTTATGGCTGGACTATGTGTGGTTAGATTGGGTCTTTAATTCTAGCCCATATTGAACTCGCTTTCAACCCATCTAAACCCAAGTGAATATGGATTGATATGGGTTCAACTCATATCAACCCATAATACAATATGAACAGGTTGGGTTGGTTTATAAGAGGGGCGGATTAAAAAATATGGATTGAGATTGCTACCTCTAGTATGTCTACTTCCTTACCTTTTCTTTCCCAGTATGTAAATTGCTATGCAGAACCTTGGCAGAAATAAATTCAATTTGTTGATGTCTAGGATTCATTGGTACGCTTATTTAATTTGGTAAGCTCCAAACAGTCGAAAACATGGGACATGTATCACATTCCCATCCCCGGCCCCAATAATATTCTCGTCATACAAATAAACATTTTAGACAATCAACGAGAGCACAACATTAGCTTTGGCAAGACAGAATCAGCTCAACAGCATCAGTACGGCGGTATCAACAAAACTGCATTGTACGTCAGCATGCTAGCAAGGGCAAGAACACATCAGCATTAGCAAGGGCACGCCAACACTATAAACATATTTTTGCGTTGTTCGCCTGATAGTGAGGAATATATTTTTGTGTTGATCCTTTTTTTTTTTTCGGGCAGTGGTGGTGGCCAGGAGGATTCTTCATTTAATTTTTCTGATTGGCTTCGTTGGTAGTTCGTCTGATAGTGAGGAAAACATTTCTATCATTTTATTATTATTATCGCTGCTACTATTGTATTGCTGGGTATCCTATCTATTATTGTTGTTGTTGCCCTTTTTTTGATTTCCGCTTGTGGGAAGTAACTATTGTTTCATTTCTTTATGTTGCTCTCTTTTTTTATATGTTGTATTGCTACTTGTTAGTGCAGCTATTTTTTAGCTCCCTTTTTATTATTTTCTTTTATTATTGTTATTAGTGGCTGCTTCCTTATCTGTATTACTTGTTAATGATAAAAAGGATACTGAGTTTCTTCTTCCCCCTTTATTCCACTAACTTGCAGGATGTTCTTCTCAGCCGCTACCCTGTTTGCTCTGACTGTTTGGTGGGAGTCTTTTGTTCCCACTGAGTGAGCGGAGTTCGAGCGCTTGATTGGTGGCCTACGCAAGTTACTTCGTGTGACAGTTCCTTCTGGCTTTTTGAGAGCCATGGTGGACTTTTGGGTACCTAGTCTTAGCCTTTTCCCCTTTGAGTAGGGGGAGTTGACCCCACTCTCGAGGAGTACTACTTTCTGTTAGGTTTTGTTGCAAGCTTCAGGGCACTGGCTGACTTTGGAGGCGCAAGGCCTTTGAGGGTTGCTCGTAATTTGTTTGGGCTTCGCCGTGGTTACATGATTTCCATGACTGTAGACAGGGTTGCACTTTGCGAGGTTTCTTTTTCACCGGGTTATACTATCACCACTTCGTACCTAGCACTATTGTAGGACACCCTTCTGCCAACTTTAGTGCTGAGAACTCCTAGAGTAGAAGACAAATGTTTTCCTTTGGGTTTGTTCTTCTTTCCGACTTGTTCTTTCCTCGAGATAATGGTTGTTTAGACCTCAGGGTGGCACTTTTGGTGAGGGAGTTTGTACTGGGTCGGATGGTGGTTCCTGCTTTGTTGGCATAGACCTTCAAGAGTCTTACTTTAGTACACCTTGACCATACTGCCCATTTTGAGGGTGGCTTGGAGCTGCTTCTTGTTTGGGTCACAACCCACTTCGTTGACAGGCGGTGTAGGCACCCCCGTTGGTTCTCTGGGTTAGTTATTTGGCACCTTCGTACTTACCACCATAGACTTACGCTTCCTTCAGACTCTAAGGGCTGTAGACTCCACTTTAGGACCGTGACAGTCCGTCAAGTTTTGTGGTTTTTGGGTTTACATGGTGAGATTCCGATGGTTGTTTCGGCCGCAGAGTTTTCATTTCTTCCGTTAGTCACTTTGGCTGGGGTTGTTCCATACTTTGTTGGTAGGGTTTTGAGGCAAACAGGGGTTGCACAGACCCCTCCTTGTACTTGTCCGCTTAGGGTGAGTGAGGCTTTTTGTTTTGGCTGGGGTGTTGAGCCAGACTCCTCTTTGGTTGAGCGGGCGAGGGGCTTCAAGGACAGCAAGGTGACTATTACTTTTTAGGTGGGCTCAGTAATGCTTAGGCCATACCCAACAGATGCATACACGACTTGGTTTGCTAAGCAGGTCTTCAAGGCACAGGCACAAGCGGCGGCTGCAGTAGATGCAACAACCGCTCGTGAGGTGAGTGTGGCGGCCAAAATACAATGTGCCGACCTTGGTGCTGTGCTCTCTGGGTTGAGCAGTGAGGAAGACAGTTTGCGGGTAGCCTTGAGATAGGCCGAATCTGGTGTGGGATCTTCGAGGGCAGTCAAGGAGTTGAGGGACTTATTGCGTGAGGCGAAGAAGGAGCAAGACGTTTTAAGGGAGCAGGTTGCTCAGCTCCAGGCTTCAATTCACGAGAGTCTTACCTTTGCGACTTTCCTTCAGGGTCAACTTTAGAAGGCTGGGCAGGCGTGGGTTTTGGCAGAGGGGAGGGTAGTCACTGCAAAGACAAAAAGAAGCACAAGAGCCATGGCCTCGAAGAATCCCCAAAAAGGTCAAAACAAAGTCAGTTGTACAAGAAAGAAGGAAACTCAAACACCTCCTGGGGAAAAGTATCGGAGTAAAGCCTGTGCCGGTGAAACAACTCTAGTGAAAGGAGTGAGCCAAGGACTGCCTGTTAGGAGCAACGCATCCCGGACCATAGTGAGGAAACCCAGCAACAAATCCCTGAACCAAAGTGGGTCTCCAAAAATGAGAAGAGCCTGAGAGTAAACAAACAACAAGTGCTCCTGAAACCCTACCACGACAGTGCTAAACAAAGAACCGTAAGTAGCAAACTCCCCAAAAAGCTCGGCCAAAGTGGTCTCTGTAGTGACCGCCCTCTAATCTGCCAAAACCCGCGCCTGCCCAGCCTTTTGAAGGAAAGCCGAAAACGTAAGACCCTCGTGAACTAAGCTCCCTCAAAACGTCTCGCTCCTGCTCCGCCGCGTATAGGGAGTCCCCCAACTCCTCGACGGCCCTCGAAAAGCTCGCACAAAACTCGGCCTGTCTCAAGGCTGCTCGCAAAATGTCTACCTCACCGCTCAACACAGAAAGCACAACACCAAGGTCGGCACGCTGTCTTTCGACCGCAACACTCGCCTCACGAGCGACCGCAACCTCTGCTACAACAACTGCCTACTCCTCTAAGTCCCGCCTAGCAAACCAAGCAGTGTACATGTCTGTTGGGTACAGTCTGGGCATTAGTGAGCCCACCTAAGGTAACAGTTACCATGTTGTCCAAAAGCTCCTCGCCCACTCAACCAAAGAGGAGTCTGGCTCAACACCCCAGTCAAAATGGAAAGCCTCACTCACCCTAAGCAGACAAGTACGAGGAGAGTTTTGTGCAACCCCTACCTGACTCAAAATCCTACCACCAAAGTAAGGAACAACCCTACCCAAAGTGACTAACGAAAGAAGGGAAACTCTACGGTCGAGACAACCATTGGAATCTTACCATGTAATTCCAGAAAACACAAAATTTGGCGGATTGTCACGGTCCTAAAGTGGAGTCTCCAACCCTCAAGAGTCGTAAGGAAGCGTAACTCTACGGTGGTAAGTAAGAAGGTGCCAAATAACTAAACTAGAGAACCGGCGGGGGCGCCTACATCGCCTGTCAACGAAGTGGGCTGTGGCCCAAACAAGAAGCAGCTCCAAGCCACCCTCAAAGTTGGCGGTCAAGGTGTACTAAGGTAAGACTCCTGAAGGTCTGTGCCAATAAAGAAGGAACCACTGTCCAACCCAGTACCAACTCCCTCACAAAAAGTGGCATCGTGAGATCTAAACAGCCATCGTCTCGCGGAAAGAACAAGCCGGAAAGAAGAGCGGACCAAAGGCCAACACTTATCTCCTACTCCAAAAGTTCTCAACAGTGAAGTGAGTAGAATAGTGTCCTACAGTAGTTCTAGGTGCGTGGTGGTGACGGTACAGCCCGGTGAAAAAGGAAACCTTGCAAAGTGGAACCCCATTTACACTCATGGAAATCACGTAACCACGGCTAAGCCCAAACAAATTACGAGCAACCCTTGAAGGCCACGCACCTCCAAAGTCAGCAAGTGCCCCGAAAGCCCGTAGCAAAACCTAACAGAAAGTGGTACGCTTCGAGGGTGGGGGTCAACTCCCCCTGTTTAAAGTGGAAAAGCCTAAGACTAAGTACCCAAAAGTCCACCACGACTCTTAAAACGTTAGAAGGAATTGTCACGTGAAGTAATTTGCATAGGCCACCAAACAAGCACTAGAACTCTACTCGCTCAGTGGGAACAAAAGACTCCCACTAAACGGTCAGAGCAAACAAAGTAGCGGCTAAGAAGAACATCCTGCAGGGTAGTGGAATAATGGGGGGGGGGGACTCAATGTCCTTTTTGTCATTAATAGCAGGTAATACAGATAAGGAAGCAGCCACTAATAACAATAATAAAAGAAAATAACAAAAAAAGGAGCTAAAAAATAGCAGCACTAACAAGTAGCAATACAACATATAAAAAAAGAGAGCAACATAAGGAAATGAAACAATAGCTACTTACCACAGGCGGGAATCAAAAAAAGGGAAACAACAGCAGCAATAGATAGGATAACCAAAGTACCACTAACAATAGTAACGATAATGATAATAAAATGACAAATGTTTTTCTCATTATCAGACGAACTACCTACAAAGCCAATCAGAAAAATTAAATAAAGAATCCTCCTTGCCACCACCACCGCCTGAAGAAAAATAAGGATCAACGCAAAAAGGTTTTCCTCACTATCAGACGAACGCCGCAAAAATGTGTTTATAGTGTTGGCGTGCCCTTGCTGATGCTGATGTGTTCTTGCCCTTGCTAGCATGCTGACGTTCGATGTGGTTTTGCTAATACCGTCGTTCTGATGCGGTTGATACCACCATTCTGATGCTGCTGAGCTGATGCTATCGTGCCAAAGCTAATGTTGTGCTATCGTTGATTGCCAGTGTCGTGCCTATTATACTGAAGCTTAGACTGTTTAGGCTGTCGGGCCTATGCTGCTTTACTCTTGAGATTGCGAGGGATGCTCGAATGCAGGTGTGCTGTTTGAAGTGTTTTCGAGGCTTGTTGGGGCGCTCAAATATTGCAGTATCATGCCAATGTTGATGTGCTTTTGGAGTTGCAAAAGTGTTTGAATGTTGCCCATGTCGAAACCCTTGGGTTTTAGACATCTGCTAGGGAATATCGGTAAGCCGCTTTATGTCGTGCAGGGGTATTTTTGTCATTTGATGCTGTTAACCTGCTCTGTGCTATGGAGCCAATTTTATTAAGGTTGTGGGGCAAAATGGGGTGTCAACAATACTTGAATTGGTGGGTGTCTCTTGGGTTTGTCCACTAGATATCAAGCACTTGGCTTTATGGTGGTTTGATCACAAAATGAGAAACCTTATGAAATTCTTATTTGGGAAAAAAATTTCAATGCAACAATATGGAGCCTTCGGCTGTACAGGGATCAGGTGATTTGTTCAGCAACAACTAATCATTTGGAGTTTTATTCTGGAGCCAATCTTTTGGAGTTTAAGTGAGGGCTGCACAATTGATCGATGATTAAAGTCAGAGAAAATCAGAGGGGTAGAAGCATAGATTTAAGTAGTGGGGTAGTGTTTATCGGCTGTTGCATGTCGATTTTTCGGCCCTCCGATGCCCTTATACCCCGACATATGGTGCTACAAAATACTTGCACGCATATCGGCCAATTCTCGATACATAGTATCGGTTTATATGTTTTTTTTTTGCGTGCTTCACTGCTTCACGGCAGTTATGGACAATACTTGACTGCTAAACCCGATTACCATACATATTATTGGATACTTCTGTTAGTGTTACCATAAAATAGATTTTCAAGCATTTCTTTTAATAATTGATGCAATTCTTGCTTGGCAAATTCAATATTTGTCATGAATTTTTTATCAGTTGGCTGCAGAACTCATATCAAGTAATGGATACGTTATAGCCAAGTCAAGCCAACCGAGCATGTTGCGGTTTAGAAGCCTCCCAGTCCGGCTCATGCGAACAATCTTTATGGGCATACCCTTGCTGCTAGGAATAACAGAGGAAACCCAAAAGATAACCATCCCAATATTGAAGCACAAGGAAGGGTACCCGAGAACAGAAGCCATCAGGATATCAATGGTTCCCCGGGCCGGTACTTCTTTTGTTCCGCAGTTGTACGAAGCTGAAATCATCATCAACTCCCAGCCCCCTTGGAGTAGAGAAATAGTCCGCCGATGGAAATGGACGTTTTGCGTGTGGACATCCATACACATTTACATTATGCTGCTCATAATTCTTGTGCGTTGCTTTAAGCCGCTTATTTTCCCAATAACAACAGCAACTCGTACGAGTCCTACCGACCGTGGTGATGAGCAAGAAGTCAAGACCACGGAAGTAAGGAAAGAACCCCGGGTCCGGGAGGGAAGAAAGGAGGAAAGAGAGGTTTCGGAAGCATTGAGAAGATGGAAACAAAGTAGAAGCGAGAGAAAGGCCATGCTTTTGCGCGGGGTTTCGCCTGCTTCGAGCACTAGTAATATAACCAGAGAAGAGACGTTTGTAGCTACTACTACTACAACTGAAGAAGTAGGGGATTCAGAATCTGTCACTTTTGGAGGTTCTACAGAGTGAGTTTCTAATTGCTATTTGTCTAATTATATGTAATTAGGTTGCACATTGAAGGTTTAGACTTTAAATTAAGGTGGAGTTTGAATTAAACTATCTTAATTTTTTTCCTCGGTAAAGAAGAAAAAATATTAGATAGGAGATGAGTACAAATATATAAGAGTTAGAAAGACAAAGGCATCACAATGGGGAGAAAACATATATGATGGCACCTAAACTCCCGACAATCATATGCTAATGCTGTGTTTTTTTTTTATTTTCCATCTTGATTATCGCAAATACATATAAAAGTTCATAAATGCTCATTGTTCTCAAGAGTTCTTTTATCCAATTTTCTTTCTTTTTCTTTTTCTTGTGTTGGGTGTGTGTGATGTGAGGAAGACCACTTGCATCTGCAATTGAATCTCGATCGTTTGACAATCTATATATGGTTCAGATTTGTTATAGTATATTATAGATACTATTGACCAATTTGAGTCGTTACAAACACTTTGGGACAACTTTTCTGTGATCACTTGGACTGCTCCTCTACGGTCCAACTGTGGACTGCAAACAAGCTATATTCAATTTGAAAATAGGGTGAGACAACTTTCCTAGAGCAATTTTGAAGAATATTATTGTACCACATAGTTTTTCTTGTTTTGGGTAACAATGTCATGAAATCTAGTTGGGCTTGTCTGTATCCACGGCCCAACCCATCTTTTGGATTTCACTATCAATATTCATTCCTTCGGTATGCGGGCCGGGCTTGTCTGGGAAAGTAAATACTACTCTCTACAATGCAAGCGAAAGCGATCACAAAATTAATAGGACATCACCAACAGACCTAGTCCTAGTCCTAGTCCGTTGATCAAAACCCTACCGGAACCAGTGGCGGAGCCAGAATTTTTATTTCGAGAGTGACACTATTTAATGGGACTCCACTTTTGTCAGTGCGCATTATCGTGGATTATTTTTGTCAAAAAGATATTATGGTTATGATCTAAATCAAATTTTTTTTAAAAAGAATAGAATATGAATTTGTCTGAATATCCCTAACCGAATTACTTTAGTGTAAAAAAGAAACTGAATCGAAAAATCACTTTAGCATAAAAAATAAAAAAAAAAAACTGGCTTGAAATTGAGGGTGGAGTAGCACCTACCCCACCCCCCGGCCACTAGCTACTTTTGTCCCTGACCCAAACATCATTGGGAAGTTAATCATTTGAACTTCAGATAAGCTCACCTCCATTAGCTTCAATCCACCAAAATTATCTTTGTTTCAACCCTTCTTAGCACCTAATTCATCATCTAAACCGTTCATCTCTAAGATTCTATAGGAGAAGAAAATTTGTGCAATAAACAGTTCTATCGGTACCGATGGACACATGAAAAATTATTTTTTGATGGCAAGTATACACAAAGGTTAAAAACAAATGGTCTATTAATTTCAAATGATTTATTGTTTCTTTGCATGCTGGGCCTATTAGATAAACAGTTCAAATCCTCAGGTTAGGCTCTAGCTAGGACCAAAGAAGGAACAATTCGGTGAGTTATAGTGAGTTGAAGTATGGGGATGAGCTTAACGCATCGAGCTTCCCATAGGCCATATTGTGCTTGGATCTTGTTCCCTTGTGTTTGTTTGGGGCTTCTTCCACCCACTTTCGAAATCATATCATCATAATTCGTAATTTACGCTACAATGTTTTTTCATAAACAAATCAAAAAAATTCTGGACTAAGACTGAAAAAAATTCAGATTAGACGACTCTATATGGACAAAAAGAGAATATAGAGTTTATTAGTTTGTATAATACTGTCTTTGTCAATATTCTGCAATACTTGTTACTTTTTGTCATATCTCTCTCTCTCTCTCTCTCTCTCTCTCTCTCTCAGCGAATTTAACTGTAGCTCAAATGTTGTATTCTAAAGGAGCTGTAATATGGTTCGAGCCTATGAATTAGTACATCAATGCCGACTAATTTGCTAACCAAGCATTCTATTACCTCTTTTTAGTTTAGCGGTCAGGATTGTTCGAAAAAGTTCACACATACCTCGATAAATTTTCTCTCCAGTAAAGGTAAGCTATTGGCACCAAAACAAGAAAATTTCAAGAGTGCACTCTTGCACATAGAATTGTGCTCTAGGTGGGTGTCAAACTAAAAAATTGTAGTGTTGAAGACAAGCTTATAATAATATCACCAATTTGTCATTTCTACAGCTTGAGCCTAGTCATTGAAATTCTTACATGCATCCTACCTTTGGAAGGAAAAAGTAAAAAAACCCATCACTATTGTCTTTGTCATAGGTACATTTCAGTTTGTTAGTAGTACTACATAAAGATATTGCGTGTGGTGAGTGAACCAATAATGTGTTGGGAAATGCAAAAGATATATTGGATCCTCATGTGTCAAGTATAAGATTTGTGAAGGACTGAACTGACTGACTGCTTTTGTCTTCAATACTGTAACATATAATGTGACAGGGCAGCAACCGGCCGGCAAAGACTGGCCTCATGTCATCTTCTCTATGAATGTGAACCTAATTCACAATGACAAGAAAATACTACTCCATACCTAACAGGAACAGCTGCCCATTTATTATTAGTACTAACTAACTAAACTCTCTCTCTTTCATTTCAAATTTGGCCTGCCACCCTGCAGCTTTTGCTTTTTCTGTTGGGTGGTCAATTTAGAGAGATGCTAGAATCACAAAAACTCATAATGGGTGTGTGGAAGAGTTTTTTCGAGAAACTATATGAAAATACTAAGGAAATCGACGGGGACAGATGGTCACGGGGTCCTACACGGATGATCTAAGATATTCAATAATTTTTAAAAAAAAAACAACGACGTGGATCCCAAAAAAATCAGCTCAATCCGATATGTGTAGGAGTTCGATCCAATGTTCTATTTTTTTCATTCAAATTTCAGGATCCGAAATATGAATGAAAAAAATGAGAAAGTTGGATCGAGCGTCTACACATATCAGATTAAGCTGATTTTCAACTAGCCCACTCGATTTGTAAAAAAAAATAAAAATTAACGGCTCGAATCATCCGTGCGGGATACGGAGTGAGTCCTACGTGCCTCTCGATTTCCGTAGCAGCTTTGAAAACTATATACTCTCCATCCCAAAAATATTATTTCCAGTTCTTAAAACGAGAGCGTTTGTATCCAAACATAATTTCATTCATTTGATGAAAGAAAAAGCTTTAGCACCTTACAAAATACATTTTTGAGAGTTGAATGATAATAAGTGGAGAGAGATAGAGAGAAAAATTTATTAAAAATCGTGCCAAGAGTAAAAGTTACTCTCAAAATGGTAAACCAAGTGGAGTGAATAGTAACTTAAAATTTTTTATTTAACAGATCGGACAATCTTTTCAGGACAATAGTAATTATAGGAATTAGTGAGAAAAAGAGGGCATCAATACGCCCATCCTTCAACCACAAGCAGTGTATTATTTGAGCATATAATATTGCAACAATTCATGGGTACTGATCGTGTGTCTATAGAAAATGTAGAGATCCATGTGTGGGGCTTTCATTTGAAGTGAATGATATTTGTACTTGCTAATCCCCGTGAATTAGCTAGTCGATGTGTACGAGAGCTGGCATCAACACAATGTATATCCAAATGAGGGACAAAATTATCCTAAAAAACTAATGTGAATTTGCTAAAAATGATGTGGTTTTACTTTTTTTTTACCAAAAAAATCACAATGTTGCTTACAATAAAAACAAGTATACAAATGCAATACTTATTATGTTATATGACTATATTATATAGCTACACTATATTGTATGACTACATTTACTATTAAGATATTTTTGTTAGAACCGGGATTCGTTTATCACTGAAAATTCGCTACACACCAAAAAGAAACAATATTAGAATACTTACTGGACCAATTTCAGGCATCCGGAAATTGGCAATCGAGACTAGTATTTTTATGGAGAATACTATATTCTTAAAGCAAATTCGTCTCCCACACCGGTGCTCTTGGATCTCTTGAACGTTTGCCTCCCAGGATTACCCGATTTTCGAAGAACGGAAGTAGCATTACAATCTGTTCAACGGACGAACCAGGAAACTATGCAGAACTCTCTTAGAATATGTATGTTATGAGTGCAGGAATTTTTCGTTACCGAAATGGGAGGAGATGGGTCCTATTTATAGAAAAGTAGGAATCCCAACGAAGAGAAACGGTGACTGTTCGAAATGGTGTTAGGAAAAAGACACAACTGTTCGGAGTGGTCTCGACACCACTATTCAAACTTGTTCTTGCCGAACCAACACAACTTTTCCTATTTCCCAAGGTGCACGTTGCCGAGGAAAATAAAGTGTTGGCACCTATTGGTTTAGTTGCCACATGTTGGTTTATAACCAACTCTAAATTTAATTCAAAAGCTTAAATAAATGAAGTTACTAATTTAATTAATTACTACAAATACCCAACAAACTTTAAGTCCTAGAATTTTATGAACCCGTTACCATGCATGGTCGGTTTGATGGCAAATCAAACAATTTTAATCACTCCATATTTATTTATCTATTACAGGACAAATAAATTACAACCAAATCAAATGGTTTATTCTGGAGTCAATTTTCAATTCACTTATTTTCAACAATTTTGACAATCAAAGATCGAGATCAATGGTTAAATTCACTAATACAATCCAATGGTCAGAAACAATTGGGAGCATCGTTTCCTTTGTACTATATTTTTTAGGAAAGTCATATTTCTACGATGTGACTACTCCATATTAGTTAATGGTTGAGTGCTACTTTTGATGCTAAGCTTTTGTATGTCGACTTGCATCACATGCATTGTTTCCATACCGACAGATCAACATAATACTCTCTCTCTCTCCGGTCTCCTATATATATATATATATATATATATATATATATATATATATATAGTTCTTATCCAGTGAGGGATCCCGCACGGTAAACACAGTTTTACCGTGCGGAGCTCACTATCCCGATCAAATTTCGATGATCCGAGCCGCTCAAAGTGATCAGAATGTAATTTTAAGGGAACTTGTGAGATATTAGCAAAAAAAATGACCGGGAATGGCTTGATTGGAGCAGTTTTCATTGAACGTTTTAATAAAAAACTGCTCAAATCAAGCCATTTCCGGTCATTTTTTTTTGCTGATTGCTTGAGAGTACCATTAAAATCACGTTCTGCACACTTTGAGCTGCTCGGATCATCGAAATCTGCTCAGGAAATGGGAGGTCCGCACGATAGACTAGTAATGGATCTCTCACTAGATAATTTGTGTGTGTATATATATATATGTATGTATGCACAAGACGGTTTCAGGGTACATCTATAAAACATCTCAAATCTCAATCTCATAACTTTCGATCAAATTTTTATGATCCAAACCGTTCAATGTGTATACATGAGGCAGTTCCAGGGAACACCTAAAAAAACACCCCAAAGTTTCCGATAGAAATTTCGAAGATCCAAGCCACTCAATGTAGTCAGAACGTGATTTAAGGGTACCCGCAAAAAATCAGGAAAAAAATTGACCGAAGGGCTTCATCCAAACTGTTTTTTATTGAACGGTTCCATAAAAAATGGCTCAAATCAAACTCTTCCCGATAATTTTTTTTCTCTCGGGTTTTTTAAAATCACATTCTGAGTACATTAAGTGGCTCAGATCATCAAAATTTGATCTAAAACTATGAGATTGAGATATGGGATTTTTTTTAGGTGTCCCCGAAACCGCCTCGGTATGTATGTATGTATGTGTGTATATATATGTGTGTGCGCACGCACGCTTACCCAGAAGACCGTGTTCATGTTTGATGGAGTAATATATATATATATATATATATATATATATATATATATATATATATATATATATATATATATTTTCTCATGGCATATATATTGTTCCTTCAACACCAATATTTGGTTCTTTCGTCGGTGATGTTTGGTTGTGATTTGCTCATCCGAAACATTCAACTTTTTATAATTTCAATTCAAGACAGTGAGACACAACTACACAAGTGAATATTATAAATTATTGCATGCACGAAGTTGATTTTTTTTTTTTTTTCCCATTACTATTTTTAGGAAATCCATCTTTGAGAAACCCATTTTTCTCTCTGTACGTTTCTCATTAACTTTTTCTATCTATCTTTTTTCACTCATTACATCAAAAATATTTTCAAAATATGAGAACCGAACAAAGGCTTTCTTTTGAATTTCCATGATGTGCATGTACAACGAGGTCAATGGACAATGGGACATACTCCATATTTTATTTGTTGAATACAAAAAAGTTTGAATTAACAATTCCCATTTGTCCATTCAGGTCACGTATTTGTAGTAAGCAATACAACACTTGTATGGCCGACCCAGGCACAAGGCTCAAGAGGTTTGGGTATTTGGGATTTTAAAATTTTCAATTTTCAAATATTTTTACTATTTGAATTTGTGTTCGTATTTAATGATTAGTAAAACGCCACCTAACTAACTATGAAAGTGTCCCGTGAAATCACAACATTATATTATCTTTCATTTTATGCTCCAACTTTCAATGAATAATATTGGTTGCTTTGCAATTGTTGGCCTACAAATTGTATTTTCTAGCTAGCTGGGGTATTGACTTCTTCATTTGATTTGTTTTCAACATTCATAGACGAATACTTTATAATAAAAAAAAAGTCGTGAACCATATCTTTTTGAAAAACCAATTGTTATTATTGGAATATAAAGACTTCATCAACTTTGCTAGGCCTGTCCATGGAAAACTGTGAACCGTAAAACCGGTCCGGATCAATTCGATTCGTGTTTTTTGGATTTTATCCGTGGATTAATGGTCTGGACAAGGGTTCGAAAAATTTAAAAAACGTGAGATACGGATTAGGATTGGATTTTCATTTCAAAACCGTAGATTAACCGATCCGGACCGTGAGATATTTAAAAAAATATATATATATATATATATGTGTGTGTAGAAATAATTATAATAATCTTACTACTTGTTAGTTGTTATGAATTATTTTGTAACAATTTTAAATTAATGCAGATGCTATGTCTTACTTTATTTGACCCTATTTACCATGTCATTAAGCATGGCCACGGGTTATCAGAACAGGAATTCATCAGACAAATAAATAGTAAATCGGAAATTTCAATTAGCTTATAGTAGAAAAACAAAGTCAAGCAACTGAAAATTTTGGATGAAGACTTTATCTTGGTAATTGACATATACAGTAGCTCGATATACAGTAAGGTTTCCGTTTAATTTAATTTTTTTATTTTTATGGAAGGAAATCCGTGGATAAATTCGGGACCGAACCGTGAGACTTTTGGATTAGGATTTGATTGTATTTCTAAAAACCGTGACTTGACAATTAGGATTGGATTCATAGGAATCCGATTCAATCCCAATCTGTGCACAGAAAATCTTTGTGGAGTCTGTGGACAGACTTTTCCCGGAGAAATGTGTTAACTTTTAAGGTCCAAATCAAGCAGAAGGGCAAAAGTGTCCAATTAAAAAAGAGAATTGATAGTCCGTGGTATCAATAGGTAGTACACTGACAGAAGCAAGTGCAGGCCTTAAATTGATTGAAAGATATAATAAAGGATGATGCTATGGTGTCCCCGGTCATTTTGGGGACACCGTAATTTTTGGCATAACATAACCCTTACAAGCATAATAAAAATCATTACAAGTATAATAGAATCATAACATGGCATAACTAAGGCATAACCAAAAACCAATCAAGGCATAACCAAAAATCAACCAAGGCATAACCAACCAAGTTATGCCTTGTTATGGTTTTGGTTATGCTTATAATGGTTTTGGTTATACTTGTAATGAATTTGGTCATGCTAATAATGGTTTTGTTATGCCAAAAATTACGGTGTCCCCAAAATGACCGGGAATACCGAAGTCATTCCCATAAATAAAATATAAAAAATAGTAATGCCCTTTTAGGCAGTATGTAGCAAGGGATAATGCTATGGTGTCCCCGGTACCCTTTTTGTAAAGGGAAAAATTCAAAATACCCCCCAACCTATACACCCAAATTCAATTAGACTCCCAACCTTTTAAAAACTTCAATTTTACTCCCAACGTTATATTTCGTTAATCAAAATGCCCCCTTCCGTCCAAATTACTAACGGATTCCGTTAAAGGCTCCGTTAAATAGTATTCAGATCGAATTTTGATGATCCGAGCCGCTCAATATATTCAAAACGTGATTTTAAGGGTACCCCTGAGAAATCAGCAAAAAAAATGATCGGGAAGGGCTTCATCTGAACAGTTTTTTATTGAACCATTCAATAAAAAACTGTTCAGATGAAGCCCTTCCGATCATTTTTTACTGATTTCTCGCGAGTACTCTTAAAATCACATTCTAATCACATTGAGCGGCTCAGATCATCGAAATTCGATCGGAAAAGGGGAGGTACAGCCAGAAGCAAAATCCGGACGTCCGTACTTGAATAAAATCCGGATCGATCCACACCTCCCCTTTTCCAATCGAATTTTAATGATCCGAGCCGCTCAATATGTTTAAAACGTGATTTTAAGGGTACCTGCAAGAAATCAACAAAAAAAATGACCGGGAAGGGCTTCATCTAAACATTTTTTTATTGAATAGTTCAATAAAAAACTGTTCAGATGAAGCCCTTCCCGATTATTTTTTTTGCTGATTTCTCACGGGTACCCTTAAAATCACATTTTGAACACATTGAGCGGCTCGGATCATCGAAATTCGATCCGAATACTATTTAACGGAGCCTTTAACGGAATCCGTTAGTAATTTGGACGGAAGGGGGCATTTTGATTAACGGAATATAACGTTGGGAGTAAAATTGAAGTTTTTAAAAGGTTGGAAGTCTAATTGAATTTGGATGTATAGGTTGGGGGGTATTTTGAATTTTTCCCTTTTGTAAATGTGCACCGACAACTTTCAAAAAGTAGTAATGGGTGGAGCATTTTTTTTAAACGAGTACTCCGCTGCAAGTTTATCCCAAGCAAGGGCAATAAGGCCAAAAATCTCACCATATATAATCTTGTTGATTTTGCCCCAAACACTTCTAAAGATTTATAATATATTCAGATTAATTATAATTTAAAATTGAAATTAAATTTACACGTCATAATTCAAAATTAAAAGAAAATTAGATTTTTGGTTCTGGGCTTGTACACACAAAAAATGAAGAAGAGAATTTAGCCATTCCTCATTATCTTGAACTATAACAGTTTTCCAATCCTGAATCCAGCCTTTCGCAAATAAATTACTCTATCCAAAACATATCCGACAATTGACAGAAGATGTTGAGCCAGCCGTATTCTCATTTCACAAGTATATAGAGAAAAGAAAAAGAGCGAATCGGTGTGGTAAGTGGTCTACCGATTTTGGATCTGCAGATCTTATTCAATCTTGAATACTGTAGCATAGAGCTTCACCACTTCAAACGGGTGCTTCGCAAATTTTTTTTTTAAGTAGAAAGAGCAGGGCCAGACTTTTAGTTACTTATTAAGGGAGGATGAAAGAGGTATCTTCTCTATGGCGTTCTCTTTCTATATTTTCAACCGAAAAAAAGGTTATTTCCGTCCAATGCTGGCCTCACCTTAAGGCCCAAGAGGCTTGTGACTTGGGTATTTCAAAAATTTTAATTTTTAGGGGCACTCTAATATTTTTACTATTTGGATTTGAGTAGAACTCTATTTAAGTCCAATAGAATAAAAAAATGCCCAATTGAAGGTAATAAGTTAGCCCAACTCACCATTCTATAAGCCCAAGTGCCCAACCGACTAAATCTCCAAAATTATTTCCCTTAAATCATTGAATAACACCACCCCAAGTTGACAATACCGGTTAGTATTGCCACGGGAGAATGTAGCTTTTCACAAGAAAGACTAAATGAGTTATCCTTGTTATTAATTGAAAATGACTTGGTGAAAGAGGTGGATTATACAAATTTATTTGATACTTTTGCTTCTAGAAATGCAACATGAGTAATATTCAAGTGATACTCATGCATTCTTGAGATGATATGTCTTTGCCTATTTGAAGACTTTGTATTTTTGTGTTTGTATGTAATGATTAGTAGAATTTTATATTGATTTGGCTTTCTTATATTGTAATAGTTGCTGCAAAAATTATTAAGTATTAACTCTTTAATAGCACACTTTTTTTTATTAGGAGCTGGGCACTAAAAACCCTTGGGCCGGCCCTGCCTCCGTCCCCATATAATACTTTAAGTTGTTCCTTAATATAAGGGTCAATTTAGAAAAGTTAATAGGTAAAATTGTGTACAATTATGATTTAACCCTGTTCCACTTTCTCCAAAAATTTTCTTTTTCAAAAAAAATGTAATTTCAAACTCAAATATAACGAAAATAAAAAATAATTTTCCAATTTTTTTTGCACGGTTTAAAAGATCTCAATGAGATCTATTAAACAAGATCTATATTGATAGGAAAATTATTTGCAAAAACACATGATTTTGTATCTTGAAATTTACCATTTTTTCAAAAAGTTACCTTTTTAAAAAGTGGAATGACCTCTAGTCCTTTGGAAAGGTTAATGACTAAAGTGGAGGATAATTTTCGAAAATAAAGGTAAAAGTTGCATGTCGTGAAAATTGAAAACTGCAATGATAATGTCTACTTAATAAATTAAAATTACGCACAAAATCGGGCACTTGAAAAGGAACGGGAGTAATCTATCAGACATCGCTGATCAAAAAAAAAAATCTATCAGACATCAATTACACATACATGCTAGAAATGGGAGATCTCACTTTGTTCTTTTCATGTTGTATATAAGCAACACACTAAAGTGTCTAGAATTGGGAGATCTCATCACTTTTTTTTTCAGGTTGTAGATATCACTTTTGTGTTTTTTTAAGTCGGGAATTTAGTTGGCAATTGTGTAATTAGTTGCAGTATCTTCAGCGCGAAAAACTTGTAAGAATGTTCACATATGTATATAATCAGTCAGTTTCAAGTAAAGGCGCCCTTATTTTAGTTATTTGTGGACGTCAATCTCAGCCGTTGGATTGTGTTGATTCACAGACAATCTATTTGCGCGAATAGATATCAACACGGACATTCCATTCGCGCGAATTAATATCTATTCAAGCAAATATATTGTCCGTGAATCCGGACCTTTCAAAACACAAATCAACGGCTGAAATCAAAATTCCGCATTTTCCCACTGTAAAGGACTTCTTTAGGAGAAGGGCGGTATGTATATTATATGTATAGTTGGATGAATTTGACGTTATAACTAGAACGCATAACCACAAGATTAGATTTATCTTTTTCTGTTCTGTAATTAAATTGAAGAAAAAGATATTTGAAGTTGGTGTTTAATTAATTTGTGTATTGGGATTTAAAACCAACAACCTGTTTCCTTGTGGGATTAAAATTATACTATACTATATGCTACTCCTCCAGTCCAGTAACAACTAGTACAGCTGGATAAACTTCGATAACATATTCTGTCGGCACCATCATCATTACTTTTCAATATACACTAGGATGATCAGATTAGAGTGTGACAATTATTTCCTTTTGCATTTTGCTTGTTTGTGATTTTGCATTCTCAAAATCACATTTTAAAACACAATTTGACAATCCTCCGTGGAGGAGCTTTTGGATTCTCAATATTTGCTAGGAACAAAAGGACCTAACTACCCTTGGCTCTTTACCTTTACTTCGAAATTGCCCTTCGAGACTTTCATTGCTTTTCAGCTGGGCCAGCTGCTGCTGGCAAGGGACACAACGGAAAGAGACGGAAAAATTTCATTTAAATTTGGATCTTCGAAAATACTCTTGAACGGTTGTGATCTGCGCTACGCATAGGGTTTCCGAATCCTCGAAGATGGAGCTTTAGACGCAAACATTTCCCGAACTTTTTGACTCTGTTTTTTCGCTTGTTTTTTTTTAAATTTTTAGTAGGTTTGGAAAAAACTTTTACATCATATAAAGTGGCAAAAAAGACCCTAAAAGACTTTTCAACATTTTGACCAAATTTAGAAACGTTCATATTTGTCTACATTTATGGCCAAAACTTTTCTCCGGCATTTCAATCTTTTTTTAGTCTTCTTCGTCGTTTTATTTGAACTTTTATCGACTTTGATTTATGTTTGTATATTTTTCGGTTAGAAGAAAAATATAATATAAAAATTCACCCCAAATCTATTAAAAAGTGGGGGAAAAAAAACGTGTCAAAAACTTGGAGAAAATTTGGCCAATAGGCCTTTGGACAGAGATGGAAACCCCGAAATTCCTTTCCGTTTAAATATCGTTTAAACTTCAGCGCACACTCACTCACTCACTCTCTCTCTCTCTCTCTCTCTCTCCATAATGACACATACTGCTGGAGTATTTCTGTAAGAGAGTGGGGTGTGAATGAGTGTCCGCAAGGGTTTAAGCCATTAATGGCCCGGGAGTAGAAGTCGGGAAGTTGTGGCGTTCCCTTCTGCATTGAAACTCCAACCGACCCTCAACCCCTGTCCAAATCCCACAGAGAGAGAGAGAGAGAGTGAACTGTCCAAATATTTCCCAATGGATAATTATCCCGATTTTGTAGGCTAAAAGGTGACAAACATTGATGATGGTCCATTACATTACACCCCAATGTCGCCGCTAACTTCTCTGCCTCTCCAGTCTCCTCTCACTTTGATGTTTCAGACCCATTTCTGAATCTCTCTCTCTCTCTCTCTCTCTCATCATGGCTTGTTTCGGCCCTGAATCTCCTCCTCTGCGGTACGTCTTTGCTTCCCCGTTCTCTGATTTTGGGTATCTCTTTCATAGTAGATTTTGAAATGAAATAGGCTCCTCGGCAGTCTTGGTTTAGACTGCAGAGATCCATATTCATGTTATTATTACAGGCGCTTGAAGGTGTTTTTAGTGGTTCAGATTTGTTGAAAGAATGTAGGAAAGATTAAGTGCCACGATGAATGACTGAGATGTGAAAGCAGAGGCCTCTCTGCAGCTGCATCATTGTTCTAAAACAAGGAATTACTTGGCGATTAATCGCTGGCGGGGCCTATCCGATTATGTCCGACTAACGATTAATTGCTGATTACGAATTAATTAATATGTACCAATTAATCGCTCGAAGGTGGCCGACCATTCTACTAGCGCATAGCAACTTTTAGAACATTACTATGCAGTCTAACAGAATCCGGGCCCTTAAAAATGCCCTTTTTGTCATTTTAATGAAGTTTGTAGTTCCCTGTTTGGCGAGTTCTACTGTTATGGGCTTTGGTGGTTTTTTTTCCTCATACAATCTTGGGGAATCTGGAGATACCGGTTTTAGGTCCGGGCAATCCGGCATAATCCGTGGGTTATTAGAGTTTCAACGAACTGATAATGAGGGGATTAAGAATAACACATTCCCAACAGTACATCTTATGTTTTGTAGAATTGGTTATTACTCTATAGATTTGTGATCTCTCTCTCCGCAGTTGTATTAAATCGCTAAAAAGGCAGAAATGCGGTCCTGCAGATTTGTCATCTAATTTCATGTCCAATTCGGTCTATCGAACGGGCCCTTAGTGCCTATATATGGGGCCTGTGTGATCTATTTTACATTTGTTTGCAGCCAAGCAGTAATGTTGAAACTATTTGGCATTGATTTTTCTTCTTCAATTTGTACCTGGCTTTTATACATTTTTGCTTTGCTTTATATAAGTAAATGTGCTGTTTTTGTATGTGTTCTAAAGCTGCCAACAGAGACATTTCCTTGATTTCCACATATTATGTGTTATGTGATGTTCTTTTTGCTATGCACATATAAATGTCAGCTAATATTTACTTTATTTAATTGATGCATTTGAAGGTCCTTTCTAGAAAAATAATTTAATTTATTTTGTCAGAGTTAACCAGGTCAGCTAAGCACCTTAATTTGTATAAGTGAGAGGGTTGACCAACCGAGCTGAAGACTTGAAATGATAATAATATATTCCCTTAAATAGAGGCTCTTTCTTTGTTGGTCAAGTTCTCCCTATTGGTTGCAACACTCTCGCATAAGCAGTACTAATCGTTAGGGTCACCCGTTAACCTACTAAAGTACTAATCGTGATCTTGGAATTTTTCCTACAATCAAGCGCAATCAAAATTAGGGGTTTGTGTTTACTGTTTTTATATTGATGACAAGGGCCCTATTCAAAAATTAAAAATATTTTCAGGTTATCTTAGTATAATACAGCATGGATCCCACTTTGCCTGGATAATTTTCCAGTGGACAAATGCGAATTTCTATTAATACGTAGGAAAAATTTCCAAATGCACGTAGGTGACTAGTGTCCTGTAACTCTCATGGAACATTTAATGAAAATGATCTCCTACCAATTGGGTAAACTACAAAAAAATGATATTCTGTTAAGTGGTAAGATGTGGATTTGTGATATAATATTTCATGTGATGATGAGACTGAGGAGGTGCAGTGCTGGGCTATCGAACAGATTGGGACCAGGATTTGAGTTTGACACTGGCCTGGCAGGAGCATAAGTGATACTGTGCTCATCCTTCCATTACAATACTACTTAACTACCAAATTTGTTTTTGTTCTTCTGGTTGTGGCTGCTCCGTGCATATTTTGGCCTATCAGTGTAGATATTAAAGCATTGTGGATTCCATATTTACTGGTCCTTTCTTGAGGGTGCAGTATTTCTGCATACATTTTCCAGATATATGGATCAGGACATATCCTTCTCACCAGGTGTGGATTCCCCAGCATGAACCCCAATATGGGACCCTCCCTTTGTTTTAGGGTCGTGTGTGGTACGTGTCCTCGTATTTTTCTAATTTGAAACCGTTTCCACAAGGGTAAGGGTAGGTTCAACCTCATCTCAACCTGATTGTCGGACTCTCCCCTTGTGAGAGGTCTGTCTCAAGATCTGTGTCCAAAAGTTGTGCTTCCATCCTTTCTCGTTGTGGGTATAGTGATTATAATGAACTGTCTAGTGCCGTGTAAAAATAAATAAATAAATAAATAAAAAACAAACTAACTTTCTGGTGCCGTGTAAGATAATTGATACTCCATTGTCAACTCATTTGCTTTAAAATGCAGGAAAGAACTTGTGTATCTCTTTTGGATTGATTTCTTTATCATAGTTTTTCTCTTCATCAAGGTGGCTTGCTTCTCAGATGGCTATTTGTGCTCATTCATTATTTTATCATTGGTTTTGCTAATTATGCATTCTTATCACACCACAATTGCTTATGCAGGAAGAATGGTATGCATTTTCTTACGTTACTGCAGAAAACTTCGGAAGACAAAGTAGCTCCAGTCGGATATAGAGTACACGGTTGTAAATTTTCATCTGCTTCTGCCCTAGGTAACATGTTTCATCTTTCTTATGTGTTGACGTGCATGGCTGTTAGTAACTTTGGTTTGTGCTTTTTCCGTTGTCTGATTTCTGTATTTTAGACCTGAGGTGCTTTGAGATGGAAAAGGAGAAAGAAGACAGTTCCTCTCCTAGGGGAGTTTTAGAAGCATGGATAAGGGGCTTGGACACTGAAGCTGGTTCTCCCAGCACCAACGTCTCAACACCCAAAACCTCTTCTTCAAATTCAAATTCGCATTCTCGCTGGCGAGTATTCTTCAAACTGTTGAAGAAAAGCTCTATAAAAAGGTTACCCTCCTTTCCTCCTCTCACTGTGCCGAAGATATCAAGCAGAAAGAGCAGAAGTATGAGAGAAAACGTAGATGAAGATCTCTGTTATTTCAAGTCTTCCTGGAAGAACTTCACCTTCTCTGACCTCAAAATCGCGACAAACAATTTTAGCCATGGTCTGTAAGTTTGTTCCAGTGAACTTCATTGTAGTTTACTGCTAATATCTTAGACTGTCAGTTGCGAGGATGGGCAGAGCCATGTAGATGCAAGTGAATTGCTAATATTGGTCTTTACATTTATGGGTGAAAGTTCTTTACCATACTTCCCCTAAATATTTAATTAAATCTTTTCATTGCCACCACTAGAATATGGAAAATATGATTCTTATCTATAGTTGTATGTTTTCTTCCATTTTCCCATCCATGAGTTTAATTATGGTCTCTTCTGGTAATGAACGTTTTTTTTGGATTGTATAATGGGAAAATTTTCTGAATGTCTTAACCTAAAGTGTTTCCCCCGCTCAACAAATTTTTTTGCTCTGCCCTTGTTCAAGCATGCCAACTTCTTTAGTTTTTGCCTTTCTTGTTATTTGTCTTCCCATTTCTTCTATTGTGATGGAAACTTAGTGCTATGTCTTCTTGCTGCAGAAAATTTAATCGGGAAAGGTGGTTATGCTGAAGTTTACAAGGGCTGTTTGCCAGACGGGCAGCTTGTAGCAATTAAGCAAATGAACAAAGGGACAACTGAAGAGCAGACAACAGGCTTCTTATCTGAGATCGGCATTATTGCTCATGTAAATCATCGCAATACTGCGAAATTAATTGGGTTCGGAGTTGAAGGAGGAACATATCTTGTTCTTGAGTTATCTCCTCTTGGGAGCTTAGGATCACTTCTTCGTGGTTAGTTTATTACTTTTCTCTTGTTTCTCCAGCATCCCTGTTTTTGGTTTATGGGCATGTATTTCTATTTTCCAGGTTCCAAGGAAAAGCTAGATTGGGCCGTTAGGTATAAGATAGTTCTCGGCATTGCTGATGGCCTGATGTATCTTCATGAGAATTGCCAAAGGCGAATTATTCACAGAGACATCAAGGCTGATAACATTCTGCTGACAGAGAATTTTGAGCCTCAGGTATCTTTCCACTTTCTAACTTGAGGACGGTCAAATGCGAAAGTGAATGCTATGATTTCATAATCAATAGAGAGAGGGAATAACGCACACAAACATAGGAATTTTGGTTGATGTAGCATTGCTTTTAAACTGCTGTGCCTTAAAATCTTAAATGCTTCATTCTTTTCTTTTTCTTTTAAAATATTCCCACTCCGATTTGATATTGAAAGTAGCAGAAGGCCATGGTTTAGTGGTTAATGGTTGTAACTCGGCCTATTAACCTCGAGGTTATAGGTTTGAACCTAAGGGCTACCAATTTGTGCGTGTAATGTCGAATGTTAGGTTTCTACCCAACTGACCCATCCATGATCTCATTAATGGGGGTACTAAATGGGGCATAGTCGTATTTATAATTGAAAGTTTTGAATTAGATAACTGTTTATGTTGGAAGTAGCCTTTTATTCTGCACAACAATATCCCAGTGATGAGACTGCATTGCATATCTGATTGTCGTTTGTTAGGCTCCATGGTGCGGCAAACTTCCATGTGCTAACGATTATTGTTGTACAAGAATCTCAGTAGGATACATCTCTTCTACATCTAATCTACAAGCTGCCTAGCAGTAAACTTTTTTTTTTTTTTATATTAAGAATTGCACAATAACTACCATGATTTGAAATCCACATCTTTCCAAAAGAAGCTTTAAATGCATCATTAGTATTGTTTCTCATTTATATTGAATTTTTTTAGAGTGAACAGAGTTGCTTTTTCTCATTCTATCAGGTACTCAATAGATGTATGGAAATTTGTTATTTTGCCACTGAGGAGGAAATATTTATTTTTCTAGAATAATACAACTCTACATCATCATCTGATAACGAGCTTCTCAAGATCTTAACTTCTTGTCCATGGATTTATTGTTTGATATACTTTGATTGTTAACTTATCCACTTCAATCCAGATTTGTGATTTTGGGCTCGCAAAATGGCTCCCAAAAGACTGGACTCACCACCATGTACCAAAATCTGAAGGTACATTCGGGTATGTAACACCAAAAACCCTTTACGTAAGCTTAATGAAGGAATTATGTCTTAATTTTGCCATTACATCTCCGAATACAGCTATTTTGCTCCGGAATACTTCATGCATGGTATCGTGGATGAGAAAACTGACGTGTATTCTTTCGGGGTGCTTCTTTTAGAGCTGATTACGGGGCGTGAAGCCTTGGATGATTCAAAGCAAAGTCTTGTGCTTTGGGTAAGATATTGTTTTTTTTTTTTATCATTCCCTTCCATCACGTCTTTTCATATCGCTCCGTTAGACTAATTGTCTCAATTTTTGTGTAGGCAAAGCCATTGATCAATGACAATAGTGTCAAGAAACTTGTTGATCCTTCTCTTGGTGATACTTACGATCCAGAAGAGATGGTTCGTGTCATCTTGACTGCATCTTTGTGCACAGAGCAAACTCCAATTCTACGTCCTCGAATGAGTCAGGTATGTCTCACTTAAAAGGATGTTTTTGTAAGTTGTCATTTCACAGTTTAATCAAGTTCAAGTTCATTCGAGTTAATTTCAGTCATAGGCTTTTTGAGCTTTTTCTGAGAATATGACGCTTCCTGGGTATGATAAATGTTGGTGGTACTTTTTAGATAAGAAGCAATGAATTTTAGTTTGTGTAGATATGCAACAGCTGTTAGAATGCTTGTTTCAGCGCTTCTTTGCTTCGCATTCTTAAGATGGTTATTCACTGACTTTCCGCCTAGGCCCCCAGGGAGATGTAAAAACGGCATAGATATAGAAATTTCTCATGCTTTTCATCTCAGACTTCTCAGTGCTCTTTTTTTGGTTTTCCATTTTTTCTTTTGGTTGCATGCCTTTCACGTAGTTGAAATGATTAAGTGCGCTATGAAAGTGCTTATTCACCGTCGGCTAGCATTGTGAATTGTGGTTTTTGCCTCATAAGTAATAACCAAAAGCTTTGATTGATGGGCCAGTACTTGCTCTTCCATTTCCTCCTCTCTTTTTGTTCTCTTTCTTTTCTGTTTTTCAAGCTTCCTTCGACAGCGAAGGCTGTGGTCAAATATATAGGGTTGAGCCACTTCTCCCCCTTCTCAGTAACCTCATTTGGGTATGAATTCTGCTCTCAGATGCCGTGAGAAGCAATTGGCTCCGTAAAAGTCCTCTATTATCTTATTTAGGAATTTTGATTAGAAGCAATACTTCCTCGGAAGTTTTTTATAGCATGCATGTCGTTAAGGGCCAAGGATGCTCTGCACCCAATTTTTTGTGTATAGATGTTCCAAGTCACTCTGACAAATGATCATGTCTCAAGTTTCTCACGTTCTTGAGACTCGCACATGGTCCAGCGGCTGAAAGCGACTTGGCTCATGGGTACATGAAAATTGGGTACAGAGGACAAAGGTCGAGTGTTGAGCCGTACTGAGATAAAATTATATCAAGTAGCATAAGCAAAGTTTGAGTGGCAGTCTGATTTGTGTTTCACTGCTGGTTACAGGTTGTTACACTTCTCAGAGGTGAAAACTACCCAGAATGTTCAAAAGAATGTCAAAAGCGGTCCCTCCAACGAACATTCTCAGAAGAGATCTTTGATGCAGAAGAATACAACTCAACAAAGTATTTGAGTGATCTCAATCGACATAAGGAGGTCGCTCTGGGTTCCTGAAATCAGTTATCATATATCGAAAACTAGTACATACGGATGGTAGAGATTAGAAGGGGAGGTCCAAATGGAAGCCCAAGATGGAACTAATTTAAAGTGCTTTTTTGTAAAGCAAGTAGCAAAGACTTTGTTTCCAGATTACACTCAAGAAACTCCCCCTTAGTCTTGTGTAATGTGGCGGGTGGCGTTTCATGATTTCGGAACTCAATTTCTGAAATTTTTGTACAGTAATTGAAGGACAGTAGCATGGAAGTTGATACAGAAACAGAAAATGATCTTTCCAATTTTTTCTTAGCCTTATCTGGTTCTTTTTTCTGTTAGCCTTTTCTGAACTCTTCATGTGCAACCAAGGATGAAACACACAAAACCAGAAAAAATAACAAAGGTCGAGGTCTTGTCCTTCTAATTTTAACTTTTTATGAGTTTCAGCATTTTTCAAGCATTGGATGACCGTGGACAAAAATGCAAGATTCGCACCGTCTTTTCATGCTTAGAATCTTATAAAATTTATACAATTAATCTCAAGCCCACATCAAAGTGGAGGATTGCGCGTTAGGTAGCTCGTAGCCACCACGCTAAAGACAAATTCTTACGACATGAGTCACATTTAGTGCTCTAAAAATTGGCAAAAAGGATAGAATGTAGACAAATTTTGGAAGCTATAAATAAGCATGCAAGAGACTAAGAAAGTCGTTGGGGAAGTTAAGATGAGATCGTCGGAGGATTTCTATGTTAGACTCCATAGTAGGTAGTAAGGATGGGGAGAACAATATTTATAAGCTTGCCAAATAGAAAGGAAAAAACAATAAATTTTGTAAGTGCACAAAAGATGGGGATAGTATGGTATTAGTGCATGTAATGAGATTAACTTTTTTTTTTTTTTTTTGCAAATGTGAGAAGTTGTATTCAACTGTGAGGTGAAAGCTTATACAACATAGAGGAATCCCATGGGGGCAAATGGACGTCCACAGATGGACAAATCATTAGAGAGGGCAATTAGAGCACAGCATGTGCAGCCCTATTACAAGCTCGCCTAGCGAGATTGGGTACGTAGAAAATAAAACTAATACCCAGCGAGATCAGAAAATGAGATTAATTGAAATATGAAAGATTTCGTAGTCTTATAAATTGTCGAAGAATATAGGGGAAGAGGATTTGGGTGCTTCTAGTGGGGAGTGGAAGCTAATAACATATGCATGGTTTTTCTATTGAGGTATGGAAGAGCCTTTGTGGTATGAACGCTGCTACAGGTATAGCAAATGATGCATAGCAGTCGCACACAGATAGTTTTTGTGTTCGTCTTGGGTCCCCAAAAATGATCGGAGCTGCTCATTTTGTTCAAAATACGTTGTTTAGGGTCATTATAAAAAATTACCTCAATCCGATATCAAGAAGGGCATTTACTAATCATCCAACCTTGATTCAAAATATAGGCAAAATTACCTCAATCCGATATCAAGAAGGGCATTTACTAATCATCCAACCTTGATTCAAAATATAGGCTAAAATTTGAAGAAAAGTTGGATGATTCGTAAGCACCATTCTTGATATTGGATTGAGGTGATTTTTACAAGGACCCTAAACATTGAACAAAATGAACAGCTCCAATCATCTTTACAGGACCTGAGATGAGTGCAAAAGCGATCTGTGCGCAGTTGCTGTGCATCATTTGCTGTACTTGTATCTTTACTGTTGTGGTATTGGTGTTGTGGTTGAAAATTTTGTTTAACACGATTATTGTGACTTGAAATATGCTTGATGAGTGGAGATTGAGTATCTTAGTATTTATTATCCATAAGAAAAATGGAGATACTCAAAGTTACAATAATTATAAAGTTATTAAATTAATGATCCATAGAACGAAACTGTGAGAAAGATAGTTAAGCATCACCTAAGAATGACGACAACGGTATCAAAGAATCAGTTTGTGTTTAAACCTTATAGATCAACTGTGAAGCAATCTATAGTATTTGTTTTTTCGATCACCAGCAATATATATTTGTTAAGAAAAATTAGTGAATAAAGTATAGAGAGAAAAAATAAAAACCTTCTCATGGTTTTCATTGACTTAGGCAAATCATATGATAAGGCGATGGTAGGTCTTGAAGAAAAAGTGTGAAATAATGATATATTTGATGCGATAGTGGATATGTATGAAGGTGATATCACTTTTATTAGATTCTCAGTTGCAGAAACAAGCAAATTTTTAATCACAATAGAATTATACCAAGGATCCACTTTAAGCCCTCACCTTTTTGCGTTAGTTATAGACGAATTGACGAGACATATTCAGCATGATATCCTCAATTTTTTATTTTCTTTTTGGCTTGGCAAAATAAATTCAATAATCTTTGAAAAATAAATACAAAGATTAAAAGGACCAATAGCACAACTGTTGATGCCACCCGAGACCAAGAAACCAGGAGGCAAGACGTCAACCAACAACAAAGACCATACAAAGAGCCACCAACCTAAAGCACCCCAACAAGCACCTCGAAGCCTAAGAACCTATCTGAAAAACCTACTCCAACAAAGAACACCAAGCCCACCCAACCAAAGCAAACAACAGCCAAAACAAGACTGGAAAACCCAAACCTTGCAACAGAAACAGACCCCAGCTAGAGCCGCAAACACCCAAAAAACTAAGCTCATAACAAAACACCAAACCTGAACAAAAAGACCACACCACACTCGGCAATGGAATCAAAAGTATTACAACTAACATGGTTTCGATATCCCCTGTTGTATGTTATTTGCGGATGATATTGTTTTAGTAGATGAAATTGCAAGAGTTCTAATACTAGCTTAGAAACTTGGGGAGCACACTTAAGATCAATACAAGTAAAGCGGAGAAACTTTAATGTAGATTCTAGTGGTAATCAAAGTGGTAGTGTTGACAAAGTTCCCAAGCCAACACATCAAATTCATATTAGTACCGTGACAGCATTGTAAAAGACACGAGAGTACTATTCAAGTTCATGTCGAAGGACACAAAACCCATGAATGACCTACTTGCAACCAGCAAGGTGACAAAAGGACTCGTCCAGGCATAAAGCAACTCAGGGGAGGCTTTACTAGTATTTTAGGAGTTCAAACGACCAACCTGGTTTCAAAAAACAGAATAAAATTTTGTAAATTTCTTGAACATGACTTGATTTTCTTTAAAATTGTGTGCACAGAGGGATATTGAATTCAAGGAGTACGGATTGGCTTAACTACTTCTTCTGCTAATGTTTCACTTTCCAAATTCCTTATTTTATTTAAGGAAGTGCTAACCAAGTCAATATTTCACTTTAAAAGAGTAGGGCTTACACGACTAGCCAAAAGGAAAAGAAAGAATGGTCTTTGCTTAAACAAGCAAGCGTGGCAAGGCAAGGGCCGGAGGAGCTAGTAAAAGACAGAAGGCTATTCGTGGACCGGGTATTGGCGCCCTATTAAAGATCTCATTAGGGAAGGGCAACTCTTTCAACAAGGAAGGATTCCGTGGACGGATGACCGATGAAGGCTAGCCTATAACACCGGAATGCTTAACCAAAGCTACTATCCAAGCAGACCTTTCTCTTACTGGCATGGAATTAGTAAGAGAGGCTTGTTTAACAAGCTGGAGCCTATCATCAACCTAATATATCTATCATCAAGGGACCTAAACTCATCTTTTCTGGAAAGAGAAATAGGCATAGAAACTTCTTCAAAACTTTCGCTCATGTGCTCAATAAAGTAGATCACACGGCTCAATAAAATAAAATGAACAAGGCCTGAAAGGTTTTGTATGCAATTTTTTTTTTATGCAGATTTGTCTATCGCTGGACTAAAATTCTGCAGCGGCCCTGAAGCAACTTCAAGTTCCATTGCGGAGAAAGCCTCTCTTTCTTCCTTCCATTGGTTAGATTTACAGGCACTTAACACATCTCTCAACAATAACTTTGTTGCGAGCACCATGAACACCAAAGCTTCTCTCCTACCAAAAATAGATCAAGAACCATAACAGAACCCAATTAGTTCTACACAAACCTTCTGTTTTGACATGAATTCCACTCCTAAGCATTCTTCTTTTCCTTTTCAAAGAGAGTTAAGGAACCTCCATTCTCTTATCTAGAATCTGTGGGTCAAACTCGTATGCCTTCAATTCTAATGCCATTGCATTTCAATACTCTCCGTGATATATTCACGAATACAATCATAGCCCATAAAAGTGTCTACAGAAAATAGTCTCAGAATTACGTCAATCAGGTACCAATGACATTGTACTTTTAGAAAAAAACGAACTAAAAGTGCAGCAATTATTCTTCATGCCACAAAAGGGGGAAAAAATGACACATGATATATCCAGAAGATGAAAATCCATTCCGATCCATTACTGACTCCCTGCATATCCCTATGTCTAACTTCATAGTGGTACCACTTATACCAAAAGGCAAAGGCAAAAGATTACAATGGAAAATTATGTAAAAAAAAACAGGAAAGTAAATTATGGAAAGGAAAAAATAATAAATACTTTTCTTTTCAAAATAGAAAAAAGTGAAGGAATACAAAAGTGGAATTACTAACACGTGTCCACTTTTTGGGTAACCATCCAAAATCTTCTTCTTTTTCCTGGCTATATATATGAATTTCTCCATTTTCTAACCCAACAAATAGAAGGGGAAAGTTTTGACTTCTCCAGCTTAATTTTCTTTCCCTATGATAGCCTTTTTCTTTTTATTAACCAACACGTACAGATGAAGGTGCAAAACATAGAATAGAAGACTGGCAAGAAAGAAGAAGACATCAAATGATCAAACAAATAAACAAAACTCAAGTAATATTTAGGTCTAAAATCTTTAAGCAACGAAAAGCCATTGCACAAATAACTGAATATGTATAGACCTATTTAAACAAAATTCATACCTTGTCTGACCAAGAAAAGCCCAATGATGCTTTGCCAATAAACCAGAACAGCTTCAAAAAGTTAAATCACAGTCGTGTCAGAATTACATGTGAAAAGACATTTGAAGTAGAACCAATAACTCGACGTGATAGTTTATGTTATAAAATAATCTTCCTCCAATTTGATTCCTCTGAAAGCGACAAATAGTTCCGAACAACATAATTTTAGATACTTTTGAAAATCTTACTAGGGAATCAAGAAAAATACAAGGCAAAACTTGCAAGGCTACAATGTTCTTTAATTTGGAAGAATTCAGTGATTTCACCAAAGAAAATAGCTGGGATTCATAACATACATAATAGGTTCAAGTAGATTTTATGCACCATCATACTGCAGACCACAAGATAAGTCATCACAGAGATGACTGAATTATGCCAAGACCTATTTGAACAAAATACGTACCTCCTCCGACCAAGAAAAGCCAGATGATGGTCTGCCAGTAAACCCAGTAACGCTTCAAAGAATAAACCACGACCACGTCAGAATCAAATATAAAAAGAAATAGGAAGTAGAACCAGTAAGTCAATGTGCTATTTAGATCACATAACAATCTTCCTCTAATTTCATTTCTCTGAAGTGATAAACAGTTCTGAACCACATAATTATTGATACTTTCGAAAATCATACCAGAGAATCAAGAGAAAATACATGGAGAAATTTGTGAGGCTTATGTATTCTTCATACATTCCAGTGATTACCAAATAAAATAGATTGGATGGATAACTTACATAATAGTTTCAAGTAAACAATGACGCACCCTCATGCTCCAGACCACAAGGCTTAACATTACTCCACTTATTTAAAATAGAAATCTCACATTGATACCCTAAGAGATGCAACCATTGAATACGGTTAAACTCGACAGAAAGTTTTTGTTCCCCATTGATTGAGAAAGAAGAAATAGGAGCAGAATCAATGAACCTCCTACTCAACAGTCACAACGGATCTAACTTGGCTCCTAACGCGTTGTTATCAGGCCTAAAATTATTTCAATTTCTTTTTCGCTGAAATTATTCGTTTTGTTCGGATACGGAACTGAGCTTCTGGAGACTGGAATCTAGGACCTCAAACCATGTGATTATAGATTAATGTGGAAGTATAGAGCTTGGACAGAGTAAAAACAAGATGATTGGAACAAACGAGAAATGTCAATACATCTCTAAATGGCCTCCTTGTTACTTTTTCATTCTTTATTGAGGTTTAGAAGGTTTAATGCATCATAAAAACTTCTAATTACACGCTTGACAGTAAAAACGCGGATTATTGCACGTAAAAAAAATCAAATTCAGAGGTATTTGAACTTACGACCTGATCCTCATGTGGGCAGCTCCATATTCGTTTCTGCTCATCAAAGCTTCCTATAGCAGCAGACTGCGTTGTTTCACCAAGTACATCGGCATAATGCTCGTAGTATTTTTCATGATCAACACTTCTCAATGTTTTGACAGATTTGCCTCGTCCGCTGTCTATAGTGATCTGCCCATCCCTTAAAATGTCACCAGGTGCCAAGATCATCAGTGGCTCAGATTGAAATGTTTGGTTGAGATGAAGATGATAGCCAGCTAAGGCAACTGCACCAAGAACTTCTCCGAGGAACATATCCTGTAGTATGTAAAGTAGAGAGGAAAAAAGATACAACTTAGTTCACATTTGTGTCTGTATTGTGTCTGTAAAGAATGCGTGGTAATTGAGGATATTTCAGACCCTGCAAAGGTATGATCGAAACTCAGCCTGCATGTTTTGTACTTTTTACTTAACAAAGATTAGTTTCTTCTCCTTGTGCAGAAAACTAACAGAACAAGTTCCAAGTATCCTTGCCACAGAAATTTCACATGAATGAACTTATTCTGAGATTGGCTACGGATTCGTGAAGGGATTTTGAGGGAAGGGAGAGAGATCAAAATAAGGAAGCTAAATATATTCATTGGGTTTGCAATCAATTTCCTTTGCATTACTATGCTCTCCTGAAATGTCATTATGAAAGATGAGTAATTCATTATTTCGAAATGGACATTCACGCGACTGTCAAGGGCTATCAACTTCAAGACTATTCAACGTGATCTCTTCCGTCCTGTTTTTTGGGAGGTGCTCATAAATCTTCATCCAGAGAGGCAATTTACTGAAATAGCTGCAATAAAATACTAGATATGATCAGATTATCCAATGCATAAAACTTTACCATGTGACGGTAGTTGTGGTGCTTTTGTTGCAAGTGCCATAGAGTTGTGAGGAGATGACTTGCAAAAACTGCTTCTGGAGTCTTGCTAGTTTTGTTTAGTTCTTCAAGAATCTTACCAAAAGAACTCACTCTCCTTTGAATTCCCAGTGGAATAAGTTTGATGTCCAGCTCTGATTCAAATACTTCCTTCGCAGCTAAAGGATCAAGAAACATGTTGAATTCTCCATAAGTATTTCCAGGAACAGTAAAAATGTTTCCGCTCTCCTTGCTATCATTACTGATTTGTCCCCCAACTATATATACTTCCTGCACCAGGCACCGAAGCAGTTGATAACCTTACTATCCACTAATACGCTTAATGCCCTGTTCATTCTAGCTTTGTTGATGTTTCAAAGGTTTTTTCTAAAGCTACAAAAATGATCTGTATCCATTTTGTAGTAGTTCCCTTCTAGTATAATTCAGGGCCATGCATAAACAACAAGCAGTAGGAATTGGTTGGACTTAACTCGAGTTCCAGTCATAACTTTAAGGGGCATTCAGCCAGGGTTCATACTTTCCTGACTCCTGAAATTTGGAAAAAAAATCCATGACTACCCACTTCCCTGTTTCATTGTAGTCCATGCACGATATGAACCATTTGGAACTTCTTCCCAGAACAAGAAGCCCTAGTCTGCAGCCACGTTTTCTGTGCTCCACACTCATCGTGAAGAATCATAAACTTTAAACTCTAATATGTTTCTACTGTATTAGATTACAAAAATGGAAGGCAAAACCTATTCAAAACCGTAAATCTTCAAGCTGTCCTGTGGCTATTTGATTTGCAATTTTCCGTATTTCGAACCGCGCCTCCAACTCGCTGTCCGCTCTCCTTCACTTTCTTTGCTGGATGGAAAGATGCGAATCGTGAAGGCCATGTTGAATTTGTGCAAGGTTGGTGGGTCACTTGTATCGTTTGTCAGAAAATGTGCACATGCTTCTATAAGCTACTCTGAATGTAATTTTGGTGATTTGGAAATTTATAAACTTATTTCTTTGTAAAAAAATGTGGACTTTTCGGAATATAAAATTTGGATATTCTTAATAATTTCTCGGAATGAAAATTTTTGGAGGTATTTTGATTTTGTCTTGCTGTTATATGCTTCCATGCAACCTTAAGTTGCAGTTTTCTCAAGGATTGCATGAGTAATCCACGGCAGTTATTTTTTAGAATGATAAAGTTTGCAGATGTGTTGATTAATTAGATATTAGTGCAATTGGAAATTTTGCATGTTATTTTACTTGTTTGTGGTTAAATTTCTTATCTTGAGCATCAAAAATTTTGCATAATTTTATGGTACAATAAATTTCCCAGAAACGAACTAATTTAAAAGATTGACTTCCGAAGTCAAGTACTGAACATAGATTATATGCATTTAGACGCGAGGAAATTAGCCCAAAAAACCAACAAAAAAAAAAAGAAAGAAAAGGAAACAGAAACAAGATACATGGAACAATGCAGAATTCAAAAAATGCAGTCTCATACTGATTAGGAGTCAATAAACAAATCAATCCGACAAATAACTCCTCTTTGATTTGGTTATCCTTTTTGATCTGTTTACTCATATGGTCGTCTATAAGTATGTTGTATTAACAACCACAGCCTATTAAATAAGTTGATATATATACATGCATCTATATGACATGCTAATGTTGACATGGGTCAACATGGCTATCACTGTCCACTAATCAAAAATTAGGATCTAGTCATCTCTTTATCTTGTTATGAGGATTTATCCTAGAACCACCTCTAAAACAAGACAACATGAATTTAATGGTAGAACTTTGAACTTGAGAAATCGCCCAAAAAAAGAAAAACAAAATAAGATAGGAAAAACATACCTGAATCATGGAGCTTGCTTTCTCTGATTGGATGATTTTGGCTAAAGTAGTTAAGGGTCCGTTGGTTAATACAGTAACCTTGGATCCTAAATCCAGTGACCGCATAATGGACTTCCATACATCTAATGCTAACGGTTGCCTAAGTTCAGGATGGTTAGTATCTCGAGGAGCTCCAAAGTTTACAGAATTCTCTGCTGTGTACCTGAATCAATAATTCAACGTAGCAGTGCAATAACGTTAGATATTTTCCAACTCGAGTCGTATAGAAATTTGGTATTGGACTTTGAGTGAGAAGCCATAGAGACCGGTCCTTTCAAAATTTGAACCCTCCATAGAATGAAATATCAAGCACAGAATTTATAGGCTTAATTAGAGCAGAGACTAACAATGGTACCTTCTAGGACTACGAGGCAAGTAACGAGCACAACCGTAGAGTGTATCAGAGTCCAAAAAGCCACCCCTACCAAGAGGGATTGCCTGGTTATACTTGCAATCTCCAATGGGTGGGAACGATGGGTATGCTTGGCCTGTTGCAAATACGTCTCCTAAACCAACTGGAATGTCATCACGACCCATCATATGCAGTACATCATATACGATATTTATTGTTGCAGCATTTGCCCAACCAGTTGGGGTAACAAATATCCCCTGGAGACAATCAAATGGTTTATAGAAAGAAAGAAAAACTATAAACATATGGAAACCTAAAAGGTATCTGTCAAACAACACAACATTGTTGCAAACTTGCAAGTAGCATGTAGTAGAAGTTTGGCTATGCCAAAAAAAGGTGGTGTTCATGGAAGTAGTTATCGCTAAAAAATGTTTCTAAACACAGTTGATAAGCACTCTTATGGACAGCTACCGTACAATAGAGGTAAAGTCAATTAGAGGTAGAAAAATGAATCCTATTACACCTGAAGTTAAAAATACAGATATCAAAGTTCCATAATATGTTTATGGGACTTGTTATATTGAACAATATTAACTAACTAACAAATTATCTGCATGACAACAGATCATACCTTTAGGTCAATAAGTTCCACAGGCAATTTTAGAAGATAAAAGAGAGCTAAGAAATCCCCAGGACTCATATCCATGTCAAAAATTACTGGTTTTCCCAATGTTCTTCTTGCGAAATCCGGTTGAAAAGTAACTTCGTTGTAATAGGGAAACTGTGAAGCAATATTAAACCTACCAGTTTGCTCAGGACAATTTATAACCTGCATTTCACCAAAATATTGGAAATAAGCTATTGACTACAGCCGTAAACTCCTTTTGATTGAAAGTATATGTTAAGGAAGTCCAATAATATCTTACATCCAAGAAGTTTCTATAAAACTTCCTGCAGAGTGAACTGTCAACATCGCAATCTTGTTTGGCCTTCATTGCAACAAGCACATGTACTGCTTCTGGCCCAGCTACCTCCTTTGTGTAACCATCCTGTGACCATAGTGGTAAATACAGTTACTGGATGCATGTTCAAGTTTAGTTATGTTTTGTTTACAAGAGCCATATAGTTCATTAGTTTACTTGAACTAGATAGAACTAACTTCAGCGATATAAATGATACAGCTGATCATGAATATTAGATGTTCAAAGGATATCAGGCCGAGCTTGGATCCTGGGTTTGTAGCAGGATTTATTAAGTGAAAAGAGAAGGAAAAGAAAAGATAAGAAGATGAAGACACTAAAATGATTTCCCCAGATTCTCTCTTCTCGTGGTGGATCTCTCAGCAAATCTAGCACCGAAACACAGCCTGAAGTACTTTGAAGCAACTTTCTGAAATGTCAGTTTTCAGCAAAATTCTTAAGCAGATGTTCATTGGCACCTCATCCTTTGGGAGCAAGAAAACTTGAAAATCTTCAAGCTGCTAACAGGAAGTGTCGAAGTCCTTAAGATTAACCCTTTTTAAAAGTAAATTTACTTCAAAGTACACCCTCCAAAAATTATTCAAAAGCAGTGAGATCTAAGAAAATAGGTAAAAGTAAAAACGATTACCTCGCATCTTCCTTCACCATTATGGACGAGGCAGAATGGATCGCGCATTCCTGTCTGCACATGACCACTATGCACTCCATTTTTTTGCAATTGAAACTTTGGGATGGCATTGCTAACAAAGAATGGATTTGATCCATAAGATATTCCATAAGGTTTATTTGACGTAACCACCGTAATGTTGACAAATTCCATCTCAGCGAATTCGTTTTCTCCAAAATGACTCTCAGAACTACGCATCGTCGATATCGCTACACCAACCATGAAAGAGTCCCACATGAAATAGGTCTGCATAAGAATATCATTCAACCTGTTTCTAAATGACATTGCCAAAGCAAATACATTGTAGAATTTTAGATAAAGCAATAACAAGTGTACCTCATGAAATCGGTCGTCGTACCATGTGTCATGAGCTAACTTTAAGGATTGGAAGCAGTATTTTGCCTCATTTGTATTCTGATTCTGTTCAAATGTGTCGAAGAAATTCTCACTTACAGGGATTGTATTCGTTGCATCCAATGGAATGAGAGTGATTGGAATGCCAGAATGTAATACCTGCACAAATAGAAAATTTTTGCAACATCTTCCCTTTGCTAGTATTATGCAAGGCATTATGAACATTGCATATTTGGCTTTACTTATAATGTATGAAAAGCAACTTTTGGTATAACGTATCATTTATGAGATAACCATACAACTACAATGTATCATGTATGAGGAGGTGACACGTGTGGTTCTGGGAGTTCAAAAAAAATGATTTCACTAGTTCCATGGGTAGTGCTCACCAAATCATCTAATCTAGATGTTCATATTTTCCTTCCACCATTTGACTATTAAATCACAAATGCAGCTTCAGATTACGATTTGTGTTACTATCCAAATGGACCAAATATTGTAATCAACAACAGATTTGAAGTAACATTTAGAGTTACTCCATGCTGTCGAAAATGACTATACAAACTTATATAAGCGTGTTGAAATAAAGAGCATTCCCTAGTGTTAGATATGCTTCTTAACTATTCCATATTCATGAAATCATTAGTTCACAGCCTTGAAAACTGCTTTCGTATATAGGCAACTAGAAGACTCATTTCCGAACAGATTTTATTTTGATTTACCGTATATGCAGCAAAAGGGTCTCCAAATATATTAAACTCTGCGTATGGATTGCTGTAAGTTGGAAACAAATTGCCTGGGGGAGAGCACTGCCCTGGTTTGGAAGAGAAGTCTACATTGTTTGGACAGTTTGGCCGAACAGCACCACCCATGACATAAATGTGCTCAATGTTCCTCTTTAAATGAGGATACTTCATAAGAAAAAGGGCAAAGTTTGTGTGGGCTCCCAAAAGAAACACAACAATAGGACCATCAGATACGGCATCAATCATCACTTGTTGTGCAGTGGGTTGATATAGAGGAGAGTATTTCCTGCCACCCTGGTATATGGAAACCAATATCAGACTATCAGCTGAATATAAAAGCTACTATGTTGCGTGCAAAACGAGAGATGAGAAAAGTTGCATGGTCCTCCAGAATTGAAATACACAGTTAAAGCAGTTGAAAGAAACATTAAGGGCTTGATCATTTGGGTGTCTCAAAACTCATGTGCACGGTCCCCAATAGATTTTCTCTCTCTCTCTCTCTCTCTCTCTCTCTCTCTCTCTCTTCCACTCAATATTGTTAAAAATCTCCCTCAAAACCCAAACCGAACAAGGTCTAAGGTTCTACGATCATGGATTTGGAAGGGATGTATCAGGGGCAAGGAAAATGATAGGACAACCAAAGATTTAGCTTCTTCACTTGAACTTTTGTTTTATCTTTTCATGCTGAAACAATTAGTAGAAACAATTTTACTATCTCCAATGAGGACCAAGTGTACAAAGGCAAGAGACAAAACTAGAAACAATTTTACTATCTCCAACTGCAGCCATATTTGCAACCCAATTAGCAAGACAAAAAGTTTTAGCAATTCTAGAGATTTCCTATTGAGACGAAGAAGAGGAAGAAGAATATAGTAGAATGCGAGAGTCTTTTAGCATATAGGAGTAGGACATGAATACATGGAAATCTGTGAAAAGGCAAGTAAGTGGCAGATTTATCTGATTCCCATGACCAATGTGTACCAAGTAAATGTATGTGAGTGAAGGATTTATCTCCTTCTCATAGGCAATTATACTAAATGCTACATTTCATATTACTTTAATTTTTTGTTTCGTGAAATAGTGTTTACGAACAAACATAAGGCTTACATTTCTAAAGATTTTTTTTTATAAACCTTGTATTTCTAGGAATTTTTGGACAACTGAAGCTGCTCCGGGCTAATTTACGTGCTCCTCAATTAATCCAAAGAGACCAATCACACCGTACTAGTAGGGGGCCAGGTTAAAGGTGAGCCAAAGCCTCGAATAGATTGGCCCACAGAACCAAGGAGGTTTTCTTATGACGAGGGAGCAAAACCAAGTCTCGGGCCTTGGCCATCAGCAAGAACTCGTACTTATATGCATGGACAATTAGACAAGTCAAACCCACATCTGGTTATCTCACATACTGATCATGAGCCAACTGTCAACACTTCACACTTGAATATAGAGTAGTGCCATTAGGACCAGAAAGAATCAATGAAAATCATCCATAGAAGAAGAAAAATAGAACTAGTGGGTATTTAGTACCTGAGGAAGAAAGGCTTTGCGCAAGCCAAAGTTAGTGCTGATATCCAAACGACCTTTGGAGCCCACTGGTATAGCTTGTCTGTATCTACACCCACCACCCGCCGTTGAATTTCCCTGTTCTCATTTGCATGATATACAGAACCACAATTTTCACATGAAAAACGAAAACGAAAGAGGCGGAACAAGAACAACGTGGATGAGACATTCCATCGAACAAGTTGCTGGCAGCTTCCATTTTAACCAAGAAAAATGGACTAAGGATTTAAAACCCAAATCAAAAAATGTTCCGTGTATATGAACCACTGTGAAGCAACTCCAAACAAGCTCTACATGAGTCTTATATTACTCCAAATCTTCGGAAGCTTTGTAATTTATCACCCCTTTTTCAACGTTTTGTATTTTGTACTTTATCGGATAATTTTTGACGAGCCATTGTCGTTTTTAAAAATTTGGTCTTTAAATTTTTTTTTTGGATATCAAAAAATAGATGAATCACCACCTTTTTGGAAACCAAATATCTCAAACGGACGATCGCATCCCTCCAAAATTTTCCTAAGTACAAAATTTTGAAAAAAGAAATAACAACTCGTTTGAATAATAAAAAAGAAAGAGATAAGAAAGAAAGAGAAATCTTTTCTCACTAAATCTTACCATTTGATTACATTACATTGATGAGATTGATGAGAAATAAGAGAGGCCAATCAAAAAGAAATTATTTTTTTACTTCTCTCTTCATTTCTCATCACCAATATGTTCAAAGAGATTAAATTCTCTTGTTGAAAATGAGGAATTTCACAAGAATTTATAGCATTTCTCTGATAAGTAAAAATACTCAGTAACAAAATCTCTTCTCAATACAGGATTTGAAAGTTTGGTTGGAGTTGCGGAGAGCATCTTCCCCCCACCATCCTTTGGTATGGATCAATCATCAAATCCAAGCACCCACGCAAGTGAGTGGATTCCACACGTAAATATGTGACGGAACTTGTTTAGACTTTACGGCCGGTGAGAAATGGTGAGATAAGAAAGGGGAACTCTTTCTTATAAATTCTCACTATTTTTGGTGAGATTGGATGAGAAATGGCAGAACATTTCATTTTTATACTTTTCTCCCAATTTCTCACCAAAATATTGAACATTTCATTTTTGTACTTTTCTCCCAATTTCTCACCAAAATATTAAATCCAAAGAGTGATTTTACTAAAAACTAAAACCCTTTCTTTTCTTTTCTTTTGAAATCATCACTCCATCTAAATGGTTGTAGAGCACTACTACCCACACAAATAAAATATGCACAGATTGTACACAGATTTTATTGTGGGCCTCACCACGGATCCCACGCAAATGATTCGAACAGTTCATTTAGTGTAAAACATTTTTTCAGGATTATCCGCGAAAAATGAGCTCAATTCAACACTTATAAAATGCTCAACATGGGGAAGTTTTGAAAAGAAACATGGGGAAGTTGATGTCTACACATTTATATGCACAACTATATACAAAGAATCCACTGCTTGTAAAATTCAGATTTCAAGATAATGACATGAATTGGATCAAGCATTTATAGGTGTCGAATTGAGCTAATTTTTTACTTATGCCCTCAAAAAAATATTTTATATTTAATGAATGACTTGGATCATTTGTGTGGGACCCGTGTTAGGTTCCACAACAAAATCTATGCACAATTTGTGCATGTTTTGTGGACGGACTTTCTGTCTTGCCCAAGCCTGGCACGTAATAAATACATTGCACTTTTATATTTTCAAGCCCATCTCCATTAAAATTTAACTTTTTTCAAGCCTGTCCAACTAACTTTTTTTTTTTAAATTTTAGATCTCTTAATTTTTGTAAATTTCCCATGTAAATTCTTTTGTTCAAAATCTAAGTAGCTTTCGAACAGAGCAAATTTTGCTTGATATCCGGAAATGCAAGAAATTAGAACAGATACCTATACATATTTCTGTTCCAATATTTTTTAATTGCTAGTTTTGCAAAAGGAAAAAAAATGCATTCATAGAATGTTGCCGGATTAGGTTGGATTTTAAGAAAGATTCCCAAGTCCAATTCAAGCATAGAACGGCCGGTTCTATATCTCAACTCAGTCCAACACCGGCCACGGACCTTGATATCATTCCCAATTCTTAATTTAAGCAGGCTATAAGTTAGACGAAGTGGACAGATAAACAAACTTGTGTGCACCTCTAAATTCTAATGACAATAGCTTTCCCTGGTGAAAGTAACCACCATATTGTACCTTCAAGCCCAAATTACAATGGGATCCCGGTGCCAAAACATACACAAATTTTATAGTTTAAAATTTGTTTGCAAATTTTACAACCTCAATAAATATTCTATCTCTGGTATTATCCCAATGCAATATGCTTATTCAAGTTTTATGGGTAATCACAAATATCTATATATATATATATATATATATATATGTGTGTGTGTGTGTGTGTGTGTAATGATCCGGATTTTTGCCCTATTTTATTTCGAATAAAGAAATTATTTTAATCAAATAGTCTATAGTAATCGATTAATTATTTAAAAAGTGTAATTAGATTAAACTAGAACCTAGATTAATTGTTGGTGTTTAAAATTAGTTTAGCATCTACATTATTAATTAGCTTGTATCTATATGTGTGTGTCTATTATATTTATAATATACCCATCCCACAATTTATGGGATTATGCTCTCATCCTCTCTCCCTTATATCTCCCGATTCTATCTCTCTCACTTCCCTCCTACATTCCATCACCTTCATCCATATCATTCCACTCTTCCACTTTTCTCCACTACTCCTCCTATATTTTTCAACGTACCAAATCCATCTCCCCATCCTTTTGGGCTGACAGAGAGATGAGAGTAACATAACTTTATCCCATGCACTCACATCATCAAATCTTTAATTGCATAATCTTCATTCTCGTCCATATCACGTACCTCTGTTCATGGCCTGTTTCCTCCTAGTTGATGACATTTTTAGGCTTGAGTTTCCTCACGAATGTTGTAGAGGGCATCGAGAGCTTTGATTTCAACCCAAGAATCACTCAAAACGGTCAAGGATTGATAGAGTTATCGCCATCCAAAGTTCTGTGAAATTTTTGGATTTCTGTTTCCAGACAACACACAGGACTTATGAAAACCCCCACTTTTCTTCTAGTTCCAATGGTTTTCGGGCTTAGACTTCTTCACGAAAGTTGTAGAGCGTTTCAAGATCTTCGCGTTAGACACAAGAATCGTCCAAAAAGGAAAAGGTTTGGTCAAGTTATTCCAGTCCAAAGTTGCTGCTAGAATACCGATCTTTAGCCGCCAAACGAAAATCCACCGGACTCCACGGAATCGCTTTGTCCGAATTAAAGGTAGATTTATCCTTCTCCTACTTCTCCCTAAGTTTATTAATGTACTAAAAGGGTAGTTTTATGATTAGAATCGAAAAAAATCGAAATTGAATTGAACGAACGAATCCCAGATTTTTCGAAAACACGTTGTGCACTGTTTATAGCTATGATTATTAATCACGTTTTTGGTACTGTTCAACCGCTGGATGTTTTAAAAAATGGGCGCGGCTATTTGCAGCCACGTATTTTCTCCCACAGTCCGTTAAAAATTGTCAATTAGACTCGACAGTTAGTTACCGAAATTGAGATACATTTTCAGCATCCAATTACCGAAATATGATATTTTTTTCAACAGCCATTTACCGAAAATGCATGTTTGGCAGTTGTCTACCGAAAATTGAATATATTTTCGACATGTAGTTACCGAAACATAATCTTATTTTTAACAGCTATTTACCGAAATGCTATTTATAATTTTCAACAACCACTTACCGAAATATAGTGGGCTATGGGAGAAAATACGTGGCTGCGAATAGCCGGCCCCTAAAAAATTGACACTGTAATTACACTTATCCCCCTACTCATTTTGAATGTAATGTGGTTATCTTATTGCAGTTACACTCCTGAGGTTGTATAGTATAGAAATTTGGCCCAAATGAGTTATTGACTTAAAATGATTAGGCCCTTACGTTACTTAAGTGTACAGTTTCGACCCCATTGTTATATTATCACTAATATAATAATCTAATTTCATAGAGTATACTAATACAAGCCTAGGCTTATTAGTAATTGAACAAATTAATTTTCTTTAGAGTAAATTATAGTAAACCCCCCTCAACTAACCCAAATTTTCACTTAACCCCCTCCAACTACAAAACTCAACAGTGTACACCCTCTAACTATCCAGAATTGACACTTAACACCCTTTTGTTAGGTCTCCGTAGGAAAAATGCACCGACGACCGTCTCCGGCCACCGGGCGGCCGATCCGAGCCGTCCAAAAATTTTAGAAAAAAAAATCGAGTGGGCTAGGGCGGGAATCAACGGCATCCGACGTGCGTAGGTGCTCGATCCAAACATCCCAAGAATTTAAATGGGGTGTTTAGATCGAGCATCTACGCACGTCGGATGCCTTTGATTCCCGCGCTAGCCCACTCGGTTTTTTTTTTTTAAATTTTTGGACGGCTCGGATCGGCCGCCCGGTGGCCGGAGACGGCCGTCGGTGCATTTTTCCTACGTAGACCTAACAAAAGGGTGTTAAGTGTCAATTCTGGATAGTTAGAGGGTGCACACTGTTGAGTTTTGTAGTTGGAGGGGGTTAAGTGAAAATTCGGGTTAGTTGAGGGGGGTTTACTGTAATTTACTCTTTTCTTTATTAATAAAGATTTCTGTTAGTAATATTTACTTCTTGGCCATACAAGATTAAGGGCAACGGCCCAGTCATAAAAAGTTAAGTGATTTCTATGCTTATTATTTATTTCAATTACCATTGCGATTATTTGTATATTGCTCCGACTCTTAATTTATATGCTAGATTGGACCCTAGAGATATGGGTGGTATGCGAATAGAATTCACCTAGACGATACTAGGTAATGGATGAATTGAAAAGTTTTATTTTTAGATTGCTTGCAGGCAGGATTTTGAGATGTGATGAGTTGGATATGATGATTTGAAACTAGCAAAGTAAGCCCAATGATGATTGATGAATTGAAACTGGCGGGAGTCCAGTGATGAATTGATACTGGCGGGAGTCCAGTGATGATTGTGATGATTGTGAAGTGGTATATAAGATAAGCAAACCCTAATAATGATTCAGGCATGATAAGTTTACCCCTTTGTTATAGTTATTGGGATGCACACTCGGTATATAACTTAGGTGTATCTGCGATAGCAAAAGGAAGTGACCTCATGGGACCGAGCATGGCTAGCGGTTGGGGAGGAAAGATCTCGTGGATGAGATCTTAGATTACACGATAGGTTAATGGATAGTAATGAATTGGCTTATGTGAAAAATCTCTGTTTTACTTCTTTGTATAATTTTATCCTGCTGCTTGCTAACTATAAAGTAAGAGAGGTAGTTGGGTTGGATTATTCTCTTGGGTGATTTATCACTCACGGATACGTCTGTATCCTGGCAAATCGTTTACTTTGGCGATCAATTTGCCAGAGGGCGCAGGATTCAATGTAGGGGATTCAATGATGGTGCAATTCGACACGGAAAAGAATTTCAGGAACGAAGATCGAGTATGCTCGGGATTCATGTCAAGCCTAGAGTCAGCTCTGAAGTTAATATATTTTGAATTAGTAAAATTTTCTTGAGATTGTAATAGCTAAACATTTATTTTGGAAAATTATATTTATTTAGCAAAATTTTCTTAAGATATTATTTTCTTTTGCTTCCAAAAAAATCGGGGCGTTACAATATATATAATGTTTGTACCCAACCACCAAATGGGAAAAAAATGATTCTTGTAATTATTTTCTTTTAAACATTTTACTGTAGACATATTTTCAGATACAGATGTATTTAAAGCCATTTGGTGGTTCCACAAGATAAATGCGGAACCCAAACATATCAGACGACTTCATATACATCTCTGTCCGGATATTCGGGTCTCAATTACTTCCTTCAAACTTTTATCTCTCGTAATATACCCTCTCCCTCTCATTCTCTCTCCCAATTTTAAAAATTAAAAGAAAATGAAAAATCTAAGAAATTAGCATTGGGGGTTTGGAGGATTGTGGTACTCAAACACATTCCTATAATATGTTGATAGATAGATAGATTTGAAATTTGGATCAATGAATTGTGTAGATATTAAAGAACTGTTACTCGCCCCCCCTGTGTCGGGGGGGGGGGGGGCTAACACCGGGTTGTCTTATTTCCCGTTTTACCCCATCCACATGCTCTCTCTTTCACACACACCGCTTTCTTTCTATAAAATTGTAAATGCTAATAACTTTATTTTCACCTATTTGTTTTTAATAAATTTTATATTTTTGAAATCTATTCAACGAAACCTATCAAACAAGCCTAATATTGATGGTGAAATAATGTAAAACGGAAAAAACTATATTTTTGTGGTAGTTTAAACTGTCTAAAAAGGTTAGAAAAATTAAGTGTTTCGAATTTCAATTCGTTTGAACCGGTGGAAAGATTTTAGTTTTCTGATAATTTTATCTTAAATGGTCATAATAAATATTGACTATATAGCTCTCGTTGATTAACCCTAAGAAATTCGTAGAATCAAATATCTCTTAGGGTTAATCAACAAGAGCTCTAGAGTCAAAATTTAGTTATGACCCTTTCGGATAAAATGATTAGAAAAATAAAATCTTTCCACCGGTTCAAACGGATTGAAATTTAGAACACTTAATTTTTTAACCATATTTTTTAATATATAAACTGTCTGAAGAGGTTGAAATCACATATTTTTTAAATAAATTTTATATATTTGAAATCTACTCAACGAAACCTATCAAACAAGTCTAATATTGAGTATGAAATAATGTGTTTAAATTAAATGATTTTTTTGGGCCCAATATATTATCTCTTTGTTTTTATTTTTTTATCTGTCATTTTTTTTAAACTTCTATATTTGAGTTTTCAAGTAAATTATGTATGTTGAATCCACTTAAATTTACTTTATATTTCTCCATTTAATTATACTTCACCTATGTGCTCCACGTTCAAAACTCTTCAAGGCTCACATGCACACAAAAGCTCCACGTGCACTACAAGGCACTGACTACCTCTCTTTTTTCTTTTTCTTTTTTTTTCCGTTTCAACCAGTGGAAAGATTTTAATTTTTTGATCATTTTATCATAAATGGTCATAACTAAAATGATCAGAAAACTCTTTCTCTTTCCACCGATTCAAACGGATTTAAATTGGGCAAATTTCACTCAGACCCCGTGAGGTATCTGACAATGACAGAAAGTACCCCTCAGTTTTCAAAAATGACAGAAACCTCCCTTACTTTACAGTTTGGGTTTCATTCCGTTAGTTCCGTTAGTTAAATGGACGGAAAATGTACGGAAAATGAAATCTTCAATTTTATTTAGTTCTACACCTATCTTAGGGCTCTCATTAAAAGTCCTAGAGTTAAAAATTAATTATGATTATTTAGGATAAAATAATTAAAAAAATAAAATCTTCGCACCCATTCAAACAGATTAAAAATTGGAGCACTTAAGTATCGGCTCTTCATTTGGTTCTATGGTTTCTTAAAACTCTCATTGAAAATCCTAAAGCGAAAAATTAATTATAACCCTTTAGGATAAAATAATCAGAAAAATACGATTTTCGCACCAATTCAAACGGATTGAAAATTTGAGCACTTAAGTATCTCCTCTTCGTTTAGTTTTACGGCTATCTTAGGGCTCTCATTGAAAATCTTAAAACCAAAAATTAATTATTGCACTTTAAGATAAAATAATTAAAAAAATAAGATCTTTGCGCCGATTCAAATAGATTGAAAATTAGAGCACTTAAGTATTTGCTCTTCATTGACAGCTCTAAAATCAAGTGAAAAGCAAAATTTTTAAATGCTCCAAATTTTAATCCGTTTGAACGGTGCGAAGATTTTATTTTTTTAACTATTTTATCCTAAATGATCATAATTAATTTTTAACTCTAGGACTTTTAATGAGAGCCCTAAGGTAGGTGTAGAACTAAATAAAATTGAAGATTTCATTTTCCGTACATTTTCGTACATTTTCCGTACATTTTCGTACATTTTCCGTCCATTTAACTAGCGGAACTAACGGAAACTAACGGAATGAAACCCAAACTGTAAAGTAAGGGAGGTTTCTGTCATTTTTGAAAACTGAGGGGTCCTTCCTGTCATTGTCATATACCTCAGGGGTCTGAGTGAAATTTGCCCATTTAAATTTGAAACATATCTTTCAACCTCATTAGACAGTTTAAACTACGGAAAAAATATAATTTTTCCGTTTTACATTATTTCTCCATCAATAGTAGACTCGTTTGATAGGTTTCGTTGACTAGATTTCAAATATATATATAATTTATTAAAAAAATTACGTGAAAAAAAAGTTATTAACATTTAAAATTTAAAAAAAAAATCAAGAGAGAGACTACTGTGGGAGAGAGGGAGAGAGAGCACGTGGCGCGGGGGGGGGGGGGGGGGGGGGGGGGGGGGGGGGGGGGTAAAAGGGGTAAAAGGCCTCTGCCGTGTCAGGGGGGGCCTGACACGGAGGGGGGCGATTAGTAATCTCCATATTACGACGTGGAGAGAGAGAGAGAGAACACCGTGTGTGTGTGAGAGAGGGAGAGATTTTAGGAGAAATTACGGTTTTCATTTTACAAAAAATTAAAAAACAGTACTTTTTCAATTTGCTTTATTTATCTTATATATTTTATAATTACATATTAATTTGAACATCACGAGGCTCCTAAATTCCTAATATGATACTTCATTTCTTATTCAATATGTTTTTTTTTAATTATATTTTTCTATCAATTAGCTTTGTAACTGTTCGATGCACGAGACAAAAAATTCATATTCTTTTTTTTTTTTTTTACATTCTATCAACTAGAGGTGTACCCGTTCGATACACGGAAACGGAAAAAAATACTAATGTAATTTGTTTATCCCATGCATCTAACGGGTACAACGCTAATATAAATAGAGAGAGAGAGAGAGAGAGAGAGAGAGAGAGAGAGAGTTTTACCTGGTCGATAATGGGAAGATATCCACCTACATGGCCAATAATGGTACCATTGGGTGAAATGACACCTTCACCCCCAACCCCAACAGGAATGTCGTCGCGATCCATCATGAAAAGGATGTCGTATATATGATCTACTGCATGTCCAGCATCACTCCACTCATTCGTATTTATCGTAATTGCCTATAGGATATACAAATGCAATTTATAGTAATCTTACTTTTTTACCCTTTCAAAAGTACATTGCATACCTCCTTTTCTTTTGTGCAACATTTGACAACAAATTTCTTGTTATTAACTTCCCCCTAATATTACTACATTATAAAGGGAATACAGTTTTAGTTTAATGTTGTGGCCGGAACAAATATCTTTTGTTTTGTTTTATAATGATTTAAATAGGTAAGTGATTTTGCCACTCCCCAAATTGTTAACGGCTTTGGGGAGTAACAAAATCAACCCATAATGATTTTGGTACTCCCCTTGGTTGTGCCGTTAACAATTTGGAGAGTGGCAAAATCACTTCCTTTTAAATATTGATCAATTTCATCTTGTCCAGCTTCAAATCTGTGTCGCCCAAAGGCCTTTGATCCAATAGTATCAGGAGAAAGGATGTTAAGAGTTCAACTTTTCTTTCAAAATGCTAACTTAACTATTCTAACAATATTGACTTCTGTCGATAAAAAAAAAATCAAATCTATGTAATGAAATAGGTGGCGTCTACTTCATAACATAAGAGACATCTAATTTTGCTTCCCTTCTATGCAATATGGATCTTGTTTAATAAATCTTGATTAGTTCTACAATATAAAGTTTTAAAAATTATGAAAAACATTATAGATTGAAAGATAAAATAATTAAAAAATGACACGCAATTCAAAAATAGACAATAAAAATAGGACAGTATAAAAGAGAGGGTTGGGAACTGGGTTTCGAGAACCTTTCACCCTATCTCATCACGGCTTGGGAACTAGGTTTCGAGAACCTTTCACTCTCTCTCATCACGGCTTCCAAGTTCCAACAAGTTTTTTGCCCGCTTATTAATCTCATCTCTCTATCTATGTATCGCTATTTATCTATCTCCATTTATTACCAAAAAAACATGTCTCAAAACCTTTAACAAACAACCCCGAAGTTTCTCAGGCATAGAGATAATAAAATAAAATAAGACATTAATTAATGCCGTTTTTTCTCATAACTAAATGACGGTGGGTCAAGTGAGACCCACATTAATTAACTCTACACTTAATATTCTAATAATACTGGGACCACCGCAATTAGTTACAATAACAAATAATTGTAAAGATCTGTAGGACCCGCAATATTAAACTAGAGATACAATATTCAAAATGTTGTACAACAATATTTCGACCCCAAAATTTAATTTTGATAGTCACATGAAAGAAGTGGCCAAGTGGGCAACATTGATTATGAATGAGGTTGAATTTACTAGAATATGAGCCCAATCTTGTGAGCCTCAAGGCCCTCAACACACTTACTAAAAAGGAAAATGATGGTCCAGAACGTGTGTTGATAATTAATACCCGCCGAGAACATTTTCAGCATTAATAAATATTTTCAGCATGTTCTTGACGGGTATTAATTATCAAAACACATCATTGGTCGTCATTTTCCTTACTAAAAAAGAAAAAAGGTTTAAATTACGGTAAAAAAAAATAGATGAGACCTGTAGTTCAAACTCTGATCTGTTTTGCTTTAGCACGTAAAAGAGTGCAAAAATATCATCCATGTTGACGTCCGTATCCATCAGAATCCGACGAAGCCGTGCTTCTGCCAAGCAGCGGAAGTGTCCGACGACCACCGCGCTTAAAACCAGCATCCAAACAACTCTCACCATCATGCTGTTAACTAGTTTTCAAAAAATCATGCTGTTAATTTCCACACCTTAAACAATTGATTCTACCTTCAAAAGAAACACAAAAGTAGGTTTTTCTCAGACATCAAATTTTATTCAAAAGGAGCAAAAGGAAAAAAAAAATATCATGGATTAAACCGGAGAGGGTTGTCTTAGAGGTAAATATGCACTTTTCTATCCTAATGTTTGAAGAGATAAAGGGTAGGAAAAGACAACCCGTGAATCATTTTTAATTTCCTCCGAAGTCACAAGAAAAGAAGTATGAGCCGAAAAAATATTGGAATGAAATTGTGATGTTTGTAATGAAGCAACCATGTACAACAATATTATAACACTGCTCGAAGTCATAAAACAGATCAACATCGAAGAAATTGGGCCAGTACATCAAACACCAGCACAAACATTTTCCAACTCAGACGTATGACAGTATCAAATCAAATGTCAATCCGACGACATGATTTTCTTCGGATAGGCAAAGAGATCGTTTTTTTTTTTTTTTGCCCAGATCGAGGCTTTCTTTTGAGGAAGTTTATAATTTCGGGAAAATTATTCCTAAAGATTGCATCTTCTTCTTCTTATATATATATATATATATATATATATATATATATATATATATATATATATATATATATATGCAATGTGTAAATGAGTTCAATACTTCTTCTTCTTTTGTTCTTCTTTTAAAAATATTTACCTCTAAATTTCTCATAAAACTGTGCCAATTAACAAAAACAATATTTGGGAGAGAAGCTACTACTAAAATTAAGCTAACCAAAATGAGGGGGGAAAGTACGTACCACCTTAATTATATGGATTTGTTTCAATTCTTCTTTAATACAGTAGTAATTTTAGTTGCTCCATTTTCCTCTTCCTCTACTTTTATATACACTTGAGATATGTGTTTCTTCTCTTCTGTGAGAGCTAGCTGTAGTCTGTAGGTACACGCAAATATGTTTCATACCAACTTTAATTTGGTATAATCTATAAATGGAAAGAAATTAATTAGGTACAACATTAACTGAGTTCGGACAAATCTAATTATATTAATTTTGAGATGCATGATTTGACTTTTTTTTTCATTGGATATATGATGCTCTCTAAGTCAAACTTTACATGTTGAAAAATTGAAACATTGCCATGTGAGTTTAACATTCTTTCTCTTTATGGAACTAAAGCTGCGTTCTTATGAACTTAACTTTAACTTAATTAACTTAAATTCGGGAATTTTATTTTTATTTTTATTTTTATTTTTTTTTGCATTTGTTAGTTCTACGCCAAACTTTTGTGGGTTATTGATTCGTCTCGATGGGAGGAATCAGAAAAGTAATTTTTTTTTTACTTTTACCCAAGAATTTTTTTTTTACTTTTACCTAAGAATTTTTTTTTACTTTTACCCAAGTATTTTGAGAAAGTGTGGTTATTTCTAAAAATACTTGGGTAAAGTTTAAAAAATTTACTTTTCCGATTCCTCTCGTCAAAACGAATCAATAACCTACAATAGTTTTGTGCAAAACTAACAAATACAAAAAAAATCAAATAAGAACAAAATTCTCATAGTTAAATTAAGTTCATGAGAACGCAGCCTAAATTGCAACTATTTTTGGACAAGCGGCAGTTTGATGTTAAATCATACTTTATTTTTTGGAAAACGTATCATTTACTCCTTCAATCGAGTAACGTTGCACATTATATGACATATTATTGCACTTCATATGAAACAGATTGCCCCTAACAAGAGAATTTTAAGGTTTCTCTTGCAATAGGTGCATTCGTCTTTTTAGCAACCCGGTTCCATGTATGCGAAATTAATAGTAGTATTTTTTTTCCTTTGCCAGTCACATTTTCTTAAAACATCTCCAATGAGTTTACGACCCTATTCGTTTAAGGGTTTTGAATTCTAATTATTATCCTATATATTTTTCTCCAATTATTGCTCTCAATTTTCGCTCTATCTCTCTCCAATCATTATTGTTATTTTTAATTATTAATCTATTTCTCTCTGCACTTATTATCTATAAAGTTTAAATTCAAAATCCCAAAACCAACGGGGTCTGCATTTGTTTGCCCTTTTTATCTACTGAAGAAGAAAATGCAATTCCCCGGCCGTACCACGTGGGCCCAGGTGACTCCCCGTATTTTCAGCTAAACAAGAAGAAGACGAGCAGTTTGTCAAAACTCTCGAGATGCCCCCACCACCAATTCATCCCCTTCGGCTTCAATAAATAAATACAACCAATCAATCCTCTTCGAACTCTGCAACCCCACAACCAAAATTTGAATTCAAAACGGCCCCAATGTCCCCCCAATCACTGGCCTCCTATCCTTTCCTTTTCCCAGAGCCACGTACATGGTACATGAATAATAGTAAGGGAAATGACTGAGAGAGAGCAATAACGTGCCGTTTCGCTTTCTTTTTAAATATTTATTTTTAAAGAATGTGATTTAAAGTTTAAATATAATAATAATTTTTAAATTTTTTTACACCGTTTAAAAGATCTCAAACAAGATCTATATTGATAGAAAAATTATTTGTATAAATACATTAATTTTTAAATTTGAAATTATCTTCCTTTTTAAAAGTTTTTTTTTTTTAAAGAAACCGGAACACACCCTAAGTGCTCTTCCCTAAGAATATAGATTTCATTCTCACAGAGGCAAATATTTCAAACCTTGGGGTCATTGGAGACTATGCCTGGTCGTTACCTTCAGAGTTTCGAAATTAGTCGAGGTACGCGCAAACTGGTCCAAATATCCGGTTATAGAAAAAAAATTAATACCGTATCAACCCAGTTACCTAACGTGCCAGATTTCCAGTACCAGATAATTACTTCCCACATTTTGGCAGCCACATATCAAATTAAAGTCCTACTGGACTAGTAAAAGTTATTATTATTAATGTTATTAAAGAAACAACATGTAGGGATCATTTGTAAGAGTTTTGACGGAGGTTTTAAGAGTAATAAGTGAAGAGAGATATAAAGCGATATTAGAGCATCCACAGTGGAATAATCAAAAGTGGATAATTAAAAGTTGCCACATCATTTTTTTGGTTATTTATTTAAAGGGTTGCTAAAGTTAGTAATGTAAAGATCCATAATGGTACAATCAAAGTTGAATAACCAAAACTTGTCATATCACCTTTTTAACTTATAAAAATCTAAAAATTGTGACATAGAAAATAATTTTTTAAAAATAATTTTCAAACTAATAAAAATAGTTTATTAGAAAAAGAGAAAATAATTTCTTGAAAACTTTGATTAAAAAAAAAGTTTTCGGAAAAAAAGTTTAAAAAACAGTTTTTGAATAGAAATTTTTTTTTCAAAACAACAGTTTTTGAAAAAAACTGTTTTGAAATAAAAACTGTTTAAAAAAAATTGGGAAAAACAAAAAAAATGTAAAAAAAACTGTTTTGCAAAAAAATAAAAACTGTTTTTAAAAGTATTTTTGTTATAAACATGTTGAAAATGGAAGAAAGAAGGTTTTTGTGTGTAATGATGGTGTACTTGATTGAGGAAATATGAAGTCAATTAAATTTAATTATTTTGGCAAAATGTAGGTAGTTTTGATTATCCAATGGCCAAAATTTGATAAGTTGCTAAGATGTTCCTAAGTTTGGTTATTCCTGTCACGCCCTCGATTTTCAACATAAGTATAAATGATTTCCATAAATAAAACTTCACGATATCTCATTCGATACCCAAAAGATTACTGTATTTCCATTCCCATAATTATACTTTCAAGTCCATTACATTCCAAAATATTACATCATACGTTCAACGGCCACATATTAACATAAGTATCAGGTATCAAGAAAGTTAAGAGTTTACAAATGTTCCATAGTCAAAAGAATTATAACTTAAGTTACAAATACATCTTTCAAAAAGAAATTTACAAAGATGGATGAGTAACTGCTTTTGTTAGCTTTCAAAATAATGTCCACACTTCAAGCACTCCAAGCAAGCAAGTTATGGATCTGGGTTAGCATCTGAAAATAATATAAGGCTTGAGCTATACTAACCCAATAAAAAAGTCTACGTAAACTCTATATGCAACTGAACAACACGGATGAACAAATGAAGGGGATCAAACGACACCTACAAATGCATTGGATCGAGCACTTACAATTATCCGATTGAGCTCATTTTAAGATTAGTGAACGATTTTGATTATTCTTCCTAAAGCTCGCAACTTGGTCTGTACACCATCAATGCATTTTTTTGTGTGCTAATATTGTATATATTAGTGGGGATTAAAGGAGTGTTAGAGTTAGACAGATGAGTCGAGACTCCAATATCTATCAATAATTCTGACCTTCAAAGCCGGCCCCTCGTGGCCTCTAACTGAGGCCTCCACGGAGGAGGAAATCGGTGCCTATAGGCATTTTTTACAATTTGTTGTATCATACCGTTGAACATTTGATTTCAACAAAAGGACAATTTTGTACTCCATTTTGCAACCTATACACCATTTGCCACAAAAACTTTTTGAAAAACCCTAAACCTTGCTCTCCCCCTACTGGTCTATCCATATTCCTAATTCCTGGCTGCTGCCTGCCATATACATCTCACCTCATCCAATCTCTCCACATTCTCCACCATAAAAAAAAAAAACCCTAGGAAAACCCCTCACCTCTCATCTCCCATCCCATTCCTCTCCCCACATTCACTACAAAAATCAACACCAAATCCAAACCCCCAAAACGAAAAAAAAAACAAAACCCATTAATCCATGGCAAAAAAGAAGCCAACCCACCACGACAAACCGCCCCAAAACCAAGACCACGCCCACCAATCCCCTCCCGCCACCATGGACGGCGTCGCTCCTTCCGATAAGCTCGAGAACCTGAAATCCCTCAACACCATGCTCCTCAAGCAGGCCGTCGAGCGCCGGCAAGAGGTCGACTCGCTCCAGCGCTCCAAAGGGTCCCTGGAATCGGCGCTGACTCGGTCGGAATCGGAGAACCGCGAGATGCAGGCCGAGTTGACCCGGTTGCGGGACCGCGCGGCCCGGCTGGTCCTCGAGAGGGACTTGGTGTCCGTGTTCGCCGCCGAACAGGTGGGCCAGCAGGCCGAGGCTGTGGAGGAGGATAGAGAAGGGTTGAGAGGAGAGAGAGCTGAGGTTGAGGGGAGAGTGAAGGGTTTAGAGAGAGACATGGCTGTGGTGATGAGAGAGAGGAGTGAGATTGAGAAGGTGTGCGGTGAGAGAGAGTCTGAGATTAGGGTTTTGGAGGAGAAGTTGAACAAGGTTTATGCTGAGATGGAGAAGGAAATTGATGGGTTGAAAAGGGTTTCTAGAGAGAGGGATGGTTTGAGGACTGAACTTGATGTTCAGATTGAGGAGACTAATGGGTTGAGGCTCGAACTCGTCGAATCGGAGAAGAAAGGGAGAGTGATCGAAGAGGAGGTCAAGAAGTTGAAGGCGGAGTACAATGGTGTGGTGAAGGGGAAAAGAGAGAAGGAGAGAAGGATTGAGGAGATGATGAGGGAGAAGGGTGAGATTGATAGGAGTTTGGGGGAGGCGGATCTGGTGATCGAGGGGTTGAAGAGAGAGATTGAGGGGATAGTGAGAGAGAAAGAAGGGGTGGAGGAGGAGAGGGATGTGGAAGTGGTGAAGAAGAATGAGTTGCAAGTTTCGGTGGCAGCACTCGATGAGATGGTTTTGGGTTTGCAAAAGGAAGAAAAGAAGTTAAGGGCTATTGTGTTGGATTTGGAGAAGAGGTGTGTTGTGGGTGAGGAGAAGGAAAAGGAGATGGAAAGGGAGATTAGTGAGTTGGTGAGTGAGAGCGAGGAGAGAGAAAGGTGCTTTGAGAGTTTGGTTGAGGAGAATGGTTGGGTCAAGAAAGAGTTGGATGGTGCATTTAAGGAATTGGATGAGCATAAGCAGAAAATGGAGGAAGTCATTAGAAAGAAAGTCGAGATTGAGGCGGAGAAAGTTGGAAAGGAGAGTGAAATTGTTGAAATGCAGAGAGAGGTGAGTGACCTCAGGCTTGCGATATCCGCGTTGGAAGCTTCATGCAGGGATCAAACAGAGAGAAATGGGCAGTTGCAATCTGAAGTTAGTCACTGTTGGGATACAATCAAGATAGTTACTTCTGAAAGGGATGTGGCTAGAAGGGGATTTGATGAGGAGAAAAAGAATGGTGTGGTCTTGAGGGAGAGAGTTTCGGAAATGGAGAAGAAAATTGAAGAAACTCAGAAAGTGGTAGATGATTTGAACGCTGGAAAACTTAATGTGATTGGAGAAAAGAAAGAGTTAGAAATCAAATGCACAAAGTTGGTGAAGGAGATCAAATCGATGGAAATTTCGCTGTCCAAGGCTAGAAAGGAAGTTGATGAAGTGCAGGCGAAAGTGGAATCATCAGACGCGAACTTGGAGCTTGTTTTGAAGACGTTGAGGAGCGCCGCAGCAGCGATGGTTTGTGCGTCGAAAGAAGGGGTTGTTAAGGAAAACGATGGGCATATCGACGAAATGAAGCTTGGGGAATCGGTGAAACCGTATGTGGCAGAGTTGGAGGCAATCAAGAATGCTTTCAAGAACAGAGAGATCAAGGTTGAGGACATGAAGAAACAACTCGAGCATTTGCAGAATTCGGTAGCAGAAGCACGAAAGGGGAAGAACTTCTTGACCTTGGTGTCGTCGGCGACAGCAATTCTTGCTGCAGCTGTAGCTTCTGTTGCATATGTTGCCCGCGGGCGCTGATTCTCCGGTTCAACTGCGTTTTTTCGCTATGCTGAGTAACTAAAAGAGTTCTACATGGATTACTAATCCAGTTGTATTTTTTCTTCAGGCATGAGGCCAATGCTGGTCCTTTTCACAGCTTTTTTTCCCACATGATGTTTTTAAGAAGCAACTAGTTCAACTTCCCAGGCTCTTTATCTGTCTATGGGCAATGTTTTGAGGTTAACTATCTTGTGCTTTGTCTTTCTTTTGCTCGAAATTTTCATTAGTCATGTTTACATCACTGTTTTGTTTTGAGTAGCATTAGGCAAGACCACAACTATTTTAAGCCGTGAGTTACTTGTTGGAATGCTGGGAATCTGAGTCCTTTAGTTTAGATTGTTTTTTGGGAAGTTTTGAAAGGGGAATGAGAATCTTGAGGATCATCTCATATAATGATTCCTCATGTGATGCAATATGAGACTTATTACGGTTTCATGTAATGATACGAACAAAGGAAAAGTACGGAGAATAGATTTTCTCAATCATTACCTTTAGGGTCACAGAATTGGTCAAAGTGCAAGCAAGCTAGTCTGGATATCCAGTTAAAAAAAAGGCTTTCTTTTGTTAGACTAGGAAATGAGATTCTGAGTTCTCTATTTCACTTCTCATCTCATTTTCATTTTTTTTTAAGAGTCTTCTCATCTCAGTTTCGGCACCTAACAACTCAATGTATGAATTGTTTTTTTTTTCTCGTCTTGAAAAAAAATCCAATTCGACAGTTATTTTTAAGGTTCTTTCACATGGAGTGGTATAGGTCTCACCGGCTCACCCCATGGATGGATAGCGTTAATAAGACATTTTTATTGAAAGATGCATATTTATTTAGGGTATTAAGTAACGGGGCAGCTCCGGGGACCTCTAAAAAAACCCCCCAAGTTTTCGATCGAATTTTGATGATTCGAGCCATTCAATGTAATCAGAATGTGATTTTAAAAGTACCCGCGGGAAATCAGCAAAAAAAATGAACGGGAAAAGTTTCATCCAAACAGTTTTTTATTGAACCATTCAATAACGGTTCAATAAAAAACTGCTCAAATCAAGCCCTTCCGTTTTGCCAATTTCTTCTGGGCACTCTTAAAATCACGTTCTAAACACATTGAACAGCTCAGATCATCAAAATTTGGTCGGGAACTATGAGATTAAGATTTAAGGGTTTTTTTTAGAGGTTTTTTCAAGGGTTCTCGGAACCGCCCCGATTAAGTAAAGTTCTACAAAACCTGGGGGGGCTAGAACACCCCTTCGTCGTAGCTCCATCGAGATCGACCAATTAAAATCGATACAAAGCTCCATGTCTACTGGTTGATCCTGACTTTTTGGGAGCTCAAAACTAACCAAAAATTCAGACCCTTCCTGTAGATTTACGAGCAAAATGAAAAAGATAAGCAAACTTCAAAATGCAAAAAAAAGTTGGGTTGATCGAATATCGTTATTCAGATCAAAAGAACAGCATTAGTCTTATCTTCCATTGCTCTTAAGACAAATTAATTCACTTAAAGCCTCGATCAATGTCCAATCAAAGTGATTCTTGACATAAATGATATATTTTGAGGTCTAAAAAGTTAATGGCTCAAATCGACATATGGGATTCTGCTTCTTAATATATTGCTCCTATCCGAACCAATAGATACCTAAACCGACCCGCTTCGAACAAGGGTGATTTTTCTCGATTTTTTAACCGCATGTTTGGTTTTAGGTTATAATTTGTGAAAAATGACAGGTTTTGGTTCGGGTTTGATTTTATACAATAGGCGCACTGAAGTCAGAACCCAAGCTGAACCCGAAGAGCAATATATATTTACAATTTTATTTTTTGATCATCAATATATTTACATGAACGCCCTCATATATACACACACATGACATATAAAATGACTAATGGTGTTAGTGCGATATCCGTTCTACTTTGACGTGCTCATAAACTTATTGCAGTTATGGTCTACGTGATAGAAAACCCGTCGGGATTTTGTTCCGGTTTGATTTTGGTTGTAGTATTTTGGGTTGATTTCGAGATTGGGAGAAAACCGAAAAAACGGGTCGAACCAACCCATTTTCACTGCTTGATGCAACATAGACTTTTCGGCAAATCTCATCAACTGGATCAAATCTAGCACTTTAGTCCAAACTATATGGAGTTCTATGTTTACTTGTAAACCGAAAATCAAATAAAGTTTGTTTTGATGATAGAGCTGTCGGCTATTAATTGATTGGTTGCGGTTCTAATCCTACTTGAAAATTATATAGAAGCACATAATTGGTTGAAGATACACTATACAGCTTCAAATAAATATAAAGAAGACTCTGTTTATTTAACACCTTTTTAAAAAATTAATTTTAAAAAGTACTATTAAGTAAACAAAGTCTTATTTATATTTATTCAACCCTAGAAATGCAATTAACTCAACATTCACAGCCCACTTCCATCCACTAAATGCAGACAGTGAGAAACCTGGTTGTTTGGGCCTGTATGGAGTTCCAGGTTACTGGCCCAAATATATCGAAGAAGCCCAGCCCAAAATACCACCTTGTTGCTCCACTAAATGTTTTATGGCCATGAGGCTTTCCTGCGTGGTGCTCCAGAAGCCTCGACCATCACACTAATCATGTGCGGTCTATATACATAATCATGAATTTCGCAAAAATATTTAATGACCATGAACCTTGGAGCCCACCATGGCCATCCAATAACTTTCTCTCATTGAAACCCCAAGGAGTTTTGTTCAAGTGGGGATGAGAAAGGTGCTCGTACTCTATAAGTTCGTATGTTCGAATCTCACGGAGGCCAAACATTCCAAACATTAGATCCGCTAGAAGGTCTGTTCGGTCGTTAATTTCAGGACCACAAAATTGATCGAGGTACGCACAAATTGACCTAAACATCCAATCATAAAAATAAAAATAAAAAACAATGATAAAAATTTCTCTAATGTAGTTGTCCTAGTCATTGTCCATTAATAAACAACACTCACTTAAGGACGAGGACTTCCCCATCATGCCTGCACATTATTCTGCAAAAATTGACAGAAATAATAATAATGTATTTAGCGATATATATAAATTGTATCTAGATAACTATTCAAGGGTTGATGTTGACCAACATCTATTCGGGATCTGCTTCCTCCATACACCTTCAAACTAGTAGTATTATATTTTGTGCCCGTCCAGAGCTCGTAACAATGATCGAACCGTTCCCCTTGCATTCCCGTGAAAGATAACATTTTATCAAAAAATCAACTTGACAAATATCAATATCAATATGAACAAATCTTCATAAAAGACAAATATAATCTAGAACTTAAATCGTCCACAATTTAAACAATATATACCTAATTCGTGTACCTACCAATATCTATTTGTTTTATGAGAATACTCTACAAGACTTATAAGATGAGCAGTTTGAATTATTATTGAGAGCAAGGGATAAAGAGTTAAAGATTCCAAAAAATGATAGTTTGGTATAGTACGGGGAGATGAGATGACAAAGGAGAGCTAATCCCCATTCATTTGTCATTCTTCTAGCCCAACCAAAATGGATAACATACGAACATAATAATATGTACTCCAGTAGTAGTTTTTTGAAAACTGTCAACATAATAGAGAGATTAATCAGACCCAAACGACCAGACCCAAACTATAGGATGGTCTGGGTCTGATTAATCAGACCTTAATAGAGTTCTTTATCTCAGCATCATGATTAGAAGCATTCACTTTTATTCCTAAGCACTTCGGTTGTACACATAAATGAGATTAATGGGATATGAAATAGCTAAGCACTTCAGTTGTACACATAATAAGATTAATGGGATTTTAGCAAACCACGTGATCCAGATAAATCTGTCTTACATAGTAATTTCCAAAAAAAAAAAAAAATCATATAGACCATCTACGTTTTAAAATTCATGTTGTCAGATCATCTCACTTTTGATATTTTGACTACTTTTGTAAAGCGAACGGTTCAGATCATAATAGCGAAATTTTAAAGGGTTTCATTCAGGTGCGCTATAGCCCTTTCGTGCATTAGAACACCATAGGTCCCCTCCTCAACAAATAGATTTATCTTTTCCGTAACATTCTGTCCCACACCGGAAGCTTACATAGGATATATAAGAAACCATATAAGTTGTTACTAACTTGAGCATTTTGAGTCACATGGATAGGCTCCAACAAGTTATTGAGCCAATGGTCTACATAGGGTGGTTAGAAGCTAAAGCCTCACTTGGATTATTAACACCCGCTAATTGCTACATGGTACCTTCTTAGATATATCTTTCAAGGCCAAATTTTCATGCCAAAAGAGGACCCACAGTTAGCCGGATCGCATCCTTACATTTTCAACTTCATCTTTCTTTTACGAAGTTGAGATCCAAGCAAAGTTAATTATAATTCCAAACTAGATGGATTTTCTCTATCTACTTAATTTTTTTCTGGCTTGTGGGTCGACAGAGAGGCTAGGTGAATTGAACAAGGCAGGGCCAACACGTCTTTGTCCAGAGCTTAGCTGTTCCTTACCAATTCAATTAATATTCCACTCTCATTTTGAAAAGACTATATCTTACAAGCTTAAAAGCATTGGTTGTGGCTGTCTAGTGGTCCCCTTTAATGCATCCAATCTTCAATCATAACTGCTTCGATAGGGGTGGTTTTGCCTTCTTCCAAAACAAGCCAATTTCTCTATTTGCTTCCATCCCAAGAGTTCCAAACTACTCAATCCTCATCAGGCATACATTAAAATGACAAGAAGAATCATTTGAATGAGAATCTCACAAAATGGCAAATACATATAGAATTTGCAACCTTCTTCCAATCATTCACGGCAACATGCACACCAATAACATGCTACCACTCGAATGAAAATAGAATTTCTGGCACATAAAGTGGAGTGTGTGATCTGGATTCGTACGATATCATAGATGGTTCATTGAAAACTTCCCAAAGGAAACATGGATATTCCTATCAATCAAGCTTAGTTTACTACAACTGGGAAACAATATTCAGGACAATATGCTACTACTCACTACGTTCCCTTTTTAAAGTCCAGTATTCCATTTTGAGCTATCCCTTAATAAGTATCTATTTTGTAAAGTTAGAAGATAAAAGTTTATGCATTTTCCATTTTGAAAAGTTAGTGAGTAAAAGTAGATTCTATTTTGAAAAGTTAGTGAGTAAAAGTATAATGATGATGCCTTCATAGAGGATAAATAGGAAAAGTGGATGTAAAAGTTAATGTAAAAAGTGTAACGATGATGATTTCTTAATAAGTTGGAGTTACGAAGTGGGACATTTAAAAAGGGACAAAGGGAGTAGTAAACAACTTCAAGGTATCCTGGATCTTGATACCTAAATCCAATGCCAAAAATAGACCACACACTTGCACAGTACTGAAGCCCACAATAGATCCCATTTTCTCCATTCTATATGATGTTAACCATTCACAAAGTTGGCGTGTTGTTATCATCATGGGCTAACCCGAATCATGGTATAGATAATTGAACTTGTGCATGTCCCAGGCGATTCAAATACAGATTAATTCAAGGGATGTCAGTTACAACTACTTAATGATAGCAAGCACCTGCCACTTTGTAATCCATTTCAGAATGAAATACCAAACTTCAAAGTGCAAAGAAAAAGTGAAATCAGAAGCAAAGCGATTAATGAACAAGCAAAACAGAAGGCCAACAAGCCAACAAATACAATAGATAAACAAACTTCCTCATATAGTTCTAAAACGTTTGCATCAAAACATCATACACATATATACAATACGATGGATATTTTCCATTCATGTCACATGATTAGCCATATATGAAACGTTAGCTAGCACCGACCTAGGATGGATCAGCCACCAAACATTACCCCGGCACTTCAAAGCTTACTCTCCTCTGTCAACAGCAGGCAGAAAGGGTAATTTTCTTGATTCGGTGGATCTGCTAAACAGAGTTAAACGGCTTCGCCGCCTATGATCACTAAATACATAAAACCACATTACTCATAGTCCAAACACCTGAGAGCCAATATAGAGACAGCTTTCCAATCCAGCTAGTTGCTGAACCAATTGCCTTCTTCAATCAACATCCCAAAGGCCAGCTATCTCGCCAGAGATGAACCAGACCAACCGAAGTAGCACAACAGCAACGACACAAAAACCAACTAAAGAGTACTAAAGTTCAAACAATTGCAAACATGACTCTTTGCAGGAGATAACAACTGTGGCCAAGGTCAAGCTTTCAAGTATTGTCGGGCGTCAGTAAAAGATTACGTCTATTAACAATTAACAATTAACGAAATCATTTATTTCGTCCATAACAGTGTAGAAGTTGTCATTGTTTGGCAACAAGTAGAACCCAATCGTTGCCCGCTCCAAATATAAAAGCTTCACTTCTTGGCCATACTTCTTTAGCCCTTCAACGTAAGCCAACTGCCAATCCTGAACAAGATCCAAACCAGCCACGACCACAAGACTCTTTGGGAATTTGATTCCATCAAGGCTTATGCCTTTTGGACCAAATGGGTTGCACGCTGGATGGTCCCTATCCTCCCCTTCAGGAAGAAATGCCCTCCAATACCAATCCCGATCTTGGATAGAAACAAAGTATTTCCCATCCAAACGCTTCTCCGATTCAGTTCTCATCTCCCCACCAAACATCGGGTTCAGAATTATGTTTCCCAATACTTCAATCCCCGATTCTACAGCTCTAAAAGCAACATTATGAACAATATTACCCCCAGAGCTATCTCCAGCCAAGTATATATGAACTTTCGAGTCCTTTTGGCTTTGAAGCCAAGGCCTTGAATTCACCCAATTAAGAGCAGCCCATCCATCATCATAGGCACAGGGGTATGAGTTTTCAGGTGCTCTCCGGTAGTTAACTGATACCACAACAGCCTTACAAATGCCCACTAGGCGGCGGCAAAGTGTGTCATAAATAGCACTATTTGAAGAGGAGTGAGCAAAGCTTCCGCCGTGGAAGAAAATAATAACTGGGACAATATCAGAGGTCAAGGGCTTTTCAAGTTCAACCATAGTAGGAAGACCTTCAGTGTCAGAAAGGCGATAGACTCGATTAAGTAGGCCAATCTCGCGGTCAATTATCACATCGAATGAGAAAACCCCATCAACCGGGTTAGCGTTGGCAGGCACTTTCCTGTCAAGAAACTCTGCCAAATGGCGATTGAAAGTTCCATCTGGGCGACGGAGAAGAGTGTAAGCTAGCTTGAAATTGGAGATCAGGACCCATGTGTTTAGTGGAACCACCATCTATGCATAAAATGGAAGTGAAACTGAGATAGGATACTCATTCAATCCTATAAATAGTAATATCTCCACCAATATGGAGTATATAATCATACAAACAAAAAAAGCAAAGGCGATGCCCATTATGAGCCACCAACATGATAACATGTCCAAAAGAGTAAGGATTCAAAATCCAAAATACCCAAAAGATAAGCAGAAAAGTACTTACAGTACACAAAAGAACGAATTAAAACAAAGCAATAAGCAGGGAAATTATTCATGGATAGAATGGAAAACAGCAGACCTATAGCAACCTACAGCACTTGTTAAAAGAAAATCTCCAAGAGACCTCAACATAGAAACAAATTTATGAGCAAATCTTGGCCCAATTTTCATATTGGTGAAAACCCATATAGAAATCACCAATTCAAGTTAATACAAAACAACAAATCCAAAACCCTAGTCAAAAATTAAAGAAAATAAATAAAGGGTCCTTCCCACGGCTGTCAATAAGCTAACAAAAAGATAGAGGGGAAAAACGTACTCCAATGAACTTTTTGCACTTTTCAATACATTATTTCACACTTCTATACACTTTTCACACATTTTAATACATTTTTAAAATTTAACTACAGTCCAGTAAGCTGTTTTTACAAATAAACAAATTGGCATCAATTAACATAACCACCATCAGACAAAACACTACTTATTATGCATAAATGGGGGGGGGGGGGGGCCAACATACATGTACAGTTGAAAGAAAAGAAACGAAGATTGATTAACAAAACCCTTGTGATTGAGAAAAGAAAGTCGTACCTTGGACTCATTGAGGTCGACTTCTTTACTACCAGCCATTAGAAATGGCGCTTGAAGAAGAAGAAGAATCAAGCACTAAACTTGTAAGCCCTAACCCAGATCACCCCAAATCACAGCAGATCACATTTCCAAACACCAAACCCATCTCTCTTGCTCTCTCTAGAAGATCAAGTTACATCAAACACCAAACCCATATCTCTCTCCGTCTCTCCCCCTCTCTCAGTAGGGTAGAGAGTAAATAAAATGCTACTCCTATTGAAATGAGACAGGAGAGAGAGAGAGGTGGAGTAGAAAGAGAGAAATATAGTAGTACGCTGAGTGGGGTGGGGCGGTGAAGGATAAGGAAAGCTGCGTAGGATAGAGAGAGGAGAGAGAGAGAGAGGTGGAGTAGAGAGAGAGAAATATAGTACAGGGGGTGGAGGATAAGGGCAGCTGCGCAGGATAGAAAGAATGTATGGTCGGGGGCTAAGGCTCCGTTCCGGAACGCTTCTTAAAAAATAAGTCCTTATTTTACAACTTCTCATTCAAAAATAATAAGGGCCATTCCACAAAATTCAAATCAAAAGTTCTTTTCACATTTTCAAACTCAAAAATAATATAAATGAAAAAAAAAAAGTCAATTTTTTTTGCACCGTATTAAAGATCTCAATGAGATCTATCAAATAAGATCCATAGTGATAGGAAAATTATTTGCATAAACACATGATTTTTGAGCTTGAAGTTGCCTTATACAAAAAATAAGACTGTTGCTATGATAATGGGCGCCGGCAGAGGGAAATCGCACCGGCGGCCGAGCTAGGCAGTCTCCGGCCACCGGACGGCCGATCCGAGCCGTCCAAAAATTCTAAAAAAAAAAACCAAGGGGGCTAACGCGAAAATCAACGGCATCCGAGGTGTGTAGGGGGCTTGATCCGAGCACCCCTTTTCCGTGTATATATGATGATTCATATATACACGGAAAAGGGGTGCTTGGATCAAGCCCCCTACACACCTCGGATGCCGTTGATTCTCGCGGTAGCCCCCTTGGTTTTTTTTTTTAGAATTTTTGGACGGCTCGGATCGGCCGTCCGGTGGCCGGAGACTGCCCGGCGTGGCCACCGGTGCGATTTCACTCCCGGCACCCATTGGCACCTATCTAAATTCTTCCAAATAAGTGGAACTCTTCTTATTTTTCAGGAACAGGGGTTCTTATTCAACAACAAATAAGTACTTATTCCATTTCTGGAACGGAGCCTAAAGATCATCGGGGGGAGGGAGGGAGGGAGAGAGAAAGAGAGGGGGGCGGGGTCGAAAGGGAAAACTATTTTGGTTTTTTCAGTGGGGGCCACCGAAAGTAGGAGTACATAAAATTTTTGGAATTTTAAATAGTCGAGGGTAAGTCACAAAATTCGAGTGCATGAGCGTAAAAGCAGACGAGTACAAATATAAAAAGGTCTTTTGAAAAATTCTCTCAAAAGTTAAAATTTACAGAGTGAGAACTTGCGGCGAGTATTCATAGCGGAACTGCAATGTCGAAAAATTACGTGGAATCAACATTAAAAAGACAAAATTTTGGTGTTCAAAACATTCGTAAAAGGAGTAACATTTTCGTCTAACAGTAGAGTGTAGTGTAAAGGGTAAAATTTTCATTTAAGCTTTTTTTGAAATGGTTGATAAAGACGCTAATTTTTTTTAAATTTATTTCTTTGAAGTTGTTTATATGATTTAGAATTTTAGTAGTATGTAAATTGAAAAGATAAATAAATGTACTGGTATATGCTACGATGAAAAATAAAGAGAATTTTTATGCAAGTCATCTCATCCAAAAAAAAAAAAGAGTACCTCCTTTTTGCTCCAACAGATCAAATAAATTAAAAGTATTCTCCATTTAGTACAAGAAAAAGAACAGGGATGCTACAATAACCTTACATGTCCACCGCACGCCTATATGGGGCTCATTTCGAGCCCTATAATTTTAAAATATTTTTTTATAAAATTCCGTAAAAATAACTCCCTTCGTTCCATTTTGGTTGTCCATTTTTGTTTTTCGTATTGTTCTTTCAACGCTTATATCTTCCAATATGAATCTCAAAAATATGCAATATGGATCTTGTTTGATAGTTATCGATTAGATCTATAATACAAAATTTTCAAAATTATGAAAAACATTGTAAATTGGGAAATATAAGCGTTGAAAGAACGACACGAAAAACGGAAATGGACAACTAAAATGGGACAGAAAGAATAGTAAAAACTGGATATCGATAAGAATATTTTCTAAATTAGTATGAACGAGACTGCATATTTCTGTGGAGCCTGAATTAGGCCCCACATATATGCGTATGGACCATGGGGTGACCGTAATGGAGAAAGAGAGTGTAACGGAGGAAAGACAAAAGACTCCGTGCGTGCGGCCAAGAAAGTCACGTGACGACAAACGGAGTCCGTCCCAAAGACTTCCCTTTCCTTTTCGGGACCCTTTCTGAATTGACTGAAAAGCCCCTTTCCTTGCATTTTATTTGTGGAGAAACACTGTTGCCTTCCAAGGGGAGAGAGAGAGGGAGTGCAATTTTATTCACTCTCTTTTAAAGAGGGTGAACATTACCCCCTCTCTCATTGGTTGAAATAATATGGACTCCATCATAAAATGATTTCATGCTTACCATGCAATACACTTTTTGGTAAGCATGACATCACTTTTTGGTGGGGTCCACATTATTTTAACCAATAGGAAGAAAGGTAATGTTCACCCTTTTATGTGGAGGGTGAACAAAACTCAACTCGAGAGAGAGGGATTTCCTCTCTCTACTTCAATTGGAGTGGTGGATTGACTTTTTGTGGTGAGGAATACTATTTCGAGGTGTGGGGAGTGTAGTATGGTTTTGTATTCCGTGGGATTGTATAGTTCTTTGTTTGGGAAGAATTTTGTTGGGCTTAATTATGGCATGTAGGTAGGTGAGGGGTCTTGGTTTAAATTACATGTGGGTATTTTAGTCATTTTGAAAATACGAGTATTTCGTAAAAAATGGTCTATAATGTTGCAAGAGAATTTTGTTCGTTTTGTTACCGGTGATTTTTTGAACCAATCGTGTCACAACCAAATTACCAAAACGTGAGTTATTATTATTTTTTGAAAGAAAAAAAAAAGAAACTTTATGAAATTGGTTTTCCTCTCAAAACAAATGAATTGATAAAATGGAGTACAAGTTTCCAGCTGCCGCTTCCCTCGCGGCCAAAAGTACGAGAGGACAAGGTGGTTGAGCCCATCTATGGAAGAAATTATTATTTGCATTTGCTGCGAGAGTGCTCTCCACTAGGTAGTATTTGAGTGGAATCTACCATCACATACCATTGATTGGTGGATAGGCTCTCAAGCCTCTTTCCAACACATATATTGATGTGGGATTTCAGGAGCACTAATTAACTTTTTTCACTCCTGTATCCTTGTTCTTTTCCCTTTTTATAAAGAATTTTTCAAAAAAATTCCTCCTAAATTCTCCTACTTTCAACATTTCTCCTACTATTTTTCAAAAAAAATTTCAAATACCAAACCAAACACAGCATTATCTATGTACTTTTATGGCCTTGTTTGATAGTAGGAGGGATTGGATTAGATGGGATTGTGATCAAGGGTTTATTATTATGGGGATTATTAGTGAGGAGACTATTTGAGAGTATAATCTCTCATATCCTATGTTTGTTTGTGTATTCCATTACATGATGGACAAGTACAATCCCGACTAATCCTCCATATTCCATATTTGTTTTGAATCCCTCTTGACAAAGATTAAGGCTCGATTGACTATGTTGCAGTCAAAGCAATTTACAAATTTATCCATATTTAAATCATAAACACTGTTCATTCTCTTTTTATTTTTCACCAATAAAATACCCCTTAATAGTGTTTTTCCTCTATGGTACCATCTATTGACATGAAAAGAAAAAAGAGAGAGAAACAATAGTAAGAAATTGGCCCAAAGCACTATTTTTTTATATTCTTTAAAAGAGTTCACTAGCACATTACTCTAGCTCCTCTTCATCATTATCATCATTAAAATCCATGCAAGTTACATTAATTTCCTTTGAGGATATTCGGATAATTTCTCTGTGCAATTCAATGGTATTTTGGTGATTTCCATGTCTAATCCTTCTCAGCCATAATCCTAGGAATGTTTGTCCCAGAAACGCACACCCCCAGTCGGTGGATTGGATTGTCCTCTATGTAAAGGATATCTCAATCCGGTTGGACTAATAATCCCCAGAATTAAATGCAAACAAACGTGGGATTAGAACGGGTGGAAGAATTATTAGTCCAATCTCAATCTCCAATCTCCCAATCAAACACGCCCCATGTTGTTTTTTTATCGTATGATGAGTATTTCCATGTTAGCTGCGGCTAAATTTTCCAAAACACCCTTGGTCCCTGTTAAATCGTCGATGGTCTGGAATACATAACTGTGGACAATAAATGAAGAACAGTGCAATCTTAGTTTTTTTCCCAAACTTCTTGAAGATTCTTGAATATATGAGAGAATTAGAAGGGGCCACCTTGTATGACATTTGTACCATCCGTTCTGCTGCTGTCTCTTTTTTTCCCTTAGTTAAAAAGGCCGGCCGGATTGAACTAGTGCAGAGGCCCCGATCAACCAGAGAATCCATCCGTCCTAGCAGGGTCAGCCCAAGAATTTTTAGTACCTCAGACCTAATAAAAAGAATGTGCCCTCAAAGAGTTAATATTTAACAATTTTTACAGTAACAATCACAATATGAGAAGGGAAATGATATTGGCACTCCAAAAATGGATAGAGACACTCCAAAATACAAAGGAAAGTGACTTTGAAATTACATTGATTTTGGAGTGCCTGCATCAATTTTGGGAGCGTCAATATCATTTTCCTATGAGAAAATCAAACCAATATAAAGTTCTACTAATCATTACATAAGAACACAAAATACAAATTCTTCAAATAAACAAGGGCAAATTATAGTTACCCCCCTCTAACTATGTCTCGGGTACACTTACCCCCCTGTAAATTTTTTTTTTGGCACTTAACCCCCTCAAACTAACAGAAATTCAAACGGTCACAACTTCTTCGTCCAAAATCGAAAATACGCAAATTATATATCGATTTCGAGGTCTTGAAGTCAGCTTTTTAATGACATCACAATTCAAATCACATAGAAAGTTATGATCAAAAGAGTAAGGGCTGGTAGACAGAAAGACCGTTTTGATCATAACTTTCTGTGTGCGTTGAATCATGATGTGATTTTGGTTTCATTAGAAAGCTGACTTCAAGACCTCGAAATCGATATATAATTTGCATATTTTCGATTTTGGACGAAGAAGTTATGACCGTTTAAAGTTATGACAATTTGAATTTCCGTTAGTTTAAGGGGGTTAAGTGCCAAAAAAAGTAGTTAGAGAGGGGTAAGTGTACACGAGGCATAGTTAGAGGGGGGTAACTATAATTTGCCCAATAAACAAATACTCTCTCCATCCGGATTTAATAGTCCTTTTTGGGAGTTCGTGTCATTTTTCAATCGATTATATCTTCTAATTTATAATGTTTTACGTGATTTCGAATATATTGTATTATAGAACTAATCGAGATCTATCAAACAAGATCCATATTCGATATGAAATTCATTACGTATTCTAAGATATAACCCGTTTTTTAGACGATTAGAATAAAACTAGTGACAATTAAATCCGGACGGAGGGAGTACATATTATTTCAAAAATGCATGAGTATCACTTGAATACAAAGTTGTCAATACCGTACCGGCCAGCGTACCGTTTTCACTACTGGAATGGTACGTACCGGTGCCGGGCTGTATCCCGGTGCCATTCCAGATTTACCGCAATTAATATTATATATATATATATATTTAATATATATCTACCATGTTGCAAAATTTTAAGTATAAACATAAACAAAATGTATATAAAAAAAAAGAAGAAGAGAGAGAAGGTAATTTTGTACCGGCCGAAACACCGGAAAATATCCGGAACAGACCGGTATTGTCCGGTACATCCGGTATTAGCCGGAATAGGCCGGTTTTTCAACCGGAACGGATCTCGACTCTGCGCGTTCCGTTTAAACTCCAGTACGGTACGGTACGTACCGGCCGGTACGGAACGGATTTGACAACTTTGCTTGAGTATTATTCGTGTTGCATTTCTAAAAGCAAAAATATCAATTAAATTTGTTTAATACACCTCTTTCACCAAGTCATTTTCAATTGACAGCACGTATAACCCATTTAGTATTTCTTGTGACATGGTTGATTGAATATGATTTTTGATTAATTTCAACTTTGAAAAACTTATTTCTTTAGTGGCAACACTAACCAGTATAGTCAACTTGGGGAGGTGTTATTCGGTGATTTTGGGGATTTAGTGGGTTGGGCACTTGGGTTTATGGGATGGTGGGTTGGACTAACTCATTACCTTCAATTGGGCATTTTTTTAATTTTATTGTGTTTAAAAAGAGTCCTACTCAGACCCAAGTAGTAAAAATATTATAGTGCCCCTAAAAATTGAAATTTTTAGAATGTCCAAGACCCACGCCTCTTGGGTCTTGGGATTGGGCCGGCACTGCGTCCTAGAATACTCAGAATTAAGCCATCGGATACCTGGCCGAAGAGAAAATATTGATTGTCACCACGTTGCGGACTCTATCACCAACCCCACCAAAATGCAAATTAAATTGGAGCCCGTTCTCCCAACCATTCGGTCCCAAAGACTGCTGCTGTCACAGTCGTATAAACTTCGCTTTCAATTGGCTACTTTATGGAGTTTAGTAGGAGTATAATGGGGTGAAGCCCACAAGGGATTTGGAGGCATTTGGGTTAATTACTGTCAACAACTTCAAAGAACAGTTGTGATGTGGTGGCCACTTCACTTTTTTCTGGCCTTTCCATCCAAACTCGGAAAACATCCATTATTCTTGAATGGAGTACGGTGCTGTGCAGTAATATGCGCAGTATTTCGTTGCGCATCTTTAAGCCATCGGATCGCGCATCCAACGGCTCGGATCTCATATCGGCAATGAACAACTCTCGATAGTTGAATGCCGAGATGAGATCCGAGCCATTGGATCGTGTGCGCAGCACGATACTGTACATCTCACTATACAGCACCAACCCAAAGTCCCATTATTCTGAGATCAATTCCCTTCCATATCTTGTATATATGGACCAAAACCAAACACATCGCTCTTTTCTTTGCCTTTAATCTCTTCTTGTCAATTTTTGGTCATCCCCAGTGGAAACAAAGGCCCCCCACCTCCTCCACTGTTCTTTTTAATGATCAGGTGTTCGGGTCAACTTGCACCGTATGTGCTGCTTAGCTAGGTGGAAAACTCTAAAGCTAAGTGCCAAACGAATCTTCAATGGCTCTCCTAGAGTTTTTCGTCTACGAAAGAAGTCGAATCTACGAGATTGGAAGAATAAGTCCCTAATTTAGTGTCATGCTTCCTCCACCCTTTATTTGGTCTTGGCTCTAAACCTAGATTTGAGTGTTTTCAAAAGATACATCATAATAATGAATTGCTAATTTAGTAGTTCTTTATTTTTTTGTATTGTGTATTATAAATTTATTGGACATACACTTCTTCTCTAGTATAAAAAATATTCTAACTTGCCCTGACTATATTATATGAATTATGATAGAAAAGTAAAAATTAAGGGCATAATAAAAAGTCTCACAAGAGTTAGTTACTTTCCCAAGAAAATGAAAATTTTCTTATGCTTTTAGCAAGAAGTGAAAGCTATGTGATCGTGCTAAGATGAAATGTACAAGAAATTTCATTTTTCCGCTTTCTTACATTTCAAATAATCTTTACCCTAATCAAATAGATCTTAAATATTACTAGTAGCTAAGGTTCTTGATAGTGTGCATAGAAGCACAACCACATAGCTTTCACTTCTTGCTAGAGCATAAGAATTTTTTTATTTTCTTGTGAAAGTAACTAACCCTTATGAGACTTTCCATTATGCCTTTAAATGGGTGTATATCTGTGTGAGAGAGAGCATGAGCATGAAATCATTTTTCGAAGACATCAAATGCTAAAATTTTTATTTTTAAATACTTGTTTTCCGTTTTACGAGACAGGTAATTCTTTCACAATATATCACTTTTAATTCAAAAAATAAGTACTTATTTGTACGTATTTTAATCAGTGGAACACACCCTAAAATCCACAGAGCGATAGCGGAAGAAGGATTATGTGACTAAGAGATTAGTCTGACTTATTATGTGATTTTGCGTTTGTTTACTACTAGAGTGGTATCTTGGAAAAATGATGCCAAGCCCAATTCAAAGCCTTGTCCAAAAGTGGCCTGCTTTTTCCCAAGCCCAATCAAAAGCGATCTGTATTGGGTTGGGTTGTTGAATGAATAATTGGGAACAACAATGCTACTCACCACAATAATTCAAATACAGCCTCTCACATATATATGGATTATGGAGCCCACATATAATAGTATGTATGTGTCCCATATGTATGTGAGAGATTATATTTGATGTTGTGTTTTAGATTATTGTGTGAGTATCATTTTTGAATTGGGAAACGTTAGTCCATTTAATGAGCCATTTGACGAGGCACTGTCAGTCGGAAGAGGGATGTAGGGCGGCGATTGAGTCACCCATTTGGCAATGGACGGGTCAGATTTTAATTCAAACAATGGGCAACTCGGAATGGGAGCTCGGATTAAAATATGAGTTGTTGGCGTCGAAATGAACGGCCGGATTGGCAGCCCTTGCGGTGCTAGTTGTACTGCAGGATTTCCCATTCCCTGTTGGTCCATGGGATAGGTCTTACAAGATTAGTCGAAGTGTGAGTAAATTGGCTTTAACACCAGGTGATAAAAAAAAAAATCCAACCTTTGTTTTGAATTTGGATATGCAAAATTTTTTTGATGTTTATATAGCAATTTTTTTATTTTTTTATTTTTTATCTTTTCCGGTCTATATAGCAATTTGACACATGAAGAACATATCATCTTTGAAAATGCGCATTCTAACAAACATGTCAGATCTATGATTTTAGTATTTTTTTATATCTTATTTTATGAAGCCTTGAAAAATAGAGTAATCAAACCGAATTTGGCATCCTATTTTTTCTCATGTCAAATTTGACATAAAAGGGATTGGGGAAGTAAAATTCAAATAAGCAAGACATTATGGTTGCAGTTGTTTTAAATATCAATTCATCTTGTACTTGGCATGTTATGTCAAATTTAACATGTAGTTGGATTATTTCTTTTCAAAACTCATTGTCTGCCAAAAATTGAAAAAGATGGATACCTTAAAATCATGAAAACTATTTTTATTTAGAAATTGATAATCTTCTATACAATGAGTTATTTTATTTAGAAGTACACTTATTTGAAAAGTATTTTACGACATTGATTATGAAAACAACACCCGAACTCTTAACACAAAATCTCTTTGAAGTCGAGGGTTTATAATTTTGAATTTTTATCCAAGGATGGAGTGTTTGGAACATGCAATAATGATGAGACAATAATGGAATATTTGGCATTTTTAATGAACAGTTCGAATCCTAAAGTGAGCCCAAAAAAACTCACATTTCTCAAGGCTTTTGAGACTTCTATTTTTTATACTCTAAAATGTATAATCGGATTCGGAGAATATTGCATCAGACAATCATTACCCTTTTTTAAAATTGTTTCTAGGCTCCATTTCGGAACGATAAATAAATAATTATTTTTTAATAAGGCAATTTCAAACTCAAAAATTACGTGTTTACGTAAATAATTTTTCTATCAATATGGATTTTGTTTGATAGATCTCATTAAGATCTTTAATACGGTGAAAAAATATTAAAAATTTATTTTTCATTTACATTATTTTTGAGTTTAAAAATATAAAATAAGTACTTATTTTTTAAGAAGGTGTTATGAAACGGGACCTAAATCAACTTTACTCTTTACCTCAAGTTTATAAAAATCAAATAGTATATGATTTCTTTACCTCGTCGAGATTCACGAACAAATTTAAGCTCAAATCAAACTCAAGTCGAGCTCGACTTGTCAAATTTTCATGGGACTCGAGCTTGATTTCGCTATCAACTTAACAAAAAACTTAAATATTCTAAAGAGAGCCTTACGCAAACACAAACTATTTTGGTAAAAATCAGATACACCCCTCATCAAATTTGGTGAGAACCTTATTCATATCAAACATCGTGTTCATCGGACTTTATTTGATACATGATTGGCACGCGTAAAAATCACAAAAAAATTTAAAATTGGGTTCCGATTCAGTGTGTTTTTGGATCCAGTTTTGATTTTCTTCAAATTTTACATGTGTTGATCATGTATCTACTAAACTTCGATGAACACGATTTTTTTTGAATGATTGAGATTCTCACCAAACTCTATAAAATGAACAGAACTGATCATCAAAACGTGATAAAAAGAATGATAAAAAAATGGGAAACGGACCGGAAGGAATAAACCAACGCCCTTGGTATCCCCAGTATACATAAAAGTTTCTTGTGTAGCGCCATTAACCGAACGGGTGTATTGACTAAAATGCCCCTTTTTAAAATAAGGGCGGATGAAATAGATTCATCCCCAAAAAATACATCATTAATTCCCTCCTCCTCCTCCTCCTCCTCCTCCCTCTCTCTCTCTCTCTCTCTCTCTCTCTAAATCCTCATAATCACCCACCAAAATCAACCGATTTTAATGGGGAACATGGAAATCTGAGCATCGAAGACTTCCTTCTCTGATTTTATGGCGGAAAAGTTTTCGAAGTTGAGTTATATTAAGAGATGTGGTACTGGCTAGCACTTTGGCGTACAGGAACAGAAGTAAAAAGGAAAATTTATAGAAATATTCATCCCAGTTTTACTCGAATATTATTTTTGTTTTTCAAGTATCATTTGCAACTGGACGAATTGATAACGTCCGTTAGTCAAACTGGACGAAAAAAATCAGATTGAGGGTAGATGCTATCAATTGAACAAACTTGGTACGAATTACAACGTTCAAACTGCCATCAATTTGATTTTTCCCGTTTAGTTTGGCTGACAGAAGTTATCAATTTGACCAATTTGGTACGTATTCATTTCATGTCTACCAGGCCCTGGTAGTGGATATGTTAAAACGTTTTTCGTTATCCGATATAATAGCCATGTCTTGCTAGCCTTTTAGCATGTGTTCCCTAGCAAGCTGGGACATGGGAGGATGCCATTAAAAGATATAAAACATATCTACCTTTCATTGATATTCCATGGAGTTCATATCAAATCATAAAACATCATTGAAGCGAAAAGCTTATAACAAAGCATGTGTTTTGGATAGTAATCACTCACCTCGGTTCGAGCTTCTAAACCACGTTCTCTACGTAAGCATATAAGGTAATTATAATTCAGATTCAATGAAACACATTTAGACATCTAAATACTTTCATTAGATCTTCCCAGTAGCTCACAAAGGTCTAAGGTTAAGGTCCCAATTTAAGTAAACTCGAAACCTAACAAAACTGCAAAATTGAAATGGAGTCCAAAAATCAGTCTCTGTATTTTGGCTATAGAATTTGATAGGATTGGAATTAGATGCTGGGACTATCACCATTGAAAAGTAGACTTTCGGGACATCAATTTCGATATAAAATTTGCCCAAATCGAAGTCCAAATGACAAAAATATGCTTTTCCAAAGTTGGGTAACGTACTTTATAGATCTAAGTCCAAATAGATGGTATATTGTCTCCATATAGTTTATGTTTCACATATTGAATGCTCCATTGAGTGACTTTTCCAACGCAGAAGAAGAGGAAGAGAAGAAAAAGGGGGAAAACAAGATGGAGTACGTCTGGATTGGAATTAAAGCCCAAATTAGGTAAACTCCAAGCTTTTGATTGTTGAATTCATGTTTTGAGTAGTTTAATTCTATACATGCTAGGTGATAAATCCAGGTTTTACATGTAATTGGGGTTGTGTCTCATGAATTAGGTTTTGGGTTGAGTTCCTAGAGAACTTAAGAAATCTGATTTTAATTCCTTTGAATTTGGTGGTTTAGACTTGCTTGGAACATGATTTGCTTAGGTTAGGAGTAACTTTTGATAACTACAAGTTTGGAAAATCAAACTTGAACGTCAAAAGAGTTATAATTGATACTCAAATGACAAAAATGAGACTCTGATGAAATTAGAACAACCATTTATATAAATATTTTCCAAGTAAAAAAGGCGTTTGATTGAGTACGAATATTGTTTTTTTATCACATTTTTACAGAATATATAAAATTCAATTTGCACACGTATTGCATGCATCCGACATCTAGGTAATGGCTAGCAGAGGGTGTGATATCACCTTTAAAGAGGAAAAGTGTGCGATAGATGACTTGAGGTGTATCTGATTTTTACCCCAAACTATATGTATTTGTTCGATTTCCGCAGCAATTATCTCATTCACGTGGTTGAGAATAAAAGCCAAAGCAACGAGAACTCTTTCATACCATAGCAATGGAGCAATTTGTTACTACTTATTACGAGTACCCACTGCTCCATTTTTATACTGTATTTTTTTTGGGTATCGTGCAGATTCTGTTTATTCTGTGAATGGGCATTGTGGTCCATCACGCGGGCACGTCGCCTTACTGGCGACCCAGATTGCCCGGTTTCAGAGTCTTCAGTTCGTCTGAGACGGCGGTGTTGCGGTGGCAAGTGTTGGAACAAATTGACAAGGAGCTAAGTAAAGGAGACGACAGGGCTGCACTTTCCCTTGTCAAGGATTTGCAGGGCAAGCCAGGAGGACTTCGCTGTTTTGGTGCTGCTAGGCAGGTTCTCCACTTACATGTCTGGAAAATATGTGTGTGTATATATACGTGTCCTTATATGTATGTTAGTTTTTCTTGGGCTTCAAAGCATGGGCAGCGGTACATATAAACGAACCAAGTTGGAGGTCGTGTTGGCTTGTCTGAGATTGGTTTGTTACATAAGCAAACCAACCTTGAACGTGTTTTTAAGCTAATTAAGTTTTCGAACCAAACTCGAACAAACTACTGCTCGGGCTTGTTTGACTTATGATGTTTATAAAAAATTCAAGCTGCTTGAGATCCATTTTTCCATTGGAGATTCGCCGTTCATCTCGATCCTAAAAAATAGGATCAGCTCGATTGAAGGTCGTTTGAGATGGGTTCGTCTCATAAATAAGCCAAGCTCGATCCTATTTTTAAAGCTTGTTAGGTTTTCAAACCAAGTTTGAATAATCAATTATTCGGCTCGTTTGGTCCGTTTATCAGCCCTATATACATATGGACTAATTTCACTCTTCATATACTAGTGAGCATACAATAGTTGAATATGACATGATGAAATATACGACTTGTTATTGATGCAATGTATGAATATTTCTCAAGATTTAATTCTTCAATTTGTGAAAATTGTTCTACAAAATTAGAAGAATCAAAGTTTAATTGTTTTGCCTTGCGAATAATATTGATTGTTAATTGGCCTCCTCTAGTGCGAATTCTTGCTCCGCCCAGCTTCAAATGCAAATAGGATAAGATTGTCTAGTATTATAACTGACCCATTTTCTTGATGAGTTTAACATATGTTTACAAGAGATGAACTGATTAAAAGATATGTTTCGTTGGCCGGATTAGATGTGAGACTAGATAACAAATATCGTGGGATCATGTTTTCGGTGTTTGAAAGGAAACAATTAGTAGAGGATGGATGACATTTCCATTAGACAGCCAATCTTGCAAACTAGAATATATAACTTGATGTCAAATCGATAGATCATCTCACTACTGGTCTGGTTGAGTTACTCATCCAGGAAGATTGCATATCACATCCCTAATAGTTCGACGAATCAAACATGGTCTTAAATGTTTTGGGAGGAGGAGAAGGTTTGCTGTGAATTGCTTAGTTGATCAAGCAAATTCAATAGGACGCGTACTAAACTAAGAAATAATGGTGACTGAAGTCTTTTTTACCCTTTTTGATGCCTTTCGGCTTTGATTTGGCGGCATGGTTCCGCAGCAAAACATCCATTTTGCTCCTTGGTTCTTAGAGGTATAGGAAGGCCACTGTTTCAACGGTATTTTGAGAGCAGCCACGTTGTGCATATATTGCCAAAGGTTAGGTTTGTCTCAAATCCTCCCCCGCTCATACCCCCAATGATTGGGGACTAGATGGGTTCTTTTATTGTTGTTGTTGAAGTTTATTCTGTAACACAGGAAATTTAGGATATTTCCATTGTGATGTATCTAGAACTTGTGGATTTCCCAAATTCAGTTGCTGATTTTTTATGAGCTTGGTCTATTAACTGGAATCCAATTTTTAGCAATAGGATCTCAATAAGATTGTATCAATGGTGAGTTTTTTTCTGGTAAGTCTTCTGATCAAGTAATCAAAAGCATTGCTAGTCATGGATATCCATCTTATTTCTTAGGATTGCTACACAAGTAACAACCTTTGCCCATCTCAGGTGCATTCGAGTATGTTTTACAGTTTTGTGGTACAATGAGGTCCCTATTTGATCTGTGGATTCGTTGCACAGGTACCCCAGAGGCTCTACGGTTTGGATGAACTAAAACTGAACGGAATAGAAGCTTCATCTCTGCTGTCACCAGTAGATGCAACTCTTGGTTCTATTGAAAGAAACCTGCAGCTTACTGGTCTTGTAGGAGGAATATCTGCATGGAATGTGTTTGGATTGAATCAACAACAAATCTTCTACTTCTCTGTCGGCTTGCTGTTTTTTTGGACGTTTGACGCGGTAACTCTGCAGTTAGCAATAACAAATTCGTCCTCATAAAAACATGTTGCATTATGCTGGCAATAGAGAAGTTGATTGTATCTCTCTGTTAACACTTGCACCGAGTTGGAAATTTAAGGCACCAAAAATACAAGCAAGACCAAAGTTGGAAATACACCTTTAAAGGAAACAAACCAGCAACTCTAGCCTTCACCGTCTCCACAATCTGAAACCCAAAGAGCTATGATACTCCTTTGGTTTAGATTCACCCATTTCTTCATCTCTGATTCTCTCTTGCCCTTCCAAACATGAATGGCTCCTCTTGTTTCCCTTCTTCCAAAGAGAAGGTGTAGGAGACGGAGGGCAGAGTGCATTAAATCGTCACTCCATTTGAGGCTTCCTGCACCCCACTTCCAGTCATACGGAAGTTTGCTGAGAACATGGAGTGCTGGTGGAACATCTCTGAAAGAATTAAATTATGTTCAATCAAAAGCGTGCACACACACATACGCCATAGCAATGTGTATAACCATTATCTATCGTCTGTCTCATAACCATCTTTTTACAGGTTTCTTTCAATGGTGGAATCAGCGGCTTGATTCTTGACACAATTGGCCACACGTTTAGTCAAAAGTACCGCAATAGGGTTGTCCAAGTAAGATTCATCTCTCTCTCTCTCTTGAGTAAATTTTTTGGTCTGTACACTGTCTTCGTCTTGCAATGCGTTCTTTAAGTGATTTGGGGGGTTTTAATAGCTGAAATGGGTTCACAGTGATATATTCTCATCTATATGTTTCTACTATGTGCTATTTTCATCAGTACTTGTGTCAGCTAAAGATATTCATGTTCATTTTTGGGTGTATTGGTCATCTGTGTGCTAAGATCTCCTCTCAAGTGATTACCACCAAAAAATTTGATGTAGCATGAAGCTGGCCATTTCTTAATTGCCTACATCCTGGGAATACTTCCAAGGGGATATACGCTCTCAAGTTTGGAAGCTTTGAAGAAGGAAGGATCTCTCAATGTTCAAGCAGGGACTGCTTTTGTGGATTTTGAGTTCCTTGAAGAAGTAGGTTGTTTTCTTAATTTTTTGTATTTCATCCGAATATTGTTTTCTAAGTGCGCTATTCTTCATACCTCCATTGTCTGTCTTTTCCTTTTTCGTTTTTGTTCTCTTGTGGTGATGGGAAGTGGAAAAAGTGGTCTCGACATGGGATCTTTTTGCAAGATATCTGAAATGGTTTTCCACGAAAGATTATACCATCTTGTTTCTTTAGGCAATCACAAGTAAATATCGCTTTTTCCATTAAGATCTCACTAGATCAGGCCTAGTTAACTAGAAATAAAGATCATTCTTGTCGATTGACTTTTATTTTTATTATCTTTGATGGTTTCTCGTCTATATCCTCTGAAACCTGTTGTTGTCGTCATGCAGGTAAATGCCGGAAAGCTAACAGCCACAGTAGGATTCCTTCTTTCTCATCTTACAAATGCTGCACATAGACATTTCAAAATTGTCCCATACGTTGTTGAGATCAGAATTGGAAACCATTCTAATTATCGTGTACTTGTTAGATGCTGAATAGGTTTTCGTGCATAGCACTGGCAGGTGTTGCAACTGAATATCTTCTCTATGGACAGGCTGAGGGAGGCCTTGCAGATATTAACAAGGTTAATACCATTCTCTTCCTCCTTTTCCTGTAAGAAAAATAAGCAGATGAGAAGAGCGAAAAATTGAGCCCGAGGATTAATGAACTTAAGATGCAAAGAGCAGGTAACTCATCTTGGAAAATGTAAGACCAACAAGTTTTACCACAAATTAGGGGTCTATTGCTTATAACGATGTCAGTACTATTTTGTTTAGTGACATTCAGATTTTCCCGGTTAATCCCTTATGTCTGATATGTCTTGGTTAATGAGCACAACTACTATGCTGATGTTTCTTCTTATGAAGTTGGCTCCAGAAAACTATGCTCATGTTTCTGCTGATTCAGCTTGTGGGTGAAAGTGAGTAATATTTCTGTATTGCGGCTGTTGAGGTTAATGGAGGATATCTTTAAGTCAAATGGCATTAATCATTGGCTTCTCATCTATTGGTGATAGGTCATGTTAAAGCTTGCCCAAATTGGGTAATTATTGTTGGAATACTAGTATACTTGTCTACTAGTATATTGTGTTTAGTCCAACATTGCTTAATCATATTGTGTAACGAACTATCTCCTTATATAAATAAATGATTATGTTTGAAGGTTAATTAACACCTTACACACATTTTCCTCTCCAAACAACATGGTATCAGAGCGGGTTCTTAAACCGCCCTTGAAACCCTAAACCCCACCTCTGACAGCCACCAACATAGCCGCCTCCCACCCTAGCCACCCATTCTCGGCAACCAACAAAAAAACCCTAAAACGACCTACCCAAACCGTTTAGAATCCTAAAACAACTTACCCACACTCATCAAAACCCTAAAACACCACTGTTCACGCGACTTTTCACGTCACTGTTCATCGGTACTGTTCACGTCACTGTTCACGCGTACTGTTCATGCGACACTGTTCATTGCCGCATTTGTTGGCGTCGATCTTACCATTTTCGATCAGAAACGCCTATTTAATTTGCTTGTCTCTTGGCGATATGATTTAAGGTGATTTTCTAAGATACAATATGTTCATTCTTCGTCCTTGATTGTGCCAAGTTGTTCTCGATGCGGATTGGTGTTCATCGATGGTCTACGGTGAAATGTTTTTTGCACCTCTGATATGTCACTTATGTTTCTACAATCAGCTTTTGATGTCACCTCTGTTTGCTGATGGTATTCTAAGTTCTTCTTGATTGTGGGTTATTTGTTTGTTGCTGATTGGCTACTTCGGGTTCATGATTCCCTCTTGGTCTTGCTCTTTTACTGTTGTTGTTCGCTGGTAATTGTGACTTGTTGATGTTCGTGCTTCAATTTCTTGTTTGGTTACTTGGTATATTTGACATGGGCTCCGGCACCGAATCTGTTTCTAGTTCTCTATCTACAAGTAGTACTGTGACTTCCGCTGTTAGTCGTTCTTCTCGGTCTCGTGAGAGGTTATCTATTACCTCCACCTTGTTGAATGGTCGAAATTATGCTGTTTGGGTTAAGGCTGTTGAGGTCTATTATGTGGGAGAATCAGAATACCATTACCTTACTGATGACCCTCCCGCGGCGACTGCCGCATCATATGGTGCTTGGGTTCCTGTAGATGCTAAGATTCGTGTTGAGTTTTGGAATAGTATGGAGGAAAATATTAAGAATACTCTGGTTTTCTTATCTACTGCAAAAAAAGTATGGATGAAGGTTAAGGAGATGTTTTCTGGGGCTGATAAAATCCGTCGGACTTATGCTCTTCATCAACAGTTCTTTTCTCTTGAACTTGGCAGTTTATCCTTGGAGGAGTATTATGCCAAGTTCTGCGGTGTTTGTGAGGAGCTCAACACTTGTGCGCCCATTTCTTCCGATATTCAGGTTATGGAGCGGCAGCGTGAGCGCTTTCAGGTGGCTCGTTTTCTGTTTGGGTTACCTTCGCTGGCCTATGATTCTATCTGGTCTAATCTTTTGGGTGATAGAGATTTACCTTCTCTCAGTGAGGTGTTCAGTCACGTCTGCCAGGCCTCTGTTGCTGACCCCAGTGCTGTTGATTTGACCCCTGTTGGCTGTTGCCCGCTCGGTTTTGGTTATCATGGTTCCTCGTGGTGGTACTTCCTATCGGGGTTTTGACCGTGGCGTTCGAGGTTTTGGGGGCGGCAGTCGTGGCCCTCCTGGCCGTGGCTTTGGTCGTGATTCTGGTAGCAGTGGTCCGGTGCAGTCTGTTGGTAGCCGTGATTCTAGTAGTAATAATAGTCATGCCCGTGGTCGTGGGTCTCGTTCCTGCACCTATTGCCACGGTACTAATCATACAGTTGATTTTTGTTGGATTCTTCATGGCCGCCCATCTGCTCATCAGGTTACCGTTTCTGAGGATGATGGCTCTGTGTCTGTGCTTAGCCCCGTCCCGCGTGTTGTTACTATTCTCGAGGATGAGTATCATCGCCTGATTTCCCAGCTACTTTCTCATGTGCCATCCTCCTCCACTGCTACGTTCGCTCAGAAAGGCTCCACCTTTGCTAGCCTAGCCTCTAATTCTCCGTGGGTTATTGATTCTGGTGCTACCGATCATATGACAGGCCACTCCATCCACCTCTCTGGTTCTCGTCCTCTTGTGAAGCCCTCTCGTGTCGCCTTGGCTGACAGTTCCTCTTCTGACATTGCTGGTTTGGGTTCTGTTATTTTACATTCTTCTCTTACCTTAGACTCTGTTTTACATGTTCCTCATTTTCCCTATAGTCTTATGTCTGTTAGTAAACTTACCCAATTCTTAAATTGTTCGGTTACATTATCATCTCCAAGACTAGAATTTGAGTTTGAGTTGGATCATGCTTTAACATGGTATCACAGCTATGCTATTTAATGAGACTCTCTGATTGATTGCCTATCCATGTGCGAGCTAGGAATCATACATGTAGGAAATTGTTAGAGGTTGTGACTCTTGGTGGTTGTCCGCTCGTGGTCAACTAATTTTAAGTTGGATGCTTTAGCAAATCTTATCCTTATGGCATTTCTCTTTCATGATAGTGTTCTGACAAGAGATCTCTAGCAACCTTCTCGCTGGAGCTCTTTTCTTAACATCAAACATGTTGGTGCTAGATAGAAATGAAAACTCCAACAGTTTATTTGTTTTTAATGCCTCTGAATTTCTGGGAATGAGTCACTTCAACAGTGTTCGAGTGTTTTACAGTTTCCTTTGCATTACAAACATTCCCTAAGGTTCTTATGGAGCCATGACAAAAACCAAAAGCTATTCATCATGGACCCCCTACCCCCTCCCTCTTGACATGGTTTTGTTCTCTGCCTTTCATTTGGAACCATTGCCACATCTTTTAGGATGATGCTATTGATAGGATCATTGATAAGGAAACTTTCTATAAGACTCGTGGCTCAAGCTCCTCTAAGTATGGTCTACTTGGGCAGAGCCTCATAGGAGTGTCACTCCATGCTTTAAGCCCAGAGGTGCCTTCAAGTTGGAAGTTTCATGCATCGTCTTACAAGTCCATCCTAAAAAATGTTCACATTTGATGTGGGATGCCAACATGCCTAACTCAGCCCAGGCATGATCTTGACTCCGACACCATGGAAGATCTGTGCTCCAGCTCACCTGGACGTGTCGTGTGTTTTGGCCCAGCCCAACAGTTAGCCTTACGGGTTTGTCCCTCTAATGGGCAGAATCAACGCCTCCCCCTCAATGCTTTTGCTATGAAGCACCGACACTCGAAAAGGGCGCCATATCCACGTATTGGACACGGGGACATGGCGGGGACACGTATTGGACACGCCACGTGGTGTGTCTAATAATTTTTATTATTTTTTGATAGGGGACAATAGGGGACACGGCTGGGTCAAAATGTAATATTTTTAATTTTTGGAGTTAATATGAAATTATTCAAAATATTTGAGTTAATAATTATGCCTTTGTAACTTAAATTTCAAGTCGACTCCTTGTTCCAAAGCCCTAGGTCAACCAGGAGCTCTCTCGTCCCCACCCTCCTCCCCCACAACCCCCCCCCTCTATCTGGTCTGTCTCTTTGCGTGTCTGTATATATGTGTGTATGCATACAAGAAGAAACAGAAAATGGTTTGTATTATTGTATACACTGAAGCTCATTTGTTCACATACAATGGTTTTTATATATACACACACACATATTTATTTATTTACACACATGGTGTGTCCCCGCCATGTCCGTATCCCCATTTTTTTTAGAATTTTCGTGTCCCATGTCCGTGTCCATGCTACATAATGCTTTTGATGATGTTCATTTATTCTTTTTGCTACTTGAGATTTTACGAAAATTTCTGTCTGACAACATGACAGAAAAGAAGTATACAGGTGTTTTGGTTAGCAACAGAAACATTCCAAATTAATTGTTTGCTAAATCATTAGGTGAAGTTCCCCAAGTACTATTCTGTAGCATATACATTTGTGCAAAAGGAAATCAAATGATAGAAACAAATCTTTTTGCGGTCCCTGTTGTCTCTACTCCTCTAGGTCAACTAAGTTTCAACCCTTTCCATGTCAAATGGAACTCAATCATTCAACTAGAGGCACATTCCCAAATAGTCAAATAAGCAAACCACACCATATCTGCTATTGATCCACCACAACTTTGTTGAAGTCACAGGGCAAAAATTGATGGCTTCTTAGTCGCTTACAAGGTGGGTAAACTTCAATTAGGCACAATCCTAGGGCGGTGTTCAGTTCTCCTTGTTGACCATGCGAAAAATAGTCTTCTTCGATTGCTGTGCAAAAAAAAATAAAAATAGTCTTCTTTTGTTTCTTTTATAATGTTTACACAAGTTCATGTGGTTGCATAGCTGAGGCAGTTTTTGTTGTTGCAACAGTTGGATATGCTGCTAAAAGGTTTGGGTTTCACTCAGAAGAAAGCAGATTCACAGGTCAGATGGGCTGTTCTTAACACTATCCTAACGTTGCGTCGCCACGAAGGAGCACGGGCGAAACTAGCCGAGGCCATGTCTGAGGGAAGATCTGTGGGCTTTTGCATTGATGTTATTGAGAAAACTATAAATGCTGCAGACATTTAGGTTCAACTATGTTTTGGCACATCCCACACAATCATTTTCCCCCCTCCTCTTGTTGGAAAACTGTAACTAATCTCTCTCTCTCTCTCTCTCTGCCTTTGAAATGTAACGTACTTGTTCACAAAAGTAAGGCTAAGGCTAATCTTTTGCTCTTTTGGGAATTGCTTGCGTTTTAGATGGTTTAAGTAGTATTAGTTTGAGTGGTCTTTTGGGAAATAGTTTTGTTTTAGATGGTTTGAATATATCAGTTTATGTGGTGTTGGACTTGTTTAGGAAATGGGCAGAGTGACACATTGAAGCATCGGTACAAAGTGAGGTTTGTCAAAATTCTGTTTTGTGAAGTCGGAGTATCACATTGCACGATCTGTATGACGTTTAGATCAAGAATTTTCCTATCTATTCAAAGTAAGTTCATTTCATTCTACGTGAGGCTCTCGCACGACACGATATTGGTAGCTCTCAATGATGGGATCTCTGTTAGACCAAATTATGATACACGTACAATAATATGCAACGAAAATTAGATCGTACTAATCTCTTGCCATTATTGTTTAATCCCAAGTTGAACACCAATCTCGTACCTTTTTTTAAGTGTCTTTTAACATATGGATGGCTTGATGTCTTGATTTGATAGAGGTCATTGGCTGTATATAAATGCTAGGCTAGGAACTCAATTCCTTAATAAACCTTATAATTTTTTCCTCCACCTACGAAGCTTTTGAAACCACCACTATTTACAGTTTTTTCCCATAATCAGTCCAGTGGGTTGATGATGGTGAGAGACATGCGGACATTCTAACAAAAGAATTGTCCTGCATTTTATGTACACTCTGAATTTTAAATGCGTACTCTGAACTTTTGTTGCATTTATGTACACTCTGAATTTTTAATGCATACTCTGAACTTCTGCTGAAAAGGTGAATGTGATGATGAAATTATAAAATTAGCCCTAATACTTTTGCCCAATTACGACTTGGATAAAATAAGAGTAAATGTACGGAGAGCCGGAGGGGATGTTTGCAATCATGAAAAATGAAAAAGGTTATTGAGGGGTGTTTGGGGTAGCAAATTTTTTTCTCGCCCCAGTTGGAGGCCATCTCTTAAGGCCCAAAAAAAGTAGGGGTTTTGATAATACTAAAAGACCTCATTTAATTCGCATATTTTTGCAAATTAAAACCTATGAGATTAATAGTTCTGAAATTGTTAGTCCTTGGGCTGTTTATCCGGGATTAATTTCATCTAGTATAATTCAATGGAATCCTATGTTTGATTCACATGGGATAAGAAACAGTTTTAAAAAAAAAAACAAATTTTAAAAAAAAATTCTGAAAAAAGTTTTTTTTTAATGAAAAAAGAAACTTTTGAATTATTTTTTTGAAAAAAGTAGTTTTTCCAAAAATAATTAACAAAAAAAGTTTCATTACGAATTATTTTTGGAAAGATATATATATATATATATATATATATATATATATATATATATATATGCAAAAACTACTTTATTAAAAATGTTTTTTGAAAAATAGTCTTTGAATTTAGTTTTTTTTTCAAAAAGAGTTTTGAAAACATATTTTTTCAAAAAAACAAACTGATGAAAAATAATTTTTGAATTTTTCACAAATTTTTTGAGAAAACAATTTTGGAAAAAGAAAGTTTTGAAAAATATTTTCCAAAAAAATTATGAAAATAGTTTTCTTATTAAAAATATTTGGAAAGACATTTTTCGATATATATATTTACCTAAGATAATTTTGAAAGTACTTTTTGAGAATAATTTCAATATCATCCGAATATTTTTTATAACAATCATTTCTTTGTTAATCCTATCCAATCTCCCCTCTTCTGAGGTGATGTTCCGATTTTGGAAAAAAAAAGAACTTTTTGAAAAAGAAGGTAATTTCAAGCTCAAAAATCATGTGTTTATGCAAATAATTTTCCTATAAATATGGATCTTATTTGATAGATCTCATTAAGATCTTTTAAACAGTAAAAAAAAATTAAAAAAATATTTTTCATTTTAATTATCTTTGAGTTTAAAATTACCTCCGTTTGCAAAAAAGTTACTAACTTTTTTAAAAGTGAAACACCCTCTGAGATTATTTAGTACCCATATGGTGATAAAATTATTCGTTAATATATTTATACTGATCTTCTCTTTATTTTGTTGTCAGCATGTGGGATTTTGAACCAAACCCTACGTGTGCCGTAGCAACGGTACAATAAAGTTCAAGTTGAACAGTGAGGAGGAGTGCCCATCTTTCTCTCTCTCTCTCTCTCTCGCTCCCCCTCTCTCTCTCTCTCTCTCTCTCCATCTTTCTCTCTTCGCGATGTTCAAGCCGCGCAACCGTATCCTCTCTCTCTCTCTCTCTCTCTCTCTCTCTCTCTCTCTGCATGTTCCGTTCAAACTAGGGTATAAGATTTATGTTTCCTCTAGTTGAACGAACACAACCAAGTAAAACCCTAGCTGCAGTTCTGAATCGTCGATACACATACACACGAATAGGAGCGGTGATTCGTGGGGTGGGAGAGAGAGAAACTAAGATTTGCGGAGAAGACCGGTGATTCGTCTCTCGATCTAACCTTCAAGCCTCGATTCAGCGTCTCCATCTATCATCGACTATCCAATCACCATCTTCGCAGACCCATCGATTCAGGTAAACACATGAACAGAACATTTATTCGCCCTTACCCGAAGTCGTCCCCATGGTTTCCCAACGCTGTCCCCAAATACTGCATCGTACCTGGTTCGTGTTTGCCGTAATGAGCCGTATGCACGCACGCGTACCAGTACCGTACGCATAGGGACTTTTTCCGGCATACCCGTGCTTCATAGGTGGTTGGTTTTTATTGTATGAATTTTCCCTAATATCTAAGCTTACAAGATAAATTCAAATCAAGGCGGCAACGTTATGAATGTAGGTATGGAGCAACACCACTTATTGGGATTGTCCAGGTTTGATTTATTTCATCTCAAACGCTAGGGCTTTCTCTTCCCTTGAAATTCTATTCCGTATTTTGATTTCAATAGTTAGCTGGTTGGATTTTGGTTTCGTGTCAAACACTGGGTCTTTCTCTACATGACTGATTCTATTCAGTTATGTGATTCTTCTTGTTGAATGTTTGTTTTGTTTGCTGGACACCAAATTTGGCTAGGAGTTGTGATTGTTTTTTGTTAATAATGAGTGACGATAAGTTCCATAATTTTGGTTTTGTTGTCATATACCTCTCATTTTTTTTTTTTTATGGAAATTTTTTAGTAAACAATGGTCCTTCAACTCTTCCTCGTAATATTTTTGTGCTCTGATGAAGGATGGATATAGAATATGTTGGACGGATCTACTAAAGTTAGTGGATAACCAAATAAACATGAGTAAGTGACATAAGTGGCTCCATCTATAGAACTGTTTCTGACAAAGAATGATTGGAGTCTTTATACTAGAATTAAAGGATGTGTTATGCTTTGTCAAACTACCAAAACAACCACAACATTGGAAGAAACCCTAATCTGTTCTCAATTTTCCATTATCTATTTGTGTATCCATTTTCCTCATGCAAATTTTAAAGGAAAATGTTATCTGGAAAGCATTTGAAAATGAATTGTTTTTGATGTTTTGCTATGTTAGTCTGTTTTTCGATAGATCTTAGAATAAAAAAAGAATGTGCAAGTCAAGTTTTTTTTTATCACGGGAGTCAAGTTTATTGATATGGGCATAATAGATGAGTGAATATGCGTCCTGTTTGGATCTAGGGCCATATTGGATAAAACAATCAGTTGTGCCCATGAAATGGTGCTTTTCCAAGCGCTAAAAAGTGACCTGATTTTTTACACTCCTGTTGTTTGACCAGAAAATAAATAAAGCCTGTTTTGTTTGACCTAAATTGCATATTGGACAGACTGTAACATATGTTTAAAACCGAGTAATTTATCTTCATATTTCACGGTGTGTTTTATGGTAGGATTAGAGCAAAATTATCCTTTTAAGCTCCATTTTAATAGCTGCCATTATTCTTGCTGTTTTTCCCTAATCTATGTTTTACTCACATCACAATGGATTATGTGTTCCTTTTTATGCTAGCTATGGCGGGTTATATGTCTGTGTTCTAACGGGTTGGGGTATAAATGTATACTGTATTATCCGGTTTAGTTCTAATGCTGGTTTTCTAAGTCTTCCCTTTGGAATTCAGGAAGGACTTGAAGGTGAGATCACACGAAGGATGTTGACTCATAAGTCATGGGATCTTTCATCTGCCAAAGACCCTATACAGCAGGGATGGCTCCTACATTGATCCAATCTATTAAGGTGTGTTGTTTCCTTTATTTTTCTTTATTTACTTTTTAGTGATAGTAGTGTTTTCTTCCCTCAACTAATACCTTTGAGGAATTATGCCTTCACAATTCTTCACTTTCTCATGTTTGTGTTCGAGGCTACATCTGTACTTCAATAGAGTTGTTTTTCAAAAAGCTCAAGCTTGTGAGAAGATCATTACTTAGTTAATAGAAAATTCTATGTGTACATAACCAAGGGAATTGGCTTTTATTTCTAATTTTTGGATAGGCCTCTTCTCGTAAACTAATGTGTAAGTTTCTTTCCTCCACGACTTGTTCTAACCAATGTTGCAGGTTTCAAACTTGGTAATTTTGTGTCTAATATGCTTAATCAGCTTTCTAATGAACACTAGCTTGAAAATTGTGCAGTTGACAATCGAAAATCCTTTGAAAACTGGTGTATCCACATGTTTTGGTGCTTTGTTGAGCGTACGTAACATCCATTACGAGACGGAATATAGAAGAGAATGGCGCACTAGCAAGGGGAAACCCTCTCCATGCTCCCGAGGAGGTTCAATAATCCTGCTGCTCTTTGGCTTCTTAATATGGTAAATTTTACACTTCCTATAATTTCTCTTCATTCTTCCTTGTTAAAGATTTCCAAAGGAAATGACTACTTGTGCAATTATTTTCTCTATTTAGTTTTTGTGAAGCAGATTTCATATTTCACCGGCACAACCAAAATTGCATTTTTTTATGTGTTTTATTTATGCTTTCCTTCAACCGTCTTTATTGGGAGCTTCACGAATGGCGTAGGGGCAATTCCTCCTAAGATTGGCAGCTTGAAGATGTTTCAACATCTGGACTTGAGCAACCACATGTTATCTGAAATGTTGAAACTGAAAGCACTACACCAGATGTTGCCAATGACTAATTGAACTTTTGGAGGGCACATAGTAATATCACTAATAGATACTTGATTTTTCAGTTTATTGGCTGTGTAGATTTGTCCCGTCTTACATGAACGAATTTTGCAATTTCAGTGTTACAATGTCTCTGCATGCTTAAATGGTTCTTAATACATGTGTTCATTCTCCGCAGAGCTCGTATGAGTGATGACTTGCATTAGCTAGATTAAATTGTCATGCTTCAATAAGTAGTAATTAGTAAAATCTAATTGCCAATTGGAGAACATAATATTCTTTCCTTGCCTCAAATCAGCAGCATGTAGCTTGAACTGTGTCTGTAAACATTACCTCTACTATTCTTGTGTTTTAGATTACACTGTCCAATATGTTGTCATGAGTAGTACCATAATATCCCATGTACCCATGTAGGGCTTCAATATTTGTTGTCTTTGAGCTGCAGTTTTTTGGAGGCAGCGGAACACAGAAAGGTAGAAGATCCATGGATCATTTTTTTGTCGGAATTCAGTGTATTTTGTATAAATTTGTAAACATCTACAAATCTAGACTTTTACCCATCAACAATATAATTATGTACCATACTCCATTTTCATGATGTTCTTTTTCTACTTAACATCACTACAAATACAAACAACATATGTATATTAGCTTCCCGACTATCAATTACACCAATGAATGAGCAGTGAGCATGCATAAACGTGTGAAGCACGAGGCATTACACTAGTATACATACATATATAGCTTGTGTGTGTGTGTGTGTGTATATATATATATATATATATATATATATTATGAATGCATTAACTTTACTTTGAATGCATCCTCTCAAGGCTGTCATGAATGCTACCTTTGAGGGTACGCGAGTGTGGTCATAGGAGTAGTCCACCAAGAAGCTTTAAAGGGAAAGGAGTGCTCTTAAGCTTTCTACTTCTTCCGATGTGGGACAAGTTCATGCTCAAATGAACTCCCTTTGTTCTCCTTTTTAGTCCCACATCGGTCATCCGCAAAACTAAGCAAAGCAGGATTCTTGTAAGATGAGGGCTCCACCATGCTATTGCATGTGCTGAACCTGGCTATAGCTTTCCAAGCTAAGGCGAGCCAAGCTCGAGCCTAATATTTGGAGCTCGACTCGAGCCCGAGCTGATCTAATCTTATGCGAGTCGAGCTTGAATAGCTTAAAGCTCGACTAGGCTCGGCTTGTTTACAACCCTACACCCAATTGTTCTTTCCTTTCTATTGGGCTTTTGTATATTAGTACATATCTTACTTCTTTGGCGAGTAGAAAATATCATTGTTCTTTCTGTCATATGACTTTTCCTCTTCTCCGACGTAAAAATACATCAAAGGTATTGTTCATTCTATTTTCTTTTTTGCAAATATTGAGACAGGGTTGAAGCTTGCTTTGGCAGGTATCTCCTTTACTTTCATATCTATCAAATACTCACAATACAGCTTTTCCCGTATGCTTGATTTGCAGTATGCTTGAATATGGGTTGCTTTTGTTGAATCATTCTCTCTTAATTACCTATTAGAGTTGTGCATTTTAACTCTTTCTTAGTGTTAGCCAGGGTTTTTGTTGTAGTAATTGTATGGTACATGAAAGGGGGCTGATTAAGATCTGGAACCTATTTTCCCAATTTCTCCTTTCTTCATATCTTCTTCTCGCTCTTCATTTTACACTACGTGTATGATCTAAGCCTTACGGAAATAAATCAATGATTACTCCAAGTATTTACTAGCATTGTCATGCTTCTATAGTGCACCTAAATCATTCTTTTGCATCACCACTGAGAAAATAATGGTAGTTATCTTAGTACGGTTACAATGCTGGAAAAGCTTCATGTTCATTTATATCCATAAAGGCCAGTAATTCATGAGGAAATATGCTAAAGATGGAAGTGGTGCCAAATTTACCTTAAGACCTTGCCTAGAGAGGGAGCATCTATATTGAGATGTCTTCAATTGGAGTTGACCATGCAATGTACTGCTGCTCTATGCCTTTAGGATAGTAGCTATTGCTTAGATAACATGCAGCATGACTAGAGGGAGAAGAACAATGTGCAGACGTCTTGAATTTGTCAGTTTTGCCATCTGAAACTTCCCCACTAGAATTATACTTGTCTATATGGTCTAATGCTTCTCAATCCATCTGGATGATTAACGTATGTTAATAACATGCAGGATCTGTAAAAGATTCGGTGTAGGTGAAGAACGTATTGCTCAATATTTACTGGCAGTTATGAACACTCAGGGCAGTCCTTTCCATTGGAAGCACTTGGATAATAGAAGCATGGAAGGCCTTCTGATTGAATCAGAAGAAGAACATGAGTATAATCTCAAAGATCTTCTGCCAAAGAAGAAGCCCTTGGATAGGTCTAGTGTGCGCTACATTGAGGTAAATATTCTTGTCAACTTATCAGTTTTCTACGCTGAAAGCAGCAGTATCTTTTTCTCCGTAGTATTAAAAATTGCCAGAAACCAAGTTTACCTATCCTACACGCCTATTTACCTAATGTGCATGAAGCATTTGTGGCATTGTGTGAAGCTAAGGGCCCTAAATGGTATATTACCAACTTCGAGAGAAGTTAGAATTGAACTTGCAGGTGATGACCATAATTTTTGCTGCAACCCTTTCTTTATAGGTTTTGTGGTTTTGATCAGTTCTTTGTGCCATAAAGAACTTTTACGCAAAAATTGTTTCACGCCACCTTATGATTGCGTGAGATGTGTGATTCTTCTCTTTTTATTGCTACCTGGTACATTTGATCATTTCTATATTGGTGAATAATGGGCAAATCATTTTGCATCAGCCACTTAACCTTTTGTGAAGGAAATATATTGCCACTTTGTTTAGCTGTCGCCACTTCCTCTGGAGACTGATATATGTTCAGAAGAGCTTTCGCAGTTTGACACGTATATGTGTGATTTTTTTGACCTCTTTGGGATCTAAAACTCAGCTAAGTATAGAACAAAAGCCTTCCAAATTGGATCCGTCTCATGTTGCTGAGGGTTGTTATGCCAAAAGAGTTGTGGGTGCTTTGGGATACCTGTCATCCAATTGAGTAGTCAGGACTAGACAATATGAACAGAAACACAATCCTTTACTGGAAAATAAAGTTGTGCTAAAAGAGTTGTCGTAGTGCCTATGGGAGAGGGTTGAGTCAAGCAAAGAAAGACAGAAACAAAAAGGAAATTCTTCACAGGAGAAATATGGCTCTTGCATTTGCATTTCTGGACAAATTAGAAGATTCAATGTTACATTGATCTCACTTGCACCCCATTTGGTTTATTAGATTCGGTGAGAAATGATAGAAGTGAAGGGAAAGGGTGGTGAAACATAGAGGAGGGAATTCTTGGTTCAGGTAAGAATTGGCAAACAAATATCTGAGATTTTCAACACATTCTTTGTGTTCAGAACACGAATGTTGATGGGAAACATAAGATCATGTTTCCTCTGACCTCGATCAAAGGTGTTAGTCGTCATTTCACTAACATCGTTGTCAAGAAAGCTGATATCGACATGAACAAGAGGTTTTACCAATCCACTTCAACATTGAATAGTCAAATTCATTATTTAATTCATATTTAGATGTTTCTTTATTTGCTGTGTATTGAGCAGTCTGATCAATGGTGTGCAGTTACCTTGATGCATCTGTAATTACTAGCATAAAAGTGTCTTCTTTTTTTGTTTTGTTTTGTTTTTGTTTTGGTGCATCTTGTTCTAGCTATTGTCCTCTAACATGTGAAATTGACGAGTTAGGAAATGAGTTTTAAAGTCTCTTTGACCATTTGGATCACTAAAGCACATAACTTGGGACTTGGAATCGATTAGTTTAATACATTATGGTAATGCACTTAGTCCTCCCTGTTATTGTTTGTCTATTTTCTTCATTAGACATGAATTAGTGACGCTGAAGAGAAGTATAATCAGTTTTTAAAAGTTTTGGATCAGATACTGTCCTCAAACTACCGAAAAAGATGTGAAAAAGCCACTAAAGAAGGCATTAAATATGTGTGCTATTTTCCTTTGAAGTTTTCTTCTTCTTATCTATGTTTTTTCTGTTCATTATGTTGGGGTTTTCACGAGACCATAGATGATTTCGATAAATTTGTGTCCAATGATATAGATTATTTCTGTACATATATGATAAAGAGGCATGAAACAGTTGGTTGCAGGTCAGTGCGGTATCTCATTATGTGTATGCTTTTATTCATCTGTAAATTATATTGAACTATAGATATAAGGTTCTTTTATTAGCTCCTTGTCTGGTCCGACATATGGTTCAGTATTGTGTTTCCTATATCTATGTAGTATATACTACTGTGGAGGGACGTGTCCTCCAATATGTGGGGGGAAGCAAGCTGATATTTATTGCCAGTTAAGTTTTTGATTTATTTAAGATATTGCAGATCTTTGAGACAAAACAGATATGAAAAGTCGATCTTTGAAATAGGGAATGATCGAAGAACGAAAACAGCTGCAAGTTAGCTTTTCAACGTTTATTGCTTGTGTGTGGTGTTGGTGTTGGGGGGGGGGGGGGGGGGGGGGGGGGGGTGTTGTGTCGTGGGTTGTGGGCGTGTTGACACAAAAAAGTATTGTCTTTACACGCCTCTCGGTCAAGATTCTGATCGTTCTGTTTTTGGTTTTATGTTCAAGCTGGCTGAGAGTGAGAGAGAGAGAAATTTGCATTAATTGGAAACTTTGGTCATAGGTCCACTATGGATATTTTGTAGCCCACAGGTCCATCCCAAGACTTAGGAAGGCCAGAAGTCCACGCGCATAACATAACATACCAATTGACCCAAATACCCTTCCTATATAATAGAGACAGAAACGGTTCAATTCAAAATTCAGAATAGAGAGAGACAGAAACAGAGAACAATAGAGAGAGAAACAGTGAGAATGATAGAGAGAGAAATGGTTCAGTTCCCTTCCTCGCCGTCGTCCTGCCTTCTTCGACGTCATTGTCGCTTTCAACCTCGTCGTCATCATCTTCCTCGAACTGGTAAGTTGTTCTACACATTTAGGTCATTGATTGCGTTTTCATTGTCTTAAGGCACACATTTAGTCTGTTTCCACACATTTAGCGTTTTACAGTTGTTCCTACTGCGATTAGGGTTTGTAGTGCATTGGTTAGGTTAGGGTTTGAGTAAATATGTTCTCTGTATCTTGCAAAGAAGAACGACAGATATGTTCTCTGTTTCTACACATTTAGGATTTTACAGTTATTCCTACAGCGATTGCGGTTTGTGGTGTGTTGGTTAGGCATATCAATTTTGACGTTCATCCTCAAGTCTTTTTTATTTAGTGTTTTTGTTTCATATTTAATTTTTGATTCAGGTTACCAGCACTGTAATAGAATCGCTCCTATAAGCAGTAGAATTGGGGAAACAGATAAATACCTCAAAGTTTATCCCTCTTTTTTACTCTTACTTATTTTTCGAAAAGACTCTTTGATACTTATCTTGATCAGATGGATAGTAGTTGACTTTCCTGTAATAGATATTTGAAGGATTTTAATCTATAGCAAGTTAATTTGTCGTCCTTTGATTGACCTTTGCGAAACTGTATGCCATCTTTTGCACGATTAATTGGGTTGGGAACACTGCATGGTTGGTTGCACCTGTTAGATGATTTATTCGCTGGTAATTAAGATTATGATCTCTAATCATATTATTATATGTGTGTGTTTGTGCTATTTTTTGTTGGTAAATCAAAGCTTGGAAGATGGGATTTTAGTTGAGATCCCCTTTAGTATTTAATAGGGTTACCCGGAACTTACAATGGAAAAGAAACCCAAATTTTGGCTGTGATGATGGCTTCTTTTGATCAGATGATTCACGTCATAGAGCATGCCACTGTTTCTTGGCGGGGCATGCACAGCTGTGTGAGATCAAGGGGTATTCTTCTTTTTCTCTCATGGGTAACTGTGGATGCAGCCATGGCGGATTTGCATTCTTTTCTGAATTTTGATCATGCGCAGATCTGAGCCTAACACGTATATGTACATCTGTATTTTTTCCATCCAATTTGGAGATATTTTTCATCCATGCTGCGTGGGTTTTCCTTTTGTCTTGTGGATGGTTTTTTTGAGGCTCTAAGGAGAGACAAACAAACAACTTTACCATCAATTTCTCTCTCTCTCTACATGTCCCTATATATGTATCTGTGTTTGTGTGTGTATATGTGCGCCCTTTTGCTTGGAAATTAGAACCTACAAGATGGTATTTTAGTTAAGATCCTATCTGGTATTAGGAAGGTTACCGAAAAGCAGAACGTATAATGGAAAAGAAAAGCAAAACTTCAACTGTAATGATATTTTTCTTAAGCACATGATTTAGGTGATAGAGCATCCGATCTCTTGGTGGGGCATGTACAATTGTGGGAGATGAAGGGGTTTCGTTCTTATTCTCTCATGGGTAACCGTGATTGCAGCCATGACGATTTGGACTCTTTCTCATCAGACAGAAATTTGAGCCTAACCCTTAATAAAGATTTTGTTTTTTCTGTTTGTGTTGATCATGCCTTACTAGGTTTGCTTTCATTTTCTGTTTTGATCATTTCGCCGGTTCTGGTGGTGGGGCAGAGGTACTGTTCATGCACTGTTCCTGGTATTTACAAATTACTTTAATGGGTTTTTAGACTTTTTGGGTTACCCAAAAGAATGAGGCTTATAAGCAGAGAGAGAAGGGATTTTTCAAAGGGTGGTTGCCCTCTCTGCAAAACCATGACCAGATCATCTAAGCAAATGATTTCAGCTCAATCAACACCTCTTTATGTATGTGTGTGCCCAGTGGACATAAAAGAAGATGTCCTCCGCTTTTGGCTTGGACAACTTTGCCTGATTTTTCCAATTATTTCACATTGGAAAGTTATGTTTGGACAAAAGACTATATATATATATATATATATATATATATATGCTGCTGCTGTTGTCTGTGATACAACATGATCCAGGACTGCCTAATAACTTTTAGTCAACTATGAGAGGCTGTGATGATATTCATCTATTGAGAAAACGAGACCCATTTGTTGGCTTGGCAAGTCTGAGGGCCTGTGGGAGAATGGGCTGATTGGTCCTCTCTCAATGGGGCAACTGTTTTTGCAGCCATGGTGGGAAACCCCTGTTCTTCTCCTATTAAAATGCAGATCCGAGCCTGAACCTGTTTCTTCTAATAATACAACTATATTCACCCTTTCTCACTTGTGGGCAAGCTTATGACCTTCTCAATTCAAGGTAGATAAAAGTGAGTAGCCAAATGCTTATGTGCTTGGCCCATTTAATGGAATCTATCTCTCCTTGCCGCATATGAATATGTTTTATTGAGATTGGTTTGTAGGGGGGATACTAACTGTTCTCAGCAAAAAACAGAAAGGAAACATAATATCCCAGTGGAATGTTTTTACATGTTGAGGTTGATAATTATGAATTTGATGATGGTTGGAGAGTCTTTTGTGATGAGCACCATCTACAATCAAATTACAAGGCCATCGTTGGTTTTGCCAACGGAAGTGGATCTTTGAAGTATTTGTGCTTGATGAAATTGGTGTTGTGATTTTGTATCAATGGTCATGAGCAGATAATGGATGGGAGATCTATACCCAATACCAGGTAAACTGTTTTCTCTATTCTTATAAAAAATGAAACAAACTAGTACCACTCTCATTGTTCTAAAAGTAGCTAGGCGCTTGTCGGGCGGTTGGCCACCTTCGAGCTTTAAGGCCTAGTAATCGACGATTAATCGGCCCATATCAATTAGTAATGGGGGATTAATTGGTGCATAGAAATTAGTCAGATAGGCCCTGCCAACGATTAATCGCTGACTAATCACTGATTAATTCCTTTTTTCAGAACACTGACCGCTTCAAAGTATTTATCTGGCTCGTGTACTTCCAGTTAATTAAACTCCTAATTCACTTGGAATACAGAATCGTATTCATTGGGAATATCTATCGATGGGAACATTGGTTTTATATATGGGTTCATGATCTGGATATTCCCGATGAACACATACCCACAATGATTGACATATCAATGTGGATACTGTGGTTATTGTAAGTTAATATTGACCAAGTTGTAATTTGTTGAGGGTATGCTATTTCCTTTTGATTAATCTTCAAAAGGTCAGAGACTCAGAATAATTCTAACAAAACCTCGTAGGATTAAGTGACTGAGGTTTTTGGTCAGCTAAGTTCAGTGGCTGTGACTGATAAGCACATTACAGTGAAAAATTTAGATTCAAACCTAGGTTACTTAGAATGGGTTCTTGGTCCGCCGCATGCCCTAATTCGTGAATCGTGACACGTACTGACCGATTCTGTTGCCAAAACTCCAAGATTTAGTTTGTTTATTGTAATACTCTTGGAATTACTTTGAATCACCTTCTCTTGCTATAACTCTGCTATATACAAGGTTTTATTTATTGGTTTTCTTTTGTCCTTACATCATTGGGATCGCTTTAGGTTGCTAAATTCAGTAATTCACCCTTTTGAAACAAGGGTGTATCATATTTCGGAATGTTTGTTTGATCCGGTATGCTATGTGTTTGACTTCCGGCAGTAAATACAATGTGTCAGTCTAAGACAAAGGTAACGACGAGAGGAGTACACAAGCATTTAAACACCATCTCCACTGGGAGAGGGTGCTAATTGTTGAACTTGGAATAAATAACTTTGAGATTCATAAAAGGTGTACACAAAAAGACATACCTGGATATTGGTGTCTATGCTGATCTTTTGAGGTGCTAGAAACCAGATAAATTTGACGACCCATGACTTGCTTTTGGAATGGTTCTCTCAATGAATGCTCCAGTATTTGATGACCCAGGACTAGGCTACATATTTGGGAGAGAGAGATCGATAGAGAGCAGCGTTGGCAATGGGGACGGGTCGAGGCTGGAAGGTACTATCCCCGTCCCGACCCGATCCCCAACGGTGATTTGTTTTTCCCCCCATCCCCATGTTTGCAAAGTACTCTCTCCTTACTACATGTACAAGTTTTTAAAGAAGACCCAAAGGGGAGGTTGGATGTCCTTGGGTGGCATTTTGTAGGTGTATAACAGGTAAAAGAGCAAAGTGAAACTGTGTCCTCTTGCCCTTTACCCAATAGACAAAGCGTTCTTATTTTTTTGTGTTTTAATTTTAATTCAGGTTCAGAAGCAATGTTTGCTGATCTTGGACACATTTCACAGTTGTCTATCAAGGTAAATAAACCTGGTTATGTTTCCCGTCGAGTACTGCAGTTGATATGCCTCTTTTGTGGGATCAAATTGTGGATCAAACATAAAGTAGGTGCCCAGTAGATTTTCAGTCAAAGTGATTTTTGTGTTTTCTAAATACAGTCCTTAAAACTTTTCAGATAAAAGTATGCTTATTTTTTCCACACATGACATTTACTTTCTGTTTTCAGTCAACTCAATCACCGGGACTAGAATAGAGTATCTTGTGTCCTCAGGCCTGTAAAATTTACAAGTCAATAATATTTGCATTAGTTTCTTTATTGTTCTCGTCTATGTTTGAAGGACACTTATTTGGGTGTAAAATTTATCCCCTGCGCTGAATCCAACAGTTCACAAGGGATCTCATTTCCTTTGGGTGGCCAATCCTGCAAGAATTTAGAATATCTAATACTGAGGATGGTGTAGGAATGGTCTTCGACCACTGCTTTATAATCATGCTTTATACATAGTCCCTTAATCAAATAGTCTCCCATCGGTGCATGGCAAACCCCTCCTGCCCTGGAATAGAATATTCCAAGTTGTTGTGGGATGTGTTTGTCAAGCAGGCAACCGATAATCAAGAGTTAAAGTTGCATGCAAATGAGGATAATGTGGGCCGGGCCTGCCGGAATGTACACCCAATCTCAACATCTAATTTGGTAATTAAACAGCGCTAGAAGCTCGATCACTTCAAGGACAAACGCATTAAATCTGAAACAAGTCGTGCTAATTCACGAGAGAGTTGTTAATGCACCGAAGACTACATTATTTCTCCTGCTGTCCTTAACATTTTGTTGTTATATAATTTGCTAAAGAAGCATTTCTTGCTTGAAACTGCAACAGTGAATAGCAGATTGCTTTCACCTTCGTAGTTTACTCAGCCTTGATCCTTGCGTATGTGGGGCAAGCAGCTTATCTTTCCAGGCACCATATTGTTGAAAGTGATTGCCACATTGAATTCTATGTATCAGTACCTAGTAGGTAATGTGTTTTTGCTTTTTCTACTTGCAGTTTCCAGATTTTTCTCATAGATAAATTGTGTTGGTATTTGTAGGTGATAACTAATCCAAGAACCTTTAAGTTGAGTTTTAGCAAGTAGTGCTCATCTTTTGTTTTTCTTTTTTTTGGCATCTCTCAAAGCCATCCCTTATTTTCTGTATAAGAATTCTTTCTAGTCCTACTTGTGTGGTGCTTTTAATTTGTACTTTTTCTCTTCTCAATTGATAGTCGATTTTGGCTTTTTGAGTTTCAGGTTATTCTATATGGTATCATTGTCTTATCGTTGGATGTGAAAAAAGAAAGAAGCTATCTTTTGTTTTCATGTGAATTCAGTTATTAATATTGAAATAACTAGATTCATGTGCATACCGATGCTCTGGAATATCAATGGAGGAAGCATGGTAATGTGCAAATAAATTGAATTGAGTCTCTAGGCCTGCCCTCTCATGCCATTCGGCTTTGATTTGAGGGCATGGTCCTACAGCAAAACAAGTATAGGGGGGCCACTGTTTCAGTGGTATTTTGAGAGCAACCACTTTGTGCATATTGGCAAAGGTTAGGTCTGTTTTCAATCCTCCCCTGCCCATACCCCCAATGATTGGGGACTACATGGGTTTTGTTGTTGTTGTTGTTGAAGTAACTAGATTCATGTACAAGTTGTAGGGTGAAGACTTAGCATCATATTTTTGTACCTATGTAGTGTGTTCTATTTTGTGCTCTTTACTATCATGCTCTAAATTGATGGAGTCCTACATACATGGTAAGACAAAAGGGGTTTCAGTTGTGCTTCAAAGCATGACAACTTGTTGCTTGCTTATTTTACTTTTTACGAGTACATCACCATAAGGAAATGAAGCAATGGCTGCCATGCATCTATAGCGATCCATAGTATCCATAATATATCAAGTGTGAATATGCCCTTTTGTAATGCTTCACAGTCATGGAGTATTCACAAAATCTAATGTTAGTTATTGAAAACCGGAAAAACATCGAGCAAGCAAGCGGTTATTGAATATCTACCTACCAATTACAATTCCAGCCCCCGAATGCTACGGGCACGACTTTTTCGTGTGGAGCACGCATGCCCCTAGTTATTATTCAATATCATATAAAAGGTGGGTGACAGGGTTGTGTCTTGCTGGGTGGGTTCAGGAAAAAATTAGAGGCAAAATTGCAGTGGTAAATAGTGAGCCCAGATGATTGAAGGCACTAATTTTTCAACAATAGTCGGTTTGATTCATTTCTATATAGGAACTATTGCAATATGCTGACTCTTTTATCACCGTTTAGCACTGCACTAACTATCAGTATACTGAATTTTGTATATTCTTTTTGGTGATGGCTGCTGACAGAACTGGAACTGCTTTATTCAAGATATTAAATGACTAAAATGCTTATCTAACCTCTGATTTTGCAAGTTTCCAATTTTCACTTAAGACCACGTTATGGACCCTAACATCTTTATGGATGCAATAACCACATAATATCTTGGCTCTTGAGGTCCCATAAAGGGATATTGTATCCTGCTTGATCATTTTTCTGTAATAAAGCAGGCTAACTACAAATAAGCAGAACATAGTGGGTTACAAATAATATTTTCAAGTAGCAGGATACCCATTCTATCCTGTTTGCCTTTGTTAACCGTTTTTATTTACACATATCAAATCCTACATCATCTTCTGAAAACTTCTGGTTAGAGAAAATTCTATAGTGTGACAACATCCAACGATAGTTTCTATTCTCCTTTTTAGTACGTTTTAGACTTTTCTCTTTGATCCTTATTCCAACATATTTTTTTCCTTTCTATTGCAGAGGGCCTTGGAGGAGAAGAATATTGTTCGAATTGATGTAGAGAATGCTAAAAGACCAGCGATGGAGAAAAGTGCAGTTCTTGAGATTTGTACGAAGGTATTCTAAAGTTTTCATTTGAACCTGCTGTGAACTTTGGGGAGAAAGGAGAGCCACCAAAATTAGGTTTCTCTCTCTCAAACTATGTATATATATGGACAAAGGTACAAGTACAAGAATACCCCTATGTAAAAGATACATAACAAAATAACCCCTAAGAATTTAACACTCCCCCTCAAGTTGGTGCAAAGATATCTATCAGGCCCAACTTGAACACAATGGGATGAAAAATCTTACTACTAAGCCCTTTCGTAAATATATCAGCTAACTAGTCCTCAGACCTTACAAATGGCATACATATCAAACCCTTGCTCAACTTTTCCTTTATGAAATGCCTATCAATCTCAATATGCTTCATTCTGTTATGCTGCATAGGATTATGAGCAATATTTATAGCCGCTTTGTTGTCATAATAAAGTTTCATAGGACCATCATTAAAGAGTCCCAAATCCTTCAACAAGGTTTGGAGCCACAAAAGTTCACACACACCGTGAGCCATAGCCCTGTATTCAGCTTCTACACTGGATCTAGCTATCACTGATTGCTTCTTTCTGTGTCAAGTAACCAAATTCCCACCAAAAAAGGTGCAGTAGCCAGAAGTGGAGCGCCTATCATTTATTGAACCCGCCCAGTCTGCATCAGTAAATGCTTCCAACCTCAAGTGACCATGATTGGAGAACAAAATTCCTTTACCCGGAGTTGATTTGAGATATCTCAAAATACGATACACCGCATCCAAATGCACTGTACGTGGTCATGCATATATTGGCTGACAACTCCAACGGCATATGTAATATCTGGTCTAGTGTGAGATAAGTATATCAGGCGGCCCACAAGCCTCTGATATCTTTCCTTATCTGTATGCTCCCCAACATCTCCACTGAGATGATGATTAGCCTCAATAGGGGAGTCTGCAGGCTTGCACCCCAACATCCCCGTTTCTTTCAAGAGATCGAGAATATACTTCCTTTGGGATATAAAGACACCTTTATCAGATCTTGCCACCTCCATCCCAAGAAAGTATCTCAATGACCCCAAGTCCTTATTCTCGAACTCTTGAGCAAGACGAGCCTTAAGATGGAGTATTTCTTCTGCATCATTGCCAGTCATAATTATGTCATCCACATAGACAATGAGAATAGCAATCTTGCCATTACCTCCCTTGATGAACATAGTATGAGCTGCCTGACTCTGTTGGTAGCCAAATCTCAACATAGCTTTAAGAAATCTGTTCGGTGACCTCTTTTATCCATAGAGGGCCTTTCTCAATCTGCATACCTTCCCTTCGGTTGCAAAGGAAGAGAAACCTGGTAGAATATCTATGTACACTTCTTCTTCTAAATCAGAAGAAATGCATTTTTTACATCGAATTGTTGAAGAGGCCAATTCAAAATAGCAGCACAAGAGTGTAAGGTTCGAATAGAGTTCATCTTTGCTACCGGAGCAAAGGTTTCCTCATAGTCAATTCCGTATGTCTGAGTGTAGCCCTTGGCAACATGTCTTGCCTTGTATCTCTCAACTGTCCCATCTGCCTTATGTTTTATTGTGAACACCCATTTACAACCCACTAATTTCTTTTCCTCCGGAGGAGACCCTAGTTCCCAGGTGCCATTCTTTTTCAAAGCTGTCATCTCTTTTACCATAGCTTCTTATGCTTCCTTCGAACTCTGTGGGATAGATATAGAAGAGAGAGGAAACAAATGCACGATATGAAGAAGATAAACAATCATATGAAACAAACTGTGAGATGAGATGTTGAGTACACTGTCTAACTACTTTTCTATGAGCTATAGGAGCATCAAGATTATCAGAAACAAGAAGGGATGGTTCATTACTAGATGAGTCAGCCGAAGAATCAGAAGCTGGACTTGGAGCCGGATTAGGTGATAATGATTGGCAATGTGGTATTGCACAAGTCGGCTGTCCCTTTTTTCATCGAGAAAACTTCTGCAAGTTAGACAACCTATGCGGGTAAAGCTTATCATCGCCAACATCTTGGTCACTCATGTCATGTTCTGCTCTTGCTTTAGATATGGGTTCTTCCCTAGAGTTTTCCTTCTCCCCTTCACCAGAACGAGGTATTGGGAAGTAAGACCATGACTCCTGATTATGGGATGTCAACATCTCTTCCTCCATAGTATTCTCCCCCTGAAGAGATATAGTGGAAGGGGGGTAAAAAGAAGTGGTTTCCCTAAAAATGACATCCATAGAAACAAAATGTTTTGGAGAATAGCCAAGAAAAACGCATTTACGAGCCTTGGGATCTAACTTGCCACAAGGATGTTTAGGAGCATGGACAAAACACACGCAACCAAAAACTTTGGGTGGAAGGGAAGAGACCGGGGAAGTACGAGGGAGAAATTCAAGAGGAATTTTAAACTGAAGAGCACTGGAGGGCATGCAATTGATAAGTTAAGGTGCAGTAAGAACAGCTTCTCCCCAATAAAATTTTGGGACATTCATGGTGAACAAGAGAGAACGGGCTACCTCAGCAAGATGACAAGTTTTACGTTTAGCAACCCTATTCTGCTGTGGAGTGCCAAACACGTTGTTTGAAAAAGAATGTGATACTCACTAAGATATGCCTGAAACTGCCCATCAAGGTACTCAACCCCATTATCACTACGAACGATTTTAATGTTGGCGTCAAACTGAGTACAAACCATTTGATGAAAAGATGTAAAGCACGAAAAAAACTGCATTTTTGGATACACCCAAGTGACACGAGAATAACAGTCAATAAAAGTGACAAACCATCGATAACCAGAAATAGAAGTAACCGGGGAAGGACCCAAACATCAGAATGAATAACCGTAAAAGGGGAATCACTTCGTTGATTAACAGGAGCATAAAAAGAGCGCTCGTGTTTATCCAGCTCACAAGCTTCACAAAGGAACTGTTACCTACTACATTACTTAGTTAAAGTAGAAAAAAGTTTTTCTAAAATTCTAAAAGATGGGTGACCCAATCTACGATGCCACTGATGCAATAAAGGAAGAACTGAACTCGTATCTGCTGTAAGAGCTTGACCCAATGACAAGGGTGTAAAAGATAGACGAGGTGTAGACTCCAAAAAGGATAGAGCACCATGTGCTTTACCACTGCCAATCATTCTCCCCGTTTCCAGCTCCTGAAAGACACAATGTGTAGGAAAAAATGTCACGGAACAATTCATTGAGTGGGTAAGACTATTAACAGAGAGAAGGTTAGTAAAAAAATTTGGAACATGGAGAACTGAAGACAAAGAAATGGTTGGAGAATAGCGGATGAAACCTTTCCCTGAAATAGCGGATAAGGAACCATCTGCTACTCTGACCTTATCCTTACCAGAACATGTAGAGTAAGAGTCAAAAAAGGATGAACAATCTGTCATGATCGGTGGCACCAGAATCTATTATCCAAGGAAGAGAGGTTAAAGCAGTAGATGCATTAGCTGGGATATTTGTGTGAGCTAAGTACGAGGATGTAATGGAAGTAGAAGCCGTGGAAGATGGAGAATCAAGCCTAGCCATTAGGAGCCTGAGAGTCTGTAACTCCTCCTGAGAAAGAGAACCACCACTTTAGGAAGGACCGGGCGCTGGAGCTTGCAAATGAATGCCAATAGGGTTAGGCAACATGTCAACAGTAGACTCCAAAACATGGGCATGAGAACGCACAGGACCACTACCTTTCCCACTGCCTTTACCATTGCCTTTCCCACTAGAGGGACGGCCATGTAACTTTTAACAAAATTCTCTCGTATGCCTGGTTTTATTGCAATAGTCACAGTGGAGCAATTCTTTATCAACAAAACCACTTTTATCACCAAGCTGACCCTGGGTAGACTTACCATCCCGTGGAGGAGGAATAGCAATCAAGGCAGAGCGATCCGGAATAGAAGGATGGACCATCGCACTCCTTCTACTCTCCTCCTGTTGAACACACGCATAGGCCTCTCCCAGAGTAGGAAAAGGAACCCGGCCTAGCACCTGCACTCGAATTGGATCATATTCTATGTCAAGGCCAGCAAGAAAATCATAAGTGCGCTCCTTCTCCACCATCTGGTGAAATGTAGTGGCATCAGCAGTGCAAACAGCTTGAAAAGCCCGAAAGTAATCAAGCTGTTGCCACACTCCACGCAACTCAGCATAATACTCAGCAAGGGACCAATTGTGTTTATCCAATCCCCTAAGTTTCTTCCTTAACTCAAAGGCTTGAGCATCATTACCCTTTCGGGAATAGGTTGGTACCATAATAGTCCAAACCGTATATGGAGTGTCCAGGAGCAAGAAGGTAATACGAATAGTAGGTATCAGAGAGTTGAATAACCATGTCATGGCCAAGGCATTCTGTGGCTTCCAAATCTCAAGTTTTGGTCCAGCATCTGTAGGTTGCGCAACAGGGCCTGTGATGAATTTCGACATGCCACGAGCCGTAATGGCCAAGGTAAAAGAGCGAGACGAAAGCAAATAGTTGGTACCATCCAACTTAATTTGACAAATATCAAGGGGAGAGTTATCCAGAGTCCCAACACGACTCAATTCATCCTTTACACTAGCGGAAGCAGGTTTGGGATCCCCTGACATATCAATAGAAACAATTAAAGGCTACGAAACCCATAAGTTGGTGATCAAAACTCAGCTACCAAATCAAATGCTGAATAGGAGATAAGGTAACCCTAACAAAGGCTCTAAGAACTTCAAATAGGTCAAGATACTGACCCAGTACCAAATACACAAACAACAGGGCCCAAACAGTTCAAAACCTTAAATCAGGAGCCGAAATACTTAAAAAATTCTTGAACAGTCCGAAATACTTGAAAAAATGCTGACGCAGTACAAAACTTTTGCAAATAGAGTTGCCGGAGGTCAGGCAGTGGAGGCCGGAGGTCGAAAGAGGCTGGCGAGAGTAGACAAGTGTTGGGTCAACCTCGTCGGTGATGGGCGAAGCTTGAACAGAACTGGGTCGACCTTGTCGAGACCAGACGACGTCGGAGGAGAGGAAGAATGGGCTGTTGGAGGTCTAGCGAAGCTCTGGTGAGACCAGAGGATGTCGGAAAAGACCGACGAGGCTCCGGCGAGTATGGATAACATCGGAAGGTGGTCTGAACTCAAGATTTGAGTTCGTCGGAGGAGCTCCGAGCTGTACGACGTCTTGTAGAGGTATTCGGGGTCAGAGAAGGTCGGCGGAGGTCAGTTGCTATCTGATGACAGCCCTGAGATCGACCGGCAAGGCTTGATGCTGATCGACAATGAGAAAAAAAGGCAGGAGTCCCCAGGTATAAGTTCTGATACCATGTGAACTTTGGGGAGAAAGGAGAGCCACCAAAATTAGGTTTCTCTCTCTCAAACTATGTATATATATGGACAAAGGTACAAGTACAAGAATACCACATTGTAAAAGATACATAACAAAATAACCCCTAAGAATTTAACTCCTACCTCCTATTGCCATTCATATTGGAAGCTGTTGATACTTGATATGGTAAGAGTGGTCGAATAGCCTGTAGTTGCCAAGAATATTCATTAAAAAGAGGGAAAAAGATGGGTTTAACTCAAAGGAGGAAGGGGATCATCCAAAAAAAAACTAAAAGCAGGAACAGGCTATCGGTCTTTTGTGCAAGTAAATTGTTTTGCCTTGCATTTGAAATAAATAGATCAGAAGGATGAAACCTAAATTTTTTTGGAAAAAGAGGTGATGGCAGGCGAGCTTCATGGGCATCTAAATAACAATTTTCAATAATGTGTGTAACGAAGAGTGGCAATAGTTGATTCTTTGTGAAGCTATAAGCCCATTCTCCCGTCACCCCTAGACACAGAATGAATGCAAAAGAAGGTTTTGGTGTAGCTCCGATCGTTTTGCCTCTTTTCAATAAGGTTAGTGTTTTAGATTTGTGCTTCAATGAGAAGGTTTTTTTCACTGTGTTGTATGATTGTATCTCCTACGAATGCTTTGTATGATATGTCATCTACCACGCAATTGCACACTTACATATCTTTGTACTCTAAATACCGATGATTCTTAAAGACCAACCAAATTCAAAATTCTAAGCATGCGGCTACGTGCACGCCTCGACACTAGTAACATTCAAGTAGTTTTTTTCAAATTATACACTCACAAACTAACTTTTGGAGGTAATGGATGGCTGAGATTGGGTTTGGATTTTGATCCAAGGGTCAGGCTTAGTTGTCATCCCTTATTAGTGCCACCTGATTCTGTCTAATCGGTTCTACAGTTGTTGATAGATAAGCCTCAGTTGGATGAAAAAGCGTTCAATCAATTCTAGGCTTGCGGCTCAGTGTATGAAACACCTTTCTCTCTCTCTCTCTCGATCAATCAATCGATGCTCTGGGTTCTTTTTCCCCTGTTCTTCCTTGATTTCTATGAGTTTCCAGAATCAATCTCCATCAATAGTGGCTAGCAGTGGTTCAATCTTTAGATAGAGGGTTCAATTTTCTTCGGCAATAGTTTGTGTTGATCCAACTGATCGGCAACGTGTCCTTCTAACGGTAACGGTGGCCGATTGCAAGTTTCCATTGAGCAACGACAGCCTACACCCACCACGACCAGCTACAGCTACAGATCAATGTATGTTTGAAGTTTCCCCTACCCCACCGTAGCTTTTCCATGAGTTTTTCGCTTGAATCCCTATCTTATTCTCAAACTGAATCTTTTCCCCTTTTTTTAGATTGGTGATGAATTGGTGGGGAGCATTAATTAGGAGAAAATTGGTTCCAATGCCCAAAATTATATTGTTGGTACCTCTTCTAATAATCTCATTATATATTGTGTACCATCTGTGTAACCCTATGAAAAGAGAAAGAAAATAAAGCTTTTTATCGCCGTATAAGCTTTTTATATTTTAATTTGTGCTTATCTATCACTGTATAAGCTTCTTCATTTATCTTCCTCTTCTGGGTTATTCATTTCCAAAACCTAACTACAGCTAATCCGATTTTCAAAAGCCTGATGAACTGTCGCACCTCTCTCGCAGTTCATTGACATCAACCTCTTCTATTATCTTATTTTGATTTTAGTAAAGCTCTCAAATAAAGCTATGGTGTGAATCACTAGATGTCGGGAATGTTTTACCCTATCACTATAGGTACTCTTTCTCTCTCCCATCACCCTTTTGCACAAATATGAAATCAATTTTGATTTCGGTGAGTTGTAAATTACCTGACGCAGGGCCTAATGGTCTCTAATGCAAAGACATTGGAAATATGAACTTACCATTATTGTTATAGCAACATCATATTTGAGTTCATGTCAATCCATTATGTTCAATTATCCTCGTTGTGTTAAACTTTTACTCAAATACAATATCAGGTTCTTTAGAGTGGAAACAATTGCTGTTACTTACATAAATAGTCAATTGGTGTGGGTTTTGCTTATTGGATTTATTTCTTAAGCCACCTTGGTCATTTATAGACAAGCCTTATGGGTGCTTTGAAGATGAAGGGAACTCTGATTATAATGGTTGGTGTTTGATTTGATGCCCATTTGGGTGCTGATTTTGAATTGTAGTTGTTTGAGATGCTCCTTTTATCGTTTTTTCTTCCTTATTATACTAAAGGAGGATTCTGTGGTGTTTTCTTTCGGAATAGTGTTAGCACTTAGCACTCGGTACTCTCTCTCTACACTTTGATTTGTTGTTAAGCAACTGAATATGTTTTTTTTTTTTCCTTCAAATTCCACGTGTTTGGGGCTTTTCGATGATCTTCCCCATGAACGCATGATGATGAGAGAGAAGGAATGAAGGGAGAGAAAGATGCACGGCAATATCGGCGGTGAGGTCCCGTGCTCATCTCTTGCCGTCGATTCCGTTCTACGCGTCAGAATGGTAAAACCCTCAACCTTTTCAGTTTCATTTTTGTTTTGCCTTCAATAGGAAAAGAATGGCTTCTGAATTCTGATGGGAACGGATAATGTTTTTTCATAATGTTTTCCCTAATTTCTCTCTCTCTCTCTCCAATGTTGAACACTACTGGTTCATGCATTCGATCACCTATCCTCGTTCCCCTTTGACCATCACTGAAGCAATCCTCCATCTCCACCAATTACTGTTGCTTGTGGCTGCCTCCTCCCTAAATATGGCCAAGGTACCCTAAATTTCTACTATCTCCCTCTTTCTAGCCCTAGCCCTAATCTTTGTAGTCAAAACCTAAATCTTCTCTCTCGCAAATCTTATTCCTTATGTATTTTTTGGTAAAAATGAAAACTGAACCTTGTCTTTTAATTTTTGTATTGTATTGTTTGGGATTGGTAAAATGTTGAGGCGGCCGAAATCACTCATGACCACTGCTTTGGAATTGGTAGAAGTTAGGCAAGTTTGCCTCTTCCTCCGGTCGTTTTTTGTTAACTGCACGTGTATTGATGCTTTGAGAGAATGTTACTATGAAATTAGTGAAATAGTTTGGGCTGCCTTTAGCATAAGATTGGTAGCTGGAATTGAGAAACTACGTCATTCATAATCTATTATGAACTTGTCCGAGAGATGCTTGAAAAACAAAGGGGTCTCAATTGATGTAATCAAGACAAAGGGTCTCAATTGAAAAACCATTATCATTCCACTCAAAATGAAGTAGTTTTATTTGTGTGCTCTTCCAAGCTGTTTTAGTTTCAATTGATGTAATCTAGACAAATGGGTCTCATAATCTGTTACGTAACTCAAAAAATCGTATGTAACTCACAGAGCTTCCTATTCTAAGTAGAACTTTAAAGATGTCCAACTCCAACTACTCAGGTTCGTTCTGATCTCATCTAGAACAGTGCTCTTGTCACCAACATCTACAGCCTTCTTTGGAAGATTCTCATGTTCTTTTCCCTCCATATGATGTATATAGATGCAGCTGAAGTTTGTAAATGCCATTCCTAAACCCCTTTTCTTTTTTTGTGCTGGCATGCCCATTTCAACTCTTGATCGAACTGGATAGGCACTCCTCTAATTTGTTTTTTAAGAACACTCTTCCATATAGCTGCAGCCTGTAGAGGAAGGACACTAATGTGTGTTACCAAAAGAGGCCACTGAAATGGTCCTCAGTTCTTATTGACAATAAGGCCTTCAGACTCTACACTATTGCATAGATAGGTGCATCCTAAATCTCAAATGCGATTTCCTGTCATCATTAATAACTAAATACTTTCTTACTAGTTGTGAATCTTCTACAGTTCAATGCAATGTCATTTTTCTCGAATCTTTGCGGATGACGTTTAGGTTCTTGGTTTTAGTTGCAAGTACTTGGCCCATCTTACTGAACACGTATTAGATGGATCAAACACTTAGTTAAGACACATACCTCCACTTGACTCCCCTTTCTGAGTCCATGTGACATTGTGTTTGGGGAAGATATTATGGTACATGGGTTGCTGTGTGTGATTTGATTGTTACGCTGTTTCCCACAATATGCTAAAAAATGATGCATTTTCTTACCCTTCTTATACCACAATATGCTAAAAAATGATGCATTTTCTTACCCTTCTTATAGGGGACTTCCATAGTTCAGTTGGACAGAAAAACATGTGTCACTAGAGCAATTAACAACTATACTATGCAACTTATGTCAGCTTATAAGAACTCCAATAGGGAAAGTAAATGTAAGTTCTCTATTTTACTAGGTTTTTGTGATGGCTATAATTGGGGTACTCATTTCTCTTTCTTCGACAGACAACTTGACAGAGGCACTAATGTTCTTACCACATTTCAGTGGGGATATCCATCAAGTGTGCTCTCCCTTCTACTTCCGAGGTTCAATATATGGCAAACAAATTAAATTTTCTTTAATCCACTTATCTTCCTTTTCTATCTTGTAATTGGGGATCATCATGATTATTAGGATGAGGCCATATTTATCCTATAAATACTTCTTGTGGGGTTGTCTTCCCCATTGATCACTGACTTACTTTTGTGTTAATTGGGTGGTAATATGAAGTCCTATAACCAGTTTATTTGACAAGTTTTTATAATTTGAAGGATTTTCAATTTCTGCTTTTGATGCTCTCCCAGCATTATGTGCAATGCTACGTAGAAGCTTATTAACCATGTCAAAATGTCAATAATAATAGTGTTTTATGACTATGACGCCGTACTTTGGAATTTATTTTTCAGGGGCATACTACATAACATTTTGTAGGAAAGTATGAAACCATTGATGTGCCAATCACCCATCGCCAACCAGTTAACATGATCATCCAATGTGCTTGGTTCGTATAGAAAAATGGTGGAAAATGAATACAAATATGCACTTGAAAACTTAGACCAAAGCCAATTTGGTGATGTGAAAATTTTGTTCTATTCTCTTTTTCCCGGTGAATTTGTAAGGCATCGTTACTAGGAGGCCGTTACTAGAAAGCCATTTAATGTTGCAGGATTGCAGCTGCACAAGGCAGAAGGGGGAACTGAATACGTTGAGTTGCTACACGCACCAAAGAACAATTTTACTGATTTCGGTAACTCTGATTTAAGAAGATTCTTTTGGTTTTGGGTTTCTGTCATGTTAAGTTAGTGCTTTGAATGTGCCCTACAAAGTTCTTTGCAATGATGAGGTGTTAAGGTGATTCTCGTACCTTAAGGGCTTTTGAAATGACCATGTAATCGATTTTTTATCTACAAAAAATTGCACGTGTTCTTACAACTTTTAGTGGAATACTATTTAGCATAAAATTTATGGTAAAAATGGAGGAAGAATTTTTTACAGAGGGAACTATAACATGAAATGAAGATTGCATGTTTTCAACTGTTGTGTTCCTTATGAATCTTAAGAATAATCACAAAAAATGCTATTGGTAGTACAACCCACTTTTAATTTATTTTCATTGACAGGGTTGTAGAAAGAAGGGCCGGCCTGATGTAATGATAAAGTTGCGCCATTGTGGCCTGGAGGTCACGGGTTTGTGTCACAGAAATAGCCTCTTTGCTTGCAGGGGTAAGGCTGCGTACATCAACCCTTCCCCAGACCCCGCAATGGTGGGAGCCTCGTGCACTGGGTTTGCCCCTTTTTTAGGGTTGTAGACATGCAGCTTTTCTACTAAAGTTAATATAGCATGCGGCGTGGATGCAATCTATTCTTTTGTCCCTTGCATCATTTATCTTTGACTGAAGCATATAATAGGGGCCAATAATTGTTAGCTTATGCCTGGTTGAAGGTAGAAGGAAATCTAAATCAGATGGAATTTACTCTAATGAAGAGAATTTGTCGAAGAAGGAGAAGCTTACGTGCGATGGATATTCATTCTACAAGCAAGCTTGTGTCCAACATTTCTGTAACTAAAACTCATATTGAACTATGTCCTAGCATAGTTTGGATTGACATAACTAATGTCTCTCTGTTGGTGCAGATAACTCACTAAGCTAATGCAATAAGTAATTTCACTAAGCTAATACGATTGGGACTGTCGTCTTGAATCAGTTGATTTACCAGTTTCTTCCTCCAGCTATGTTATAACTCTACTGTTAAGGTTTGGAAAGATATGACTCATTGAACTCCATATCTTCAGTTCTAATTGTTTTGTCTTTCCTAACTGAGATGCATTACAGGTCATATGTACTAAATTCTTGCATTTCATTGCCTATATGGTGGCTTGGCAGAAGGTAGAATTTTGTTTTTATTATCTTCGCATGTTGGCATTTGTGTCTTATTGGATTTCTGCATAGGCAAGTTGTGGAGATTTATGGTCCAAAAGCTTCTGCATGTAACTTCAGCTATTAAAAGATCTGGATCTTAGTAGCACGAAGTGGGAGCGGGAGAGCGAAAGTATTTAGAAGCTCCCAAGGTTGGGAGCGCCCAAGGAGCGTATATAGATTATATATAAATATAGATATAAAGTATCTTTAAATACTTAACCATTGCTAGAAAAGTGATACTGAGATTTTTCCCGATCTTAAAAGGGTAACTAATGGAAGTTAGATATTTCCAATTTGCACACCTGCTTGATTGATATGATTTTCACATTCTCATTTTCACAATGGCATCACTCCCTTAGAAGTAAGAGAATAATTGCCTTAACGGCCGTTAAGCTCCCATCTTAGTTAGGAGCTAGCTCCTGTCTCGAGGGGAGCGAGTTTCCATCTTGGGAGTGCCGATTCGAGCTCCGGTCTTTGGGAGCGCACCCATTTAAGAAGGATCCTGCAACTAAGATATTGATATCTTCTTGACAGTTCTTTCTCTACTATTATCACTACAGGAACAAAAAACATATGTATATCCAATGAGCACGTAGAAATGTATGAAGCACGAGCATTACACTAGTATAATCAATGAGCGGTTGTATGATTGTAGAATTAGAATTATGATGTCCAAACTTATCAGCCAAAATTTAGTGAGATGTAATCCAGATCTGTCCTTCTATATTCAGCTGGTATTTTTTCTTTTTTGCTTTTGTTGTTCATTTTGTAACTTTAGGAACCACATGTCCTTTTGTAATCCAGATCAATGAGCGGTTGTATGATTGTTGATTCCTCCTATTTTTGTAACGACTAAGAACGCTTGTGTCAGGTGAGATTGAGGAGGAATTCTCAACCATACGAGCTGTAATTTGGAGGATCTGACCAGGTAATCAAAATTAATCTTACCTTGCAGACTCTCACTGGCTATCAGAGCCACATTCCCAATGTGTTCTTGCCTTCGTCTCCATGTTTTTGCATGTTATGTTTTTAATTATCATCTTTTGCATTTTATTTCATGGATCTGTGTTGGTGAGATTGATGCGGTGCTTGGTTCGCTTCAAGCAGGATTGTTGGAAACTTGGAAATTGATTAAGGCGCATTGGTGTTGGTGGTAACTACAATTGCTGTTTGCGGCTAAGTTCTTGGAATTGATACGGTCAGTTTTTGTCAATTTAGGGATCCCGATACCCCCTACTAGGCACCTCACCCGTTGGTGGGTCTTGAATATGTTACGAGCAATAGCTCCTGCCGGGCCAATTTAGGGATCCCGACACCCCCTGCCAAGCACCTAACCCGTCGGTGGGTCTTGAATGTTTTAAGTGTTTAGGTATCCCATTTTGATCATAAACAATCCATAACATGTCATAAGTTCTCATTTCAAAATGGAGCAAGTCGTATACATCAAGTCAACATCATACTCCATGTCAAATGTAAAACAAAGTCCTCATACCCATAAAGATTCATAACAAAATCCATTGGGATGAACCACGACCTTAGAATGTGAAAATAGGAATTTTTACAAAATTCTACAGGGGCTTCCCGTAGTAGGAAAAAGTTAGTACAAAATGTTTAGGTTCTGATCATTGGCCACGGATAGGGGAAAAATGGACTACTCGTAGTAGTACAAAATGTTTTAGTTCTGATCAATGACTACCCATTGTCCCAAAACTGTCTACCCATAGTAGAACACAAAGTTTCAGTTTTGATCAATGACTACCCGTAACCCGTAGTCCAAAAACTGGCAACCCGTAGTAGAACCCAAAGTTTCAGTTCTGATCAATGACTACCCGTAGTCCAAAAACTTACTACCCGTAGTACCTGGGAAATCTTCTGCGATTTGCCCAAACATGACAAATTTTGCTAGAACTCAAGACAAGGATCTAAAACACGATTAAGGCACCAAAATTCCTCATAAACACATAAAGGAGGCATAGAATCCCTACCTCAAAGATTGTGTTCGATTTAGTGGTAACGTAATTGGAGGAGAAATCCCCTTAGGGTTGATTTCATTCAAACGTAAAATATATATACAAGATGTACAATAATTGCTCTACGGTCCTAAATACTTAAAGTAATTACATGATAAGACACATAATTATACTAGATACAAATAGACCCGTAATCTAACACTCCCCCTCAAGTTGGTGCAAAGATATCAATCAAGCCCAACTTGAAAACAATAGGATGAAAAATCTTGCTACCCAGCCCTTTTGTGAATATATCAGCTAACTGATCTCCAGATCTCACAAACGGCATACATATCAAACCCTCGTTTAATTTTTCCTTGATGAAGTGTCGATCAATCTCTATATGCTTCGTTCTGTCATGTTGAACGGGATTATGAGCAATGTTGATGGCAGCTTTATTGTCGCAATATAGTTTCATCGGAACACTGTCAGCAAACCCCAAATCATGTAACAAAGTTTGGAGCCACAAGAGTTCGCAAACACCATGAGCCATAGTTCTATATTCAGCTTCTGCGCTAGATCTGGCGACTACCGATTGCTTCTTACTTCGCCAGGTAATCAGATTACCCCCAAGAAAAGTGCAATAACCCGAAGTAGAGCGCCTATCATCCACAGAACCAGCCCAGTCAGCATCAGTGAATGCCTCCACTCACAAATGACCATGATTAGAGAACAAAATTCCTTTTCCTGGAGCTGATTTCAGATACCTCAGAATACGATAAACTGCATCTAGATGTGATGTGCGAGGATCATGCATAAACTGGCTAACAACACCTACTGCATAAGTAACATCTGGTCGGGTGTGGGCCAAGTATATTAGTCGACCCACAAGTCGCTGATACCTCTCCTTATCAGTACGCTCCCCCACATCTCCACTAAGATGATGATTCGCCTCAATAGGGGAATCTGCAGGTTTACAGCCCAACATACCTGTTTCTTCCAAAAGATCAAGTATATATTTGCGTTGGGAAATAAAAATACCTTTATCAGACCTTGCTACTTCCATTCCAAGGAAATATCTCAATGATCCCAAGTCCTTAATCTCGAACTCTTGAGCTAAACGAGATTTAAGGTTATGAATCTCACTCACATCATTGCCTGTCATTATTATGTCATCAACATAAACAATAAGGACAGGTATCTTACCATTACTTTGCCGGGTGAACATCGTATGATCTGCCTCACTCTGCTTGTAACCAAAACTCAACATAGCCTTAGAAAACCTGCCAAACCAGGCTCTAGGGGACTGCTTTAGTCCATAAAGTGCTTTCTTCAATCTACACACTTTTCCCTTACTTGTAGAAGAAGAGAAACCCGGTGGAATATCCATATAAACTTTCTCCTCTAAATTACCATGGAGGAATGCATTTTTCACATCAAACTGTTGAAGAGGCCAATTCAAGTGGGCAGCACACGAGAGGAGAGCTCGTACCGAATTCATCTTTGCTACTGGAGCAAATGTCTCCTCATAGTCAATACCATAAGTCTGAGTAAAACCTCTGGCAACAAGCCTTGCCTTGTATCTCTCAACTGTACCATCAGCCTTTTGTTTAATAGTGAACACCCACTTGCAACCCACTGGCTTCTTCCCTTCTGGAAGTGACACTAGATCCCAGGTGCCATTCTTTTCCAAAGCTGTCATTTCTTCCACCATAGCTCCTTTCCACTTAGGAATCCTGAATGCATCCTGCCAATTCTGTGGAATAGATATAGAAGAAAGAGAATAGACAAAAGCATAGTATGAAGGAGACAAACGGTCATAAGAAACAAATTGTGAGATAGGATGTTGAGTACAAGATCTAACACCTTTTCGAATAGCAATAGGAAGATTGTCAGGATCCATAGGAGGAGGTTCAATAAGAGAAGAATCATTACCAGAAGAATCAGCTGAGAAATCTGGAACTGGAGTGGGTGATTGTGGTTGACAAGGTGGTAACGCACATGAAGACTTTCTACGTCTAGCATACCTCTGTAAGTTAGCTCCTTGCAGTCGTGCAGGTAGTTGTTCCTCAATGTCACCACCAATATCATGTGTTTCCCCCTCAACAAATACTGGTTCCTCTCCAGTGTTTTTCTTCTCCCCCTCACTATGATTATAAAAGGTAAACATCTCTTCCTCCTGCTGATACTCCCCCTGAAGAGATGGTTTGGGGGGAGAATAAAGAAACTCGGTTTCCCAAAAAGTAACATCCATAGAGACAAACATCTTCCTAGAATAAGGGTCATAACACTTATAGCCTTTCTGGGTAGGAGAGTACCCAACAAAAATACACTTATGAGCTTTATGTCCCAGCTTGCCCCCAGAAGGTTTGGAGGCATGAACAAAACACACACAACCAAACACCCTAGGTGGAAGAGTCGAAACTCGGTAACTGCTTGACAGACACTCAATGGGTGTTTTAAAATTGAGGACACTGGATGGCATACGGTTGATAAGATACGTGGCAGTTAAAATAGCTTCACCCCATAAGTATTTGGGAACATTCATAGTGAACAATAGGGATCGAGCGACCTCAGCAAGATGACGATTTTTGCGTTCAGCAACTCCATTTTGTTGTGGAGTGTCAACGCAAGTCGTCTGAAAGATAATACCATTATCAGCTAGATATGTTCGAAAAATCTTATCAATATACTCAGTCCCATTATCACTCCGAAGAATTTTAATGTGTATCAAACTGAGTGCATACCATCTTATGAAAAGATTTAAAACAGGAAAACACCTCATTTTTTGACTTGAGTAAGTACACCCACGTGGCGCGAGAACAACAATCAATAAAAGTAACAAACCATCGATAACCCTTTAAAGAAGGAATAGGAGAAGGACCCCAAACATCAGAATGGATAACCATAAATGGAGTATCACTACGCTTATTAATAGGTGCATAAAAAGAGCGTTTATGTTTTCCAAACTCACAAGCTTCACAAAAAAACTGATCCCTGGGACAATGTTTAACTAAAATAGGAAAAAGTTTCTCCAATATCCCAAAATAGGGATGACCCAATCTACGGTGCCACCGATGTAACAAAGAAAGAGTAGAACTCATATCTGCATGGAGGGCTTTTCCACATGATAATGATGGCTAAGATGGATGAGGTGCATGCTCCAGATAATAGATACCACCATGTGCTTTACCACTGCCAATCACCTTCCCCGTTTCCAGTTCCTGAAAGACACAGTGAGTAGGAAAAAATGTCACAGAACAGTTTGCAGAATGAGTAAAACTACTAACTGAAAGAAGGTTAGTGGCAAAGTTTGGAATATGAAGAACTGAAGAGAGAGAGATAGAGGGAGAATAGCGAACGGAACCTTTTCCTGAAATAGCAGAGAATGACCCATCGGCAATTCGCACCTTATCCTTACCAGAACAAGTAGAATAAGAATCAAAAACAGAGGAACAACCTGTCATATGATCTGAAGCACCAGAATCAATAATCCAAGGGATACCGGAGGAGGCAGTAAATGCACTAGCTGGAATACCTGAATGAGCAAAATAGGATGCAGCAGGAGCTGCTATGGAAGTAGGAGCTATAGTAGAGGAAGAATCAGCCCGAGCCATAAGACGCCTGAGAGCTTGCATCTCTCCCTGAGAGAAACCACCAGTTGAGTCAGAGGGTGACTGAACTCCTATACTGGACCCAAAATCGGACAAAGTAGAAAACTCTGAAACATGTGCCTGGGCTTGAGAACGCCCGGGACCACGACCTCGACCTCCACGTCCACTGCCTCGCCCACGAGAAGGACGACCATGTAACTTCCAACAGAACTCCTTGGTATGTCCAGTGTTGTGGCAATAATCACACTGGAGTGACATGCGGTCTATAGTCCCACTGCTAGTACCAGGTTGAGACTTTCCACTGCTAGACACAAACTGTCCATGTGGAATAGCAACCAAGGCAGAACGATCAGAAGTAGGAGCTTGCAACATAACACTTCTTCTACTCTCCTCCTGCTGAACAATGGCATAAGCCTCTCCCAATGATGGAAACGGGACACGACCCAACACCTGCACTCTAATTGGATCATACTCTCCATCAAGACCAGCAAGAAAGTCATACACACGCTCTTTCTCTATCCTTTTTAGCCAAGCAGCAGCATCAACGGGGCAAACTGCCTGAAACCCCTGATAATAATCAAATTCTTGCCAGGCCCCACTGAGATCAGCAAAGTAAACAGCAACAGATCGATTGTGTTGATCCATAGTACGAAGTCTTTTCCGCAACTCAAAACACTGTGCATCGTTACCTTGCTGAGAATAGGTTTGAGCTGCAGTAGTCCAAATCTGATGTGGAGTATCAAGGAGCAGGAAAGTATGACGAATATCAGCTCTCATAGAGTTAAACAACCAAGTCATGACTAACGATCTCTGAGATTTAAACTTTTTCAATGCAACCGCCTCAGGTGGAGTAACAGGACCCTCAATAAATTCTGACATTCCTTTAGCCTCAATAGCCAAAGTAAAAGTACGAGACCAAATCAAATAGTTGGTACCATCCAACTTAATATGGCAAATATCCAAAGAATAGTTATCCATAGGCCCTGCACGACTCAAGTCAGTATTTGTACCAACGGAAGCATTTTGTTTATCCTCCGACATGTTAACTAGAGTTAATGGCAGATTAAAAAGAAAGGTTAACTAGAGTTAATGGCAAATGTCCAAAGAATACTTAATGGCAGAAGACAAACAGCCCTTGCACAGTCTCCAATAACTGCAAACAGTGCCTAATACACGATACCTCACCACTGATGTCCAAAACCGACAAAGTAAGTTGGCCCAGTCCAAACAGGGAACGAACAGAGGTTGCCGGAGGTCTGACGTGGACCGATGATGACTGGTGAGCGCAGAGGTAACCTCCTCGGCGACTGGTGAGGGCGCAGTGCCTGTCGGAGGTTGTACTGAAGCTGGGAAGCGTCGTCCAAAACAAAAAAACAAGGGCTGAAGTTCTGAACGACCCCGGAACTTCGATCTACCAACTGGATAAGAGTTGCCGGAGGCTGATAAATCGCCGGCGAGGGTTGTCGGAGGTTGGGTGTCGATCACGAAGGGCTAACGAGGATCAACGATGGCTGTAATCTACTGGGTCTTCAACTTCAGCGTCGGAAAGGTATGTCGATGACTCAACAGAGACGGGAGACGCTAGTTGGAGGCACAGCCGTGGGTGATCGACCAAACAAGAAGCCCTAGGTATCTTTCTGCTCTGATACCATGTTCGATTTAGTGGTAACGTAATCGGAGGAGAAATCCCCTTAGGGTTGATTTCATTCAAACGTAAAATATATATACAAGATGTACAATAATTGCTCTACGGTCCTAAATACTTAAACTAATTATATGATAAGACACATAATTATACTAGATACAAATAGACCCGTAATCTAACAGATTGAAAGCCTAAACTCAAGCTCGATTAACTCTGAGATCAACCGAATACTCGCTCCAAGCCAAGCCAAGCGATTCCCGAGCTTAAGAACACTTGAATGCGTGGGTTATGTAGTGGATCTTGATGGGTTTCAAGTTTGGAGAGAGAGAGAGAGAGAGAGAGAGGAGAAGAGAAGAGAGTGGCGTGTGTGAGAAGAGTGAGAGTGTGGTAGGTGTGATGTTATATGTATACTCCTGACATATGCGCGCACACATACACTATGAGATTGAGATTTGAGGTATTTTTTTAGGCCTTTTTTTAGGTGTCCCCGGAACCGCCCCGATATATATCCCGAACCGCCCCGATATATATATCGGGCCAACTGCCCCGATATATATCGGGGCTATATATATAACGGGGCGGTTCCGGGGACACAAAAAAAACACCTCATACATTATCACATTAACACCTCATACATTATCATATATATACATACATACATTTATCAAATTGCACTAACACCCCCTTCACTATAATGTACATCATCATCCTCCCACAACCTTCATACATTATCACATTAACTCCCAAGCATTAAATCAACATTATTCACATTTTATATTCTTAACCATAACAACATTTAAATTTGGAAAATTAAATATGGGTCTCTACAAGAGCGCTCTCCACCATATATTTGTGTGGGATCTACCATCCCAGACCATTGATTGGTGGATAGGCTCTCAAGGCTCTTTCCACCGCATATTGACATGGGATTTTGAGAGCATTGACTAACTTTTCCCACTCCTGTACACTAAAATATCTCTGTACATCATGAATATTTCCATGTTAGCTGCAGCTAAATTTCCAAAACACTGTTGGTCTCTTTTAAATTGTTGATGGTACGAATTCATAACTGTGGATTAAAAAGAAGAAGAGTGCAATCTTGTTTTTTCCCCCAAATTCTTGAATATGTGAGAGAATGAGAAGGGCCACTTGTAGGGCATTTGTACCATCAGTTCTGCTGCTGTCTTCTTTTTTTTTTTTTTTCCCAAGGGTGGGCCGGATTGAACCAGTGGAGAGACCCCTGATCGACCATAGAATCCACCCGCCCTAGAATGTTTAAGCAATAGGATCTCGATAAGATTGTATCAAACTATCAATGGTGAGTGTTTTCTGGTTAGTCTATCAAGTAATCAAAAGCATTGCTAGTCATGGATATCCATCTTATTTCTTAGTATTTCTACACAAGTAACAACCTTTGTCCATCTCAGGTGCATTCGAGTATGTTTTACAGTTTTGTGGTACAATGAGGTCTCTATTTGATCAGTGGATTTGTTGCACATGTACCCCAGAGGCTCTACAGTTTGAATGAACTAAAACTGAACGGAATAGAAATCTGCAGCTTGCTGGTCTTGTAGGAGGAATCTCTGCTTGTAATGTGTTTGGATTAAATTCGCAACAAATCTTCTACTTCTCTGTCGGCTTGCTGTTTTTTTTTGACGTCTGACGTGGTAACTTTGAAGTTAGCAATAACAAATTCTACACGTCGTCATAAAACCATGTTGCATTATGCAGGCATTAGTGAAGTTGATTGTATCTCTCTGTTAACATTTGCACTGAGTTGGAAATACAAGCAAGATCAAAGTAGGAAATACACCTTTAAAGGAACAAAAACAGCAACTCTAGCCTTCACCGTCTCCATGTTCTGAAACCCAAAGAGCTATGATACTCCTTTGGTTTAGATTCACCCATTTCTTCTCTTGCAGCAACAGCATGTTAGTCCCCTTCCTCTAGGGAGCTTCTTACCAACCTAATACCAGATCAAATGTTGATGGTAGATGCAATTTTGGCTCCAGATTGAATGATCTTCTGCATGCTTTCCCCTCATCAGTCACACCCTCTGCATCCTTAAAGAAAGCTCGATTGCTGTATCGGCTCCTAGTATCCTCCGATAAGAGGAAACACCATTCGTAGGCTACAGGCCTACAACTCTTCCCGCCCTTGGATTTCTTCACTTTCTTCTTTAGTTTCCTCAATTTTTGTTCCTTCAGTTCAAATATCAGACCTGCTGAAGATAGGCCACCTTCAGCATCTTGAATGGATTTCCTTTTTACAAGGAGGTTGGCCAAGGGCATCTGAGAAGAGGGGCTTGAAATATCATGAGAGTCGATGAGTAGGGAACTCACTATTTTATCACCATTCTCTTTCTCCCACCACTAGTTCCTCTTCCCGAAGATCTGAATCTTGAATATCAATACCCTTATTGGCATTATCAGCGTGAAGCTCAGCTTGTGGCCACCACTTACCATTGGTCGCATTGAGGTTATACGGTTCAAGTGCCATGTCATCATCTCTCTCACTCGACTATGGCCTCGTAATTTTGGTATCAATTGTTTTTTCCACAGGCACCTATCTTTCACGCTGGAATTCACCGCTCTATTCTCGAGGTTGGCAATTTATGGTGAGTCTTCAGTCACTCTTATCTTAACAGACTTTCCTTTGATTTTCAGTTTCAACTCCTCGTCCATGTGCTCCTTGGTTTCAGTAACTACAAGCACTCTGTATCTATCAAAAGCCAAACCCTTGAGGGTACTGTCATCGAAAGTAATGGGATCTTCCCATAAACCTCCAATAGCCAAAAAGGTTTTTGCAGACCATACATGAATAGGTACCCCAAGGCATGTAAAGCCAAATGCCTCTTGACGGTGGAAATATCTGCTCGTGCCTTTTTTTGGAGGATATGAACCATTTAGAGAGCCATTCCATGTTGTCCTTACGCATGCAATCCAATGAGTCCTTAGTTGGAGACTAGAATACAGAATCCACCTCTGGGTTGAAGTTAGGCTTCCCCAAAACCAATGGGAGAAAACAAGTCCCGTTGATTACTGCTCTTTACCAACTCGTCTCACATTAAGTTGTTTGCATTTGGATTGAAGGTTGGATCATCGCCTTCGAAAAAATTTAGCCTTAACTCATAACGATGGAATCTCATACAGCTCTTGAACCTTTTATGGATTCTGTCTTCATTAATAAATACTCAACAAGGAATTAAGGAGTGAAGGCTAATACGACATGTTCTAACTTTTTCTAGAAATGCATATATCCAAGATGAAGAAGCTAACTAACTTGTTGGGGATCATTTGCTTTGTGTTTGATTAGTTACAAATGAGACATAAATTTTCTATTTGCAGAGTCTTGTTGAACGAAACAATATCCTGGGCAAGTGCTGCAAGCAACCACAATGTATGTGCCATAAACATGAACCTTGCTTCCTCATCTCTGATTCTCTCGTCCTTCCAAACATAAATGGCTCCTCTTGTTTCCCTTCCTCCATAGAGAAGATGTGGGAGATTGAGGGCAGAGTGACTAAGAAAGATATAAGAGTGAGCTCCAACAAGCAATGGGTTATTTAAATATATGGCAATATTTGCAACGAGTTTTCCATCAGTTATGTTTTTCTTAGAGTGTGCTGTCTGCAAAAGGTCTGAAAAGATTGCTTGCATTACCGCTGATGCTATTGTTGTAATATGATTAGCAATTCGAACATTATGTTTGTCACTCATTTGCATCTTTCTTCCTTTGAAGTTTCATTATCTCAAAGAAATCAGGCTGTTAGACATTTTGGAGGAGGGTTAAATTGTTAACACAATCTGTAGCCATATTGTCACTCCGTTTGAGGCTTCCTGCAACCCACTTCCAGTTATACGGAAGTTTCCTGAGAACATGGAGTGCTGGTGGAACATCTCTGAAAAGAGTTAATTTAGGTTCAAATTCAATCAAAAGCGCGCGCACACACACAGGCCATAGCAATGTGTTCAACCATTATCTATCATCTGTACAACCGTCTTTTTACAGGTTTCTTTTAATGGCGGAATCCGCAGCTTGGTTCTTGACACAATTGGCCACACATTTAGTCAAAAGTACCAAAGTGGGTTGTCCAAGTAAGATTTCATCTCTCTCTCTCTCTCTCTCTCTCTCTCTCTCTCTCTCGTGAGTGATTTTTTTTGTCTAGTAAACTTTCTTCGTCTTGCAATGAGTTCTTTAAGTGATTTGGGGGGGTTTTAATTAATGAAATGTGTTCACAGCAGTACGTTTTCATCTATATGTTTCTACTATGTGCTATTTTCATCAGTACTTGTGTTGGCTGAAGATATTCCAGTTCATTTTTTGGTGTATTGGTCATGTGTCTGCTAAGATCTCCTCTCAACTGATTACCACAAAAAAATTGATGTAGCATGAAGCTGGCCATTTCTTAATTGCCTACTTGCTGGGAATACTTCCAAGGGGATATATGCTGTCAAGTTTGGAAGCTTTGAAGAAGGAAGTATCTCTCAATGTTCAAGCGAGGACTGCTTTTGTGGATTTTGAGGAAGAAGTAGGTTGTTTTCTTAATTTTTTGTATTTCATCTGAATATAGTTTTCTAAGTGCGCTATTCTTCATACCTCCGTTGTCTGTCCTTTTCCTTTTTCGTTTTTGTTCTCTTGTGGTGATGGGAAGTGGAAAAAGTGGTCTCGACATGGGATCTTTTTGCAAGATAGCTGAAATAGTTTTCCACGAGAGATTATACCATCTTGTTTCTTTAGGCAATCACAAGTAAATACCACTCTTTTCCATTAAGATCTCATTAGATCAGCCCTAGGTAACTAGAAATAAATATCATTCTTTTCGATTGACTTTTTTTTGATTATCTTTGTTGGTTTCTCATCTATATCCTTTGATCTCATCTTACAAATGCTGCGCAGTGACATTTCAAATTTGTCCCATACATTATTGAGCTCAGAATTGGAAACCATTCTAATTATCATGCATAGCACCAGGAGGTGTCGCATCTGAATATCTTCTCTATGGACAGGCTGAGGGAGGCCTTGCAGATATTGACAAGGTTATTACCATTCTCTTCCCCCTTTTTCCTGTAAGAAAAATACGTAAATGAGAAGAGCGAAAAATTGAGGAATTGAGCCTGAGAATTTGTAAACTTAAGATGCAAAGAGCAGATAACTCATCTTGGAAAATGTAAGACTAACAAGTTTACCACAAATTAGGGGTCTATTGCTTATAAGGATGTCAGTACTATTTTGTTTAGTGACATTCCGACTTGGCAAATGCTATGGTGTCCCCTACCCAAAAGGGGACACCGGTTATGCCTCCTAAAGGTTTTTTGTTATGCATTCGAGTGGTTATGTTATGCCATTTTGTAATAATTTTTAAAAAGTGTTATGCCTTCGGGTGATTGTGTAAGCCTTCGAGTGGTTTATTATGCCATTTTTGAAAAAGTTTTATGACCTAATATAATAATTAAAAAAAAGATTATGCCCTTGATCCATACAATGGCATAACATGTTATGACATTTTGTGGTTTTGGAACCAGACAAGGCATAACGGGGGACACCGTAAGGGTAGACACCATAGCATTATCCTGCAGACTTGGATGATGCTATGGTGTCCCCGGTCATTTTGGGGACACCGTTATTTTTGGCATAGTTTTACCATTAGAAGCATAACTAAAATCAATTACAAGCATAACAAAACCCAAACAAGGCATAACCAAGGAATATCCAAAAAATCAACCAAGGCGTAACTAAAACCAACCAAGGCGTAACAAATAAGTTATACCTTGCTATGGTTTTGGTAATGCCTTGTTATGATTCTGTTATGTTTGTAATGGATTTTGGTTATACTCATAATGGTTTTGTTATGCCAAAAGTTACGGTGTCCCCAAAATGACCGGGGACACCGAAGTCATTCCCTTTCCGTGTTAATCCCTTATGTCTCCTATGTCGTGCTTAATGAACACAACTACTATGCTGATGCTTTTTTGGGAACAACTTCGGTGTCTCCCCTCAAAAAGGAGACACCGTAACTTTTTGGCATAACAAAACCATTATGAGCATAACCTAAATTCATTACAAGGCATAACAAAACCATAATAAGGCATTACCAGAACCATAATAAGGCATAAGTTGGTTTGTTATGCCTTGGTTGGTTTTGTTTATGCCTTGGTTTTTGGTTGTGCCTTGTTATGGTTCTGTTATGCTTGTTATGGGTTTTGGTTATGGTCATAATGGTTTTGTTATGCCAAAAGTTACAGTGTCTCCAAAAGGAGGGGAGACACCGTAGTATTTCCCGATCCTTCTACTTATGAATTGTCTCCAGAAAACTATGCTCATGTTTCTGCTGACTCAGCTAGTGGGTGAAACCGAATATTTCTGTATTGTTGCGGTTGAGGTTAATGGAGGATATCTTTAAGTCAAACGACATTATAGATCATTGGCATCTCATCTATTGGTGATAGGTCATATTAAAGCTTGCCCAAATTGGTTAATTATCATCTCCAAAACTAGAATTTGAGTTTGAGTTGGATCATGCTTTAGCATGGTATCACAGCTATGCTTTTAAATGAGATTCTCTGATTGATTGTCTATCCACGTGCCAGCTAGGAATCACACGTGGGAAATTGTTAGAGGTTGTGACTCTGGGCGGTTTGTCTGCTTGTGGTCAACTAATTTTGAGTTGGATGCTTTAGCAAATCTTAACCTTGTGGCATTTCTCTTTTCATGATAGTGTTCCAACAAGAGAATCTCTAGCAACTTTCTTGCTGGAGCTCTTTTCTTGACATCAAACATGTTGGTGCTAGATAGAAATGAAAACTCCAACAGGTTATTTGTTTTTAATGCCCTCCGAATTTCTAGGAATGAGTCACTTCAATAGTATTCGATGGTTATACAGTTTCTTATGCATTAAAAACATTTCCTAATTAACTACAACAAATAGGGGTTTTAATAGCATAAATTTATAGCGTTTTTTTTTCAAAAATGCTATTATAGGGATGCAATTAATAGCGTTCATAAGTTAAAATAGGAGAACACGTACTGTTTGGACGCAGAAGAGTTTAACATAGCGTTCTTCTTTCTCTTCTACAGCGTGCACCTAAATATTAGGTGCCAATCTCTCACAACCTCTGAAATTTCAATCATTTCGTGAGATGGCACTATGTTATCCACTTCGTGCGAAGCAGTGTTGGCTGAGGATGGATCGATCACAGCTGTGCTAGGGTTTGTCTTCTCCTCTAGTTTTCAATAACCTTCACACCATAATGATCGACTAATCTTCTCGTTTTTCTGCTCCCTCAGGATCGATTACTGCTGTGCGAGGATTTCAATCCTGAGTTCGTTTTGTCTTCCACCCAAAGGTTTGTTCCTACTAATCGATTTTCTGAAAATCTGAACCTTCACACCCACTATCTGGCTTGATTTTTTGTTCTGTCTTCGTGATTCCATTCTGTAGTTTGTTCGACGGTATTTGGGGCTACTGTCTGCCATATATATATGATTCCTAAGGCTTGGTTTTGAACAAATTTTTGTGCCCTAGGAGATATGATAGAGGCAAATAGGGTATTCCTTGGACAATTTTCAGTCGAACCCCAATACTTCTTCATTCAGCTTCTTCATATCTAGCAAAGATCATGCTTTGCATTCAGCCTACCTCATTTTGGCTGTGCTAACTTGTCGACTTGCTGAGAAGGGAAAAACTTTATTTTGAAACTGCTTTGCAATAGATCCAAATAGGGCTTGATTTTTCACAGTGGTCAGGTTTTGATCTTCATTCATTAGGATTTGATATTGAATTTAGGGTTTGCACAGATTATGCACTTAGAGGGTTTGATTTACTATCTGGGTTTATGTTTTCACTCAACAATATTGGGGCTTTTGTTTTGATTGGTTCATAACCATTGGCTATATAATGCCTGGATGAGTTTAAGATCACCAATATTTGCCCGATGTAGCTTAATAGTTGTGTTATTGCAAAACAACCATCACAGCTGGAATACATGTACAAGGGCTCACAAGTGCTTCATGTCAACGGTGCTATTTTTGCAACTAATTGAAGATGCCTAGTTTACTCCACTTCCTAAAAACCTTCAGCTTTTGTGGGAAGTCATGATTTATTGTAATATTGGATCTCATTTTAGGGGAATTTGTATAGACTCCAGGCTACTATTTGGTTTTCTATTCTGAAAAAAGAGGTCATGCGTTGATCATATCACCTCATTCTTTTGAAATGGTAAAGTCTAGTCGGATGATGAGTATCTCTGCCTATGCCCACAAGCCTCAAGAATTAAGGATCTAAACTCGTTCTTAAACCTAGTAGAAACCTCATACAATCGGCCAATAAAGAAGCCTGGAACACAATTCGTATTCTTATTGAGTGAGTAAAAGGCAAATCCTGCAGGGAAGGGGCCTAGAAGTGCCTACTCCTACTCCTACACCACACTACACTGATCAGAATTGGAATGCATGGAGAAATGTGAGTAAGTTCATTAAGGAGGAAATTATAACTTTCGTTTTTTAATCTCCTGAAGCATACAAATCAATGCTGATTTTTTCAATTAGTAGTATGTGGTGAAAGTATGAATGTTTTTTATCCAAACTTTGATTTAGTCAATAAACGAATCCTAGAATAGTAGTTTCATTTAGTCAATAATGGTGCAGTAAAGTACATTACGGAATGGATTCCTGAGTGTACTAGTTAAGCTTACCAATTAACTAATGGGAGGAGGATTAGGAGGAGAATAAGAACAAGAAGTCGGTGAACATGGTTATGGTTTACTCTGCTAATTTTCAATCTTCATAAATACTTTGAATGACAACAACTTTGCAGAAGAAGCTCAGAGTTTCAATGTTTCAATGTACTTGTTTTTTGATGCCACATTAATTTGTTGATGATTTTCTACAAAATTATTTTGGATTTTCAGATAGATCTAGCGGTTTGGGGTCTCTCTGCTGGCGAAAGCGAGTTATCCAGTTCAATCTATTGGCGATCTGTACCGCTTTGTGGTTTTCTGTCCAGATCTGTTCTTCAACTATTCTGTTACGCCCACTTGGTTACCTCAATTCTGACGAGCCCGATGCCGTTAACGAGCTTCTTCGACGGAGAACTATCTATTTGGACTCAGGTTTTAACTCTCTTTTTTGGGTAGAATGACTAGAATCTAGATTACATCCCCAGAAGAAACTTTGTTGTCCTCGTCTTGTTTGATGGATAAGATTTATCACTATTGTTGGTTAAGCATGGAAAAGTTAGTTTGTTCTTTGTCTGATCAGTAGCTTCTTTACGGGTAGTGTTAACTATGCATGTGTTAAAGCCAAATAGGCCTAATAAATATGTATGTTTGTTTCTGTGGGGAAGGAAAATATACAGGCCGGTCCACTTTCTGGGATGTAAATTCCCACGGAGTCTATGCTGGATTCTAAAATGCACGCCCAAGTCCAGCGTCATCATCAAGTCCAACACTCCGCCAGCTACCGTCATCAGCAAGTCGTTTGCTCTCATCGCCGGCTACCGTCAACCACCGCTCTGAGCCCAATCACCATCTGCCGTCGATCTCCCTCTGCAAGGGCCGTCTGTTTTGGTTCCGCCGATTGCCTCCTCTGGTTGGGTTCCTCTTTCTGTAGTTGTTCTGATTTTTGGGTTTTGGTTGCGCTTCAATCTGTTTGCCACCTGCCGTTTCGTTGGTTATGAGTTTTGATTGTTGTGGCCCCTGTTCTTCTTCGCGTTTTCTTGGAATTTTTAAAAAAATTTAAAAGTTCAGTTTATTTTCTTACAAAATCAGTTCTATTTTCTTTTTGGCTCAAACAAGTTGTTTTTTCAAAATCAGTTCTTTCCCTTTCGGGGTCCTTTGCTACTTATTTTGGGATCCGGATCCTCTCCACATATTCCCCTCCCCATATCTACCACACCTTTTCACTTAAACATGCCACCTCATTAATGAATTGGATGGACGACCCAAATTAAAATCACAAATTTACACGACGTCGTTTCTTTATTTCCTCCACACGGAAGCTTAGGCTTTGTTTATTTCAACGTAAAATATTTTACAATGTAAAATGTTTTTTCAGAAAATACGTTTTAAACTTTTATTTTTCGGTGTTTGGTTAGCACGTGAAAATATTTTCCGAAATGATAGTTTTGACGATTAAAGGTCTCGGATAAGTAATGCATTTATTAAGTGCAGGATATAATTAGGGATAAGTAATGCATGGAGTTAGTATATGAGTAATAATTGGGTGTGATAGTTTTGGATTTGGTTGGGAGTGAGTGCGCTGAATTTCAGCTTAAGCCAATTAGAGGAAAACATTTGTGCCCCAATGATGGAAAATGTAATGTTTTACTTTGTTATCTTGCCAAACAGCGGAAAATGAATAAAATATTTTACGCCGAAACAAAGAAAAATGATCCCCTGCATTGAATCTGATGAAACCAACTCTCTCTCTCTCTTCTCAACCCATTTCCACCCCACCACAGACGCAGCCCGCCACCCCCTTCTCTCTGTCTCTCTGTATTTCTCTCTCTCTAACTTCGAACCATCCTAGAAGAAACTCAAGGCAAAAATCTTGAACCAAAAGCTTTGATTGAAGTCAAGTAATAACTCATTTTGCCCTAATTTCTTCCCTAAATTGCTGCTAGTTTTCCAATATTGGTTAAAATCAGTTTGCAAACAATTTTTTGAAAACCCCCAATCTCAGAGTATAGTTTTTTTTTTTTTCAATTCAAACAAGGGCTTTCCAAAATTAATGTCGTGTAAAATCGATAGGAAAAATTCAAGAAGGAAACGAGATTTCTCCATTGTGAGAACTAAAATAATGTTTGTAGGAGCTGTAGAGATTCCCAGACTTGATGTTGCAATCAGCAACGTGAGCAGAAGTTATTTTATGGAATTTCTCCCACTGTGTATTAGGAGGCCAAGGAAATGAACAAGAATTTGGAGATTTTAATTTCAAGGGTTCCATTCTCCTATTTGCGTGGCAGAAACTAAGTCGGGAAGAAAGGAAGGGGGTGGTTTCAATGGCGGGTGGCTTCGGTGTCGGGGCTGCGTCGATGGTGGTGTGGAAATGGATCGAAGTTAGAGAGAGAGAGAGTTGGTTTCATCAGATTCAACGCAGGGGATAATCAAACCGTATAAATAATCAAAACTTGACATTGCAAGTTTTGATTATTCACTTTTGATTATTACATTGCGGATGCTCTTAGCTTTCGTTTGGAGAAAATAAAGAAACGACGTCGTGTAAGTTAGTGAATTTAATCTGGGCCGTCCATCCAATTCATTAATGAGGTGGCATGTGTTGGTGAAAATGTGTGGTAGATGCGGAGAGGATCCGGATCCATTATTTTGCAAGTATCTAGTGAAATTTTGAATTAGAGAAAAATTCACGAGTTCGAAAAAGCTAGTGAAATTCACTACATAAAATTTACACCCTGTAAATTTGAAATCGAATAGTAAAAATTTGTGAAATTTGAACTTAGTGAAATTTAAGAAGTGAAATTTCATTAATTTTTCAAAGTACTGAAATTTTGCCAGAAAAAGTCACCGACTGGAGTGGTCTCCGGTTAGAAGTGGTTGTGGGGTGGAGATGGGAGAGGTGGTGAGAACTTTGAAAAGATAATAAAGCATGAAATTATATTTATGTAAGAGAAAAAAGGTAATCTTCTATGAGATTATCTTTAGAGGTAAATAAAAATTGAGTTCATTCTAAATGGGAATTAAGTTATGGGTTTCTAGACCCACGGTTAATTTTATGTGGGGCGGGAATCATACCTTTTTTAGGCCCAATAGAATAATGAGATTTTTTAGGAAAAATGACAGCCCAGGACGTGTTTTGATAATTAATAGTATCAGCTAAGGACATGCTGAAAACATTTATTAATGCTAAAAATGTCTTTGGCGGGTATTAATTATCAAAACACATTCTTGGCCGTTGTTTTCCTGATTTTTTAATTTGGCCCAACTAGGCCCTTTTTCAGCCAACCTGAAATCCTCAACCAGACCAACCCCATCCCAAACCAGTATTGATCCCTTTACAAAAATTGGTCGGGATTGGTACTGGAAATGCATGCCCAAGAATGATGAATCGGTCCGGGAAAAATTAAACCCGAACCACTCGAAGCTGAACCGATTCCACTCCTACTAAAGGTTGCATTCTTGGAAACTTATAAGTTTGAAATTTATTTCGGTATGTTTTTAACTTTGAGTAAATTACAGTAAACCCCCCTCAACTAACCCAAATTTTCACTTAACCCCCTCCGACTACAAAACCCAACAGTGTGCACCCTCTAACTATCCAGAATTGACACTTAACCCCCTTTTGTTAGGTCTCCGTAGGAAAAATGCACCGACGGCCGTCTCCAGCCACCGGGCGGCCGATCCGAGCCGTCCAAAAATTATAAAAAAAAAACCGAGTGGGCTAGCGCGGGAATCAACGGCATCCGACGTGCGTAGGTGCTCGATCCAAACATCCCAAGAATTTAAATGGGGTGTTTAGATCGAGTACTTACGCACGTCGGATGCCATTGATTCCCGCGCAAGCCCACTCGGTTTTTTTTTTTTAATAATTTTTGGACGGCTCGGATCGGCCGCCCGGTGGCCGGAGATGGCCGTCGGTGCATTTTTCCTACGAAGACCTAACAAAAGGGGGTTAAGTGTCAATTCTGGATAGTTAGAGGGTGCACACTGTTGAGTTTTGTAGTCGGAGGGGGTTAAGTGAAAATTTGGGTTAGTTGAGGGGGGTTTACTGTAATTTACTCTTTTACTTTTTGTAACCCTTTGTTAATGCTATAGGGACCGATTTCTTCTACCGAAAATATACAGATCTGAGTTGGCATGGAAGGGACCCACGCACTGACGCACTCCCATTCTCTCTCACTCCTCTCCCCCGCAAACAAAATTGGCGGGCACAATTTGTAAATTCTGAAGTGATTTTGGGTGTTTTGTTAATGCCTCTAACGATATCGAATGAAGCTCATTTTTTACAGAGACCTTAAACGACATATTTAGAACAAAATGAGCGGCTCCGATCATCTTTGTGCGACCCGAGTCGGGAGAAAATGGGATCTGTGCACAGCTGCTGTGTATAAGCTGCTGTGCACGTAGCTTTTCTGTTTGGAAAAATTCAAAAAAATTTGGGTTTTCAGAAAAATTGGGCCCACAAATTCATTTTGGTTGAAAAGTTTTTTTCTCTCTCTCTTCTGGTAAAATGTCTCTCTCTCTCTCTCTCTCTCTGAAAATACAGAGGCATTTCTTCTCCAAAATAGGATCTGTATCTTCCTCTTCTTCACACCCACCACCGACGCCGCCTTCCCCCAACTTACCTACGCCGGTTCGACGCAACCATCACTGTCGTTCCATCGTTGCAGCCAGTGTCTCGCACCACCACGACGCCCTCCCCCAACTCACCGACACTGATCGAACGCACCCATCACCGCTGTCCCACGTTGCTGCCTTCCTCTTCCCGTCCCACCGTCGGTGTCGTCCCGCTGGTAAGGAAAGCCCCAACCAACTTGGTCCTGATTTTTTTGAAAATCCCAAAATCTCATTGTATATTAGGGCTTGTGAAGGGAAAAGGGAGATTTACCATGCACTCCTGTATATGTTCCAAATTCACGGACAAATGTTTCTCAAGTATTGATTTTTGGTGAGATCTCAACTTAACTATCTTCGGATTTTTTTTTCTGAGAAAGACGAGAATAGTTGAGAGGAAAGAGAAAGGGGCCTAAGTTTGCTACTTTCGGTGGGATTTTTTTTAAGGAGTTGGCACAGTAGATTGAGTTGTGTGGCTATGGTTTGTTTGTGAATTGTATAAATATATATGTGTATGTGCTATGTAATGGTGAGGGTAAAGAGAGAAGAGAGAAAGCAGAGGTGTGTGAGAATATGGGAAGATCAGGATTAGGCAATTAGCAATTGGGTGGTGTGAAATGAAGCATCTTGAGTCACGTGTCGTTCACTTTCCTGAGAACGTTGCTTGTGAATCAGATTACACTTGGGTTGTAGACTCTTATTTGATTAAACTAGAGGTGTCAAACGGGCGGGTCGGGTCGGGTTTGGACGGGTCGAAACGGGTTATGGGTCAAATATGAGCGGGTCAAATATGGGTCAAAAGGTAAATGGGTGGAAACGGGTCGGGTCGAATATGGGTCAGGCCAAACCCAAACCCGCCCAACCCGACCCATTTCCCCCCCCTTTTTTTTTTTTTTCTTGTTTCCCTTCCCCCATTCTCTGATTTGTCTCAATAAGGGAATTCTGATTAAAACTCAATTTTTTTTGAATAAAAATGAAGCAATTAGAGGCTAAAAAGATTTTAAAAAATCAGGTTTTTACTCTCTTTTTTCCATTTCCAAATAGTAATGTAATTTTATCAAGGAGTAGGCCACATCAGAGAATTATCTGGAAGGCGATGATTGCACCGATTGTACAATTTTGATATTCGTTGCATTCGCTGAAGCCACCTCTTAGGTTTGGATTAAAAAGTCAAATGACTTTTTTTTGTCTCTATTCAATTTTTTTTTTTTTTGTATTTGTTTTGCGACAAACTTTTTATCCCTATTAGTTCGTCTCGATGAAAGAATCGAAAAAGTAAATATATATTTACTTTTATCCTAATATTTTTTGTAATATTCAAGATAAATCCCAACAATCGGCTTTATAAGTTTTATCTTGGATGTTTTTAAAAATATTTGAGTAAAAGTTATAATTTTTTACTTTTTTGATTGGAGTGAATCAAAAATTGTAAAATACTTATCGCAAAACGATGAAAGCGAAAAAAGTTGAATAAGAACAAAACGGAAAAAAGCCCAAAAGAGGGGGAGGAGCTCAAGAGATTGGTCTTGTAATTATATTATTTTTGTCTTTTTGAAAAAAATTATGAGTTTCGATTAAAAAAATTTATTTTTCCGATTCCTCTCGTCGAGACGAATCATTAAGTCACAAAATTTTAACGCAAAATTAACAAATGCAAAAAAAAAAAAAAATCAAATAAGAACAAAAATAAGCCACTTGTCTTTTAAAATTCAAACCCATCCTAAATCTTTTTTTATTTTTTTTCGTTACTTTTTGATTGTTTGGGAAACAGTTAGAGAGAGAGAGAGAGAGAGGTGAAAATTGTTTGGCAGAAACAGTTAGAGAGAGAAACAGTTAGAGAGAGAGAGAGAAAGGTGAAAATTGAAATGGATTGTAGTGACACAGTGCGACCAGAAAACACGGGACTACGGGAGAGAGTGCAGCGGGAGAGAAAAAGGGTGTTGGATCATTTTTAATTTTAACCCATATTAAACCCACTCTCAACTCATCTAAACCCATAAAAATATGGGTTGATATGGGTTCAACCCATATTAACCCATTACACAATATGGGCGGATTGGGTTGGGTTTCAAGTGGGCGGATTTGGGCGGGTTAAGAAATATGGGTTGAAATTGCCACCTCTAGATTAAACTATCTTTTGTTCTTTGTTTATAAGGTTGTTTGAACTCCTGCTCACTGTTGGCATTTCGGAGCACATATTTTGAACCGGTTTGTATCTCAATAAATGATATTGTTGAATGGACAAATCTTTTTGTGTGAATTCTCCCTATGCCGCACCAATAGAAACACCCTTTGAAATATAATTTGGACAATGATTTTTTTTCATTTAGTAGCGAACATGTTCTTTTTAATTTTCTCAACCTTTCTTGTCTGTTTTCTTTGGAATTTTGGTCTTAACGTAATTGATTGTGTTTTGGTGTTTTTTATTTAGGTTTTGGAGCTAACAGGGAATGCGGCGAGGGATAACAAGAGGAACTGAATAGTTCCAAGGCACAATCAGTTTGCTTTGAGGAATGATGGGGAGTCGGTAACATTTGTGAATGATGTAGTTTTGCCTAACAATAATCAAGTTCTCTTACCGAAGAATTCCGGGAAAGGAAAGAACCAGATTGGATATGTTTTGCAGGAGTTGTAGGGTTTTTAGGAGTAGTGATTTCCTCTCTGTGTTTTAGAAATAGTTATGTTGGTTCATTTTCGGCTTGTTTCGATGGATCCTTTTTTTTTTTCAATCGCTTGTTATGGACATATGACCTTTATAGCTTGTTATGGAAATAGCTTGATGAATCCTTGTCTCAACAACTTGGTCATATATGAAAAATCAGTTGTTTCAAATGTCGAGAATCACAGTACTATTGGGTGCAAATTTTTTTGTTTGATTTATATACTAGGCTTTTGTATCCTACAAACAAGAAAGAATATGATGGAAAAGGCTTGGATTTTGTTTGGTGTGCATGGTGATTCATTACTTGATTTTTAAAAAGTCCATTGTTGAAATACCATTTTGTTGGTGGAACACTTTGTCTGCATAAATAAAAGCGCAACCCTCCCCATGTTACCATTTTAGAATTTCAATTTTTCGATGGCTTGCCAACTTGTATTCATGTCTTCTCTATAAAACGAGCAATTCATGTACCATTGGATGTGAGTATCATTCCCATTAGGGCTACACAAAAAATCTGGTGAACTGTGAAATCGGTTCGGACCGAACGGATCCGTGCTCTTTGTTTCATAGGAATTCGATCCGATCCAGACTGTGTGCAACCCTAATTCTCACACTAGAAAGGCCTCGTATGCTAAGTGTCACAAACATGAAAGGAACCTCAGAAAGAACACAGACACAGACATGTACAACGAACACGGACATGGACAAAGCTAGTAGCAATGTGCATTTTGTACATATAATGAAATTGAATGTTATAATTCAGTATTGGTACTGTTTTTTTCAACCATCCAATTAAACAAATGCTAATAAGTAATAATCAATTAATTGCATAAACAGTTTACATAGTTGGGGGATTACATTTAATGGCCCATGATGAAAACAAAAATAGGGGCATAATGCATCAACCTTACATGTTTATGTACAAACAAGAAGCTTCCACACCTACAAAACCAAACTTCCACCCTTTCACCTTCCACCCTGTGATTCTAATCCCCATACAAAAGAACCATACTTACAAAGAGAAATGCACCAATCCTCCCAAATTCTACAACATCTGCCACATACCACAAAGGACGCCTCATAGAATGCAGACATGTCATTATTTTCAAAGCACCTTGTCCAATTCCATTGAAGTCTGATTTAGGTCAATTTGGGACGACTGAAATAGGAAAAAAATCAATTATGTAAGTTGAATTGAATTTCAAACTAAAATCTGAAAAAAGATAAGCATACTTACGCTAAATCTATACTCTCTTGCGTGATAATCTCATCAAACTCCAAAGCATGAGTGTGAATAGTCCAAACGTCCGTATCCCCATCCTCCACTCGTCCCTACTCATACATATTTTGAAAAAAAAAACATTTTAGTGCAAGCGCAAATGGTTTCTATGAAAAATTGATTGCAAGTAGGTATTTACCGGTGTACTATTTGCATGGCCTTGACTAGCTTGCAATTTTTTGCTTGATTTTCTAATAGTCTTAATAATTTTCTCAATCATAAGTGGAGATTTCACCAAAAATCAATACTTGAGAAACATTTGTCCGTGAATTTGGAACATATATAGGAGTGCACGGTAAATCTCCCTTTTCCCTTCACAAGCCCTAATATACAATGAGATTTGGGGATTTTCAAAAAAATCAGGACCAAGTTGGTTGGGGCTTTCCTTACCAGCGGGACGACACCGACGGTGGGACGGGAAGAGGAAGGCAGCAACGTGGGACAGCGGTGATGGGTGCGTTCGATCAGTGTCGGTGAGTTGGGGGAGGGCGTCGTGGTGGTGCGAGACACCGGCTGCAACGATGGAACGACAGTGATGGTTGCGTCGAACCGACGTAGGTAAGTTGGGGGAAGGCGGCGTCGGTGGTGGGTGTGAAGAAGAGGAAGATACAGATCCTATTTTGGAGAAGAAATGTCTCTGTATTTTCAGAGAGAGAGAGAGAGAGAGAGAGAGAGAGACATTTTACCAGAAGAGAGAGAGAGAGAAACTTTTCAACCAAAATGAATTTGTGGGCCCAATTTTTCTGAAAACCCAAATTTTTTTGAATTTTTCCAAATTGTGCCCGCCAATTTTGTTTGCGGGGGAGAGGAGCGAGAGAGAATGGGAGTGCGTTAGTGCGTGGGTCCCTTCCATGTCAACTCAGATCTGTATATTTTCGGTAGAAGCAATCGGTCCCTATAGCATTATTCCTTTCCTTTTCCCGTATTTGTCATCTCAAAAAAAAAAAAAAACCCTTCCCTTTTCCCAGGTATTTCAAACAAATGATTAATTCAAAAAATATCATGCAAATTTAATAAAATTAAAAAAATTGAACAAAACGCACAAAAATCCAAATAAGACGGCAATTTAGATAAATAAGATAACTGTTTATTACTTTTTTCGTCTTTAGTGAACTTCTTTTTTGCTTTTGGTTATAATTTTGTACTTTTTAGACTTCTCTCATTAAGACAGATGATTAATTCAAAATATACCACTTGAATCTAACGAAAACTAAAACAAGACGAACAAAACACATAAAACAAAGAAAATAATAAAGTTTGAAAAAACGCAGCCTAAAAAACGGAAGCAGGGACCCTGTTGTCCCTTAGGGGCAGCAGCTTGCGGCAGTGCCCAAGGGGTCCACTCCGGTCTTGATCCGATAATCAAAAGCATTCACTTCGTAGAGCTCGTCGAGTAGAATAGCTATGCAAAAAATCAGTTCAATTGGATATCATTACGTGCTTGATTGAAACACATATAACTCTTGGTCCATGGGTTATAGTGGATTTGATCCAGTATTTCAGATCCATTTTTTTCAAGATAAAAAGGTTCCGATCAGGCATTTAATGATATCCAATTGAGCTAAGTTTTTGAAAGATTATTCTACTCGACGAGCTCTACAAAGTTAACGCTTCCGATTATTGGAGCGAGATTGGAGTGGACCCGCAGCGCCCCCGCATCCCTAAAAAACTCTCTAAGTCTAACTCTTCCTTTCCCTGAAAAACTGACCCCGTTTGGAACTTGTGAGCAGTGAAGAAAAGGAAATTAAATTATTAATATAAACACAGAAAAATGTGAAAAAAATTACTCCATGTCTGTCATTTTCTCTTCTTTTTCCTCTCAAACCAAAAAGAAAAATTTTCTTTTCTTTTCTTTCTATATGATACTAGGAGTTCCGGACGTGCAAGGCACGAATGCCATGCCCGTCGAAGGGAAGAAGTTATGTTTGGGGGCAGTTATTTGTTTGAGGTTTTAACTGCATATTTGGAACTGTAAGAAGCAGTTACTTATAGGTAGGATGGCGTGGCAGATGCATTGATTCGAACAAGAAGGGCATTAGTTTTTGGTTGCCTACAGTTATTACATATTGTGCAGAGTAGCAAAAGTGCACAACAGGCATATGGTTTTGTAGAACCAAAAGGGTTATTTACAGAAGCTGATGCACAGTTGGTGGGAAGTCTGCGGCGGTCATGGCCAGATGAACCAAAAGATTGAAAAGGGTAACACTGCACATTGAACATTCTGCATTCAAGTTTGTTGTTTGGTCTCAGTTTAGCTTGGGTTTCTTACTTGCATTTCCTTCAGTTGTTTTGTTAGATGGTGATGACACGTCGAGCTTTTCTTTTTTGTTTGATGTTGCAGGAGGCAAAGCAAGGTGTTGATGGGAGCTTTGCAGGGTTTCTGGTGCTGTTTCGTCAGTCATGGAATGCACGTTGAACCTGCAGTGGGCAATTCCAACATAGTTGTACATGTAAGCCTTGAGGGTGATGCTGCATTTTTTGGGTTCTGCGAGTTTGTCAAGGAGCTCTAGGGAAAGCGGCTGTTGCAGTATGTAAATAAGAAATTAGATTTTTTTGTTCCCCTTACTTGGGCGATGTAGCGATGCAATTTTTTATTTTGTTTGAATGGGAGCAGTGCACTTACGTTAGGTGTGTCTATTGTTATGTTGTTGGCGGTAATGTCGTAGATTTGTTCTGCAACTTCGGGGAAGGCAGCGACGATAGCAAAAGGCAAAGCATCTCCTACAATGGTATATTTTGGTGGGAACACTGAGTCACTGAGCTGAAGGTGCTGGCAAATCGTACCAGCGATCATTTGGGTCTGACCAATCAAACACAAGCTCGATCGCAAAACAATGCAACAACTAATTAACCTGAGGAATAGTGGGCATGGAAAAGTTCTTCAAATGCCAGCACTATTCAACACCTGTCCAAATTTGGCGTCAAACCACACACTCAGTTTGAGGTGGAACGAGACTGTGGCGGACGAGGCTCGTAGGGTCGTCTGGAGGTACGGTTCGGTTACTTGGGGTCAGCCTATAGTCTGACGCTCCTCTATTGGACTGATTCACCAGACGGGAGGGACGGCAAGTAGTTCGGTGGATCATCGGTGATCATGACGCGGTCTAGGTCCCTCGGCGGACGTGGCGGTGTGGTTCGCTCGGCGGATCCTTGCCGAGCCTCGTGTGTGGTCACCACGAGGACAAGAAATGGGTTCGGCGACGGCGTGCCGAACCCATAGTTCCCAGTCGCAGCCAGAGTGGCCTGGCCGGCGCGGTGCCTGGGCACCGAACTACCCCTATTCCCTGATGAGAAAAGGAAGTGTTGGATAGGGGGACAGGTGGCGCAGTGTTGCTTCCCTAAACAACGGGAGCAAATCGTGGAAGCAGTTTTCAGCAACCCAGATCTTTTGCTTGATTTGAGGGGGAGTGATGATCAATGCTTGATCCTCGGGAGTGGGTTGATCCATTCACTCCCTCGACCTATATAAGGGACAAGGATGGCAAGTAAGGAAGGTAACCTAATTACATACAAGATATACCCTTTTCTAAAACTGACTAGACCGTCGGAGTGCCTATCCCGGATCACCACCACCCGGGTTTGGGCACTAACACGGTTGTTTCCTGTGCAGGGTTTCGACCAAGGCTAGCCAACTTACTGTGTCGCTCTTCAAGGTTCCATCGGAGAAAAGCACGCCACCACAATTGGCGACTCTGCTGGGGAATCCTTTTTTCCAGAAACTACTTCTGGTGACATCTCCTCGGAACCTCTCCCCATTTCTCCACTATATCCAAAGATGACTGGCGCGAACGGACAGCGGCTTGGCCTTGCCCACTTCATGAACCCTCACGCCCTTCAGGACTCCCCGACGACGCAACGGGTGCGGGAGGACCTAGGACTTCTGGGGACCCCTAGGAGGCTAGATGGTACCATAATCACGGGTTCGACCATAGCTGGAACAAGTGATCAAGTGGGAGGAGCGTCGTTCCACATCGATGGGGTTAACCGTTCGACAGCTAGCCTCCTTCCCCATCCACCCCCTCCGCCAGATCTCCCGGTGAGCATGGCGGAGGAGTTGTTGCGACTGAGAACACAGGTGGAAGAACTCCAAACGCGTCGAGATACTTCTCCCTCCTCGAGATCTAGGGGACGGCGTCGAAGGAGTACAGCCCATCCGGATCGAACTACAGACACTGCTCGGGCCTCCGCCTTTACAAGGCTCGGCCCTTTGTGTCGTATAGATACTAGCGGACGCGTTCATTTGGAATCCAGTCACCGGACGCCCTCTCGTAGTGGTCGATCCGATGATAGCCGTCTGGCCCCACCTCCAGAAACGAGTGCCACGGCTTCTAGCGCCCGCACCAGATTCCACGACCGAACCCCTTCCGAGGTGGCGCCCCGGGCCGGTGACGTAAGGAATAACGTGAACCCCCGTAATAGCCGTCCCTCCGGACAACTGGATCGGCGAGGCGGTCGATTCCCAGCCAGGGCTGAGGAACAACGACATGACAGACGGGACATGGCTAATCCCCGCCGATCATCTCCGGAGCATTCTGAGCGCCGTTCCCAGAGGCATCCCAGGGCTTCTGTTGACCCAAGCCATGTTCGGAAGGACAGCCAGGGGCTGCTCCCGGAGGAAAGGTGTGAGGTCAGCAGTGACGGGAGGGTCCTAACCGTGGTAAACACCCGAACTGGAGAGAGGACAGCCTTTCAGATGACACAACCGCCACAGGAACCCCTCCCTAGGAAGGCCCGCCGAACGGAATCTAGGAAACGGAGTTCTCCGGAGCCGAGCGTCGGTGGTCGGGGATTTCAAGAGCCAATGTCGGACAAACGCTCAAGGGACGCCGTCCATGAGGCTTGTGTTACACCTTCGGCAGAAGTTCCACCGAGCAGAAAAGGAGCGGTGGTAACAATGGCCGGAGATGTAGGGTCACCTTTCTCGAAGGCCATAATGGAAGAGATTCCACCGATCAACTTCAAAGTCCCGAAGTTCAATACCTACAACCCGAAGTCGGACGCACCGACCCACGTGCAACAGTTCAGATCAATGGCTGCTCTATGTGGACTTAGCGAGGCAATGATGTGCCGAACCTTTTCGTTAAGCCTACCAGATGCGGCCATGCTATGGTACACGCAACTTAAATCTGGGTCGATCAGCAGCTTCGGTGAGTTGGAGCGTTCTTTCACCTCCCGTTTCGTCGCGAGCAATCGGCGGCCGAAGACGGTCGAGGCACTCACCGACCTGAGACGAGGGATCGGCGAATCGCTGAAGGACTACTCGGATCGCTTCTACAATGTGTACAATTTGGTCGAAAATTGCGACCAAAAGACAGCGGCTACCTCGTTCAAGCGAGGTCTAGATCGGACTTCTGATCTCTCCAAAGAATTGATGCTCCGGCCGCCGAACGACATGTCGGATTTGATGCAAACTGTTGCCTGGTATATTGAACTCGAAGAATACATCGGTGGCTCCGGGGTTGCAGAGGTTGCCGATCCGGCTAAACCGGCAGTCAAAGAGGCGAAGAAACAGGTAAACAGCATTGCCAAGAAGGAGGGCAATGGGTCCGGCGGAAATAGGGGCGGCGGCAGATCATGGGACAAACCGCCGAGCGACGGACGGGACCACCTCGCCATCACCACTTTTTTCAAAGAACCGATTTATCGTACGCTCCGTGAATGCGGACGCCTACCAGGTTTTCGATGGCCAACGGGGGAGGTGGAGAAGCTCGGAACCGCCGATGGGCGGGAACCAAACCAGAGAGTATACTGCTCGTATCACAACGAGCAGGGGCACTACATGACGGCATGCCAGCCGTTTAAACTTTATCTCGAAGAGCTTGTGCAGCAAGGGAGAATGGATCGGTGGATAGATAGAAATAAGTCTCCGGATGCGGGGATCCAGCCACAGAACCGAGCCCTGGACGGAGTGGTCCAATGTATTCACGGACCTATGGATCGGAACCGCGCCAACAAACTTCACGACGAGTTACATCGTGCGTCACCTGAGGTGATGGTGCTACAACCGTCTTTGAAATGTAAAATGGAGGCTCGTCAAACCTGGGCGATTACATTCACCGAGAAGGACATGGAGGGGTTGTCACAGCCTCATAGCGATGCCTTGGTCCTTTCGCTTCCTGTGGGTCGGAAGATGGTTCGCCGGGTGTTGGTCGATCAAGGAAGCTCGGCAGAGATTCTCTACTACTCAGCGTTCAAGGCCCTTGGCTTCTCAAGGGATCAGTTGTCCCCGGTGGACGCCCCTCTTGTCGGATTTGCCGGGACTCCGGTGTATCCTCTTGGCCGGATATTGCTTCCGGTATTTGCCGGATCGATGCAGCTGGACGTGGAGTTCATCGTGGTGAGTTCGCCGAGCCCGTATAATGCAATCCTGGGTCGAAATTGGTTGCACGGCATGAAGGCTGTCGCATCGACTCTCCACCAGTGCGTCCGGTATATAGGCAAGTTTGGGCAACAGGAAACCATTAGGGGCGATCAGATGGTTTCCAAAAAGTGTTTTGTTAACTCCATTCGCGGCAGAGGCAAAGAAAAGGAAGTTCATTGGGTCGAAATCCCCGAGTCGGCAGAAGGGGGCGTCCCCGGCAAGGATATGGACGAAGCGTTACAAGGCCCGGATGAGATCGGCAGGCCAGCCGAAGAAAAAGCAGTGGAAGATCTGGTCCGGGTACCAATCAACGAGGATGGTACCCGATTCTTCATGGTTGGCTCGGGCCTCGACAAAGCCGAGCGTAATGTGTTGATCCAGTTCCTCAAGGATAACATGGAGGTCTTTGCTTGGACGCCGTATGAGATGCCCGGCGTGAGCCCTGACGTCATTTCACACTCCCTGAACGTCGATCCGAGGCGGCGGCCCATCATGCAGAAGCCACGCCACAGTTCGGCGATGCATGTGGACGCCGTCAATGAAGAAGTTGAGCGACTCCTTGACGCTGGGGCTATTCGTGAGGTTCAATACCCTACCTGGCTGGCAAATCCTGTAGTGGTCCGGAAGAAGAATGGAAAATGGCGGGTTTGTATCGATTTCACCGATCTGAACGACGCATGTCCAAAGGATTGTTTTCCTTGCCCGTGGATAAATCAGTTGGTAGATGCCACCGCTGGGTATGCTCGTCTAAGCTTTATGGATGCATACAGGGGGTACCACCAAATAGCTATGAGTGAGGGAGATCAGGAGAAGACCGCCTTCATTACCCCCAGCGGTACTTACTGTTACCGGGTGATGCCCTTTGGTTTGAAGAACGCTGGGGCTACGTTCCAGCGTATGATCTCTCATATGTTCAAAGGATTGCTCGGCAGAATCCTTGAAGCGTATATCGATGATATGGTTGCGAAGAGTGAGGATTCCGCCGATCATATTCGCCACCTAGGCGAAATATTTGGCGTACTTAAGAAATTTGGTTTGAAGCTTAATGCCGAGAAATGTGCCTTCGGCGTTGGATCTGGCAAGTTCCTTGGGCATCTGGTAACACGCCGGGGAATTGAGGCCGATCCAAGCCAGATCAAGGCCATTCAAGAATTAAGAGCCCCGGCCACGGTGAGAGAGGTGCAACGTCTCGCCGGCATGGCTGCAGCTTTAAACAGGTTCATCAGCAAGTCCTCGGATATTTGCCGTCCTTTCTTTCAATCGATAAAGGGGAACAGCCGAAGGAGCTTTCAATGGACGGCAGAGTGCGATCGCGCTCTCGCCGACTTGAAGGTGTGCCTATCCCAGGCCCCCTTGCTCGTTGTGCCCAAGGACGAGGAGGAGCTCTATCTTTACCTGGCCGTATCCCAACACGCCGCTAGTGCGGTTCTAGTACGGCAGGAGGCCAAGGAGGGGGGCAGCGACCAACAACCAATTTACTACATCAGCAAAACGCTTCTGCCCGCCGAAACCCGTTATTTGCCGATAGAGAAGCTGGCGCTCGCGTTAGTCACGGCAAAGAGGAAGCTCTTGCCTTATTTCCAGGGCTTTACAATTGTGGTTGTCACCGAATATCCGTTGAAGACTGTACTCCGGAAGGCAGACTTATCAAATCGGCTATGCAAGTGGTCCCTTGAACTGGCCAATTTTGACATTCGGTATCAACCGCGGACGGCGATCAAGGGACAAGTGCTGGCAGACTTCGTCGCCGAGTTCTCTCCGGGGATGCCGTTTGATGAGGAAGATGTGGCTTCGGTGGACTCTGCCGGCGCAACGGATGGACCTCGGCTGAGTCATCCGACCCATGACGAATACATCACCAAATGGTCTGTTCCGCCTCATCGAGCGAAATTATTCACCGGCCATGCCTGGCGTCTTCATGTAGATGGGGCGTCGAACAGTCGAGGCGCTGGAGCCGGGCTAGTGTTGGTATCACCGAACGGGACAATCCATGAGCATGCCCTTAGCATTGGCTTTCCTGCCACCAATAACGAGGCTGAATACGAAGCCCTGCTTGCGGGGCTTAAAACCGCTCGACATCTTGGCGCCGAGGAGGTCCAGGTCTATAGCGACTCCCAACTGATTGTCCACCAGCTCAACGAGGACTATGGAGCGAGGGATTCACGTATGAGCAGGTATGTGGCCGAGGTCAACCGTTTGGTTGGTACATTTCAGAAGGTGTTTTTTGATCACGTTGGACGAGATCTAAATTCCCACGCCGACGCTCTGGCCGGTCTTGGAGCCGTCTGCGCCCAGTACGACGGCAGTAGGACGATAAATCTCGGGGAGATTCCTTCACCGAGCATTCCGGCACCACTTGACGTGATGAGCATCCAATTGGAACCAAGCTGGATGGATCCCCTCGTTGCTTACCTGAAATACGGTACGCTCCCCGCCGATCGCAACGATGCCCACAAGATTCGGTGCCAGTCTGCCTCGTACTTCCTCGATCCTTCCGATGTCTTATATCGACGGTCGTACACGGGTCCAGACCTTCGGGTAGTCCATGAACGAGAAGTCCCAGGCATCCTTCAGGAACTCCACGGCGGGAGTGCAGGTTGCCATACCGGTGTCCGATCCTTAGCAGATCGTGCTCTTTCTCAAGGTTACTGGTGGAAAAAGATGGTGCATTCGGCCATCGAGTACGCCAAGCGATGTGAATCATGCCAGAAACATTCCCCTCTCCTCCATCAGCCGACCCTGCCTTTGCAACCAATCTCTAGCCCTTGGCCCTTTGCCCAGTGGGGCGTAGATATCATCGGTAAACTGCCAAGGGCCCCCGGTGGTTTCACTCACATCATCACTGCCACGGATTATTATACGAAGTGGGTGGAAGCCAAGGCGCTCATAACAGTCTCGGCCGCCGACGTGGAAAGTTTTCTGTGGAAACAAATCTTCACGCGATTCGGGGTTCCTTATGCCATTGTATCGGATAATGGTACCCAATTCGTCGCCGACGCCATCAAGGCTTTGTACAAGAAACGGGGAGTTCAGATGAAGACGGCTTCCGTTTCCTATCCGCAGGGGAACGGCCAGGCCGAAGCTGCCAACAAAGCAATTTCCAGCGGGTTGAAGAGATGACTCGTCAATAAACGTGGCAAGTGGGCAGCCGAACTGCCTGATGTGCTGTGGGGCTATCGTACTACTCCACGGCGCGGAACTGGCCGGACCCCCTACTCGATGGCGTTCGGTGTTGAAGCTGTGCTTCCTGTGGCGGTGGCCCGGCCGACTACTCGAACCAGAACCTTCGATGTTCCGACAAATGATGCTATGTTGGCCACCGAATCAGATCACCTTGACGAGCTCCGAGACGACGCTCACATCAAGTATGCGGCCTATCAGCAGCAACTGGCTCGGAGCTATAACAAGAATGTGCGAGCACGGCCATTCAACATTGATGATCTTGTGCTTCGGCAGGTGGTTCAGAAGAAGGAACTGAAGAAGTTTATGCCCAAGTGGGAGGGTCCTAAACAAACAAAAAACAAACAAAACAAAACCCATCACATTTAATTGTCTAGTTGTTGGCCACATCAGCGAGGTCCGGCTGCGAGTCAGTGATCGGGCTCGGCACTTCTTTGTGGGGCAGCGTCTCCGGCAGTTCCATAGGGGGCACCACTGGAGGCTCCCTTCGGTGATCTACCTTGGGAACTTCGGCATAATCGAGGCCGACCTGGTACCCACGGAGGAAGGAGGAGTGGTGGGTATCTTTTATTCCCTTCAGCTCCCCCTCTTTGAAGGCCTTGGTCACCAGATTTTGCACCTGCTCTTGGTAGTATTCACCGGCCTCGTTGTAGCCGGCGTCACCAGCCTCCTCCAGCTTTTTCGGGAGCTCCTCCTCCGCCTGCTGTTTCTCCTTTTTTAATTGGATATTTTCCTCCTTGGCATCTTTCAGTTGGAGGAGCAACCGGTCTCTCTCTTGCCGAACGCTCTCGGACTCGGCAACTTGGGCTTCCAATTCTTCAAGCCGGTCGGCGAGTTGATCCGCCTCTTTCCTCTTCGCCTGCAGATCCACCCTCATCGATCTCTTGGTATCCAGGAGGGCATTCATGTCGGCAAAGGCCTTGCCAGCGCATTGCCAGGCCTGCAGTCAGCAATTTAGTACACGAAAAGGAAATCATTCAGGAGTCGGGGAAGGAAAAACACGTACCTTGGCAAGGAAGAGACACAGTTCGGCCATGTTGTTGGCCTTCCCCGTTTGAAGGTTCTCCATGTCCTTGGGAAGGGCTAGGCCCTTCAGGAGGGTCATAGCCAGGAGAGGGCTCTCCTCTAGGCTGTCGGCGGCGGCGATCACGTGGCCATCCGAACATGTGAAGTCTGGAATGAACGCCTCCGAGGGTTCGTCTGGATTGTCTTCGGATCGGCGGGTTGACAGCACCTCCACATCCGCAGCGGTTTTTGCCTTCTTCGTGGACCGTTGGTCCTCTCCATCGGCGGCCGGATCCGTTTCCCTTCGGCGGATGGGTTGGGACTCAGTCCTTGCACTGGGCAGTTTTTGCTTCTCCTGTTGGCTGGAAGGGATGGGCTCTGTCTGCTCTTTTCGCTCCGGCAGTCCAGAAGTTGACAGGTCTTGGGCCAGGTACTGCTGTTGCAGTGCCTTCCCAGCAGCAGTGGCCAGATCGATGGTCTTTCTTACCATTTTGCTCTTGTCCTTTCGGTGAGCAAATCCGGCGTACGTCGGCTCGTAGTCGAGAAGGATCGGAGCGTCACGGTTTGGACACTGGAGTAAAGCAATCAGGTTCGGCCACTTGCCGGTAATAAAGAGTCCCTTGTTTGGCGCCGAGCAATCTGCAAATGAAATGTTAAGAATGATGCAGAAATCGAGAAATATGCAAGGCAAATGGAGTAAAAAGAGTACCAGGTTTGTCCCCGCTACCGGGGGACCCTCGTACTCGAGGGATTCTATAAGGCCTCTCAATCGCCGATCCGGTTCTGGTTGGGAAGGGATAGTCAAGGAGAGGGTTGATCGGTCCCCATTCGAAATTGCCGGACACCTTGACCAAGACGTTGCCCCATTTCTCAGTGTCATAGAGGCGGTCCACTAGGTGATCGAAGTATTGACGGGTGGTGAGGTAGTATTTGTCGTATTTGGGGTTCCTCGACACCATATACATCAGCATGAGGTCCCCCAGTGTGAACGGCAATTTGTTCGATTCGGCCAACCTTATCGCCGAACTGAGAATTCGCCAGGTGTTTACTGCAACCTGGATCGGCGCAAGTTTGTAGTCCGACAGGAAGTAGCGCAAGAATGGACTCAAAGGAAATCTAACCCCACCTTCGGTGATGGCAAACAGGGGGAGTACGATGAAATCTTCGCCGAAGGTGACTCGATCGGTGGACACCCTCTCTACCAGGACGTCGTCGGGGATCGAGTATTTCGTCCGAAACTGTTCTGTGAAGCCCCCAGGTCCGTCGCCGTAGAAATGGTTGTACGGCATTGGACCAAGCCCGGACGGCAGTGGGGGAATAGCGTCGATGTCCCGTGGTGGTCTTGGAGGGGCGTTTAATCCTCCTGCCTCGGATGTGTTCAGAGGATCGGCGGACGATGTAGAGGTGCCAGCTTGGGCACCGGCTGCCATCCGTTCGGCGAGATTTTCTGGGTCAACGTCTGCTCCGGTGGTTTGGCATGAAGACGTCCCCCGGGCTATCTGAGAGCCCCTCGCTGCACTATCGTCCGATTGGAGCGGAACGTGGATTCCGGGGATGACGGGCATTCCAGGGAACCGGGGAAAGTTACTGGAGCTCTCATTGAAGCGCCTGTATTCTTTGCCGAGGCCCTGGATCGTCTCCAACAGGCTTGGATAGGCTTCGGGATCCACGTCTGGAGAGTTGATGCTCGAGTCCACCATGCTGAAGACCTAGAAAAGAGAGAAGGGGGAAGGGGTGAGAATTCCTACTTCAGCACGGCTGTTCTCTTGCACCTGACTCCCGCCGAGGGAGATCCATCGAGATCTCCCTCGGAGAAAGACGGGGGACTGATTTCCCAAGACGGGAGGATGGGAGCCGGGCCGTACGCAGCAAGGGCCCCCGTCTTGGGGGTTCCAGGTCAAAGATTACGGCCAAAGGCGGCCGGAAAAGTACGTTTATTTTGAAACGGGCATTTTTGGCACGATGAGGGCCTTAAAGCATGGTGGGATTTGACAGAATAACCAGTAAGCAGCAGAGATACCTGAAAATCCGGACGGTGAGCGACGGAGAGAGGCGAAGCACTGACGGGTTGCTGGTGGCAGTAGCGCGCACTCTGACGATCTAGAGCGAGAGAGCGAGAGCAGGAAAAGTGATTCTGCCCCACTCCCCCTTCTCTTATATAATGGTAGAAAAGGGGGGAAAATGGGACTTGGAGGGTCTCGCGCTGGAACCGAAGCGACACCACGACCGTCCAGTCCCGTTGCGCCACGTGGAGGCCAATGTTAATCCGTACTGATGGGATCCTCCTTTTGTGCCACGTATCGTCGTATATCGCTCTACGCCACGCCCCAACCGTTCGATCTCTGATCCTCAACGATCCCATCAATCCCTTCTGCAGCAAGACATCATTGTTTTGAGTTCAAACCATCTTTTCATATTCCCCGTGGCGTTCGGCGAGATCCTATAGGAAATCCGAGGCACGGAAACCTCCAGTCAACCCCCTCCGTTCTTTAACCAGGGCCGGAAGGAGTTGAGGGGCTATTGTGGCGGACGAGGCTCGTAGGGTCGTCTGGAGGTACGGTTCGGTTACTTGGGGTCAGCCTATAGTCTGACGCCCCTCTAGTGGACTGATTCACCAGACGGGAGGGACGGCAAGTAGTTCGGCGGATCATCGGTGATCATGACGCGGTCTAGGTCCCTCGGCGGACGTGGCGGTGTGGTTCGCTCGGCGGATCCTTGCCGAGCCTCGTGTGTGGTCACCACGAGGACAAGAAATGGGTTCGGCGACGGCGTGCCGAACCCATAGTTCCCAGTCGCAGCCAGAGTGGCCTGGCCGGCGCGGTGCCTGGGCACCGAACTACCCCTATTCCCTGATGAGAAAAGGAAGTGTTGGATAGGGGGACAGGTGGCGCAGTGTTGCTTCCCTAAACAACGGGAGCAAATCGTGGAAGCAGTTTTCAGCAACCCAGATCTTTTGCTTGATTTGAGGGGGAGTGATGATCAATGCGTGATCCTCGGGAGTGGGTTGATCCATTCACTCCCTCGACCTATATAAGGGACAAGGATGGCAAGTAAGGAAGGTAACCTAATTACATACAAGATATACCCTTTTCTAAAACTGACTAGACCGTCGGAGTGCCTATCCCGGATCACCACCACCCGGGTTTGGGCACTAACACGGTTGTTTCCTGTGCAGGGTTTCGACCAAGGCTAGCCAACTTACTGTGTCGCTCTTCAAGGTTCCATCGGAGAAAAGCACGCCACCACAGAGACTGTCGTAAACCAGAACAGCAAAACCGATAAAATGCATAGCATTACTGAACAGCTGGGTACAAGACAATAATCTCTGCAATAACCTTCCTTACTGTACCGCACAAACGAATGGTATACAATGTCATCTAGCCATGCATTCAACTGGAAACCATAACTTCACGCAGCGACATTGCCTAAACTTAGAAGATCTTGGTAGTCTTCAACGAACTGGGCAAACGGTTGGTAAACCAATCCATTATCCTGACCACGTACTGCAAGAGCAGCAATTACTTGCGGACCTCGAGCAGTTTCTAGATAATAAAGCGCCCTTCTCGCAGATGAGTCAGAAGGGTTCCTGATAATATCCCAGCGCAGGAATGGAGCACGGACTACCATTATGCAAATAGAACCACCATGAAAAACCAGGAGCAGACGTCACAAAACTATATGCAGACTGCCAGACGTGGAAAACCCCAGTAGGACTACATAACATAAACAACGGAAATGCGCGGAAACTGGAGCTGGCTCAATCACACACACGACAGCAACACACATACACAACTTTACCATCCTAAAAAGGCAAAGATCACCATCACTATATACACATAAATAACTAAAGGATAAGGGGATTGCGCAGACGTAAAACAATGACACAACAGCAAAACAATAAACAAGACCACCAAACGCGGAAAACCCACTACGACCACATAACATAAACAAGAAAAATGTCTGGAACTTCCAGCTAGCACAAACACACAAGACAGTAATATAAATATACTGAGCAGGCCTAGGGGTAAGCCCCGCAAGCCCTCGGGCTTGTGCAACCCCCGGGTCAGGACAACCCCAAACAACACAGCGTTAAGATATAAATATTAGAAAGGTTCCCAAAGTGGCATAATCCTTCACTTCATTCTGTGGTCACGGCAACTGTGAGGGCTTCAAAAAGATTTATGTGTACTGAGTTCAATTCCTAGCCCACTCTTCTCTATTTTCTATTTATCTTTTTTTTGGGTTTTACCTCGTTTTGTTTTCCTCCAAAATTCAAAATTTTTTTTTTGAACAGCCTCAACTCACAATTTTAGTTCCACCTCTCCTTATTTTCCTCCCAATCCATGATAACATGGAAAAATCCTACTTTATCAGAACGTTTTAGTTTAACAAACACAACAGTACGTTATGTATAAAAATGATATTTTTTGATTTTTATCTTCAAACTACCATTTCGCAAGAGAGATTAAACAGCTTGGCTATGATCTCAATGAAAATGAGGCGTTGTTCCGCTAAGATCATTTCTTGGCATTTGAGAAACCCAAAATTTAGTTGAACAAAGTGCAAGTTCTTGGATAAGTAAAGTACGATGATTGAAATAAAAGTTTTGCTTCAAAAAAATGCAATGAGTTTGTTTTGTTTGAATCGGATCATCCTATTCATGAAGCACTATAACTCGGGTCATTTTGAATTTTTTAAAAGCTGTTAAAGCCTATAAATAATGTAGATATGGATTTTTTTTGGGTATTTTAAAGGTTTTTTTTTTAATTTAGTACGATTTAATAGTGAGTGGGCAACAAAACATGAGATTGGGTTAGGACAATCTAAATCTCAGGATCGGCATCACACACACAGAACTTTACCGACCGAAAAAGGCACAAATTATAAGCACTAAAACACACTTCCCGCAACAGCGAAAGGGAGCACAAATTTGGTTCGAAGTCAATCAAAGAGCAGCATGACCATGTAAATAAGTAAAGGAGAAGGGGATCGTGCAGGCCGAAACAATCACACCTGGGGAAATGACCATCGTAGGCACTCAAAAGAGGTGCGGACGCGAAGCTGGGAGGACTTAATTGGAAGCTGGGAGGACTTAATTGGAAAAATTGGCCCAAAATTGAAATCCGGATCCGGAAAACTGCTTCTTTATATATAGGAGGACGATATTAGAGGTGGCAATCAGGTGGGTCTGGGAGAGTTGAAACAGGTCGTGGGTTAAATGTGGGCGGGTCGAATATGGGTTAAAAAGTAAACGGGTTAAAACGGGCCGGATTGAATATGGGTCAAGTCAAACCCGCCCGACCCGTTTGTGTGTGTGTGTGTGTGTGGTGTCTCTATTCAAAATTTTTTGTATTTATTTGTTTTGCGACAAACTTTTTATCTCTATTAGTTCGTTTCGATAAGAGAATCAAAAATGTAATTTTTTTTTTACTTTTACCCTAATATTTTTTGTAATATTCAAGATAAATCTCAACAACTGATTTTTTGGGTTTTATCTTGGATGTTTTAAAAAATATTTAAGTAAAAGTCATAATTTTTTACTCTTTTGATTGGAGCGAATAAAAAAAAGCCCAAAAGAGGGAGATGAGCTCAAGGGATTGATCTTGTAATTATATTATTTTTGTCTTTTTGAAAAAAATTATGAGTTTCGATAAAAAAAAAATATTTTTCCGATTTTTCTTACCAAGACGAATCATTAAATTACAAAAGTTTAACACAAAATTAACAAATACAAAAAAAATTTAAATAAGGACAGAAATAAGCCACTTATCTTTTAAATTTAAACCCACTCTAAATCCGGTGCGTTACTTTTTGAGTTTTGTTGCGGAAACAGTTAGAGGGAGAGAGAGAGAGAGCGCAGTTAGAGAGAGGGTCGATTTTTTAGAGTGAATAGTACAATTGGTCTTCGGAAATGGAGTACTCTATTTTGAACTTTTCCTGCGAGAATCAGAGATGACGGGGCGGGATGACGGGAGGGAGTATGGGTGGGACAGAAAAAAGGGTGTTGGATAATTTTTAATTCTAGCTTATATTAAATTCACTCTCAATTCATAAAAATATAGGTTGATACAAGTTGAACCCATGTAAATTCATTATACAATATGAACGGATTGAGTTGGTTTGACGAATTTGAGCGGTTAATAAATATGGGTTGCCACCTCCAGACGATATGATACGAGTTCCGAACAAACCCTGAATAAAACCGAATCGGCCCTAGAAGACTAGTATAGTACTATAATCGACCAGAATCGGAAACCCCCAACCCCCATAATCGAACGCGCTCGGCAACGACAGAGAACAGGTACCCCTCTCTCTCTCTCTCTCTCTCTCTCTCCGTTTGTTGTTTTCATGGGCAGTGTAGATGCTTGAAACACGAGTCTACTAAGTTGATTCTACTAAGTTAAAGTATCAACATCTAGGGGCAGGCCTTTGAGTATTTTTTTGGTGGCCGGTTGCTAGGCTTTTGCCCAGAGCCGGACGTGTTGGAAGTAACTGTTCAATTCAAATTTAGGGTTTTTTCACGCATAATACAAAATTTCGTTAAGAAAATAAATTATGATTATGTGGTCTTGTGTTGGATGTTCAAATATTTGGGATGGAGTTGGATTAACCTTGTACTTTTTTACGAATACAAAAGATGCTAGCAACTGCCTCAAGGGCGATTGTTAATAGGGAGAGAAGGGCATCAATATCTGAACAATGTCAGTGGCGGATGCATTTTTTGTGTCTAGCAGGGGACCCAATCACGTGTATTTTCATATTTATAGTAAAAAATATATTTTGTAAGTATATATTGCTACTTGCGAGGTCCAAAGGAGAGATGATATTATGTGTATGTGCGCAACTATTGGATAATTTTATACATGCAATCTAAAAAATGATTGTTAACTTGAAATTTTGGAAATTTTTACCTCCCACGTATAGAAATTTCTTAATTTTAAGAAATTTCTACTTGGATACTGAAATGTTGGATTAACTCTTGTTGTCACAGTTTATCGAAGCTTGTTGAGGTCTTATTCAACCATGATTTACACGGCAATCGACACTTTCTACCTAACTGACGAGCAGCTGCAGGATTCACCTTCAAGGAAAGATGGCATAGACGAAACAACCGAGACAACCCTCAGGATTTACGGTTGCGACCTCATCCAGGAAAGCGGCATTTTACTAAGACTGTATCCTTTTTATTGGTGTTGTTGTTGCTGCTGCTGTTTTTATTTATTGGTGCTGTTTTTATTTAGGTCCTCAGGGTAGTCTTATGCTCTTAGAAGTTCGAAAGGCCAAAAGGAAAAAAGAGCGTTGCTCTCATGCTTGTCCGTAAAGTCAGTTATTCGCCTTTCATATACAAGTATCACTTAACATTAAACTTGTCGATAATTTCTTGGCTGTGTTACTAGAACTTGCCCAAATCCACAACCAGGTGCTTTTGAATTGGCATTAATGCAGTACGTTATGTCCTTACAATATTTGGCTGGTGTTTTCCTTTAATCTTATGCTCTACAGACCTCAAGCTGTAATGGCAACTGGTCAGGTTCTGTTTCATCGCTTTTACTGCAAGAAATCATTTGTTCGCTTTAATGTTAAGGTGTAGTTCTATTTTCTTTGGTTGCCCAATTTTTATTTGAAACAACAGTTTATGTAGATGCTTTCTGTTGGCGAATCTGATTTTATTTGCTCACAGAGAGTTGCTGCTAGTTGTGTTTGGCTTGCATCAAAGCTTGAGGAAAGTCCTAGAAAAGCAAGACAGGTACTCATTGTTTTCCACAGAATGGAGTGTAGGAGGGAGAACTTACCGGTAGAGCATTTGGACCCGTTTTCCAAGGTTAGCTTTTCTTCTCATTGTACTAGGTCATTGACTGATTTATGTAGACACAAAACATAAATCTGCTTGGTTATTTAGTAACACAGTAACTACTCAATGGGAATTCAATTCCTCTTTTTCTCTTTCTTTTCCTTCGTTTTGGTGATGATTCGAATACTTTAATTAGACTAACTTGCAAAGCCTGATGTCTATTTTCTAAAATCAAGTTGTAATCTTTGGTTTGGGTCTTGCCTATTGACAGAAATATGCAGAGCTGAAGATGGACCTGAATAGAACAGAGAGGCATCTATTGAAGGAGATGGGTTTCATCTGCCATGTTGAACATCCTCATAAATTTATATCAAACTATCTTGCAGTCCTAGAGACACCCCCAGAACTGAGACAAGAAGCTTGGAATCTTGCCAACGACAGGTAAGTTTCTGCATATATTTTAGAAATTTAGAGTTAGATACTTCAATTGGTGCCCGTAATTTGAAAGCTTAGCATGTTTTTTTGACGATTCAATGGTGCATGCCCTTTGTATGTTAAAGACTAGATAACCTACGGTTCATACTTTAGTTTATGTATGAGCAAAGCTCTGACATTGGTTTAGAAACACTTTATATTTGCTTGCTTGCTAACTTATCAATTTTTTAGAGAGAGCAAAAGAAATGTCCATTTGTTTTGGTGAGGTGACTGTTTTCATGGAGAGAGGCTCATGCTTACGTGTAGCGGTTGCTTGAAACTGCACAGAGTAAAAGCTTAATGGCTGTTTGCTAAATTGAAATCTACGCAGCAAATTTTAGTGCCAGGACTTGAACTGTCGCTCCCGGGTCCAAGACTCAAGCCCGTGAAGGCAAATAGGTGATAATAGATAACCAAATGTTCCACATTGGGTAAAATGGGGTCCACACTTTTGTAAATTGTGTCTAACACCTAACATTCTACTCAGCAAATATTCTTTGCAAATGTCAACACCTTTGGAGAAGGCGTCAACACTTCTGGTCAGAGCCAAAAATCAACACTACTTAGTTAGCACTACAAATGAGCATAGTTGTTAAAGGCGGGCGCAGGGTTAGCGCCTTGACCAAGCCCAGATGAGGCACCTTCAATGATGCACAGCCAAGGCGCGCCTAGGCAAGAAAGGCGAGAGAAAAGGTGCGCCTCTTTCAATTTCAATCATAGCCATAGGATCAAAGCTAGGTTAAACGTATTACCTTCAATCCTTCGGCCTTAACTTCAGTCGATCGTAAATCTCTCCTCTCGATCACCAGAAACGAAAACAGCACAGGTATCATCTTGTCATCAGTCGATCTTCTCTATCCTCTCTCTCTCTCTCTCTCTCTCTCTCTCTCCTCTCATCTCTTTCTCTTTCGATCATCAGTCGATCTTCTCTCTGCGTGTATAGTCGACATATTTATACTAAATATGAAAACAAAAAGTTTTTTTTAAAGTGTTTGAAACAAAAAGTTTTTTTTAAAGTGTTTCAAACAAAAATAGGTGTGTGTATGTTTGTGTGTACATAAGATTATAATGCATATGAAAACAAAAAAGCACTTTTTTAATGTTTTTCAGAAACAGAAAACTTTGTATGTTTTATTTATTTATTTATGTGTATTAGGCTATATATTATTGGTGTATGCTATTTTTCCTATTTTTTTTCTCCTAGGTGCGCCTTGCCTTGAGCCTTTTGCCTAGGCCCCAACAGATCTTCGCGCCTCAGTGCGCCTCTCGCCCTTAACAAGAAATCAAGTCCAATGGTCTTGAAATTGCGTAGAGATATACAACTATGAGTTTACTTTATGAACATGGAATTACGAAAAGCAAGGTGCCTAGTCCCATATTTTTATCCAAAGAGGGAGAAGGGGTCTAATCTAGACCTATTTTCGACCTAAAAGACATCCCCTGCAATTTGAATCCAAACGAAGCCCTTAATATTTTAGAAAAAGCTGCATAAAGGCTCATCTACAATATACATTCTGGAAATTTCAAAAATATTAAGTTGAACTTCAAGTAACCATGTGATTACAATGTAGGGCTAAATTTGAGAATTTGACATGTAGTGTCCATAAGTAAACTTAAAGCTTACAAAACAATTAAAGAACCCAGAACATAGAGTTGAAAAGAGGGTCAACTTGTTAGACTTGTTTTAAAATGCTTCCACAAGTTGGCTTCCAAGCCCTGCAACATTTCCAAATCAAGCTTCAATGCATCTAGATTTGCATATCCAAAAACACATTTGTAAGTAGATACTCATTAAGCCTTCAAAAAGTTATCAGAATAAGGGATTGACTTCCTCAAGCCCAAAGGTTATCTTTAACACCTGTAAAAGTTTGGATTCCAACAACGCGAGTCTAAATTCGATAGGAATTAAGATAAGGGTGCGAACAAGAAATTTGCATTGCAAATTTTCTCTGATTTGCATCGAGGCACCTCATGCCTATATGGTAGGTTTGAGAAATGAACTCAATCGCAATATCTCAAATCCATGTTTCCAACTCATATTTCAAATCCTTACATGATTAGAGCAAATTTTACTGGAATTTGGATGCATCTATATAATCCCTCTATCCTAAGCTTTGGTCTATATTTGGGGAATCCTAGTATTTAAGGATCCATAATAATTGCATTTTAAAAGTTGCAAGTTTTTTAGAATGGCATTTTGGAAATCTTGGATCACATTCAACAATCAATGCACATAACACATAATAGCATCTTTGACACCCTTCACGACAGTGGTCTCATAAACTTCAATGCTATACCCTTCACTCTCCTCAATGGTTTGTCATTTGGAGTCTTGGAGGTTGATGCATCATGAAGCTTGCTGACATTGTTAACCAAGTGATTTTCGTAGATTGGCAAGGATTGAATCAAACTGAACTTTGTTGAGTCCTTATTGGATTGCTTTCACCAATGTCCCAAAAGTCAGCTACACGCTAGGCGGCCTCCCAACCCCTGGATATTAGGGTCTAGGCATTGATTTGGCATTTTGTACATTATTCGAGAACTAGTTGGGGATTAATCGACGAGGCGGCGATTAGTCGGCTAGTAGGCGGGTTTATTTCGTAATGTTTAAAAGCTTTATGGTTAAATGTATAATATTGAAAAAGATAGGGAGTCAAGTTTTATTAAATGAAACCCAAATATGTTTCATACAGTGATATACGTAATTTGTTCGCCTCTCTGTTTTAAATATGAACAATTCAAACCCTAGTCCCTAAATCAGTTAATCATTCATGTGTGTTTGTGTAAGTACTTAATTTCATTTTGTTTTTGAACTTTGAACATCGAACTTCGGATTTGTCTATTTGACTAGTTGTTTGTTACTAATCATTTTAGGTTGCTACTTTTGTCTTAATTCTTTTTTTCCTAGTCTTATGTCATTTTTCTTACTCGAACTTTGGGGGAAGTGGGGAGATTTTAAAAAATACATCCATTGAAAATAGATATAGTTACTTGATATATAATTATCTGTACCAGTAATTCTATGAAAACCTGCCTGAATAGAACCATATCTCTAAATTACATCAATTGAAACACGGTTGTTACTTGATTGTTCTAAATTTGAGAGTTTTTTTATAGTCCAATATTTTCTTTCAATTTTCTTTTTTTGAGCAGTTTGCGCACGACATTATGTGTGCGGTTCAAGAGTGAAGTTGTGGCCTGTGGGGTTGTATATGCTGCTGCCAGGAGATTCCAAGTGCCACTCCCTGAGAATCCTCCATGGTGGAAGGCTTTTGATGCAGACAAATCTGGTATTAATGAAGTTTGCAGAGTTCTGGCCCATCTGTATAGCCTTCCTAAGGCTAAATACATACCTGTCTGTAAGGATGGGGAATCATTTACGACATCTAATAAATCATGGGATTTGCCATCTCAGCCAGTTCCAAAGGTAAGCTCTCTCTCTTTCAAAAAATTCCAGTAACCCTGCAGTGGTGAATGTGTGAAAAAAGCATGATGTGGAATATATACCGAAATTAGTCGGATGTGCATTAGTATTCGTAAGATGTGTATTGAAGATCTAATTTCTTGGTACTATGTGTATTACCTGATATTCAAATAAATGAATGCCAAGCGTGCTTGAAGGGGGAGAAAAAATGAAGTTTAAGAAAATTACATTCTGTGGTGGCGTGATTCCATTTGCTATTTTTCGTACAGCTTCATGGTTACTTGCTATAAAGCACCAACACTCTTACATGTGACATGCTGGAGACATGTATGGGACACGTTATGTGTCCATAATTATAATATTCTTTGACGGGACACTCCGGGGCATGCATATGGGGACACGGCATAGTGATTTTTATAAACTTCAAAAGCTTTTCCAGGCTAAGATATTCTATAACTTCATAAGTGTAATATAAAACATGTGTATGTGTATAGGCATGCAACACCAGTTGATAATGCATGTCCAAAGCTAAATATTTAGTGGTTACTATGTATGTTTGCATATCACAAGAATTTTAAAAAAATAAACGTCGTGTCCCCTGTGATGTCTGTGTCCCCATTTTTTGGAATTGTCATGTCTCGTATGTCAAAGCTGAATTTCTGGAGATGATTCTCATACCAAAAATAGATGATTTGTTGAATTTCTGGAGATGATTCTCATACCAAAAATAGATGATTTGTTTTAATGGTCCGATTGCTTAGGACCAGCAAATCAGTTGTAGTTTTAATGTTCTGATTGCTTAGGACCAGCAAATCAGTTGTAGGATCTTTGACTTGTATGATTGCCTGTGATTAGGGAATTAGTGGTAAATGGCTTAATCTTTGGGATTGGATAGTTGTAAATATTTATTGTATAGAATAATGAAGAGTATAAGAAGAGGGTCTTCCTAAGGGAATGACAGGACAGTTTTCCAGAAATATACTTACTCATAGATTTGTCATGGTATCAGAGCCCTAGCTATGGTGTCTCGTTTTTAGAAGTATAAGCATCTTAGAATCCATTCTTGGTTTTGTGTTGCTGTCATCAGTTGTTCTAGAGGTATCATCCTTCTCAAGTACTCAAGTCAGTCAAGTTTTTTTATTCTGTCATTTTTTAGAGTTTCCTTTGTGGTTAAGAATGTCAGAAAAATCAGAAATCTTGCCCATCAAGATGGATGGGAAAAATTATTTTTCTTGGGAGTTTCAATTTCGCATGTTTGTGAAAGGGAAAGAATTATGGGGACACATAGATGAGTCCATTCCTAAACCAACTCAAAATGCTGAAAAAGCAAAGTGGGAAAGTAATGATGCCAAGGTAATCACTTGGATTTTAAGCTCAGTAGATTCCAAAATTGTTCTCAATTTGCGTTCTTATACTTGTGCTAAAGATATGTGGGCTTATCTAAAGAAGATTTACAATCAAGATAACCCAGCTAGAAGATTTCAGCTTGAATTAGACATATCTGAATACTCCCAAGGGACTATGTCTATTCAAGAATATTATTCTGGGTTCATTAATATTTGGGCTGAATATAAGGAGATTGTTTATGCTAATGTTTCGATTGAGGGTTTAAAGACTCTTCAAGCAGTGCATGAAATCACTCAAAGAGATCAGTTTCTCATGAAACTGAGACGCGAATTTGAACCTGTTCGTTCAAATCTGATGAGTAGGGCACCCACTCCATCATTGGAGACTTGTTTGAGTGAACTTCTCCGAGACGAACAACGATGCTTGACTCAGGCAGCGCTCGAACAGAAAGATATTGGTTCTAATCCACTGGATGCAGCCTTTGCAACTCAGGCTAGAGGAAAGGATGTGAGCACAAAACAGTGCTACAGCTGCAAAGAGTTTGGCCATATAGCCATCAATTGCAAAAAGAAGTACTGCAACTACTGCAAGAAGCCTGGACACTTGATCACAGAATGTCGTCGCCGACCTCAAAATCGATCTCCTAATGCTTTTTATGCTGCTCCTGCTGAGGGTTCGTACATGGTTCCTAATCCTTTATATGCTGCTCCTGCTCATACTTCTACTACTCCCAGTGCTATGACTCCAGAGGTAGTTCAACAAATGATTCAATCTGCATTCTCAGCTTTTTGCCTCAAAGGTAAAACTACCTCATCTCCTGTTTGGTATGTTGACTCTGGTGCTTCCAATCACATGACTTTTTCCTCAGCACAACTTGCAAATATAAAGCCATATGTGGGTAACTTGCAAATACAAACCGCTAATGGTGAAGTTGTGCCAATCAAAGCAATGGGTGATATTCCTCATACTTTGCCCTTGCATAATGTTTTCCATACACCACGTTTGGCTTCTAATCTTATATCTGTTGGTCAATTGGTTGATGACAATTGCAACGTCTCATTTTCCAAATCTGGTTGCATTGTGCAGGATCAGGCGTCGGGGAAAGTGATCGGGAAGGGACCTAAGTGTGGAAGGATGTTTCCTATTCATTTATCTAGCTATCCCAAGAATAAATCCTTGTTTTCATTACTTTGTTCTACCTCTACTCCATCATATCAGATGTGGCATAAAAGATTGGGGCATCCTAATGCCAAAAAATTGTTGTTCATGTTGAAATCTGGTCTGCTCTTGAATAAAAATCCTGTTTCTTTACAAGATGTTTTGTTCCATTGTGATAGTTGCAAATTGGGTAAAAGCAAAGCTCTTCCTTTTCCAATTCACAATGACATAACTACCAATTGCTTTGACTTGATTCACTCAGATGTTTGGGGGATTGCACCAGTTTCCTCTCATTCTCACCACAAATACTTTGTTACGTTCATAGATGACTATAGTCGCTACACATGGGTCTATTTCTTGCATCATAAATCTGGTGTTTCCGATGCCTTCAAACGCTTCATGGCTTATGTCAAAAATCAATTTTCCACATCTATAAAAGTTTTGCGATCTGATTCTGGTGGAGAGTATATAGATCATGGATTTCAAAATTATCTTCAAAGTGAAGGAATAATTTCCCAGCGAACTTGCTCGTATACTCCTCAGCAGAATGGGGTCGCTGAACGAAAAAATCGACATCTCTTAGATGTTACCAGAACACTTCTTCTTGATGCATTTGTTCCAACTCATTTTTGGGTCGAAGCTCTATCCACGGCTGTGCATCTTATCAATAAACTACCTTCACCCAATCTTCAAAATCAATCTCCACACTTTCGGTTGCACAAAACTCATCCCAACTACAACCAATTGCATACTTTTGGTTGTCTTTGTTATGTTCACTTGCCAGCACCAAATCGGAACAAATTAACAGCGCAATCTGCACGTTGTGCATTCCTTGGGTATGCGCCTAATCAAAAGGGATTTTTGTGTTATGATCCTTCCGTTAGTCGCATTCGCATTTCTCGTCATGTTGTCTTTGTTGAAAATCAGTATTTTTTCCAAAATCATCATGCTTCTACTCCTCCATCATCATACTCTTACCTTCCTGACTTTGATAGTATTTCTCCAACTTTGACAAGGTTTAAACCTGGGATTGTATATCAACGAAGAGGTAACACTACCATTCCACCAGACGGTCCTAACCGTGAATACTCCCCGGCTTCTGATCCAAGTCCTGAACCTCCTCAACTTCGAAGATCCACTCGCCCATCTAGACCACCTGAACGCTTGTCGTTTTTAGCCACTTCGTCCCCGACATCAATTCCAACCACTTATTCACAAGCCATGCAGCATTCATGTTGGCAAAAAGCAATGCAGGAAGAATTGGAAGCTCTAGAGAAAAACCACACTTGGGACATTGTTCCTTGTCCAGTTACCCATAACCCGATTGGCTGCAAATGGGTTTACTCGGTTAAACTCAAATCTGATGGCTCCTTAGAACGATACAAAGCTCGGTTGGTGGCTCTTGGAAATAGACAAGAGTATGGCATTAATTATGAGGAGACTTTTGCTCCTGTGGCTAAAATGACAACCGTTCGTACACTGATTTCTATTGCAGCTTCTCAATCTTGGCCTTTATTTCAAATGGATGTGAAAAATGCCTTCTTACATGGTGATCTTAAAGAAGAAGTGTATATGAAACTTCCTCCAGGTATCCAAAGGAATTCTATTACAGATGTATGTCGTCTACGACGGTCTCTTTATGGGCTAAAACAAGCACCGCGGGCTTGGTTTGAAAAGTTTCACAAGACTCTTCATCAACTTGGTTTAAGTCAAAGTGCTACTGATCCTTCTCTATTTATTCGTCGCGTTGTTGCTGGTACAACTATTCTCCTTGTATATGTCGACGACATCATCATCACGGGCACGGATATGGAAGGTATTCATCAGCTACGAGAATCTCTACATTCTTCTTTTCATATGAAGGATCTTGGAACCCTCACCTACTTCCTAGGACTTGAAGTACATAAGTCAACTCAAGGGATTTTTGTTAATCAGTCCAAATATGCAAAAGACCTTATTGTTTTGGCTGGTCTTGAGAACTCAACTCCAGTGGACACTCCACTTGAGGTTAATGTCAAATATCGGAAAGATGAAGGCAATTTACTCTCCGATCCTACGGCATATAGACAACTAGTAGGCAGCTTGATCTACTTAACAATGACCAGACCGGATATTTCCTACGCTGTCAATTTGATGAGTCAATTCATGCACCAACCTAGGCATCTTCATCTAGCAGCTGTCAAGCGAATAATTCGCTATTTATTGGGAACTCCGGAGCGTGGGTTATTCTACAAAGCTGGTTTATCTATCCAGCTTTCAGCTTATAGTGATGCTGATTGGGCTGGATGTCCAGACTCACGTCGATCTACAACTGGGTGGTGCATGTATCTTGGCGATGCTCTTATTTCGTGGAAATGTAAGAAGCAAGAAAGGGTTTCAAAATCTTCCACTGAAGCTGAATATCGAGCCATGTCTTCTGCGTGTTCTGAGATTGTTTGGCTGCGTCACTTGCTCCAAGAATTAGGCTTTCCACAAGTGGATCCCACGCCTTTGCATGCTGATAATTTGAGTGCCATACGAATTGCTGAAAATCCGGTACTTCACGAACGAAGTAAACACATTGAGGTGGACTGCCACTACATTCGGGAAGCCTGTACTGATCACATCATTACTTTGCCTCATGTGTCCACAGAATTTCAAACAGCAGATGTTTTCACAAAAGCATTGGCAAAGACTCGCCACCAATTCTTAGTTGACAAATTGATGCTGGTCAATGCACCCGCATCAATTTGAGGGGAGGTGTCAAAGCTGAATTTCTGGAGATGATTCTCATACCAAAAATAGATGATTTGTTGAATTTCTGGAGATGATTCTCATACCAAAAATAGATGATTTGTTTTAATGGTCCGATTGCTTAGGACCAGCAAATCAGTTGTAGTTTTAATGTTCTGATTGCTTAGGACCAGCAAATCAGTTGTAGGATCTTTGACTTGTATGATTGCCTGTGATTAGGGAATTAGTGGTAAATGGCTTAATCTTTGGGATTGGATAGTTGTAAATATTTATTGTATAGAATAATGAAGAGTATAAGAAGAGGGTCTTCCTAAGGGAATGACAGGACAGTTTTCCAGAAATATACTTACTCATAGATTTGTCATCGTATCCATATTTGTGCCCCCCACCATGTTTGTGTCCGTATCCATGCTATATTGGTTACTTGCCATGCTACTCAGCTCTCGCTGTAAGAAAATGGGGATCAAAGAAAGTTTGGTTTGTAATTGAAGTTTTTACCTCATTCTTCTCTTGTTTAGGAAGGTTCGCTGAGTGACCCACCTGCAAATATTGATGCCGGTACTCCCAAGACAGCTCTGGCTACAACTAATCTGGAATCTGGCGGGTCCAAGGGTGCAATTATAAAAGCGGCACTTGACAAGTTGAAAGCGTCTAAGAAGAGTGGCGATGATTCTGAAAGCGTGCCTATTGGGGGAGAGGCAAGAGAAGAGCCTGTGCCGAAATCAAAGTCTGAGCATAGGACAGAAGCAAGTGGGGAGCGGAACAAGGAGAGGGATAGGGAAAAGGAAAGGGACAGGGACAGAGACAGGGAGAGGGAAAAGGAGAGACTAAAGGTCAGGGAACGTGATAGAGGAAGGGATTCTGATAGGGAACGAGAGCGAGATGATTCCGAAAGGGACAGAGACAAAGTCAAGGAAAGAGGTTACCGCTCCAAGGACAAAGGAAAGGACTCAGGTTTGTTATCGATTTTTGACAGCTATCACCAATCACTGTAGTTATAATTCTATGGAGGTTCTTGTGGTGCAATCATTTTACTTTCTTATAGGTCGCATTCGCTTGTCTGATGGAAGCATTGGATTGGACTATAAATCATTGGATTGGACTATAAATCAAACGGGACCATAAATCCCACATTTGATTGTAACTTTTATGGCTAGGATTAATAATCCATCAGCTATTATATTTCACAAACCAATATTTAGCCCGTCATTACTGATCCTCTAGGACTAGTTATCCTATGAGTTTACATATCATTTCACTATCAGTCCAGTCACACAAACAGGGTCCTAATGTAACTTGTGTATCTGATCTGTCATCTTAATAATTCAGGCGGGCATTCAGACAAATCAAAGCATCATTCATCTCGAGGTTAGTACTTAATTTTGATTAAATCTTTTGACTGAGCAAGTATGTTTGGTTAAAATATTTTAAGCACTGAGTTCCAGCTTCTGCAGATCGCGACTACCATGGTTCCTCTTATTCAAGGGAGAAGGATCGTCACAGACATCATTAATAAGCTTGAAACCTGATTTCGAGGTGTGCCTCTTTACCGTTTCATAATGCCGTTGTATATGATGTAGTTTGCTGAAGTTGTAAGTCCATTTTAATGGAAATTGAGCATTGGGAACTTCTGTTGAGTAACAAGTCATTCTGTTAAAGCTGGAAACCTGGTTTTATTTGCGTAATTTTGTTTTGGCATTTACCATTCTCAAAAAGAATGATGGGCGCATGGATCGCTATCTGTCAGTGGAGTTTCCCTGCTTCCCCTTCTCTTCAATGGAAACTGTTGTTGGATATACGTGGATTTGTGAGTTAAATTGGATTTCTGTTTTATCTACTTTTTGGCTACATGACAAAAGTCGTGTTGCACTATTCTTTTGGTTTTCAATCTAATCCAAAAGCTATTAGAGAAATCAGCATGTTCAGTCTCAGTATGCCGATCTACTGGGTTATTTCCGGGTGCCGATATAAGTGTTCTGTACTGATTTGATTTGATTTGATGAACTGATATGAATAGGAGAATGGTGGGAAATTACAACTAGTACTTCCATATTCAGATCTGTCCCTTGTTTGCCGATCAAGAGGACTTAAAATGGAATTTGGTCACACTCAATTTTGCAGAGTAGATGATTTTAAGTTGTGGACTGGCTTGATATGATGAACTAATTGGTACCAGAATCTTGGAAGTTTACAACTAATTCACCGTTTTCCAAATCTGTGTGGTTGTCAGTTGAATATTTTTGCTGATCAATTGAGGACTAGAAAAAGAAATGCAGGATATGTTTTTTGGGCTTGAAATTTGGTCGCTCAATTTTGCAAAAAAGGGTTTGTAGTGGCATACTTGAATGTTCCATAACATATTGGTTTGTATTAGTCGTCTATGATATGTACTGCTCTTAGATACTTTTGACAGTTCCGCAGGAGGAAATGTAAAAACTTAACTGGTACATTCCCAAGAGTTTTTTGTCGTATATATGGGGATGTAATTGAAGGGGCCTGTGGAAAAGGATACGTCGGGTTTCAAAACACATTCCCTCCTCGATTTCCCATATGATTTCTGGGGTGTGGGTGTTTGTTTGATCGGTTGTGGGGTGTGAGAGTTGGAGTAGTAGTTTCATCAAACTGCTTAAAATGGTGGTACGTTAAAGGTTTGATGGGAAGTCCGATATGGGACTCAGGAAGTAAGGAGGAAGCTAGCTTTGGAAGGTGGGAGCTGATTCGAAGGTTGCATTGCATTCTTTGTAAGGGATGAATCACATGGGGGGCTTTACGCAGGTTTTTGAGTATATTGGTTAATCTTTTATGTATGTGCAGAAGGATTGAAGAATAGGTTTCACTTACTCATCTACTATGAGTTTGTTTGTTGAGGGTCCTTTGGTGCATGGCTCTTGCAGGATTTACGTAGTTATTTTAGGAAGAGTGGAAGTGTTTTGTTGGGCTGGAGCAGCGGTACACTTATTTTTTTAATATTTATTTATTTTTATTGGTGATAGTCAGCATTGTTAGTTGTAGTTAATGGGATGTGAACTCATGTCAAATACATAAGTACAGGTGCTTGTCACTCGGCTACCACTTGCCGCGGTACACTTGATAATCTTTTTGGTTTCTTAATGCTCCATTCAGTTGTCGAGAAAGTTGTGTGGGAAATTAGTTTCCAGAAAAAGTGAAGTGAGGTGAAGTAAAAGAAAAAGAAAATTATTTTCCTGTGAGTGTTCATTTGACAATAATTTTGCAAGAAAAATTAAGGTTTAGTTGTTCATTTGTCAGGAAAAAGAAACTTTCGGAAAAATTTTGTGAGTGTTCACTCATTTTCCTTTTCCCGCGAAGCAAAATCTTGTGTTTTTTGCAGGATTACTTTTGCAGGAAAGTAATTCCTGCAAGAAAACTTAAATTGGTACGTCCTAGAATTTTCCTCCCAACTGAACACTAGGAAAGTTATGGGAAAATTCATTTCCATTACTTTCCTGACAACTGAACGGGACCTAAATGCCTAACGTGTGGTATCCTTGTCTTTTTGGTTTTGGGAACTTGCTACGGTTTTGATCTCCTTTCTTGTGTATGCCTTTAAGCCTGTTTCTTTTTCCGTATATAATTTCTTATCACTCTATTGCATTGGGCTTGTAGTTGTCGAATCCCTTGTTCTGCAAACTCCATTTTTGAAACAGAAAATGGGGAAGATGATAAGAAAAACTCTGTATGTTAGATTTTCTGGCATCCCTGTCCTATACCTTATTTTCTGTAGTTTCCCTTCGCTATTCTTTTTTGCCACTGAAAGAGACACTCTATCTTAAATATAAGGGAAAGAGAATGAAGATCACGCCAACTGCCTCATATGGGGCTTGAATCGACAACCTCTGCATGGAAAGATTGGTACAATGCTACTCCAGTTACCAAAGTGCCCCTAGTTTAAAGCGTAAATTGTTCTTCCCAAGTCATATTGGACTCCATTTTTTTTTCCATGTAGCTTTCTCTCCACGAACATAGGAGATAGAGAGATTGAAAAGTGAAGATCAAAGAAACACATTATGCATAGCATGCTCTAGAATTTCATAGACTGGAGGAGTCAGAATCTTTTGGCCGGAACTGGTTATATGGTAGCATAAATCTCGGGTTCGCATTTGCAATATACAGACCAGTTTTAGAGCACCAATTGCAAGATGCCACAAACGCACGCATGCCCAAAAAATAAAAATAAACAGCTTGTGCTTGAGAAAAAAATTCTAAAGCATTTTAATACATGGACAATTATTCTACAGCATCTTAAAACAAACTTGAAATATTATTATTATTTTTTTGATAATAAACTTGAAATATTATTTGCTAGAGCACCTAGTGTTTCTCCTTCCTAACCATTTACAATTGTTTTCTTTCCTTTCCTTTTCACTCCCTCTCTTGTGTATGTAGTATATGTTGTATGTAGCCCTATCTCAATACCTTTGTCGCTTCCGGACAAGATATCAACCAAGGCTTTATGAGAAATGAGATTTTGCTCACTCCAATTTTGAAAGATCCTTTTAGGGATCAACTAGACCACATATGGATGATCTTGAGGAGGAGCTGTAGATGGTACAGTAACAGGTTGTGGTATGATCTCTCGAGTCCGCATGTAAGTCAAGAACTGACCAGGGAGCTCTTCCAACAGAGCCTGGACAATGGATCTCTGCCCACCTGCGGGAAAATAAAAAAAAAAAGAAAAAAAGGAAGAAAATTTGTTGGCAACACTGAAGCTAGAAGTGTAAACACAAAAGGCAAATAGACCGAAAAAAGTTTCTTAATTCTAACCGAGCTAAACACGATCGGAGGAGACAGATAATCTTTTACCTGAAAACAAACACATAACACCACACTGCGCGCGCGGGGGCACACACAAACACACAGAGAGAGAGAGAGAGAGAGAGAGAGAGAGAGAGAGAGAGAGAGAGATTGTATTTGGTTTGGTATGGAAAACTTGCATCTTGTGAATTTAATTACCATTTTTAGGAGAGGAAATGAAGCTACTACGTCTCTTTTTAAGAGAGGAAAAACATAAGACCCTGTTCAAGTTATGATACGTTGGGACATGGTATCTTGTGAATTTCTGTGGATTTGAAAGTCAACTTGGACTACAAATTCATGGGAACCACCTATTACAATACAAACTTTTGCAATTATGTACCCGAACCCAATTGATTGGGACTTAAAGCTAGGTTTGGTTTGGTTATAAACTATGTGTGAGAGAAAGCCCAGCAAAAATTGGAATCTATGATACGATGGGACAGGGTATTATTATTATTATTTTCGAATTCTTCAAATTCGTCTGATGCTATTATTATATTTCGATTCTGTTGTATGCGGGCACTAGTCAGGTAAGGTAACCATGCTTACATGCCATCCAATTGGATCCAACTCTAACACCTTCTGTACTCTGGCAGACTTAACCAAAGGCAATGTTAATGTCGTCGTTCACAGAGGAAATTTCGACGCTATCAGTGCTAATCAATCAGTGCATGTGAAAATGTTATAGGGTTTCAGTTATGCCCACATGACCGTTTGTTAGACAAAAAAGTCATAAAATGGACCTGATTTTCAGAACACACTACCATGCATGTGTAGAAGAGGCGAGTCTGCATGTGCGTGTGTGCGCGAAAACATGGCAGTGATGCACAAATAAATATGTTCATTACCAATCACTTTATGTACCCAGCCAAAGAAAGTAAAGGCAGGCATAAGAACTGATTGTGCTAAAAGTTATATTCCATTCATCTGTCGATGCCAAGATGGGGAAAAATAGGCATGAACTCACCATGCACCTCACGCATTGGAACAAACTGCACAATGTCTCGTGTAGCTATCCGTCCCGTAGAACTCTCTAATCTTTGTCCGTTGTCAGCATCAAGGATCTGCAAGATAACAAGAATTATAACACACCAAATCTTGAAGACAACTTTGAGGAACCGAACATAGAAATGGTGACAAAAGGTAATGTTGGGATTTAAGTACAGAAAGAGGTTTGGACCTCCATTTGTGTAAAATCTGCACCACCAACTCCAACAATAAGAACTGAGAGGGGTAGATCAGATGCCCGAACCAAAGCATTTTTAGTTTCTTGGAGATCAGTAAGGACGCCATCCTATAAAGACGTGAACCATTTTTATTACCTCAAGAAAGAACAAACGAAACAGTAGGGAAAGGGAAATTAGATTGTTTAGTCTGTACCGTTATAATAAGCAATACAAAATACTTGCTATTGGTCGAGGAGACAGAATGACCAGCAATATCTGCAGCTGTGTTTATCACTTGGCCAAACAAAGTGGGGCCAGCAAGAGTAACATTGCGCAAAGCACTAGCATAAGCAGCCATGATCCCTTCTACACCTTCAACCTGAAAAAGGGAAATTGACCATTTTAATTACTGAACTGCTTATAACTAAACAACATCATTATTAATTATTATCCACGATTCCACAAGTATTGGTCACTGGAATGAGCAATACATGAGTATGGTTTTCCAATGTATGCAACAGTATGGCTCAAAAGAAGAGAAAGAAAGAAACAGCAGGACAATGTGCGCAGAAGTGCTCACGGATGCACACCTGGCATTTTTCCTTGGGGAATTACAGAACGAAAAGATATGATGACGAGATATCTTACTAGCAATTCAAAAAGGTTTAGCCCCTCCCTATTACGCTGGCTCAAGGCAAATTACAAAGAAATCAAAAGAACTTTGCCATAGGCTTAGTCTATAACACTATAAAACACACACACACACAGAAAAAAACCCTACATGACACTCTGATAGTCTGATTTCCACATTTCTCAGGTCCTCGAAAATTGTCCGTGATGTAGTGACAACGACTAGCCAACAACAATTATTGTCAAGAGATCTTTGAAATGCTATCCAAAATAGGCACGCGAGGGCAATACCCTAGCTACACAAATCCTCTCAACCAACTAATCTAATAGTTCACTTCGTCATGTCTTCAGCGGGATACGCCAGAAGTACAGGAAGATAAGATGGTACTGTACACACGCCACTTCAGAGCTGCACAGTCAACTCTGGAGGAACAATCGGGACCCACAATATCTAGTATAGGCAAATCTCACTCTGTAAAGAAGAGGACTTACCATAATAACTACTACACAAACTACAAACATGGAACCAAGTAAAACACTACGAGGACAGAGGACCACCAAAGAGTGTATTTAGAATTTAAAATCAACCACAAAAAAAGGTCTTCTTCACTAGACAACAATTTAACCGCTTTACTTTCCCTATTCTCCAAGTGCTACGTATTAACCTTTTTTGATACGTACTCTAGAGTATCTTTAGTAGTAGTAGAATTTGGGCATCCCGTGTGTTAAAGCATCCAACTCAAAACCAATTGGCAATCAATGGAGAGGCCGCCTAGGCTCATATACTAGTTTTGGAGGAGATAATTAACGATGTGGGACAAACTCCAACACCGTGTACTAACTTGAAACATGAAAAGTTTAAAAAAAATACATAGCTACTAGTACTTTGTAGATTTGGACTAAAAGCTATGAGCAAACTGATGAAACATAGCAACAACTCATAAAGATATGAAAACACGAAGCAGTAATTAAAAGAAAAACAGCACAATATTTCTTAATAAAAGCAAGAGTGTTTTACCTCAAAGCTACCTGCACTTCCATTCAAGTCAAAACAATGTGATACTGAACCGTCATATGTCCTTCCGCCAAAGCCCCAAGCAGGAAAGCGCCTATCTGAATCATAAAATTGTATAACCTCCCCAACCTCCATTATGGCCTGCAATGAGTTCAGTCAAATGACTCAAATTATATACAGAACATATCAATGTATAAATATTTCTTAAGACCATGCACAAATAAAAAAGGATGCACATAACACAACTTTCAAGTCACTTCGGAGGTTAATTTCCTAACAACACCGTAAAACAACTAGGTCTAAGAGCTAGAATTTCCCTCTTGTATTTTTATATTTTCGTAGTCTTCAGATAACTATTGTTTTTATATTCAACAAGAGGTCTCTTCTCCCTTTTTCACATGGAAGGAAACTGCTCTTGATACCATATTCTGATATGTTCTACTTCCAAATAGAAAGCTCATTAGGTGAAGGGGTGGCACCCAAAACGCTACTCAACCAAGCCAGTGATGCCACTAGGAGGGGGAGTTTCCCTATTAGAGATTGATTTGATCCAATTGCGGCGAAAAGTAATGTGGGACTACAATTTTTCTTGCTTCAACTAATTTAGTCACACTGCAGGAAGTTTCCAATTGCCATCTGACTGGAAGTGGGGCAATAGTTCTGCTAATTAAGCCAGAGAAAATTTAGGTGATTCATGAAGAAAAGATGACCGCAGATTTGATGTCACAACTTTACCTGCTGGTAAGCGTTGAGTCGTCCTGTAGGATCAATGTAATGCAAGGAATCACGACTATGCGGATTACCATTTGAAGCTGGAAAAAGCTGAAACCTTAGTGTGTGAACGAAACAACTTGACGAAAAGTGTATGTTTTCTCTGTTTCGAAAGGCAACATAAAGTGATTTCCAATGAAAAGTTAATTACCAGTGAAGTCAACAGCTACCATAAAGTTCAGCTCAAATCCACTAGACATATAATCAAGAAAACTGTACAGTTTCGTCTCAATAAATCGGTCCACGAAGAGTTGCCCCTTCAGAACCTACAGATTACATTAATCGACATTAATCGAAGGAGATATCAGACATGATGGGCAAGCAGTCTGCCGCTATATATCCTTCCAGAGTATGAAACAAATACCTTCTCATGAGTATGGTGACGAGATGATGGCAGTATAAAATTTGCACCAATTTTTTCTTTGTGAAGTTTTTCCAAGTCCACTGTCGATTTCTGAATTTTACTGTCAAAAACAACCTGCAGATTTAGTATTTATGAACCATAAAGAAAATGAAATACTAAACCATGTGGCGTTTAAAGTGTAAGAGGGTGAAAAGCCTACAAATGGAAGCGAAACAAGAAATGAAAGCACTAATCATCAAAAGGTACATCAAAAAGGTACCCGATAAGAACATGATTTCCACTGCTATTGAAATCAAAACACTCCAAAATTAATGGGTTATCCTGCATCAAAAGCAAATTATTATCAATCAACATGCGGGAAAGTAACAGTAACCTGTAGATGTAGCTGTAGCTGTATAATCACAATAGTTTTGTATGTTTACAATAGAGCCATGGCTCACACGACATGAGAACTTGTATGGGTACGCTCTTTTCTTGAGGAGATAGGATTCAGTGTGCAATTGCCTATGAATTTGTACTGTGATAATCAAGCAGTGATTCACATTGCATCTAATCCAATGTTTCATGAGAGAACTAAGTGCTACTCCTTTCATGTCTACAGGCACTCAATAGTCAGATATGTTTACTAAGTCGTTCAAATCTCATTTAGAGTTGTTATGTAACAAGCTGGGACTTTGACATATCTATTCTCCAACTTGAGGGGGAGTGTTCGAATATATGTTTAGTCTTAAGTCATGTCCCACTTAGGTTAATGAAGTATCATAATCAAGTATCTCATAACATAAATAATAGAAGTATGTGTTAGGGTTAATTAACTCCTTGAACACTTTCTCTATTCTTCCAAACAACGTAAATAAAAGTTTCTAATTTGACCAGAATAATATCAAAAGCTTACCTTGCTACCAAATCGCTGCATGGTTAGAGTCAGGGGCTTCCAAACTGGATTCAAATTGTTGTTCACCACTTCTGTTTTGCAGATAGGAACAGAACCTCCACTCTCAACAATCCTAGATATTCTTAAGAAAGGATCCTGGAAGTCATAATGAAGAAAAAATTAAGAGCCTAAATATAATCGTTGAAAGTAAACCTCCACACTACAGCATTTTCCTGTACTCACACTTTTAGAAAAAAGATCCTTGTTATCCAAATGCGAACAACGAAACGATATCTCGACAGCATTTCTTGAAGCAATCGTTTCCTCTGCATGCACGGTAATTGTCCCCAAGTTTACCAGACCAGCCCGCCCCTTCTTATTGTGGAGTTTTAGTGTCAAACTCCGACTTTGTTTTGTCACAATCTGCTTTTCGTTAACCAAGCGGAAAAACAAACATAGTACAATTGTAAAGCTGTAGAACGTAAGCTGCAGGATGCAAGGATCACAATCAAATAGAAAAAGGGAAGTCAAGATGATTTATATTATTCGCCATAAAAAAGGAGGGCCCTTCTGATTTAAGTGTTAGACACGTCTTTGGACAGTAGCACACGTGCTTTGGAGAGAAATGGTGTCTGACATCAGTATGTGACCTCTGGCGCAGTGTCCATGCTTCATAGGTTGTCAATATATGTGTTTTGTAAATGAAGCAACAACCTTACCTTACCCTTCCAGTACGTACCTGGAACATGGTAAAGGGCATGTTTACCAAGACACCCTAGTCCTGCCTAGTTGGATAGCCGGAGATGCCATTGTAAGGTGTAGGGAGCAATTAGCTACTTGTTTCAAATTGTCAGACTGATTGTACCCCATGCATGTGTTGGATAGCGTAAACTTTATTGTGGGCCTTTTATGTGTGTGAGGTAAGAGACAAGAGAGGTGATAAGAGTAAGAGTAAGAGAGAGAGAGAGAACCACACCAGTTATAAGTGAGGAGCTGGAATTCGGTGAGTTAAGATGGCAGTTGAAAGAATGAGTGGATCACAATGTACTATGGTTTCTAAATATACGTGTGTAGCAATGTGCACTTAGTGTAGAAGGTGTGGGAAAGAGAGAGAGGGCAAAAGAACGTGGAATCCCTTAGGGGGTTTCCCCCCACAGTTGTGTGTGTGTGTGAGAAAGAGATGGGAGTGATTGAGATGTAAGTGTGTAATTTTATAATTTTAATACAAAGTGTGTGCAAGTTGTGTGAATTTTAGTCTCTCTATTTCCCATCAGCATTGAGTGTACTTGATTGGTTGCAGAGTTGATTTGGCAAACATCAAACAAGAGCAGCTTGCCTGCCTTAGAAACTGGATTTGCATTTGCATTTTTATTTTTCGTTGGTGGGTGACAGGCTTGTTACCTCCTCAAATTCACAGGCTTGGCAATCCTTCCAAATTGCGTGTGTGTGCATGTATATATATTTACAGCTGTGCATGTGAATGCATGTGTATATCTAAAGGCATGTACAATTTGGGGGTGTCAAATGAATAGTAGGCTCTAAGTGATTGGGAAGTCTTGTTATTGTGTGATAAATGATAACTATACTGTATGAAGACACATGTGAATGATGAAACACTTTTTTTAAATAGATTTGCAAACTAAAATTGCAATGGCATGTGTAAATGAAGACATGTATTGTCGTTCTTATTAGACTCTAATTTTGTATCTGCTATTTTTCTTATATAAGCATTCGTTACATGGTAAAAGCACAAACAAGTAATTTGACGTGTCCCTAATGTGTGGTGTCTTCTATTTTTTTAGAAATATGAGAATCAGAATGTACATATCTTGTCCGTCCGTGTCAGTACTACATAGTCAATAACAGACAGTTCTAGTCAATGTTGGGTATGCCAAGATCATTTTCAGTATTTCCTGTTGGAATATTTAAGTAGTTGTTATGAGTTTTGTTCCACATTGGTTAAACAAGTCTTGTATCAAGTTATCTCTTAATATAAATAATGAATCTTTGTGTTAGGGTTAATTAACACCCTATACACTTTTTATTCTCCCAAACAACATGGTATCAGAGCGAAACCGTAATCCTAACCCTTGCCCTAGCCAACCCCACAATAGCCACAACCTCTAATGCTACCCACCACTTCCGCCACCCACCACCTGCCACCGCCGTAATTAGTTCTCACATCATCAAAAGCCCACCGAAAACCTCCCAATCTGGTTCAAAATCCCCACTGGTGCGAACTCGTAGCCACCCAACCCTCCCAACTACAAACCGACCTTCGCCATCATGAAACCCATCTAAATTGAGTTGAAAAACACTCGATTTTCACTTGCCGCACCCTGAATAGGGCTCGAAACCCACAGAATCTGCTCGGAATCTACTGCCCAGTACTCGACTCCCCCTGACTATACTCGAAATCAACTGTGTAGTGCTCGAACCCTATAGAATCTGCCCAGAATCTACTGCACAGTGCTCGACTCCTACAGAATATGCTCGAAATCACATCCAGGGCATTGGCAATTGTGGTTTGATAGTCACCCATTACTTTCTCATCCTCCATGTAGACTGATGTGATTTCTCTCTTATGTCGCTGCTCCACCTTTTCTTTTTCTTTTTTTGGTTGTGTTTCCAATCGACTGGTGCTATGCTAGCCTTGGTTGGTGGAGGCATTCTTGATCATCTTCCGTATAGCTATTGCTGTTAGCTGGGTTCTTTTCTTGTATAGTTGCTGTTTTTCAGTTGATTGAAGCAGTGACCAGTTGATCATTATTTGCTTTGTTGGGTTCTTACTGTTTGGTTTCTTCGGTTACCTTGGGCGCTCAAGAGGATTATTGGTTGGTTGTCAATTGCTCATGTTGGGTATTCAGATTCTTTGTGATGAGTATAAACATTTTGGGAAGTTGAGATTTGTTGTTCTCGATGTTGTCGGATGCTGTTTATTTGGGTAGTCATCTTCTCTTGAAAGTTGATAATGTTTATTGCTTGGTGATCTATTTCGTTGCTTATTAGTCGTTCGGTGGTTTGAAGTTGGTTGTTAGATTGGTGGGTTGATTTGTGGTTGGTTATTTATTGGTCGGTAGTTGGTGGCATATTGGTTGATTGATCTGTTGGTTGCCTCTCACTACACGGTGATATGTTTGGAATGGAATCTGACTTTGACTCTGCTTCTGCTTTCGCTGTCTATGGTGTTTTTGGTTCATCATTCAGTCGTGGCCGTGGTCGCAGCTGTGATACTGGGTATCGCGGCCATGTCTTTGGTCATATTTTTAGTGGTCGTGATTCTGGTCATGGTGGTTGTGGATTTAGTAGTGGGGGTCGCTTATCAGGGGGAGGTGGCCATAATTGAGGTTGTGGTTCCAATTGTGCACATATTGTGGGGGCACAAATCATACAATGGAGTCTTGTTATGCTCTTCATGGTTGGCCTTCTACTCCCCAGGTTACTCACTCTACTAATGCCATGGTGACTATTTCCGTGGAGGAGTACCAACGTCTTGTGTCATTTCAGACAGGTTCTTCCATTGCTACGCTATTTCAGACAAGTTCCTCTGATGCTTGTAATGCATCTTCTTTTGCTTCTACTCAGTGGGTTATAGATTATGGTGCATCTGATCTTATGACTGGTAATCCTTCTCTTCTTTCTGGTCGTCAATCTGTTGGTAAACCATATCGCGTGGCTTGTATTATTTTAGTGATGATGTTCACCCTAGCTCTATTGCTCTTCAATCATCCGTGTCCCCATATTAACATCATTGTCGTCTAGGTCACTTCAAAACCTTAAAAGGCTAGTGCCTTCATGTAGTCGTGTGGATGCTTTGCCTTGCGAAGTTCGTCAGTATAGTAAACATCATAGAGTGTCCTTTCTTCCTAGGATTGACAGTCGTGTGTCCCGTCCTTTTCCCTTAGTTCACTCTGATATTTGGGGTCCAATGCGTGTTCTTAATGTTTTGGGCTTTCAGTAATATGCTATCTTTGTCGATGATTACTCTCGTGTCACATATCTTTATCCCATGAAAGAGCGGTCAGACCGTTAGAGTTGTCTTCTATTTTTAAGTAATTTTATATAGAAATCAAAACTCAGTATGATACTTGCATTCGTATATTTCGTTCTGACAATGTCGGTGAATATTTTCATAATTCTCTTTCTAAGTTTTTTGATGATCATAGTATAATTCACCAATCTTCTTGCGCATGGACTCCACAACAAAATGAAGTTGCCAAACGCAAGATTAGGCATTTATCAGAAGTTATGCGTGCACTGTTATTTCAAATGCACGTTCCTAAGTCTTACTAGAGTTATGTTGTTCTTACAACATGTTGCTTGATCAATCGTACGCCATCTAGCATCCTAGGCAGTCAGATACCCCATACAGTTTTATTTCCTGGTCGCCCTCTCCACTCCTTACCCCTACGAGTGTTCGGGTGCACCAACTTGATCCTTGGTCAATTCGGTGTATTTTCTTAGGATACTCGCGCACTCAGAAAGGGTATAAGTGTTACTCACCATCTCTACGTTGTCATTTTGTTTATGCTGCTGTCACGTTTAATGAGGCATTACCATTTTACTCGGGTCACCATACTCTAGTTGATCTTCCTGAGACTGAGTTTGTTCTTCCTGTTTGTGCACCATCTATGCCACCTTGCAGGTGTATGTTCGTCAACAGAAAGTATTACCAGCCCCATCAGTACCAGCCACCACGCCTCCTTTGTCCCAAGATCCGGTTGCACCTTCACCGCCACCTCCACCTCGACCTCCACCTCTATCATCACCTGGTCTTCCTATAGCTCTTCGCAAAGGTATTCAGTCTTGCACTTCTCACCTTATTGATCGGTTTGTTTCCTATGCTCACTTGTCTCCATCCCTTCGTGCTTTTACTACTTCTGTTTCGTCTATTTTTGTTCCTAACACTGTCCAGGAGGCCTTATCTGTTTTTGAGTGATGGACAGCTATGGAGGCTAAGATGTCTGCTCTCCATGACAATGGCACTTGGGCGTTGGTTTCTCTTCTGCCAGGAAAGTCCACTGTTGGTTGTCGCTGAGTCTTTACGGTCAAATATCATCCTGATGGGTCTGTTGAGCTTTACAAAGCTCGTCTTGTTGCTATGGGATATACTCAAACTTTTGATTATGCTTAGACTTTTTCTCCAATTGACAAGCTTGGTTCTGTCTTCCTTCTTATCTCCCTCGCAGCCAATCTTGGTTGGCCTTTATTCCAGTTGGATGTTAAAAATGCCTTTCTCCATGGGGATCTCTAGGAAGAAGTTTATATGGAGCAACCACATGGGTTTGTTGCTCAGGGGGAGCGTAATCAGGTATGTCGTCTTCGCAAAGCACTATATGGTCTTAAGCAGTCTTCTCGGGCCTGGTTTGGTAAGTTCAATGATGCAGTTTTGAAATTTGGAATGAGTCACTGTCAGTCTGATCATTCGGTTTTCTCTCACATCTGACCGAGGGAAAATATTATTGATTGTTTACGTGAATGATAAAAAAGGTATTGATGAGTTAAAGGTATTTCTGCAGAGTCAATTTCATACCAAAGATCTGGGAAGGTTGCAATATTTTTGGGGTATTGAGGTTGCATGATCTAAAGATGACTATTGCAGAGAAAATATGTGCTAGATATCTAGATGAGATTGGTTTATTGGGGTCAAAGCCTGTCGATGCTCCTATGGATCCTAATGTCAAACTGTGCGCTGATCAGGGGGAGCTACTTTCTAGCCCTGACCAATATTGTCACTTGGTTGGTAAATTGAACTATCTTAGTATTACACATCCAGATATCTCGTTCGCAATTAGTATTATGAGTCAATTTATGTCTGCTTCTCGTCTTCCACATTGGGAGGCTGTTTTTAGAATTGTTAAGTATATCAAGGCTCATCCAGGACGTGGTTTGTTTATCGAGCTAATAGTCACTTACGTATTGAGACTTTTACTTACTCTGATTGGGCAGGAGGACCTTCTGACAAGAGATCCACTATAGGATATTGTGTTTTTCTCGGTGGAAACCTTGTCAACTGGAAAAGTAAGAAACAAATAGTGGTTGCACGGTCTAGTGCAGAGGTAGAGCATAGAACCATGGCCCACACGACATGTGAGATTGTATGGGTGCGATCTTTTCTTGAGGAGATAGGATATAGTGTGCAATTGCCAATGAATTTGTATTGTGATAATCAGGCAGCAATTCACATTGCATCCAATCCAGTATTTCATGAGAGGACTAAGCATATTGAAGTTGATTGTCATCTGGTGCGTAAGTTAGCTAGTGGTGTGATAGCTACTCCCTTTATGTCTATAAGTGCTCAATTGGCTGACATGTTTACTAAGTCATTGTTCAAGCCCCGGTTAGAGTTGTTATGTAACAAACTGGGACTTTGTGATATCTATTCTCCAGCTTGAGGGGGAGTGTTGGAATATTTAAGTAGTTGTTATGACTTATAAGTCTTGTCCCACATTGGTTAAACAAGTCTTGTATCAAGTTATCTCTTAATATAAATAATGAATATTTGTGTTAGGGTTAATTAACACCCTATAAACTTTTTATTCTCCCAAACAACATTTCCAACATTTTCCTTTGTTCCACATCCAGTTAGTGGCAATCATTTACCACTTTCAGTGAAAGTTAGAAGCATCCAAACATGCGATCACATAGCTTTACCCACATACAACAAACTTACAAAATGTAATTGGGTCAGGGCAAATTATCTCCTAAAAAGAGCATAAATATCAAACCGTGTCATTGTTGTAAATATATAAGATTATCCCATATATCAAAGGCAACTTGCCTCAGAGAGAACACAACTAGCTTCACCAAGAAATTCTTGATCGTTCAACTTCAACATCTGCAACATACCAAAATAATAAACAGGCTTCCAACAATTTGTGAATACAGGCGGAAAAGGGGAAAAGGAAAATGAAAGCAAAAAGAACTGCAAAACACTCTGCACTTATTCTAGGTGTCTATACATAAGGGAATGGAAAGCAAGATAAAAATAAAATCACCGTTGCAGTAAAAAGAAGATGTGATCTTAAGTTATCCTCTTAAAAGTATGCGATTTGGTCCTAGGTATAGTACAAACTGAAACATTTTTAATTTCTGAGTGAAGTTAACGATTGCAGTGTTCGCAAGCTTGAGAATCAGATGTTTACAAAATGAAAGGAACTCTCATATGCTTGCTTCTAGTGAATATTTATTGAGAAAAGCAAACTAAATCCATATGTGCTTTCCGGAATTGTTGGGAGAAGAAACAAAGAAATAACAAGGAGAGAGAAAAGGTATCAAAACAAAACACGAGTGTATCTTAGTGCTAAGGTCAAGCAATGATTAAGTACCACTGACATTATTCCAAACCAATAAAACATTTACCATAACGAGGCTTATAACTGTGATGTTAAGAATCAAACGTCGACATTATTCTTTTTTAATGAACGTCATGCAGTGCATCTACAATCGTCTCATGTTTTCTTTTGGTTTGTCAGCTGTGGAAACTATATAATAACTGTCCATAATCAACTTTGACATTGTTCTTCCGTAGGAATTTCATCTAGCGAGTCTGGACTCATTTTGTAGGAGCCTTAGGGGTAGTGAGAAAATTATCTTTAGTTTGTACACATTCCACGCATAAAAAACTACAAGAATTAAACAGCTCCTATTTTTCTAATATAGCGCGCAAGTACTAGTTTTCTTTGACAGACAAAGTTAATCCAAAGCACCCACAGGCAGTGGAAGCATAATGGTATCTAACAGAGCTCGTCCTAAGGGTAAGCCCAGGAAGCAACCGCTTTGGGCCCCCCAATTTTCGGCCAATACCAATGTTAGCGGTCCACATACGTTGGTAAGGCTTAAGTATGAACTGCAATTAAGCCTCATTTGAACTAAAAGAGGTAATCTGTGTTTTGGCACTGATCTACTTCTCTTACCTTTTCATCCTCATGAAAATCTCAAGGTTTGATTCCCCTTGATTGGATCAGGACCTTATTGAAAGAATCAAAGGGGAACCCTCATAAACTCCATGGAGCTTTATGTAGAAACTGACCTTTTTCTTTAATGGTATGATTTGGTTCTATACTACGTTGTTATTTAATCTTGAGAATCCCCCATGTTATGCTCCATTGCAAAGTTGTAGGTTTTTGTTTCTAAACTTTTCCGGAAAATTGAAAGTTTCAAGGGAATTCATAAGAGGGAAGACAAACAAAATAGTGACTCGTTTCAAGTCTAATAGCCTTTGGGTTTTGTGTTTTTCTTTTCTTGTTATATGTTGGACTTTGTCAATATTTCTTCTTCAAGGTTTTAGTTTTCTTTTCTACCTTTGTTTTGTCTTCCATCCCCAAAAACGCATAGGTGCCCAAAGCTTAGAAATTTGCTTTGGGCCCCTAAAAACAATGTGCCGCCCTTGGTATCTAAGCCACAGGGACACCACCACATGACATCTACTATGCACTAAACACACATCAGCATTGATTTCAATGTCACTTTCCATAATATGTAGGCAAAATACCACCTGGAATTTAACTGAACTGAAAATTGATTACAATTGATGAATCTTGCAAGCAAAAACCATACCATACCTTCACAGGTAAATTGTGGTAGCTTGTATCAACATCATACACATGAAAGCTGCAAAACCAAGAAGCGTCCATATTTGAGATAATTGTTAATCTAATAAGCATTTGAAGCTATCAAATGCATTAGAACAAGATTAATGTTATTAAATAGCTTCAATCAAAAAAAGCATACATCAAGGGCTGAACAATCTCAAACTGATAAGCAACATTAATTTTCTCAATCCATGCAGGATCCAAACAGTTCATGATCACTTCTGTGCGACCAAGTTCCTCCAGAGATCCATCTCTTTTCTTAGCATAAATTACTGTCATCGGATCACTCTGCAATCAAATACGGATAGTACTTCAGTTTAAGCCATTTAAGAACAAACATCATAATACTTTGACATCTCAAGGTGTACATTACTGACCCAAGGGGCTATCCACTCTTATCTGGCATTTGAGTAATCAGAATTGCTCTCAAAGCAGGTAAGCACTTCAAATAAATGGCTTAATTGTTAACTGTAACTCAAAACCCTAATTCTTAAGTTGCAGCCTACTTCCCCACTTTTATTGAGAGCCAAGAATGGCTTGGTCACACATGCAGAGTGTGCCCCATGATACAAAGGAGAGCGCCTATCAGTGCTAACTACTAACTGCCAAGCACGACACACTAAGGCCCACTCTTGTGCTTGTGACATGCTATCATCACGTCATTCTTTGCATGTATAGTTTTCAGCTTAGCTAAGTCATACCAAATAATATAAACACACACACACATAGAAACACACACACGTACTACACTTATTGATTTCTTGTTTTTCTCATGGGTACATGCTATCCCAAATATATTGAGTTCCTCATACTTTAGCACTTCAAAACTCGATGATGATTTCATAAACTCTAGAGAGTGAAAAGGGGGAAATACCGAAATACAAAGTTTTAAACAGCATATCTACGAATTGTATAACTAAGGTGGGCCAATTTGATTATTTAATTCACGTTTCAGTTTAGAATGCTACGTGCCATGTTCAATATGTTAGGTAAGGTTTAAGGTCTATGACTCTATGGCCCCCAGGGCAAAGAAGCATTTACATATGGTAAATAGGCACTTCATGCATAAACTCTGTTAGAAGTGTTTATTACAAAAAGTGGGTTTGTCCCACATCGTCTATCTTATGTATGTGTAACTCTCCAGAGTAATATAAATAAAAGATATATGTGTAAGGGTTCATTAACACCCTATATACTTTTCCTCATCTCTAATATCATGGTATCAAAGCTAAACCTTAACCCTAATCCTAAACCACCACAATCATAATACATCACCATCTTAACCTTAATCCTAAACCACCACAACCCTAGCCTTTGTACATAATCCCTAAAATCACCGATTACTGTTCATCGTCGGTACTATTCACCGATTACTATTCACCGTCACTATATTCACCGATTACTGTTAATCGTTGTTACTATTCACCATCATCACTGTTCGTCGGTACTATTCATTGCGTTACTGTTCATCACGCACTGTTCATCACTATTCCGGCGACTGTCTTCATGCATTGACACGCATCAACAAGCCCTATTTTATCGTCTTTGCAATTTCCGTTGATGTTTCTCTTGTTCTGGTAATTATTTTCTATCTTCTTGTCAAGTATCTCTGGCATGTGGTGTACTGGTGGTTGTGAAGAATCTATTATGTTGGGGTTGCTGATATTGGGTACCTATCCAGTCTGGTGACCAGTTCGATGTTACTATATTAGTTGATTTTGTTGATCAGTCGTTATTGATATTCTGCTTGGTTGTGCTTTGGTTGCGTACTGGTTATTTGCTAGTTATTGGTTGTTGCCCCTCCATTGTTCGGTAGGATGTCTGAGAAGAAGGATTTTGATTCTGGTACTGTTTCTAGCTCTAGTTCTACTCTTGTTGGTAGCTTATCGAGTGGTTCTTGGTCTCGCGAGAGGCGTCCTATTACCTCCACACCATTAAATGGGGGCAATTATTTTCTTTGGGCTAAAAGTGTTAACGTGTATTATATGGGTCAGTCTGAGGATTCTTGTTTGACTGATGAGCCTCCTGCTACTGATGAACCCACGTATAGGGCATGGAAAGCTGTTGATGCCCGTGTTCTTTCAGAGTTATGGAATAGTATGACGGAACAGGTTATTAGTACACTGATGTTCTGTGATACAGCTAGAGAGGTGTGGACACAGGCAAAGGAGTTGTATTCAGGTGTCAACAATCTTAATCGCACATATGATCTTCATCTCTTTAATATATCTCAGGGTGATGATTCTTTTAAGGATTATTATGCTAAGTTTCGGCACATTTGTAATAAATTGGATATATGTGAGCCACTTACTGCTGATATTCAGGTTATACGGCACCAGCATGAACGCATGAAGGTTACTCGTTTTTTATCCGGGGAATCATCCACTTTTGGCCCTGTGGGTAATCAGATTTTGGGGAATCGTGACTTACCTCCTCTTAGCGAGGTATTCAGTCGTCTTCGGCAGTCATCATCTATTTCTGCACCGACTTCTGGTCGTTATGCTTTGTCTTCTGTTATTTTTGACACCTCTGTTCTCTTTGTCAGCCATGGTCGCAGTCGCGGTCGTGATTCAGGGTTTAGTAGTCGTGGCCGCGATTATGGGGTGAGTGGTCGTGGCTCTGGCGGCCGTGATTCTGGGTTTGGAGGTCGTGGTCGTGACTTTAGAGGCCGTAGTTTTGGTTGTGGTCCTGGCTTTGGTGGCCGTGACTCTGGTTTTGATAATCGTGGGGGTCGTATATCAAGGGGAGATGGCCGCGGTCGTGACCATGATTCAAAATTTTGTACTCATTGTTGGGGAACAAATCATATGGTGGAGTTCTGTTATACTCTTCACGGCTTTCCCGACGCTCATGAAGCTGCTATCTCTCAGGACACTGAACAGTTTACTCAATCCTCTGCCGATAGTGTGGCTATTTCAGCCGAGGAGTACCAGCGTTTTTTGTCATTTCAGGCTGCGACAGGATCCTCTACTGCTACGCTCGCTCAGACCGGTTCATCTGTTGCTTGTGTTGCCTCCTCTTCTTCCTCTCATTGGGTTATTGACTGACTGGTACATCTACTTTCTTTGATCGACAACCGGTTGATAGAACATCTCATGTTACCTTGGCTGATGGCTCTACCACTGCTGTTACTGGTTTCGGTTCAGTTCCTATCACTTCCTCTTTTACTTTGTCATATGTTTTACATGTTCTTCGTTTTCTGTTATATTTATATCTGTGAACCGCCTTACAAAATCTTTAAATTGTTCCATGACTTCTGTCACATTTCTTCCTCATGGTTGTGTTTTTCGAGATCTTAAGATGGGAAGGAAGATTGGTGGGGCATTGAGCGAGGTGGCCTATATTTGTTTCTCAGCCTGTAGCTCTTCAGACATCAAAGTCTCCATACCAACAGCACTGTCGTCATCTTGGTCATCCCTCTCTTCAGAGTTTGAAGTTCCTTGTGCACTCCTGTCGTTCCATTAATAAGTTGGTTTGTGAGGTCTGTGAGTTTAGTAAACACCGTAGAGTCACTCTTTTACCTAGGATTGAGCGTCGTGCGTCGCGTTCTTTTCAGTTAGTTCATTCAGACATTTGGGGGCTTATTCATGTGCCTAGTGTTTTTGATTTTCAGTATTATGTTATTTTTGTAGATGACTTTTCTCGTCTCACATATCTTTATCTAACGAAAGAGCGGTCTAAATTGAAATATGTTTTTAAAACTTTTTACTGGAACTCAAAAATCAGTTTGATACTTGTGTTAAGATATTTCGTTCCGATAATGCCTGTGAATATTTTCACCATCTTCTTTCTCAATTTTTTTCGATGATCATGGCATTATTCACCAATCGTCGTGCTCTCGGACTACACAACAAAATGGAGTCGCTGAGCGCAAGATTCGGCACTTGTATGAGGTTATGCGTGCCTTATTATTTCAAATGCAGGTTCCTAAGTCATATTGGAGTGACATCATTCTCATTGCATGTTATCTAATCAACTGTATGCTCTCTAGGGTCTTAGGTGGTCAGGTTCCCCATACGGTCTTATTTCCCGGTTGGCCTTTCCACTCTTTACCCCCTCAGGTTTTTTGGTGCACCTGTTGTTTTCATGCTCTTGATCCTGATAGGAGTAAACTTGATCCTCAATCTTTTAGGTGTATCTTTCTGAATTAATTACTCACACACCCAGAAAGGCTATCGATGTTACTCTCCTACTTTGAGTCGTCACTTTATCTATGCTGATGTCACGTTCATTGAGTCATTGCTATATTACTCGGACCCTGTTACTACCAATGATCTTCTTACGCTCGAGTCTGTGTTATCTATGGTTGTTCCTACTGGCACTGTTCCACCCCAACCTTTGCAGGTATATGTTCGTCGTTTCCCAGTATCTGCACCGCCTCCGCCTCTAGCACAAACCCCGCCTCAGGCACCACCTCCGCCTACAGAACCATTCCAGTCTACCGATCTCTTTGTGCCCATGCCTCCGTCTTCTCCCCCGTCGCCGGATCCACCCGCTCCTTGATATCCGACTCGTGAGAATCGTTGTCCACCGGTAAAATATGGTTTTTCTAATCTCTCGAGCACTTCTCATCCTATTTCTCTGTTTATCTCTTTTACTCATCTCTTTCCATCCCTTCGTGCTTTCACTACAACTATTTCCTCTGTTTTTGTTCCTAAAACTGTTCAGGAGGCATTATCTCAGTCTGAGTGGCGGACAGCTATGGCAGATGAAATGTTTGCTCCTTATACTAAATGGCACATGGGAGTTAGCTGCTCTTCCTGCTGGGAAATCTACTGTTGGTTGTCATTGGGTCTATACTGTCAAGTATCTTCCTGATGACACTGTTGAGCGTCACAAAGCTCGCCTGGTTGCTAAAGGCTACACCCAGACTTATGGTGTTGATTATTCCGAAACATTCTCTCTTGTTGCCAAGCTTGGTTCTCTGCAGATTCTTATTTCTCTTGCCGCTACTCTTGGTTGGCCGTTGTATCAGCTTGATGTAAAAAATGCCTTTCTCCATGGCGATCTCCAAGAGGAAGTCTATATGGAGCAACCACCTGAGTTTGTTGCTACGGGGGAGCATCATAAGGTATGTCGTCTTCGCAAGACACTTTATGGACTTAAGCAATCTCCTCGAGTGTGGTTTGGCAAGTTTAGTGAGGCTATTTTGAGGTTTGGCATGCGTCGAAGTCAAACAGATCATTCTATATTTTCTCTTATGTCGGCTCGAGGGAAAGTATTGCTCGTTGTCTATGTAGATGACATTATTACTAGAGATGATCAGAAAGGGATTGGTGAGTTGAAACAATTCTTACATAGTCAATTTCACACTAAAGACTTGGGTAAACTACGACATTTCTTGGGTATTGAGGTAGCAAAGTCCAAGGATGGGATTAGTTTATCCCAGAGGAAATATGTGTTGGATATTCTAGAGGAGACAGGTTTGCTGGGAGCCAAACCTGTGAAGACTCCGATGGATCCTAATGTCAAACTTTGCGTTGATCGGGGGAGGACTTTCCTCATCCAGACCAATATCGTCGCTTGGTTGGTAAGTTGAATTACCTTACCAATACACGTCCTGATATCTCATTTGCTGTTAATATGGTGAGTCAATTTATGTCTGCTCCTCATCTTCCACATTGAGAAGCTTGTATTCGTATTGTGAAGTATCTTAAGGATCATCTTGGACGTGGCTTATTTTACCGTTCCAATGGTCATTTGCGTGTTGAGGCGTTTACCGATGCAGATTAGGCAGGGCCACCTTCTGACAGACGTTCAACAACTGGTTATTGTACTTTTGTTGGTGGCAACTTAGTTACCAGGAAAAGTAAGAAACAGACTGTTGTTGCAAGATCTAGCGCAAAAGCAGAGTATCGTGCCATGGCTCATACTACACGTGAGATTGTTTGGCTGAGATCATTTCTTAAGGAGCTGGGATTTCGGGTGCAGTTACCCATTCCTATATATTGTGATAATCAGGCGGCAACACATATCGCTTCGAACCCTATGTTTCATGAGAGAACCAAACATATTGAGGTAGATTGTCATATCGTTCGAGAGAAGGTTGATGGTGGTGTGTTGGCTATGCCTTTTGTGTCCATAGGTGCTCAGATAGCAGATGTTTTTACCAAATCACTGTTTAAACCTCGTTTAGAATTTTTATGTAACAAGCTGGGATTTTGTGATATCTATTCTCCAGCTTGAGGGGAGTGTTAGAAGTGTTTATTAGAGAGAGTGGGTTTGTCCCACATCGTCTATCTTATGTATGTGTAACTCTCCAGAGTAATATAAATAAAAGGTATATGTGTAAGGGTTCATTAACACTCTATATACTTTTCCTCATCTCTAATATCTTCTTGACTAACAACTAGGAAGCACAAGAAATTTTCAACGGCTATGAGCAACTGTTTTTATTTCTCCCGCAGTTCACCAACAGGATTTTAATTTCCTAAGAAGCTTTTATTTGTTTAAACAACCTGTTTGTACCTTCTACAAGTTAACTACCAGCATGCCAAGTGGTCACTAAATATCAAAGAGAAGAAGCAATACACTATAGTCAGGTGGTCCTCAGCATTAAGATAGGGGCAAATAATATCAGCCACAAACATGTGCCTGTCTGATAAGATAAATAGATGTGGCCCCAGGCATAAAAAAAGAGATAATCCTAGAACGAGAGTACAAGCACAAAAGAAAATACTTTCCTTGACCAAATTGCTTCTACTTCGGAATGTCCCAAATTATAAGTCTTCTTCAAAAGGTCAAAAAGTACAAAAACAAATTTAGTTTTCCAAAAGTATCCTTACTCTATGTTTTTGGGTTGTTTCGTATGTAATCAATCATTCACCCAAAAAAAAAAAAAAAGGGTCAGGTCACACTGAGTACGTACCGGACACAATAAAAAAGAAGATAAATTATAGATTTTACTTGATACAAGAAAAAACTTACCTTGGAGACGATATCACGATCAAGTAACTTTGAAGCAGATAAAGATAACTGCAATCCAAAATTGAAACACGTCATCAGATACCGCACGATGTAATAAAAAAGATAGATCCTACAAAAGAAGACAAAAGCAGATGGCAGCACAAGTGCCTTGAACAAATTATAATTGATGTCTTATCCCAAACCGAAAAAATGAAGGAAAAGAAAAACACCCTATTATAGTGCACTTTAGTCCAATGACTCTTCTTAGTGTACTGTTTATGTATGGTTGTTTATAACCCCACTCCCACTTGGCAAAAAGAATGAGTACGCCAAAACATTGTTGCACATCGAATATCGTGTCTCAGCTGATATAAAATTTGGGACCCGCCACACAGTTTATATTTGTGTATTCGGAGAATTTAAGGTTTACTGCTAGTAACAACCTTGTTAGTTGTTAGAACCGGCTATCAACAGAAAGAATCAGAATATTACAAAAAAGGTTCCTTGTATGCTGACCACCTCATGTTATATGTCAGCTTTAAAAGTACGGAAACCTTAAAGGTTTGAAAAGTAGAAGTGCAGAACACAAAGAATCATCGAAATAAAATGTATGATTCCAATGGACCTTAGAATAAAATCCAGATAGGTAGCAGAAAGTAAGGAATCTTATGTGGTGGGCCAAGATTATGCTCTAATGGGGCCAAGATGTATCTTGCTTTAGCCATGCTGGCTACAACTCAAGAATCTAAAATTATTAGTCAGTCACTTTTTACTGATTTGTTTGACAGACTTCAAGTTTGAAACGGATAGCTTTGTCTTGTAGTGGTTAGAAGTACACAGTGACCGTGTGTCCGATGGAAAATTTATTTTGTGGTTTTGTGGTGCCCCAAGACTACTGAATAATTACTCATGTACCACAACGATAATATTACTCGGTTTCATTCAGGGAGCATTGACAGGTTGGGCTACCTTTCGTCAGTTGTATTAGGCTAAATCATGCAGATAAGTGGTGGCTATACTGTCAACCTCCTTAGGAAACAGGAAAACAAAAAAATCCCTATTGTAAAGTTGACTCATGAAGACCCCTATTGTAAAAATTCCATCGCACGATCAACCAAAATTGCAGCTCAGTATTAGCATAAAAAACTATTGGACTCATCAGAAACACTAGGTTATCACTTTTGGATTTCATGCTTTCAGTAAGTTCCAAAATATTATGGTCCCCCTCGGACTTAGATAATCAGTAAACTCCCCTGTCCGGTGAAAAACAGATTAATTGGCGTTTTCAAGTCTACTATACTTCTTTAACATTTGATAAAAACTCATCGTGGCGTCAATTGCCAGAATACAATCTGTGGTAATTGATTCTTTTCTCAAGTGGCTAATAAGCAAAGGCTCCAAAGACTTCCTTAGAGAACGACATCAAAATTTGTAATCCCTTGGCAAATAAAAAAAAAATGCTCAAGTCAAAGGCTCTGTATGAGCTTTTCTCCAACAAGACGATGAAACAGAAAAGTAAATCATAGTTTACATCCTCAACTAACGTGGCATCCAGAATGCACCACTCCGTCATAGTTTACATCCTCAACTAATGTGGCATCCAGAATGCACCATTCCGTCACCCCAGACAACCATATATGGGTTAGTTTCCAGTAGCACTGTGAGCTATGATGTTGTTAATTCACGCCACACTTCATTGATTAACCTCTTGTTTTATCTTGCAAAGAAGCTTGGTGCTAATAGTGAAAAAGAATTATCAATACCCTGGGGAGGTGATATTGTTTATAAAATTCCCTCAAATTGATCATGGCATTTTATCCAAAGATAAAAATAATCCTCAAAATCCCAATCAAACATTGTACAAGTGCTAGCTTTGAATTATCTGCTTTTCGTAATTTCTTGTTTAGCTTGTCTCCGTAATCTTTGAAATTAATCATTCATCTCGATAAGAGAAATCAGAAAAACTGTAAAATATATAAATCCAAATTGAAAAAAGTTCAGATAGAACGAGACAAAAAATACATCTCTTTTAAACTTTTTCCGTCTTTGACAAATTATTTTTTTTCGCTTCTAGTTGTAATTTTTATCACGACGAGACGAAGGCCAATCCAAAAAGTTTGAAGTGAAATAAAAAAGAAGAAGAGAGAACCCGAAAACAAACAGGGCTGAATTTGACAGTGACACAATGTACGTCAAAAGGACGATAGCAGTTAGGGTTTCTGCTGTCCAATTCAAATTGATATATACACAATAAATGCACACATATATAAGGGGGACTTTATTATGTGATGATAAACCTCAATTTGGGTAAAGAGAGCTTCAACTCCTTTGGTTCGATAGAAGAATTCAACGGCGTCGTTGTGCCCCGCCCCACCACCACCACCTGCTGCAATGCTCCTCTGTTGCTGGGCCCCTCCCACTGCCTCTTGTCCTCCCCTCACGTCTGAACAACACGCCCCCATATCTCTCTCTCTCTCTCTCTCTCTCTCTCTCTGAAAAGAATTGACGAAGACGGGACAACAAAATCGAAATCTTGATGAAAAACGAATAATCTGACAACTCTAAGAATAGGAAAAAGCGGGTATTGATTCAAAAAAACACTTTGCTAAAAATGATTCCAATGGGTTTCTAAGCTGTCTCTCGCTTCTTGGATATATATATAGGATAGGAAATAGGGATAAGGATAGGACTAGGAATAAGAATAGTAAACCTAGACCCGGAGGGAATGTATTTGAATTGAACAAGTATACCCTTCTCCATTCAAGACAAGGGGGAGGAAATCTGAGGGAAATTATCCAACCCCGGCTGCTGGGTTCGTTCTTAAAATATATAAAAAAATAAAAGAGTAAAAAAAAAAACATTTTATTTGAAAAATATTAGGTGGAAGTCTTGGAGTTGGAGTCTTGTTTGTTTAGAAACCTTTTTTAGGTTTCTGGTGTTTTCTGGTGAATACTTTTTGGTTTAGTTGTTCAACTGATCAGCTGTGTGGTGGGGAAGTTGGAAAATATTCACTTTGCCCACATTCTTTTTCCATCGTTCTATTTTAACTGGATAAAAAATTATTTATAACTTTTAACTGGTAATACTATTTATTTAAATATGAATTTTATTTGATAGATCTTAATGAACTTTTTTAAACGATATTTTTAAAATCACCTAATAAATTATAGATTGCAAGATATAATCAATTGAAAAGTGTAGCACGGACTCCCAAAAGGAACTAAAGAATGGGAATGGAGGGAGTATGTATAGTTCTACATTTGGGCTCAAATCGCAAGAATTATTACTTATTACTCTATTTTTTTTGATCGAATTTGGATAACTTGTCTTTTGCCTTTGACCGAACCGGAAAGGAAATTAGTAAAGATGCGTGTAAACTAACATAGATACCTTTGACTTTAGAACAATTTTAAAAGAAAAGGAAAGAATGAAGATAAAGAAAACTGTAGGTAATTTACTAATTTTGAATGACTACAATTCAAATTGATTATTGTGTTCGACTTGAATTTAATAAGCACAATGTAACACGTGGTTCAATTCATATCGAAAAGGTAATCTCTTAGACATCTTATTTACGGAGCTCGATCTCGTGCGTCACAAGTATTTTGGACGGTTTGGATTAGAAAAAAATATTTAGTACCGGTATTAGTTTAAAAACATATCTCAACCGTTAATTGTCGAAACGGACGGAATGTGATTGCACGGGTCCGTGAATAAGGCCCCGTTCCGCTTTCTCCAAAAATTTTCTTTTTCAAAAACAATGTAATTTCAAACTCAAATATAATAAAAATGAAAATAATTTTTTAATTTTTTTTGCACCGTTTAAAAGATCTCAATGAGATCTATCAAATAAGATCCATATTGATAAAAAAATTATTTACGTAAATACTTTAAAAGTTACTTTTGAAAAAGTGGAACGACGTCTAAAAGTCAATCTTAGCTTATCTAAAGTATTTTTCTTTGGAATTCGTTGAATTGAAAGAGTAGACACCTAATGCCGTAACCAAATAAAGTTGGATGGACCCCAAAATGAGTGTTATAATTATAAAGCTTATACCACCGGAGGTGGTAACCTAGTTGGTACGCCAGTTGCTTCCTTCATACGAGACTTAATTTTGAGTTCAGGGATGTCCTTGTCCTGCAATGGATGACGTACTACTTTTAGGTAATACCTTGGTGGAGCTGTGGTGACGGTTTGTTCTCACGGGCAGTAACTATGACTCAATCGGACATTCCACAACAGTTAGGGAGCCCTCATGGTCATGCCCAGAAATTGCTATGCTGGTTACCCTTCCCACCCTTTTGGTAATAATTTTTTTTTTTAAAGCTTATAATTCGATTGGATAAAAGGTTTTCCCGGAATTTTTAATTGGTTTCTAGCCTTTTTCTTCGAACACCCTGATTGAACTTCACAATTCAAAGTGAAAAACTCTCTCATTCAAAGCCTGAACGTAAACTTAGTCCCGTTTTCACCAACAAAAAATAATATAAATTTAACGCATTTTATCATCTCATTTTTACTAACAAAAAATACTACTAAACTTTATGCATTTTACCAATTGGTTCCTCCTAACAAAAAAGTTTTTACCAACTCAACAATTTTTCCATCCATATATCCAGCAAAATTTTTTTTACTACCGGAAATAACTCGATATTTCTCAACAACTTATTCACTACCGGAAACACCCATCAACCACTAATAAAAATTTATAAATTTTTCACTAACCTGAAACACCCCCTAAAATTCCAGAAACTAAGAAAATCTCTCAAAAGGAAACAAACGAAGCTAGTAAATAATCTTGCACCCCTCCTATTTTTCTACTTTATTTTAAAAGTCTATTTTTTTGAAATAATTTTAAAAGTCTATGGAATATGTAATAGATCGAACTTGTTGAGAAATGATCGAAGAATTTGTAACCTGGACGCGCGTTTTGATGGTCTCTGAGTTGTTGCTCCTTCCAACGGGTTTGTGCATACAAGTCCCAACAATCGTACAATGTCATGAAAGTGATATGTGCAAATGCATGCATGTAAGAAGGTGTTCGGACAAATAAGCCAAAGTGGTTTATTTTTTGTCTTTATTCAAATTTTTTTCGTATCATTTGGCTTATTGTCAATTTTTTGGGGATTATTGTATCCTCACGATAAGAGGAATCTAAAAAGTAAAAACTTTTGACCGTAATCTAATTTTTTTGAATAAAGACAAAAATAAGTCAATTTTTTGTCTTTATTCACAAAAAATTAGATTTTAATTAAAAAATTAATTTTCGAACAAAAAATAAGTCACTTTGGACAAAAAATACTTGAGACCGTTTGCCCGCGTTAAGAAATACCCCTACTTCATATCAACTCAGAATATCGTGACGTGACCTTAAAACATGTCATCATATGATCCAATACAAACGAATACTACTTGAAACGCCATAGACTAACATGCAACATGTACTACGGTCTCGTTCGTTTAAGGACTTTGGATTATAATCATTATTTTAAATATATGCATTTTTAATTATTACTCATTTTTCTCTCTAATTATTATCAATATTTTTAATTATTATTCTATTTTTCTTTACACTCATTATCTATAAATCTAAATCCACGTGCCAGTGAGTTGGAGTATTTACTACGGAGTACTTTAGAATTTTCTTTCTTGTCAATGATTTTTCCCAAGGCTCTGTCCCGGGTACCTTGTCAGGTACATACTGTCATAGGTGAATATGGGATCTTTGTCACGTCGGGTGGGGACAAAATTTTACTCCATCCGTTCGGATTTAATAATTCTTTTTAGAAATTTGTGTCATTTTTCAATCGATTGCATCTTTCAATTTATAATGTTTTACGTGATTTCGAATATATTGTATTATAGAACTAATCAAGATCTATCAAACAAGATCCATATTCGATATGAAATTCATTACGGATTTTAAGATATAACCCATTTTTTAGCAGGTTAGAATAAAACTAGGGACAATTAAATTCGGATAGAGGGAGTAATAAATATCCAATAAAACTTGGGAAATAATTTTGCCATTGATTTTTTTTTATTAAAGTCATTTTTCTGTAAGTGTATTTTTACACTTGCAGGAGAGTGGCGTTAACAAAAAAGAGAGTGACAAAATCAACGGCCTAAATTTTTTCTCTAATTTACAATTTAAAGTAGTATTACATGGCAATTCTAAGAAGCGTATGTGGTACTCTTGTTTGGGATGTTACTATATGACCACTCGATACACGGGATAAAAAACAAAAGCCAGTAGGAGAGAACTTCATTTTATTTTAGATGAACAAATTCTTTTACACATGTATATAGTATCAGTAATGCTAGGTATCCAGAATTCATACTCATAAACAATCTCGAATAATAGCACTTTGATCCTTCGCCTCACCTTTTCCTGGGTCCCACCTTTTTTCCCTCCTTTGTGGAGGACCAAAGTATTATTATTTGGGATTGTTTATGGGTATAAATTCTTGTAAAAAAAAAAAGGATTGCAAAATTGGATTACAATTCCTAACACATTTGTCTAAAACTTAATGCAATTCGAAATGATATCAAACAATATTCGATAAACATAATTTTAGATGTGGCCTATGTTCTCGATGAGATCTAAAACATGAACGATTTTGATCATTATTTTGGGCCCAAAAAGGGCCCACAATTGACCGGAATTAGACTGGACTAGAGGGAACTTACACTGGACGGGAGCTCCCTCCATTTGTACGTTTTGGGTCCCAAACAACTCATATTGACAAAGTGAAAAAAATACAAGTATATCCCGGTAAAAAAATATGGATAATCTATTTTATTTCAGGACCGTGACTGGATGCAAGAAATCTCATCTAATAGAAGAAATGAAATGACATTTGCGTTGGAGTGTACGTATTGCTTTTAGAATTTTATTAGCATTGGAAACTCAAGTGTCAAAAATCGAATTGTAGTCCATAGAAACTGAATTGAAGGTAAACTAGAACGTATTTTGATAATTAATATCCGTAAAGGATATGCTAAGAATATTTGTTAATGCTAAAAATGTCTTTCCCGGGTATTAATTATCAAAACACGTCATTAGCCTTCATTTTCCCATTTTCTTTTTGTTAGAAGTGTCATATAGTTTATTATTAATTTAGGCTGCATTCTCATGAACTTAATTTAAACTTAACTTAAATCTGGGAGTTTTGTTTTTATTTGAATTTTTTTTTCGCATTTATTAGTTTTGCGCCAAATTTTTGTAGGTTATTGATGTTGCGTTCTTATGAACTTAACTTAAATCTGAAAATTTTATCCTTATTTGAATTTTTTTTTTGCACTTTTGCGCCAAATTTTTGTGGGTTATTGATTCGGCTCGACAGGAGAAATCGGAATAGTAAGTTTTTTTTTACTTTTACCCAAGTATTTTGAAAATAATCACTTTTTAGCGCAAAAAGTGACTTTTTTTTTTTGGTGCTAAAACGTGGTTATTTCTCAAAATACTTGGATAAAAGTCAAAAAAAATTTACTTTTCCAATTCCTCTCGTTGAGACAAATCAATAACCCACAAAAGTTTGGTGCAAAACTAACAAATACAAAAACATTCAAATAAGGACATAATTTTTAGATTTAAGTTAAGTTCATAAGAGCATCCATGCACAGTGGAATAAGTAAAAATGGATAATCAAAACATGCCACATCAGATTTTGATTATCCATTTAGAGGTTGCTAAAGTTAACAATATCAAGTTCCACATTGGTTATTTTTTTGCTCATAATCAAATACAATGGGCCATTGCTTCATTCACTGAGTTTCCTCCAAACTTTTCCCCTTCATTTCACGTATATTTTTTGAAAACCTAGTTTTTAAAAAATAGTTTATGTTCAAAACAATTTTTTTTTAAAAAAATATGTTTTTGGAAAAAAAAAGCAGTTTATTAAACAGTTTTTGGAAGAAAAAAAACAGTTTAAGTTAAAACTAGTTGTATTAAAATAGTTTATGAAAAGAAAATTGTGTAAAAAAAACAGTTTTGTGTAGATACAATTTTTTTTAAAACAAAATGATTTTAAAAAAATTGAAAAAAACAATTTTTATACGGTTTTTTTTTTTAAAAGTTTCTGATAAAAATAGCTTTTAAAATTATTTTTTGAAAACATTGTTGAGAGAGAGAGAAGGTTTGTGTGTAATGATGCACGTACTTGATTAAGAAAATATGGAGATCACTAACTTTGGTTATTGGCAAAATGTTGTTAGTTTTGATTATTCAAATGCCAGAATTTGATGAGTTATTAAGAGGTCGCTAAGTTTGGTTATTTCAATGTAAGCTCTTTTTTGAGCAAACGTTGTTAACTTTAGCAACATTTTGATTTTGCTTATTTCACTGTGGATGCTCTAAGAATGCAGCTTGATTCGTCTCAATGAAAAGAATTGAAAAAGTAAAATTTACTAAAGTATTTTGAGAAATAACTACTTTTTTTTTAGCAAAAATTGAACAAGGGCAAAAAAATGGAAAAAACCCAAAATTTTTATTGGAACTTAGGCTAACAGAAGAGAAGTTTCTTGTCGGATATTTGTGCAAGAAGCACCGAGACTTTTAAACTCATAAATTAAGAAGCACATCTCGGATACTTTTAGATTATTTAGCGTCATTGAGCACCGTCATGTGATATCTCACGCGTTTTCAAAAACCACACGCAATGGTGTCACAAATATCTATACGTTTTCTATAACTTGGGATCTAGGCAAAGTCGTCAAAACTTCTTGGAAATTCTATATCAAATAAAAGTACTCCCTTAAGAGGATTTGGATAAGTTTGTTGTTCGCAATGCATGCATCATTTACCCAGGTCGTTGAATAGCATAAGTCCAAAAAGAAAAAGGGTACAAAACGAGGGAAAGGTGTTGAAATTCTTCATTGACCCAAATATTGACTTCATATACTATATGTCTTCTCCGATTAACGTTTAAATCGGAGAGAGAGAGAGAGAGAGAGAGAGAGAGAGAGAGAGAGAGAGAGAGAGACGTAGGAATTAGTGACAAAAGCGGCTTACGAATGCATGCAAACATAAGACCAGTGACGGACCCAGTGGACAGTTTGAGGTGCGTTTGAAACTGTTGAAATTAAAGACACATGCAAATTAAGAGAAATTTTAATTCAAGTAGTTGTATCCTTTCTTCGATTTTTCAACTACAGACGAGCGGAGAAAAGGAAAATGCGAAATACTTTGTCCGGATTTAATATTCCATTGTTCAATTCTAATCGGATAAAAAATGAGTTATATCTTTAAATTGGTAATGAATTTTATATCCAATATGGATCTTATTTGATATATCTCAATTTGTTCTATAAGATAATGTTTTCAAAATTATGTAAAACACTAGTATAAATTACAAGATATAATTAGGCTCTGTTCCGGAAACCTTCTTAAAAAATAATTACTTATTTTGCCACTTCTCATTCAAAAATAAGAAGGGCCATTCCACAAAATCTAAACAAAAAGTTCCTTTCACATTTTCAAACTAAAAAATAATGTAAATGAAAAAAAAAATTTCAATTTTTTTTGCACCGTATTAAAGATCTCAATAAGATCTATCAAATAAGATCCATAGTGATAGGAAAATTATTTGCGTAAACACATGATTTTTGAGCTTATACAAAAAATAAGACTGTTGCTATGATAATGGGCGTCGGAGAGGGAAATCGTACCGGCGGCCGCGCCGGGCCGTCTCTGGCCACCGGACAGCCGATCCGAGCCGTCCAAAAATTCTAAAAATTCATATATACACGGAAAATGGGTGCTCGGATCAAGCACCCTACACACCTCGGATGCCGTTGATTCCCGCGCTAGCCCCCTCGGTTTTTTTTTATAGAATTTTTGGACGGCTCGGATCGGCTGTTCGGTGGCCGGAGACGGCGCGGCGCGGCCGCCAGTACGATTTCCCTTCTGGCGCCCATTGGTACCTATATAAATTCTGAAAAATAAGCACCTCCTTCTTATTTTTTGGGAACAAGCCTTCTTATTCAACAAAAAATAAGTTCTATTTGGTTTCTGGAACGCAGCCTTAATTGAAAAATGACACGAAATCCTAAAAAGGACTATTAAATCTAGACGGAGGGAGTAATTTTTTCCTTGGTCGTTTTTTAAAGACAAACTATGAAAACACTTAGAATGAAAATTGATCCTAACAAAATAAAAGAATGGGGAAGAAGAAAGAAAGCCGGTAAGAAAGCAGCTTTTGTTCATTTTTTAGGAAGTGCTACAATTGAGTGCAATTTTGTTCACCCTCCTTAAAAGAACGTGAACATTATCCTTCCTATTGGTTGAAATGGTATGGATCCCACCACAAGTGATGTCATGCTTATCCTGTAATACACTTTTTGTTAAGCATAACATCACTTTGTGGCGGGATTTATACCATTTCAACCAATAAGAAGGATTCAACCAATAAGAAGGAGGATAATATTCACCATCTTTTAAGGATGGGGAACAAAACTCAACTCGCTACAATCACTCCTCTTTGGATATGTACTGTCAATTCATAACATTTGTATAAAAATGCAAAACATAAGTTGAAATTTTATAAAGTTTCACATAGAAATGTATCACATTTGGAATTCAAGGTTGTTTTGAATTATGAATTTTCATATAAACATTCTTGCACAAATTTATATATAAAAGTCACAAATCAAAAATTGATGGAATATCATTTTTTCTTGATCTACAAAAAAAGAGAGAAGATTTTATTAATCTTTGAAAGGGATTACAAAAACTACTTAAAGAATTTTGGCCCCTGGGCACACCGCTGGCATACGCCACCCAAAACTCACATTCAAAAGAAAGCAAAAAGCCAACCAAAACACAACACTAAAAAAAATGAGAACTGCTGGACTAACCAACCAACACCAAAAATTCCAAGACCACCAAGACACCCACCTAAGCTCAAAAACAAACCACGGAATTAAAAATCCAAGGAGAGAGACTCATTATGACATGGTTTTAATATTCAATTTATAGGGTACATATATACCTTTTTTTGGGGGTCAAAAGTGAGAGAAATGAAATTTATAAATGTCCAGCGGCACTTACAAAATGAAGATCAATACAAAGAACTTGGACAAGCCAAACTAATCGTTTAACAAATACAAAATAAATAAATCACAAGGCAATCGATGTCTTTCACCATAACCCAGGTATGGTCTGACGCAATAGCGACACTTTTAAACTGCCTAACATCTAATTAGGAGTTTCAAATGAGAAAAAATGCAAAGTTAAAGACAAAATACCCAGACGATCAAATGCACTCCACCCAAATATGAATGCACCAATGAATGCACCAATGCCTCTCCAAAGACATCATGTAGGGATAGAACGCTGAAGTACAAATATCATTGTGAAGCAATCTCGATTGAGAGAACCCGATCTGTAGACGAAATTCGTCCAAAGACAAAACTAATAACTCTCGTTGAACGAGAGACAAAACTCTCACAAATCTGACGACAACTCGTTGATCTGGAGAGAAGGAAGGAAAAAAAAAACAAAAAAAGAAAGAAAGAAAGGGAGTTAGTAGTACCGTGGCCTCCCCTTCTCGCCGCCGCACACGGGTACATATATACCTTACACACCTAAATATGGGAGGGGTATTGTAGCATTTTCTTTTTTCTCTTATAAAATTTCCATTTGCTTCCAAGACTAAGAACTGAACATCTGAATGAAGTGGACTTGGGGTAGCTGCTGTGCAGCTTCGTGCTGCACAGCGTGCTGCGCAGCCGCCGGCAGGTGTTGCCGGCATCGGTCCGGCGATCGGAGATGTTCAACGCGTAGAGCTCGTCGAGTTTTACGTGTGCGCCAAAATTCAGCTCGATCAAATATTGTTAAGTGCCTCATCCGAACACATATAACTTTAAAAAAATGGATTCAGTGGTTTTGATCCAGTGTTTTGTATCCATTTGGATTTCAGTTTTTTCAAATTATATGTGTTCGGATGAGGCACTTAACAATATTTGATCGAGCTGAATTTTGGCGCACACGGAAAACTCGACGAGCTCTACGCGTTGAACGTCTCCGATCGCCGGACCGATGCCGGCAACGCCAGCCGGCGGCTGCGCAGCACGCTGTGCAGCACGAAGCTGCACAGCAGCTGCCCCAGGTCCGAATGAAGTTTTTACTCTATACACGATTCTTTTACAAGTTGTAGCTTACTAGCTTAGTGTTTCATTCAGGGACGGAACCAGGATTTCTTTAACGCAGGGGCCGAACTACGAACAACAAGATTTTAAAATTTTAAGGTTCAGAAATCGAAAGGATTTAAATGTCTAAATAACACCAAATACAAAATACAATATCTAAGTGCTCTTAACAAACAAAAAAAACCTAGAAGGTGAAAAAATAAAAGTTTCTCAATGTGTTACCTTAACCATGTATCAGAATGGAATGCGACGCTCCTTTAGATCCTTAAAGTCGTCGACGATTGAGTCGGAACTGAATTTTGCCACAATTTCCTTCTCGATGAATAAAACCAAAGCATCATTGAGAAACTCATCCTCCATTTTGTTGCGAAGCCTCGTTTTGATAATATTCATAGCTGAAAATGCCCTTTCTGTAGTTGCAGTAGAAACTGGAAGAGTAAGCACAAGTACCACCACTCTGTAGACAAGGAAGAAGGTTTCTGATTTTCTAGTCTCAACCAACCATTGACATAGCCTAGAAATACTCCCCAATTGTTTGAATTCCGGATGCCGAACAACATTATACTCAAAATGTTTAAGCTGCATTCTTAAACATAATTTTTCATGATCGCTGAAGTCTTCCGGATAATACTTCTCTACCAACTGACAAATATCATCAATCCTAAAAAATCCATGTGCATCTCGAGGATCCAAAGCTGAGGCAAAACTAAGCAATTCCATGGCATCCTCATTAAATCGGTGATCTAACTCTTGCAATTGAAAATCTATTGCAGTAGAGAAAATTTCGACTTGATAATGATGTTGAAAGGTGAACTTATCTTGTTGATGGCGAGCTCGACCACCTCTCTCAATATAATGAGCATTCATATCAGGCACATCAATATTTCGTGACTCGCAAAATAATATCACTTTCGAATTTAAAGCATCCCATCCATCAACTCTAAATTTTCTAAGAAGTTCCTTGGTAGATGAAACAAGATTCATGGCATTTAAAATGTCTTGAGTCTTACACTGTAAAGCTTGGCAAAGAAAATCTGTGATCATCATAATCTCTTTCATCAAATGCAACATAAAGACAAACTCAAATGTGGTCATTTCCTCATACGTCCATTTCGCTTCTCCTCTTTGGGAACTATTTCCTTCAACCTTGACTTTAAGCAAAACAACACATGTGGCACTAAACAACTTTATCATGCTAGAAATTGATCTCAAGTGAGAACTCCAACGAGTATCAGCAGGTCGTTGCAAAGTGCTAAGCTGGTTAAGTCCACTTCCACTCTCAAGCTCATTAATGGATAACAAATATTCAATGTCACTCGCTTGAGCCAATTTCAATTCCTCAAAACATTTGCACGAAGCACCGACAATAGTGACAATTTTAGGCAATTTTGCGAAGAAACAATGAACAACACCAACTTCTTTCGATGCTGCCACTAGTGCCAATTGCAATCTATGTGCAAAACAGTGAATATAATAAGCATATGGACAATCGTTCGAAACCAAAGCCTGCAAACCATTCCAGCCACCCCTCATATTACTCGCACCATCATATCCTTGTCCTCGAATATTTTGAATATTGAGACTATGATGAGACAATGTGGAATAAATCTCATTCTTTAAAGTCATTGAGGTAGTGTCAGGAACGTGAGCAACCCCAAGAAAACGTTCTCGCACAAAACCATCTTTGTCAACAAATCTTAAAACAATTGCCATTTGCTCTCTCATTGACTCATCACGAGCTTCATCAACAATCAAACAAAATTTTGCATCGCCGATTTCTTCCCGAATTTCCTTTTGCACTTTGGTTGAAATAACATGTAGAATTTCTTTTTGGATTATTGGGGATGTGTAAGTTGCATTTTTTGGAGCATTCTTTATTAAGTCAACCATTTTCTCGCTGAAAGACGTACCATAATTTAATGTTTCGAGAAAATTTCCACGATTCATTGAACTGGCACTTTCATATCTCCCTCTAAAAGCAATACCTTGATGTGCGAGCAATCTTACCGTATCAATTGAGGCCTTCAACCGTAGTCTATTGTTTGCAATTTCCTCTGAAGTGAAATTATCAAGTACCTTTTGTATGTGTTGCGATTGATTCATCAAATCCCCGCATGATCTTTCGGCAATTTTGTGCAAAGAGTTCGGATCTTTTCCCACATGACTCAAAAAAGAACTTCTGGCTCCATCCATAGCTTTCTTCCAAGAATTAAATCCCTCAATTGTGAATGCAACTTGCCCATGATAACCAGATTTTCCAGTGCACTTGTTGAAAAGAAAGCACGGAAGGCAAAAAGCTGCATCTTTCTCATTTGAATATTCTAGCCACGATGGAAATACCTTGAACCAAGCACTTTGAAAACTACGTTGGTGCTTTTCTTTTCCAGATTTTGGGTATTTTGAATGTATAGGTTGGCAAGGGCCTAGCTTAATATAAGCTCGTCGAATTTCATCTTGTTGGTTAACATCATAATCACATATCTGCTTACGTAATCCAGGATCACGCTCCAACAAACTCACATCAATTTCTTTAACTTCAATTCTTCGATACTTTGTAGGTGAATTTTCGAATATTGGTATATCAGTATTAATAGATGCTGGCAATGAGGTCTCACTAGCATTGACCTCTGGCATGTCAATATTTTTGAATACTGGAACATTAGTAGTAGTAGAAGCTGGTAATGAGGACTCACCAACATTGAGCTCTGAAATTGAACAATTTGGAGGTTTTTTTTTTGAAAAACCCATCAATGGTAGACACCTTTCTCATATCAATAATCTGCAAATACAAAATAAACATATCTTTTTTGGTTAGTAAACAACAAATCAGGTGCGAGAGAGCCAGGGGCCCAGGTGTGTGCTTTGATAAAAATAATTGCAAAGATTGGAGCTTTATAGTTTATACAACTGATGCAAACATATTAAAAGCCAAACTGGTCCACACTCCAAAGATATAGAGAGAGAGGGGGAAATTACCTGTGGTCCAGAGATCTAAAGCCAGAGGTGAGAGAGAGCCCAAAGGTGAGCCGTGAGTGCGCGTTCTTTTTGGTTTCTTTTCAAAGAGTAAACCCAAACAAATTTTAAGACATTAGAAAGCTACAAAATCAAAATGCAAAGCCTAAGAACATCTTCAACCTTTACTCATACTTCTACTTGAATTTGAACCAAAAATTAAGTAAAATGTCATTTGATTTGAAACAATCCAATGGACGGACCCAAATCTAGGCAAATTAGAATTAAAGCTTCATTAAGGGCATACCTCTACGAGAGGGGCAAAATAGCCTTCCAAAAATTTAGAGGCAATATAAGCCTCCTTTAATTTAAGTAAAACACGCTCTGATATAAGTTCAGATATAGGAGTAGAGTGGTTTCGAAGTGTTTTTACCCAAACATCGAGTTTCAGTGACAGTGAAGAAGATGACTTGAGAAGCTTTGCTCATATAGGGTAATGCAAACCCTGTCCGAGACAGATGGAGAGATTTTTCTTAGAGCCTGCTCGAAATGTGTTTTCTTGATAGTCAAGGAGGTAGCATCTGAACTACTTTGAGCTGTGTAGGCGCGGTCAAAGTCAATAGGTTGAAACATGAGGAAGCGACTATTTGACTCTCCAATTGCGGACGGACACGTGGCAACGGTTGAAAGCGCTGACCAACCAATGGGATAGTGACGCGTGGAGCGGCGGATCGAAGCAGTATGATCACGGGAGTCGTCCGCGGGAGCGGAGAATCCACCGTGGAACTCACTTCCGCGGGTCCCCTCCGCGGGCCCCCATCAGTTAGTTTAGATCAAAACCCCGCGCGCCGCCCCCTGAAATGTCATAATTATCAAGTCTCTATCTCGCGAAATCTCCGCAGACCCCTACCTGAGGCCCAGAGGCAAGGTCCGGGCGGGTCTCCGCGGGGAAATAACGATCGCCGCAGGTCGCGACCTTGCTCAGCGGGAATTGGGGAATCTCGTGGTTTGGTGGCTTGGGGGTTGGAGGTTACGCCGCGGAAAACCGCGCCTTCCCACGGATCGCCACCTGCGGAAAGGTGAGTCTCCTCGCGGCCAAGAGGTACAGGAGGGACACGTGTCAGGCGCTGACACGAGCGCCGTCCTGGGCCTGTCCCAGGCCCAGGTGCTCTATAAATACCCCTGACATCCCCAATGATTGGGGGGACCTTTTTTTTGGAGGGGGGCTAAAAAAGAAGGTGAAACGCTCAGTTTGAGGTAGGAGAACATTCTTCCTCGAAAGGCGGTGACCTCACTCTCTCGGACCCAAAAGGTTTGGACATCTCACGGAAAGCCAGGAAATACACGTTGCCTTTGTTTCTCCCATACCTCTTGCTCTTACCCCCTCACCCCGCGGGACGCTCTCAATCCCTTTCTTTCGTTTTGACTAATCATCAACCAATCGCGTCTCTCCAGCTCACGGATAATTACACGTAAGCAGGCCACGCGTGTCACGCCCCCGATTTTCAACTAAATAATAATATATTTTCTACAAACAAAAGTCTTTCTCTCAACTGTATTTACCCTTAAATGTCATACCAATCCGAGCAAAGAATCAATGTCTCTTCTGATCTCTCTAATTTTATTTATTTTTACATAAAGTCTCCCATACGTCTTCCCTTAAAAAGGATTTCACATTAATCAAGGAGATGAGTTTATACATAGCTTTACATATGATCTAATCAAAAGATACAACCTTCAATTGCAAGTAAAGTACATGACATGAATTAAACTTGATGATAAACCACTCTTTAAAGATTTTAATGAAGCTCCCAAGAGACGTCTCAATGTGCACTCCATGCAATCCAAGCTAAGTGCCATGGCGAGTACCTGAAAGGATAGGGTGAGCTACACTAGCTCGTAGAGATATCCATACCTAAATTATATGCAGAAGTGAAGACAGATCCCAAGGAAAAACATTTTCCATAAAACAAATTTGTTTTGTCAAAAAAAAAATGGAACTCAAAAACCATACTCACACTGGAAAACATTTAACTTCGTTTCTCCAACGCTGACCCTGACACTCTCACCTACACACACGCACCAATCTTCTTAAAACCTCAGCTTATCGTTACGGTGTTACCCAATCCTTGCTTTTTCTTTTCCATTTCAATAACTTAAGGATTTATGTGAGTTCTTTAACAAGATGTCTTTACTTTCTTTCCTCGTACAGCTAGCCAACCCCTCACCATTCATATACACACTACACATGTAGAGTTAGAACACAAAGTAAGCAATGACAAGTCGAACAATACTGCACCTCAACAACAAGGAAACTCACCCGTCAACCCCAAATCAATTTTCATATCATAAGTTAACATCTAGCAACATCCTTTCACAATAAGATTTCTTGTATAAGTCTAACAAGCAAATACTCTATATGAAACCCTCACAATGCATAGCACCACAAGGTACCAAATATGCACACACATAGAACAAGTTGCCCACTACATATCAGGAGAACAAGCCACAATGATTTGGAGGTCTAAAAGAAAGTATATAAAGCACGTATTGACATACTAGACGATCCATGGTGGCAACTCAAGTTCAAATTCTGTGTTTCTCATACGCATATTCCACATTGTCTCAAATTCGCATCATCGATTTTCAAAACCAATTTCCCTTTCTTTTCTCTTTCTTTTTGAAAACACCAATAACCCAGCCATTAGAAACATACCACCAAAGTAGAATCATAACTTGCTTTCAGATAGGAATTTGCAAATTGCCATACACATTAAAACTTAACATCTTGATGCAGAAGGATTCATAGCATAACGTAACAAATAAACGACCAATTCCCAATCACTTATGCCACGTGCTTAATCTCATTCACTCACTTTCTGTGCTTAAAATCTTATAAGCATGTTTTCATTCAATTCCGGGCTTTAAGGACCCCCGTGCGTCCACTCAAATCCTTTCATTAAACTTTCGGCTTTTAGGACCCCCGTGCGTCCACTAATATCCTTTCATTAAACTCCGGGCTTTTAGGACCCCCGTGCGTCCATTAAAATCTTTTCATTAAACTCCGGGCTTTTAGGATCCCCCGTGCGTCCATTAAAATCGTTTCATTAAACTCCGGGCTTTTAGGACCCCCGTGCGTCCATTAAAATCTTTTCATTAAACTCCGGGCTTTTAGGACCCCCGTGCGTCCATTAAAATCCTTTCATTAAGAGTCCAATTTGCAAATACCTATAAAGATCCACATCTATGTAGTACCCTTCAATGCTTGACAACCATGCACTCATGCCAAATGATTCACCAAATCCTAGTTTTAACTCATTGCAAGCCCAAATACTCAATCTCATGGAAAGACATCAAATAATTTACACATCGCGTCAAACATTCTACAACTTAATTTATCATCGATCGTATCATCCATCTAATCAAGTTTCTATTCCAATCGTTTACAAGTAATTTAACCCTTATGCTCACTAGTTCTCATATCCCTATGATTAATCATGCACACTTCAAGTTCTAACTATATCCGATCAAATAACAGAAGTTTAAGAACGACATTTAAACCATTGAGAAGTAGGCTTCTTCTTCTATCATCCAAAGGTCATACATCAAACACGGAATTCGGGTAGCCTTATTACGGCCATGCAATTATAGCTCAACGTAACAATGAAACTAGTGCAAAGGCAGGGTTTGGGTGAACTTTGGATGCAAATCTGTTATTGTTCGGACCTACCCATGATGCATGTGATGTATTGTTGGAAAGCTCTATGTGTCTAGTTTCTAACAAAACAAACGGTGTGTCGTTTCGAGTCCTGAGCTAGGAGTTATGTCCATTTTACCAAAGTCCGCCGGTGCTGTCAGATTCTACGCGGGAATAAGTAAAATCGATTGAAAAATCATAACTCTTTCATCTTAAACCCAAAAATATTGAAACCCATGCCAAAAGATGCACCACTACAAGCCCTACACTCAGTAAAAATTCCAGGTTCAGAAACGAGAGGAGGTTAACCCAACAATCAAAAGAAAAAGCGATTCGCAACCATTTTCGCACCGGTCAACCAACCCTGCTTTAGAAATTCACCAAAAATTGTATACTTAACCAAATTACTTGATTCCAACGCCAATCTCTTCTTAACTTAAATATGCAGCTCCTGTAAAAGACCCAAAGCCACCCAAAATATTCATCATGCCCAAAAATTTAAAAGAAGACAGCCACGCACAGATTCGCGCATCCAGGAAACAGCCAGTATTCAAAAATTCATAACTAATTGTGTGATTAACGGTTTTGCATGATCTTGGTACCAAAATCTTCGTATTGAAACGTACTTTAACTGTTATGAAGACACCAAAAATTGATTCCTAGCAGAAGGGCTCCCAAAAGACAGATTACCAAAGCCCACGAAATTTTCAGCATACACTAGATTTATTCAAGACTCAAAATAGAGGAACAAACTAGATTCTTGTCCATCAAACTAACACTTCAACATGTAAAGAAGGTAGGAGATCCCTCCCTCGAAGGTTAGAAGCATGCCCGAGCATGGAGGAAACTTCAAAGCGCTCCAATGTTGAATTTTCTTGGATGGATAGGAACTCTCATCGCGTAAAACAACTTTAGTACTTGAAATTTTTCCGAAATCTCACTCGTAGTAGATGAGATCGAAGAGAGAAGGTGAGGGAGGTGAGAGCCGAGAGAGAGACGCCGGAAAAGAAGAAAGAAAGGAAAAAAGAAAAATGGAATCTCCTGCTCCTGATTTTTGACTTATATAGGTCAAATAACACTTACACCCCTTCACTCCTATTGTATTACGTCAACTCCCACAACCTACAAGTCATCTTACATTGACCCAACTCATATCTATCTCATATTTCACATTTCATAGTATAATCTCGCATTAAAATTATTAAAATAAATACGGGTCTCTACAACGCGACCCTCATCACCCACATTTAGGCGACTCTGCTGGGGAGGTGTCTTTTTGGTTTATGGTTAGTACTCGGTCCAAAGAATACGTCGAACCACCGCGTCGAAGAGTAATGGCGACGCCAGATAATACCGTCCCAACCCTCGAGGACGAAGGAGAAACCAACAATGCAGGCGCGACTGCACAAACACTGCGCGCCCTTCAGGATGGTCAGCCTCCAATTTCTCGAAACACAGAAACAACTGCTCGCAGGCCTTCACGGGCCTCACGGAGCTCATTTCGGCAGCACTACCGCGAGCCACAAGTTAGTCAAGGCGACGACCCGCCACAGAACCATGCCGGTGGAAGTAACAGTCAGACAGCACAACACCTGGCAGTCTCAACTCCCCTTGTCTTCCTCGCACCCTCTGCGCGGGGTCCTTGTTGGAGGGATCGCTGCAAACTCGTCCGATACTCGAGGTAAAAAGCCCGCCACGGACGGAGCTGGTGCACCCTCTGTGGGCCCCTACATCACGTTGGTGGATGTCCAAACCTTGCTAGCACAACAGAAAACTGTTGAAACAGGCCAGAAAGAGGCTGCTGTCGCGCAAACTAGTAACGCCGCTACCGCGGGACAGTTTATGACTCTAGCAGATGTACAGGCCCTCCTCAACAAGGAAAAGGGCAAAGACGGTTCTACCTTATTTACCGAGCCCAGATATTCGTCCTCCCTACCCAGTTGCTGTCCTATCTTCACCCTACCCGGAGGGGTATACCCCCCCCAAGTTCGTAAAGTTCGACGGCAAAGAAGGTAGTGCCCAGGAGCATGTCGTCCGCTTCATTGAATCTCTTGGAGCCCACGCATCGGACTCCAACCTACGCCTCCGCGAGTTTTCAAATTCCCTCACATCACGAGCTTACACATGGTATGTCAACTTGGAGCCTTATTCGATAGCCACTTGGGAGGAAATGGTAAATAGTTTCTATGCCAAATTCTTCCTAAGTACGCGAGAAAGTGACAGTTATCAGCCTAACCAAGGAAACGCAGACAACTGGGGAAGACGTCGTCGACTACATCAAATGATTTCAAGACCGTGCAGTAGACTGTACTGAATCAGTTAAAGAGGCCCAACTCGTTGAAATTTGCATTGGGGGGATGATGGATGAGTTCAAGATGCTCCTGGTAAATTTGAAATTGGGTACTTTCTCCGCCTTACTGGAATCCGCGTACAACATCCGCCATGTGGTTAAGCCGCTTAAAAGGGATAGCTGGAAGAATAAGTCTGCGGTGGCCGCGGTAGCTGTCGTGGAGGCGCCGCGGGGAAACAAGCCATTGGGACAAGGAAACGCAGGGAACACGAGCCTGGGGCCCGCGCCGGACTATCCATGCAGTATGGATGAAGTCCGCGCCTTGGTGAATGCATGGATAGTGGATGGCGAGCTGGAGCTCCCTCCAGTGGAGTATGTACCAACAAGAGAAGACCGTGAGAGCCCACGGTACTGCATGTACCACAGACACACCAGACACCCGACCAGCGACTGTTGGTCCCTCAAACGACTGTTCAAACGCAAGCAAAACGCCAACGAGCTTCGGATAGGGCGTCGCGACATCCGTGTCGAGCCCTATCCGGCTCACGGCGACAATGATGGCGCAGTCAATATGGTGGAATGTTATCCGTTCATGTACGAGGAAGAATGGGATCCAGTTTATCATTCTTACTCCGATGAGGAAGCGGACGGGTCCGCTTATATGGTGTATTGCCACGAGATTGTTGACGAAAGCGAAGACGTAGCAGCCCCCTTGGTCGCACCAGACCCTAGCAATTCGGCGAAAAACCCTGCAGAATAGCATGAAGTTCCGTACGTTCTTTGACGGGTTTGGCTTTACTCCTGCCGCCAGACTAGAGATAACCAAAGCCATTATCAGCATCGCGGAAGTTCACCAAGAGTCATGTATGTTCGTGGAGGGATCCTTACCGCGGACCATTCGTGACGAATCCAATTCGGTTACCTTCTCCGCCGCTGACAGGGCGGCACCCCACCCCCACAACCGCCCCCTGTATGTGACCTCCCGCATCAACGGGGATCGAGTTGAAAAGGACGTTTCTTGATGGCGGGGCCTCCATTAATCTCATGCCCATTCCGACATTCCGCCGACTAGGGATTCAGGATAATCGAATAGTCGACTCTCCAATCACCATCACGGGTTTTGGGGGTGACAGAAGACGATCCCTGGGATATGTTGTGGTCAATTTGGAAGTAGGGCCAATCTGCTTTGCCACAAAATTCCACCTAATTGATGCAGACCCCAACTATCACATCATCCTTGGACGCAGCTGGATGCACAAGTACGCGGTTGTGCCATCCAGCTACCATCAGTGTCTCAAGGGCATTTGGGCAGGAAAGAAGGTTACTATCCGCGCTTCGGAAAGCCCGTTCGACACCCACGAAGCCCATCTCTCGGACGCTGTATACTTTTCGGGGTTGGGTGACACGCCACAGGCTATAACAACACGACCACGCGGTGTCATAATCCCGCGATGGGAGGACATACGCGATACTAAGCGCGAGGGTGCCAGCGGAAACCCGTCGATGTTGGAGTCGACAGCTCCCAGAAAAATTGTCAAGACGAAGGAAGGGGGCAAAACCGTCTATCACTTATGACGGTCCCCCTGGGCAGCGGTCAATAAAAAGGCCGCTGACCCCGGCGAAACACGCAACCCGCATGAAGAAGAAGTCATCCAAAAACCAGATCCTGCCCCAGAATGCATGCAAGACCGACCCAAACCACAGCAAGAAGACATGGAGGAAGTCGACCTCAGCGACGGAGTGGGCAGGAAGAGACCAGTGTTCATAAGTAAGAAATTGAGCGCGGACTTCCGCGCAAAGTTAATCCAATTGTTGCGCGAAAATGCCGACGTCTTCGCATGGTATTACGAGGAAATGACAGGCTTAGACCCTCAGCTTGTGGCTCATCACCTGGATGCCTTCCCCAATTCCAAACCAGTAAAGCAAGCCCAGCGAAAATATCATCCCGATTTGGAAAGGCAAATTCAGGAGGAAATAGAGAAGTTGCGGAAGGCAGGATTCATCCGCCCAATCCAATACCCCGAATGGCTTGCAAACATTGTCCCTGTCAAGAAGAAAAACGGGCAAATCCGCGTCTGTGTGGACTTCCGCGATCTAAACAAGGCGTGTCCGAAGGATGAATTCCCGCTACCACACATTGATACCCTTGTCGATGCGACCTCAGGTCACCAAATGTTCTCGTTTATGGATGGATTCAGCGGGTATAACCAAATCAGAATGGCCCCGGAAGACGCGGAAAAAAACAGCCTTCCGCACCCCGCTGGGTAACTTCCACTATGTTGTGATGCCCTTCAGACTCAAGAATGCGGGGGCAACATATCAGCGCGTCATGACAGCGATCTTCCACGACTTAATGCACAAAATCGTAGAAGATTACGTAGATGATTTAGTCGTCAAATCTAAAGAGCAGGCGGATCACCTCGCGGATTTGGCCACAGTGTTCGCCCGGTGCAGGAAATACAACCTCAAAATGAACCCTCTCAAGTGCGCATTTGGCGTGACCGCGGGGAAATTCTTGGGTTTCTTAGTACACAGACAGGGAATTGATGCAGATGAGGCCAAGATCAAGTCCATCGCGGAAATGCCCGCGCCACATTCCCAGAAAGCGCTCAAGCGATTCTTAGGAAAGGTATCTTACCTACGATGCTTCATTCCCGCGTTAGCAGAGATTGTGGCCCCCTTCTCGGACTTGTTGAGGGGATGTGCGCAATTCGAATGGAAAGAAGAACACCAACAGGCCTTCCAGCGGATCAAGACGGCCTTGACTTCACCTCAGACGATGGTGGCCCCAGTTCAAGGAAAGCCACTGATACTCTATCTCACTTCCACTACTAAGTCCATCGGGGCCTTATTGGTACAAGAAGCAGATGGGGTAGAGCGTCTCGTGTACTACATTAGCAGAAAGGTCCAGGGAGCGGAAGAGCGATATACGGCCATCGAGCGACACTGCTTAGCCTTAGTCTTCACCGCACAAAAGCTAAGACATTACTTCCTATCCTTTCCCATACAGATTATCACCAAATGTGACCTGATCAGATACCTCTTGTCCAGACCCGCGCTCACAGGACGCGTAGCACGATGGTTATTGGCCTTAGCCGAATTTGACATTTCCCTATGCCTCGCCAAAAGCAATCAAGTGTCAAGCACTCGCGGACCTCCTAGCACAATTTCCAAGCGGCCAATGCGAACCACTCGAAGAAGCTTTACCGGGCGAGAATTTCGAAGCTTTCGCGACCAGCGCGAACGATCCACACTGGACGCTCAGCTTCGACGGGGGCCGCGGGAAATGAGACCAGGGGGCGCGGGAATAGTATTACGAAATGACGAAGTAGGAGAAAAGATCCATTTGGCTTACAAGTTAAGTTTCCCCTGTTCCAATAACGAGGCGGAATATGAAGCCTTGATTTTGGGCCTATTAGCTGCAAGGGAGCGAGGAATCAAACACTTGAGAATAGCGGGAGATTCAAAATTGGTGATATTACAGACAGAGGGGGTGTACGCGCTGAAGGAGCCAACACTAGCCCTATATCGGACTACTGTGCAGATATTGACTAAGTCCTTTGGAAGCATCAACATCGTACACAAACCTAGGTCAGAAAATCATTTTCCCGACGCCCTGGCAACGCTGGGGGCAAGAACGGAATTCGAGGAAGAAAAGACTTGCATAGAAATTGTAAAGAGGTTTGAACCCTCCGCAATTTCGAGCTTTTCCGAGCCAACGGAGGATTGGCGCGGAGCCATTAAGATACAGCTGATCAATGGTATAGGACACTTATCTACCGCGGAACTTTCGTGCTTTGTGGTCTTGCGCGGAGAGTTGTATCACCGCGCCCCTCAGGGTTGGTTAGCGGTGCGTGGACGCGGCGGAGGCAGAGGAAGTCTTGAATCGGATTCATGATGACAATTGTGCGAATAATGAGATAGCGCTATACCGGAGAATTCAACGACAGGGCTATTACTGGCCCAGCATGAGAAGAGACGCGGATCTGACTACCAAGAACTGTACGTGGTGCTCCTTGTACGTGGCCAAACCTGAGTGCCTGATGGTAAACAGTAACAATCAGGAAAACGATTGGAGGCAAGGTATACATTGATTACCTACGAGAGAGAGCCTTACCCCTAGAGCGGGCGGAATCCGCAAAAGTCATCCGCGGGGCCCGACGCTTCTTCTTGCAAAAAGGGATGCTGTTCAGAAGGAACCCTAGACGGAACACCGCAGAGATGTATAAACGAAGGAGAAGCGGAGGTTAGTCCTAAAAAGCACCCACGGGACCGAACATCAAGGATGGAGAAAAGCTCTAAGAGCAACTGATTCACTTGGGGTATTTCTGGCCTACCATGGAAAGCGACGCCAGACAACACGTGCGGAGGTGTCGAGCGTGTCAAAAGTTTGGTAACCTGGTTCATGCCCCCTCGGTGGAATTACACTCCATCCGCGCCCCATATCCCTTCCATACTTGGGCGATGGATTTGATAGGACCAATCAGGCCTGCGTCACGGAAGAACAGATGGATTCTTGCGGCTACTGAAATTTGTACTAAGTGGGTTGAAACAGTTCCCCTGAAAAGGGCTACCGGGGAGGCGGTAGCACTGTTTATCAAAGAGAACGTCATCTGCAGGTTCGGGATACCTAAGGTGATACTGTCGGACAACGGGACTCCATTTATCAACCAGCACGTGGGAAATCTCCACGACGAATACATGGTTGACCATCATACCTCCAGTGCGTACTACCCTCAAGGCAACGGACAGGCTGAAGCAACGAACAGAACTCTGATAAGAATCTTAAGCAAACTGTTGGACGAGCGCGGAGGGACGTGGGCGGACCACTTGCCCATAGCCTTATGGGCGTACCGCACGTCGAAGCGGAAGTCCACGCGCGCCAGCCCTTTCAGTTTAGTATACGGAGCCGAAACAGTATAGCCCGCGGAGCTCAGCGTCCCGTCCGCGCGAATGCTCCTTGCCATGGAGGAATCCGCGGAAGGGAGGAGGGCGGACCTAGAGGCCTTGGAGGAAAGAAGGGCTGCTGCGGCCATGGTTCATCAAAAGTACTGGGAGTCCGTTGCACGCTATTACAACAAAGGAGTGGTGCCGCGAGCATTCAAGGTGGGAGACTTGGTATGGAAGGCCACTACAGCGGTGATGAGAGACCTAAAGACCCCGAAGTTTACGCCTAGGTGGGAAGGGCCCTACGAGATAATCAGGGCATCCGCGGCTGGCCATTACGACCTGGCCCGTGTAGAGGATGGGTTCCGCACGGGCGCAGTTAATGCGAAGTATGTGAAAAAGTTTTATCCATAAAGAGCTAAAATATACCCGCGTTGTCCAAAAGTTTCTTTCTCTTGAAAGGGATTATTACTGTCAATTACATTCTTTCTTTATCATTTGGTTTTCCTACTCTTGTTTAGCCAGTGTAATGTACCGGTCTCTTCCTCGTTAATTTTGTTTGCAATGTAATTACAAAATCCTTGGTAAATGCTAGTTTAATGAAGAGTTGATTGGGATACTTTGGATTTGTATACTTTTGAAGTCTCTCCCACGATGTTATTGTTTGTTTTACCATGTGTATGCTCCGGAGTTAGTAATCATCAGACAGGGGTCAGAACATGACCCGCACATGTTGAGTCCCGCAGGGTCAGAACATGTCCCGCGCATTAAGCAGCAAGGGGTCAGAACATGACCCGCGCATCAAGCAGCGAGGGGTCAGAACATGACCCGCGCGTGTTGAATCGCGAATGGTCAGAGCGTGACCCGCGTGCAACCATAGGTTTAACAACCGGCAAACAGAAATGATGTTGGACCGCGAAGGAGGTCAGAACATGACCCTCGCACGATCCCGGGCTTAATGGTTGACAAACGAAATAGATGCTGGGGCGCGGAAAGTCAGAACGTGACCCGCGTGCTGTAAAAAAAAAAGGGAGGCTGAATGGGGGATGCACTGATCTCTTATTGCAATTAGACGAATGTGACGATTACAATAAAAAAAAAAAAGAAGAGGAGTACAGCGATTACACTTGTTTATTAAAAAAAAAAAAAAAGAGAAGAAGGGAGAGGGAGGCTTAGCCCAGCCAGTCTGCAAAAACGAGTTCTTCCGGGTCAGGATCTTCAAGATTCAAGGCCGCAGTGGCTAACTTCGCGTCATACTTGGAGATCTGAGCGAACCTGGCCTCCAAATCTGCGACGTGTTGCCTAGCGGCCGCCAGCTGCACGGAGAGCTGTTGAATCTCGGGCCTTATGGCCATCCTTTCCCCCGCGGCCCTCAGCGCGGAACTCCTCACACTCAGCCAATCCAGATCGAAGCCCATGGCCGCCATATCCTGCGCAATCTCTTCAAGGGGAGTCTCAGTCTCCGCGGTGAAGTCCCTGAGACGCAATTGTGCCCAAGGAGCAAGCACCTCGTGAAGGTCCCTCAAGAGAAGTCCCCCAAGCCTGGCCGACCGCGGATTGAAAGGGGCGAAGGTCTCCGGGTGTGCGCGAGCTATGGCGTTGAGGAGGGGATGATAGATTTCTTCCACAGGGAAGCCCGCGGGGAATAGTCGCACCGGGGCTTCCGCTTGCGAGGTCACCGGCCCCTTCCCATGAATCCGCGATTGGGCTGTGCTGAGAAGGAGGACGCTTCCCTGGACTCAACCTCGTCCCTGTTCTGCTCGCCCATGTCCAAGTCAGCAGCAAAATCTCCAAGAGCAGCACTCGCTTTAGCCTCCCAGAACATCGTCAGTCTGTATGAAAGTCATGCCTTTAAATAAGGAATTCAGATCTGAGTCAGTAATGGAGGTGGACCCTCCAATAAATGCTTCGTTTACCTCCAGCTGTCGGTCTTCCACCGAAGGCAGAGGCTGAGGCGGCGGGGTAGGGGCGCGAGTCTAGGGTTGGGCGCGGGGAAGGCGGTTTGAGAGGTTGAGCAGGCCGGCGAGCCCGGGGCGGATCCTACTTGTCGAAGCGCCCTCCCCAGCGGAAGACCCGTGCCCTTTGCAGAAAAGGGGCGTTGGAGATGCCTGGGGAGCCAGCTGCCACGCGGTCTAAGAAGCTGGTCGAAGAGTGGACGCGGGCGCTGGAGGAATATTGCTGTGACCCAGAAGGAGCGGCGGACTGGTGTCACCCGTGGCGGACGCACATCGCGGGGAACTCGCGGCACGAGGGACGAGAAGCCCCCACGCCATCGTCTTCCTCTTCCCTCAAAATCTGCGCCGCAGGTCGTTGAGATAGGTCCAGCGGCGGCCTCTGTCTGGCCGACGGATTCCGCGGGAACCCGTTGGGGGTGGCGGCTCGCGGGCTTCAGAATCAGCTACACGAGGTGGAGAAGGGTCTCGGTCAATAGGAATAAGGATCATGTTATCGGACTCCTGCGGAGGAAGAGGACGGGTCTGTGGAAACCATGTTGGGGTCTCGTCCAAGATCCATAATTGAAGGTTCATCAGGTAACGTACCTCCAGTCACCGCGGAGGTCTCAGGCTCAGGCTGAGGATAGGGAAGCGGCTCCGTGCGAGGTTGGATCAACGCTACCTCCCTCGCCCCCGCGGCGCGTCTCAGTAGAAGCTTCTCCGAGGGTCAGAGTTTGAGTCTGCATGGCATGAAGGCGGGCGCTCAGAGGAATGTCATCTTGATCAGGGCTAGTCGTCGTCATCAATGTCGGCAATAACATCATCGCGACCACCCATGCCTGCGTCCCCATCCCCGTCCTCATCATCGTCGGACTCAATAATCACTGCAAAGACGAGATAAGATGAGTCAAAAAATGAAAGTAAGCTAACGGCGGAGGCAGCAAGGTAGCAAGTACGGGGCATACCTTCAAGACGCCGCCGCTTAGCGAGAGCAACGGACGCGGCCCCCAGTGGCTACTCCTCCGCGGTGCGTTCCTCCACCCCTGCAGCTGCCTCCGGTTCGAAGGCCACAAAGGTGCTAGCATCCAACTCCCGCCGCTGAATAATAATGAAAAAAAAAAAAAAAACGGAAATGCACGCATGAGCTGTGAATGGAATAAGAAAATAATTGTTTGAGCTACAACGTAGCATGAGAAGAAAGAGTACCGGGCGAAGACGCTTGCGCGGGCGTGTTCCCCCGCTGCGCGAATGCTTGAGGAGGTCGGCTGAGAAGGCCCCCCCGCGGCATGCGGGTGAGCACGGGCGCGAGAGACCCGCGCTGGAGCCTGCCTTGTAGCCGCTGGAATGGTAGAGGGTAGGCCCAGCGGGAACGCTACACTCAGAGGCGCGATGTCCGCGGCCACCCACATGCTATGAGAACCGCGCCAGTCCGCCCCCCTTACCTCCGTAATGGCCCTTAGGGAGGCGTCCCGATTGCGGATCTCAGGCGCGGGATGGACCTCTACTTCTCCGCTGACGAAGAGGAAGAACGTGTCCAGGTTCCTCCTCCAAAATACGCGGAATTCCGCGGTGAAGCGTCCCACCTCATCCCTACTGGGGATGGGAAGATTCCCAAGGTTGGCCAAGATGTTGGAAGTATGCGGCCGCGTGAAGCGGAGCTGGGAATCAATGAAGGAAAGACGGCTGTGGGGCGTGCCCTGGCACTCCTTGATCGAAGCTCAGCTGTACCGCGCGAACCTGTCTGGCCGGTAGACAGACACGCCGTGCGCCTCGCCGTTAAAGAACGACACCCACCCTGGCAGAGCGATGAGGGCTGGAATTGATAACCGCTCGGGCTATCGCATTATTTCCACTCATGCTGGATAGGGGAAGAGCGGGTAGGCAGGAAGGCATTGGCCCAGGCCAACTATCCCAGGGGAGGCGACAGGCATAGGGACGCGGGACGAAGTTCCCTAGGAATGTCGCATGCCTCACTCCAGAGAGCATCGCTGCTCGTCCCGATCCACCGTTCCGAGCGGGACCTGCTAGCGGACGCCAGAAAGCCTCGTGGAACGGGGGCAACGATGGGAAAATGCTCGAAGAAATAGGCCAGGAGGAAACCGGTGTGGGCCATGGAAAGGTGATCGCACCTCCCTAGAGACCGCACGTGGTCAGCATGGACCAGGTCCAGCTGGCAGTGAAGAGACCCCAAGAAAAGAGGGGCAAGCGCGATTGGCTCGCCACGGGAAAGTAGCACTGCGAGCGGAAAGACCACAGGAGAAGGGCTGTTCGCCGAATAATCCGGTAAGACAAAGTAAGACAGGAAGAAGGCGAGGAAGCCAGCCATGTAGAGCCGCCCCTCATAGTGGGGACCACCGACGAAGTCGCGCGGAGTCCTGTCCACTACCGACCTCACGGGCTGGAGGTCTTTGAAGAAGAAGCGGATCCAGCTCGCGAAGGAGGTCTTCTTGGCGTTTGCGGCGACACTCTTGCGGACGCCCTGGGCCGTAAAGATTGGGCCAGATTGGGCTAGCTTGCCCAACCTCCTAAGCTCCGCGATGTTGTGCTGGTCCGCGGAGGAAAGATTGTCGAGGTCAAGAAGCGGGGTCCCCCGCAAGGGAAGACGGGTGAGGATCACCATGTCCTCCAGTGAGAACCCACTCTCGCCCCACGCCCATACAAACGAGTGGGTGTCGATGCTCCAACGCGAGCATGCATGGTTTAGGTTCCTCAGAGCAGCCCCCTGCCTCGGGATGCTTAGGCTCCGCGACAGAACCACGGCGTCATAAACACCGCTGGCCATCAAAGTCTGCTTGAAGGCGGCGTTCCCCGACACTTCGTCGACCCATTCGACCCAATCAGAGGGTGGCGAAGCTTGGGCTTCAAACCTGCACTCCGAATAAGGGAAATCCCCACGCTCCAAGCAGAAGCGTGAAACGGACGAGGGGTTGACAGGCTCCGCGCTATCTATATCGGCGGGGGTCATAAAAAGGTGGGATCGGTGGTGGAGGGCCCCTCCACGGCCTCCACCGTGTAGGCCTCCACCTGAGTCCAAAACGGGTCCCCCACAGATTGAAGGTAGGGGGCCCTCCTCCATTGGTCCGCGGCAGGGACGGGTTCTTCAATAGTCGCGCCACGTGCGGCCATATGGGGTTCTTTATGAGAATGAAAGCGAAAGGAGAAAGACGGCGCTTGAAAAGAACGGAGAAAGAAAATGACAGCTTTGACTAGAGATTGAACGGTAGGTGAAAAGGAAGTGACGGGTAAGGTGGCTTATATAGTAAGCCTGTTGGGAAAGCATTTATTGCAGCCGTACACCAAAGGTCACGATCAACATGCGAAGCGACGCCGCCCATTCAGTAGCCTCCTCCTCTCCGTGGGACGCCTCGAGTGTGACCGCGGAAGACGGGAGTCTCGCGTGCGCGGGCGACAAACCCCCGTCAACCGCGTGCGGGGGGCATATGTAGGCGCGGTCAAAGTCAATAGGTTGAAACCTGAGGAAGCGACTATTTGACTCTCCAATTGCGGACGGACACGTGGCAACGGTTGAAAGCGCTGACCAACCAATGGGATAGTGACGCGTGGAGCAGCGGATCGAAACAGTATGATCACGGGAGTCGTCCGCAGGAGCGGAGAATCCACCGTGGAACTCACTTCCGCGGGTCCCCTCCGCGGGCCCCCATCAGTTAGTTTAGATCAAAACCCCGCGCGCCGCCCCCTGAAATGTCATAATTATCAAGTCTCTATCTCGCGAAATCTCCGCGGACCCCTACCTGAGGCCTAGAGGCAAGGTCCGGGCGGGTCTCCGCGGGGAAATAACGATCGCCGCAGGTCGCGACCTCGCTCAGCGGGAATTGGGGAATCTCGTGGTTTGGTGGCTTGGGGGTTGGAGGTTACGCCGCGGAAAACCGCGCCTTCCCGCGGATCGCCACCCGCGGAAAGGCGAGTCTCCTCGCGGCCAAGAGGTACAGGAGGGACACGTGTCAGGCGCTGACAGGAGCGCCGTCCTGGGCTTGTCCCAGGCCCAGGTGCTCTATAAATACCCCTGACATCCCCAATGATTGGGGGGACCTTTTTTTTGGAGGGGGCTAAAAAAGAAGGTGAAACGCTCAGTTTGAGGTAGGAGAACATTCTTCCTCGAAAGGCGGTGACCTCACTCTCTTCGGACCCAAAAGGTTTGGACATCTCACGGAAAGCCAGGAAATACACGTTGCCTCTGTTTCTCCCATACCTCTTGCTCTTACCCCCTCACCCCGCGGGACGCTCTCAATCCCTTTCTTTCGTTTTGACTAATCATCAATCAATCGCGCCTCGCCAGCTCACGGATAATTACACGTAAGCAGGCCACGCGACCCTCATCACCCACAAGCTGTTAGCTTCTCTTCAAGGGCAGCCATGGCTGCTTCGTTCATCTAGCGTTGACGAAAAAATACAGAAACAATACTGTTCATGGCTGCTTCGTTCATCTAGCATTGACGAAAAAATACAGAAACAATACTGTTTCAGATGAGAGAAAGAGAGACAGAGAGTAAATATAAGCTAACATATCTAAGCAACACATCCGAAAGATCAGCTCCACTAAGGTTTTGACAAGCTTCATCGTTCCCGATAGCAATTAAATCGACGGTGACATTTGTAGTAGGCCAAACATAACGGCTCGGATCAGACTTCCTCCGGCACGGTCCGAGCCCAAGACGGCGTTTAGATCCAGCGTCGCCGGAAGGACACACTCGGCCACAAGAGGAACTATCCGGCTCAGCCAAGATCGGGGCTTGTACAGGTGGCCCCATCACCTCTCTATCTCTCCAAGCCTTCCCCCTGTGGGATCGGCTAAGGACAAGGTTCGGCCTACCTCAGTACCACGCTCCACCCCACGCGCTGAAGCGGTTATGCCTAGAGATAATGATTGGCACACATGGGGTGACAACTCATCTCAGAAACGGCTACCAGATCTTATCCGTGACGTCACAATGACGCCAACCGACCCGTGCAAGGCACATACCCATACTTGGAGAGCAAGCCAAGCAGACCCTAAAAATATCAAGTGATGCAACCCAAAAGAGGTACACACTAAATCTCACACAAAAGCTCTAGTCTCCTGTTTTGCTCTCTGCACATCCTCATCCTCTCGCTGGAGGGCCTTGCTGGGCAACCCCGGCCAAATCTTAGTCAAATCTTAGTCGTGCATTCACTATGCAGGTTAGGACAAGAAGTCTAGGCAACTCGCGAACCCATTGAAGAGGAGCTCAGACCAAGGATCTACGGGCCACACAACATCTATAGGCTTCTTCCTAGAAAGAGCTTTCAAGATTAGCCCTCGCTCATCTGGAATGGGCAGAGGAACATATAGGAGTTTTCCAAACCTTCCCGGATGTAAGACAGCGTGATCCATCACCTCAGGCTGGTAAATATATTGGCAAGATCAGAGATTAATAAGTTGGCAGACAAAGATGGCAACTAGCGCCCACCATAGCAAACTTTAAGAGAGAGAAAACTGAGATCACCTATTCGTAGCGCCCATGACATAAACACCCTGTCGCTGATCTGCACCATCTAGCTCAATCAGTAACTGCAAGAACAAGAAACGAACTAATATTCACTTTATAGCAGTGACTTAATGAAAACCCCATTAGAAGGAAAAAAAAATCTCCTCCACCCCTCTTGTTTATCTTTTGTTTTCTGCAATCTCCTATAAACCTCCATTGCCTCTTTTTTTTTTTGGCTTATTTTGTAATAGTAAACAACTATCTTTACAAGGATAAAGGTGCATGACCCATGTATGGTATCATCAGCAGTTGGCATATAAAAACATTCAGTTCAAGGTATATAAATATGCTTAAAAACACGTTTCTTGTAGATACACATACTGCTGCCTTTTCAAATTGCTTCAGCGCACTCCACTTGGGACTGCACCAAGCAAAACGATACGATTCCACTATTTCCTGAAGCAAGACCAAACTTTAATGCCCAGAGAATTGAATAAATTAGACCAACTATGAAACAAATAGGAGATCGATTATTTACCCTGAATAAAAAGAAACAGATCGATTTGTTTGGTTCTTTGGTTGCAACAATTGTCTAGCATTCTTAAAAGAGATAAAGGTTGCGTGCAACTGTTCATCATTGAGTTCAGAAACTGAATATGTAATTTGTTAGGACCTGGTTCAAAAGGCACTCAACAACGCAGCCCCCCTCCTTTCCACGCTTTGTAGTCAAACCATCCACCTGCAGATATTGGAGCAACAGTTGCAAAGCACAAGTTAACATCACAGATAATTACCTACGGTTGAAACCCAGAGAGCAGAAATCCTTAAGACCAATTCTGTAGGTACACTACAACTTACATCACAAAAATGTTACTCCCTCTGTTCCAAATTGCTGATCCTTTATGGGAATTCCAACTTACATTGATTTCCAATAATGCCCTTATATTTCAACTTTTGAATGAAATCATTGTTATTGGTAAAGGGATTATTTCAGTATTTTGGAAGATTGAATACATTTTGTTTTGACTTTTCAAAGAGGACTAACAATTTAGAACATCCCAAAATAGCATAAGGGACGCGCAATTTGGAACGGAGGTAGTAACAGAGTAACAACAGTAACAGCAATGCACCTCATCAAAGAAAAGTATGCACGGATCGGACACGTCCTTGCACAACTGAATATTGTCCTTACTGCTGACTCACTTTCTCCAATGTATTTGTTCAGGAGTTCAGGGCCCTTTGATTGGTAAACAACTTTAAGAACATACGGTTGAAATCATCAGGGGGAAAAATATTGGACACTCAAAACAAAGTTACAAACCTTGATATGTATGAAATTGGCTCCTGCCTCATTAGCAACAGCCTAGCAATCAATGTCTTGCCACAGCCTGGAGGTCCATACAGCAAAAATCATGTCTCCAAATCTACCCCAAATTCCTGATCATAACAGAAAGAATATCTCCTAAGTTGCAATGTCCAAACCGTATAAAGTTTCCTTGTATTATGCTTGTATGCTAAAGACCTGACCAGATAAACAATAAGCAAAGCATTCTTGTAGATGTACAAAGTGCCCGTGTTAGACAATAGACAATTGGGTATAGGAATGGGATATGTCTGCAACATGTCTAGTTGGACACTCATGAGTCACTTATCAATAATATCTAGTAACTTGATTCCGCTTATCCAAACTTTTCTGTTGTATGTGCGATGCTTTATGGTTCGGTAGTTCCAGTGAAGGACATTTTATCGAAGAAAACAAGTATACTAACTAAAATGGACAACTCTTAATGTACAACTCTGTCCTCGTGCCCTTAGTCATGGAGCTTAGATGAATGAATGGGCTGTGCAAGAAAATAATATAGTTACAAGACTCTATACACATTTTGTACAAACTTGACTTACTTCGTAATGCATGCAGATGTAATAATTACCTCATAATCCTCAGGATATTTTGTGCGCCTAACTATATAACGGTCAATCTCCTGCCTTGGCAAATGAAGCCCTCCAACATCTTCCCATTTTACATTAGGAATAGCAGAAAAGCCTTCTCTTCCCGAGGAAGGTTGAACCAATTTAACTGCTTCCCGCAGATAAGTTAGTTTTGATGATCAGCACCACCATATCAGTAAATAAAGGAAAACAGTTTTAATCAAGACTCTTGAAAAGACAATTTTCCGTAAAGGCAACAGAATAAGCAGTTAAACCCCGATTTCAGATATAAAGCTGTTGCAAACTTAGTCATCATTAAACCATTATAAATGCATAAACCAAAACCATTACAAAAGCATCACGCAATTCGGCCTGTCCAGCTACATGCACATTCAGATTAAGGAGTTGAACCATGGAAGTAGACAAAGGAACTTCAAAATCATTGAACGTAATAAATGACAAACAACTAGATTGTTCAACCATCAGGAAAAATTGAAGATTTAAAGAGCAAAGGATGATTTTCGACAAACAAAGGAGTCAAAGTACTTCTCCAAAGGTACACAGGCTTTCATCTCCAGATACCTCAAAATCAGCCATAGTGATGCTTAGACTTTCAATCTCTTCAGGCAGCCATGGATTCCTCCACCAGTCTTCGGTATGATCCCCACCCTGAGGTTCTCTGTATAGCTCAGACTTTCTTCTGTCGATGATTCTCTTCATAGCAAGGTTGCCAGCTTTATCAGCTAGAGCTGACAAGTCAGCTCCAACGAACCCTGGTGCGAACCTGGCTATCTTCATAAGATCAGAAGCACCCTCAAGCCTAATATTGTGTGTAAGAACAGAGAGAATCTCAACCCTTGATTTTTCATCTGGAACACCTAAAATAATCTCATGATCAAATCGTCCAGGCCTCCTTAATGCAGCATCAACAGCATCAGGCCTATTGGTAGCTCCAATTACAAGAACAAAGCCAGATCTGCAATCAGAATTTTCTGGATTTGGATTTAGATTGTGATCAGCCGGTTTTACAACCCTATGTGATTCATCCATACAAGTCATCAACTGGGTCACAATCCTTCTCTCCATCTCCCTCTGTAGATTTTCTCTTTTTGAAGCAATTGCATCAATCTCATCAATAAATACAATTGATGGTGTTGTCCTATACACTTTTGCAAAACGTTTTCTTCTGATGCACCTGAAATATATAAAATGAAATTGTAACTGTGCTAAGCATTAGAGATCTTCTACATTACAAGGTTGAGCCCAGGGAAGAAGGAAGACCTGACAAGCATGGACATGGACAAGGGACATAATTACGGGAGTTGGCAATTCAATAAACTAGTACAAGACTACAATGACACAGAAGGATAGAGAAATTGTACAAAGATTCTCGCTGTAAATGAGTGATTTTTTCAAGCTTGAAGTGAAAAATTAACAAGTGTAGAAATGAGTTTATGCTTGCTTGGTCTTCCTTCGAGTCAACCTCAAAAAAGTTTCAACTAAGCCAATTTGTTTTTTTTTTTTTTAAATTCATGTTTCAGTTTAGGATGCTACGTGCCATGTTCAATATGTTTGATTAGGTTTAAGGTCTACGACTCTATTGCCCCAGGGCAAAGAAGCATTTACACATGGTAAACAGACACTTCATGCATAAACCTCCTTAACTAACAACTAGGAAGCACAGGAAGTTTTCAACAGCTATGAGCAACTGTATTTATTTCTCCCGCAGGTCACTAAAAGGATTTTAATTTCCTAAGAAGCTTTTAAACAACCTGTTTGTACCTTCTAAAAGTTAACTACCAGCATGCCAAGTGGTCACTAAATATCAAAGAGAAGAAGCAATACACCATCGTCAGGTGGTCCTCAGCATTAAGATAGGGACAAATAATATCAACCACAAACATGTGCCTGTCTGATAAGATAAATAGATGTGGCCCCAGGCATAAAAAAAAGAAGATAATCCTAGAATGAGATTACAAGCACAAAAGAAAATACTTTCTTTGACCAAATTGCTTCTACTTCGGAATGTCCCAAGTTATAAGTCTTCAAAAAGTCAAAAAGTACAAAAAATTTAGTTTTCCAAAAGTATCCTTACTCTATGTTTTTGGGTTGTTTCGTATATAATCATTCACCCAAAAAAAAAAGGGTCACACCGAGTACCTACCGGACACAATAAGAAAGAAGATAAATTATAGATTTTACTTGATACAAGAAAAAACTTACCTTGGAGACGATATCACGATCAAGTAACTTTGAAGCAGATAAAGATAACTGCAATCCAAAATTGAAACACGTCATCAGATACCGCACGATGTAATAAAAAAGATAGATCCTACAAAAGACAAAAGCAGATGGCAGCACAAGTGCCTTGAACAAATTATAATTGATGTCTTATCCCAAACCGAAAAAATGAAGGAAAAGAAAAACACCCTATTATAGTGCACTTTAGTCCAATGACTCTTCTTAGAGTACTGTTAATGTATGATTGTGTATAACCCCACTCCCACTTGGCAAAAATAATGACTCCAAATCATTATTGCACGTCGAATATTGTGTCTCAGCTGATATAAAATTTGGGACCCGTTGCCACCACCCAGTTTATATTTGTGTATTCGGAGAATTTAAGGTTTACTGCTAGTAACAACCTTGTTAGTTGTCAGAACCGGCTATCAACAGAAAGAATCAGAATATTACAAAAAAGTTCCTTGTATGCTGACCACCTCATGTTATATGTCACTTTAAAAGTACGGAAACCTTAAAGGTCAAATATCAGTGATTGAATAGTAGAAGTGTAGAACACAAAGAATCATCCAAATAAAATGTATGACTTCAATGGACCTTAGAATAAATCCAGATAGGTAGCAGAAAGTAAGGAATCTTATGTGGTGGGCCAAGATTATGCTCTAATGGGACCAAGATGTATCTTGCTTTAGCCATGCTGGCTACAACTCAAGAATCTAAAATCATTAGTCACTTTTTACTAACTTGTTGGACAGACTTCAAATTTGAAACGGATAGCTTTGTCCTATAGTAGTTAGAAGTACACAGTGACCGTGTGTACCATGGAAAATTTATTTTGTGGTCTTGGGGCACCGCCACGTGCTGCCCTAAGACCACTGAATAATTACTCATGTCTATGCTGTCAACCTCCTTAGAAAACAGGAAAACAAAAATAGATTAATTGGCACTTTCAAGTCCACTATACTTCTGTTGATCAGAGCTACAATATACCCATAAGAATTGCTAACATGTAATGCATAATTTTCGAGGTAAACACATCTATGAGAATGTTTGAGCATGAAAAGACACGAAACCCAGGTCTATCTGGAAAATTAATATAAATCACCATGGAAAGAAAAAAGGTTGGCATGAAGGAAGCAATAAAACTATGCATACACAAGGGTGTATGTTCTTTAACAATTGATAAAAACTCATCGTGGCGTCAATTGCCAGAATACAATCCGTGGTAATTGATTCTTTTTTAAGCGGCTTATAAGCAAAGGTTCCAATGACTCTTCCTTAGAGAAGGACGTCAAAATTTGTGATACCTTGGCAAATAAAAAAATGCTCAAGTCAAAGGCTCTGTATGAGCTTTTCTCCAACAAGAAGATGAAACTGAAAAGTAAATCATAGTTTACATCCTCAACTAATGTGCCACCCAGAATGCACCATTCCATCACCCCAGACAGGGTTAGGTTCCAGTAGCACTGTGAGCTATGATGTTTAATTCACATCACAGTTCATTGATTAACAGAAGAACGTGGTTTTAAGAGAGAGAGAGAGAGAGGAGAAAAATGGAGGAAGAGGAGGGAAAGGATGTACAGAGAATTAGTACTCCATTAATAACAATCCGATCACTCAATCCCGTGCAAATCAAACAAGACCAATGACTAAAACCTTCATTGCTAATTCCTGTTCATTCTCTTTCCCACCCGAACTAGGCGTGTCATCAAACCTGGCTTAAGGTGATCTGAAAAATGAAGAATTGAGTGGCCTAATCCTTGTTTGATAAACCTATTGGGGTCTCCAAACCACTTTGACCAAGGATTACCGATTCCGTGGGTCTCATTTGGACCCATATTTTAAGTTTTTGGCCCATTCAGTTTTTATCTGCTAACCTCTTGTTTATCTTGCAAAGAAGCTCGGTACTAATAGTGGAAAAGAATTATCAACACCCAGGGGAGGTGATATTTTTTATGAAATATCTTCGAATTGATCATGGCGTTTTATCCGAAATCCCAATCAAACATTGTACAAGTGCTCCCGGAGTACTACGAATCCTTCAGCATCCTAAGTGTTACTAATTCGTCCCATAATTCACCAATCCTTCGAACCCCAAAAAAACCTCTACCGGTCATCACGGTCATCAAAATGGCCAGAACAAAATACAAACAGGATTAAGTTCTACAGAACCAATTGCAGACAATGACAAAAACAAAACATCAAGGAAGAATAATCTGCTTTTGACTAGATGCAAATATACCACAAGAAAAAAAGAGAGAGGCAGTTGATTCTGCATAGAATGTGCGTTAAAAGCTGAGTTTTTCTTAAATTATTGCTCTGGTGTTAGTTTTGGTATTATCCGCTTTTCGTAATTTCTTGTTTAGCTTGTCTCCACAATATTCAAAATTAATCATTCGTTTCAATAAGAGAAATCAGAAAAATGTATTAAAAAAAAAAACTTCAAAAACAGGGCTGAAGGTGACAGTGACACAATGTACGTTAAAGGGACGATAGCAGTTAGGGTTTCTGTTGTCCAATTCAAATTGAAACATACACAATAAATGTACACATATATGGGGGGACTTTATTATGTGATGATAAACCTCAATTTGGGTAAAGAGAGCTTCCACTCCTTTGGTTCGATAGAAGAATTCGACGGCGTCGTTGTGCCCCGCCCCACCACCACCACCACCGGCGGCAATGCTCCTCTGCTGCTGGGCCCCTCCCCACTGCCTCTTGTCCTCCCCTCACGTCTGAACAACACGCCCCCATCTCTCTCTCTCTCTCTCTCTCTCTCTCTCCAAATTCTCTCCCTGTGCTTCCCCTCGCCGGAGATTTATCCTTGAAAAGAATCGACGGGGCAACAAAATTGGAATCTTGATAAAAAACGAATGATCTTGACAACTCTATAAGTGGTCCAAACCCCACACATGCCCCCCGGCTCCATCCATGCACCCTTTTCATATGGCTAGTCGTCCCGTAGAATTCCTTCGTTAATTATTAGTCCACTTTCTGGAATTCGTACATCTTAGACTCCTAAAAACTTTTTACCTTCCATTTTACAGTGGGACATTGCCACATTGGGTAGCTAGTTGGGGTTTTTTTAAAACTCAGGGCCAGGGGTATGGTCGGAACCACTTACACTGACTAATCTTTTTGAGAGACCAATCTCACCGTTCAAGAGCAGGGCCTAATTAAAGTTGGAGTAAATTAATGCTGCTTATTGAATGACTTGGCTCCGTTCTGAAAAGAAAAATAAGTACTTATTTTTAAAAAAAGTAATTTTAAGCTCAAAAATCATGTGCTTATGCAAATTATTTTTCTATCAATATGGATCTTATTTGATAGTAGATCTCATTGAGATCTTTAATAATGTGTAAAAAAAATTAAAAAATTATTTTTTATTTATATTATTTTTGAGTTTGAAAATGTGAAATAAATACTTATTTTGTAAGAAGGTGTTCTGAAATGGAGCCTTAAAGTCCAAAAGAGTTGATAGCATTTGAAAATAACATGTTAGGTTAAAAAGTGAAAAAGGGGTGGTTTATTTGATAACTTTAGCAGATGAGAATTACTTATTTAAGGAGGCTTCGTAAATAAGTGTTTACGTACGCCACTCAATTCCGTGTGTGCAAAAGTATTTTGGACGATTTGAATAAAAATAAAATATTACCGGATATAGATATTTATTATCGGTCAAAGTTTAAAAATATATCTCAACCATTGATTATTAAGACGAACATATGAGATTGCGTATCTGTGAATAAGTTATTCTCTTTAGCTAGCAAATAAGTGACGATAACCACTGACTCATGTTTCCAACTTGAAGCCTGTTTGTTCTGGGTCCCAAACAACTTATATTGATAGGGTACGTGAAAAATTTTCGGGAAAGTTATTTGGTAACCTTTTCAGTTTTCAATTTTTTGTTTTTAAGAAACTAAAAGTAGAAATAGGTTTATGTTTTCATGAAAACAAAAATAAAAATCATATTTGGTAATAATTTTTTGAAAGCAGTAAAAACTGAAAACACAAAACGTGTTTGGAAACTGTGTAAAACTCTTTTTTCTAGTTTACACAATTTCCAGAAATTCTAAAAAGATTTTTTAAAAACAAAAAAGTAAAAATATATTACCAAACTATTTTTCTCTTTTAGTTTTCAAAAAAAAAACGAAAAAAAAAACCAAAAACTGAAAATAAAAAAGGTTACCAAACACCCCCTATATTTTCCCTTTTTATGGACACTTTTCATTGAAATGTTTCATACGTGTGCTGTGACTAGCTAGATGCCTGAAATCATCTAACAGAAATGAAACTACATTTGCGTTGGTATGTACGTATTGCTTTTAAATTTTTATTAACATTTGAAACTCAAGTGTCAAAAAATTGAAATGTAGACCATAAAAACTCAATTGAAGGTGTAATTCCCATTTTGTTAGAAGTGTCATATAGCTTATTATTGATTCAGTACCAAAACGCAACTTACAAAGATTTCGATCTCATATATATTGTGTACTCTATCAATTTGACCTCACAAGCATAAAAATTTGCTCCAAGAATCCCATTAAAATTAAAACAGTTTCGGACGATGGAATTGGTCTCTCGAAATTAGTCAAGGTACATGAGTATCAGTATCAAAGCAAAAATTAGAATAGTCTCGATTAGCTTCAATTTCTTTCGCCAAATTTTGCTTAGGTGTTCACCTCAAGAATCCCACTGAAACAAGAACAATTCTTTTAATTTATTATAAAAAATTATCTATTTTATCCAAATATTTTTGAAAATATTCAAGATAAAGACCAAAAAGGTGGCGGAAAAGTAAAAATTGATGACTTTTACCCAAATATTTTTGTAAATATCCAATTATAAAGCCCAAAGAGCTGATTTTAAGAAATATTTGGGTAAAAGTCATAATTTTTTATTTTTGCAAATCACTTTGACAAGACGAATCAATAATCACAAAGTTAGGCTCAAAATTAACAAACACGGAAAAAAATTGAATAAGAACAAAACAAGAAAAAGACAAAATTCTTTGTGGAATTTAGCCTAACAGAAGAGAAGTTTCTTGTTGGATATACGCAAGAAGCACCGAAATTAATAAATTAAGAAGCACATCGGGTACTTCTAGATTATTTAGTATCTTTGAGTGCACTGTCACGTGAAATCTCACGTGTCTTCAAAAACCACACGCATTGGTGTAGGATTATTCAGTGGCGCCCTGGGTTTCCCAAATCTATATACGTACGTTTTCTATAGCTTGGGATATATCTAGGCAAAGTTCTCAAAACTTCTTAGAAATTCTAGTGCTTGTACATCAACTAAAAGTATTCAATACGGAGTATTTAAGAGATTTGGTTAAGTTTGATGTTGGCAACTTGGCATGCATGCATGATTGACCCAACTCACCCAAGTAGGCCTTTGGGTTTTTGGGGTTCGGTTGACGTCTTGTCTTCTTTGTCATTGTACTTGAGTGGTATTGTGCCGCTTTTGCCGGTATGCCCTTAGTCCGTTCAATCTTTATAATTGTTTATAAAGATTAATAAAATCTTTTTTCTGTTGAAAAAAAAGAAAGAGTACAAACCGAGGGAAAGTTGTTGAAATTCTTCATTGACCCAATTATTGACTTTCATATATGTCTTCTCTGCTTAGGAATGCATGCAAACGTAAGACGAGTGACGGACCCAGTGGGCAGTCAAGTCTCAATATACATTCTTGATTCTTGCAGAGGTGCGTTTGGTACTGTTGAAATTAAAGAAAAAATTTAAGAGAAATTTTATTAATTCAAGTAGTTTTTTTACTTATTTTCAAAAAAAAAAAAGAATTAGGTTTTTTACTTTTTTCTTTCTTTGATTTTTCGACTACAGACGAGCAGAGAAAAGGAAAATGTGAAATAATTTTCCTTGGTCTTTTTTAAAGACAAACTATGAAAATACTTAAAGTGAAAATTGATCCTGACATATAAAAGAGGGGAGAAGAAGAAAATCACTCCTCTTTGGATATGTACGATCAATTCATAACATCTGTATAAAAATGCAAAACATAAGTTGAAATTTTATGAAGTTCGCATAGAAATGTATCACATTTGGAATTCAAGGTTGATGCTAATTACTCTCTCCGTCCTTATTTAACTGTCTACTACGGTTTTACGCACATTTTCAATGGCTTATATCTCTCGACATATATTGCTAAAAATATGCAATATGGATCTTGTTTGATAGATCTCAAATTTTTCTATAAGACAATGATTTTAAAAACATAAAACATAATATACGTCGAGAGATATAAGCCGTTGAAAATGCACGCAAAAACGTAATGGACCATTAAATAGGGACAGAGGGAGTATGAATTTTCATATAAACATTCTTGGACAGATTTATATAAAAAAGTCACAAATCCAAAATTGATGGAGTATCATTTTTTTTGATAGGCAAAAAAAAAAGAATTTATTAATTTTTGAAAGAGATTACAAAAACTAAAAGGGTCTTGGCCACCTGGACACACCGGCATACGCCACCCAAAACTCACACTTAAAGGAAAGCAAAAAACCAAACACAACACCCTAAATGCGAAATAATTTTCCTTGGTCGTTTTTAAAGACAAACTATGAAAATACTTGAAATGAAAATTGATCCTAACATATAAAAGAACGGAGTAGAAGAAAGAAAGCAGGTAAGAAAGTAGCGTTCGTTCATTCTTTTAGGAAGTGCTACAATCACTCCTCTTTAGATATGTTCAGCCGATTCATAACATTTGTATAAAAATGCAAAACATAAGTTACAAAATTATATATAAAGTTTGCATAGAAATGTATCAGAATTCGAGGTTGATATTATGAATTTACATATAAATATTACATATAAATATTCCTGTACGAATTTATATATAAAAGTCACGAATCCAAAATTGATATCATTTTTTTATCGGCTAAAAGAAAAATCTTAATTATTAATTTTTGAAAGAGATTAAAAAAAATGAAGAGGATCCCGGGCACATTGATGTATGCCACCCAAAAACCACACTCAAAAGAAAATAAGAAGCTATCAAAAACACCACACCAAAAAAAGGGGAACCGCCAGACAAACGAAAAACCTACATCAAAGAATCCAAGACACCCCACCTATGCCCCATAAATTCATTTCGGCATTTTTATTCAGTTTGCACTTTCGAAGTAATTAGTTCCCATAGTGGTGTTCCACTTTCGTGGAAAAGTTATTTTTTAAAAAAGAAGGCAATTTCAAACTTAAAAATTATGTATTTACGCAAATAATTTTCCTTCCAATATGGATCTTGATTGATAGATTTCATTAAAATCTTGTTTGATAGATCTCATTAAGATCTGATATGACCATCATGTATTAGATTGTCACGATCTGACTTATTAAAAATTTAGGGTACTTGCAATCCCAGAGGTTTTCCTTACGTAAAATATTCTTTTCACGTATGCCAAACGACTATATATAAACTCTTGCGATTTCGGTGATCATTTCATTGACACCCAACCAACAATTGTTAAACCAAAGCACATGATGGAATTAGCTAAAAGTGACTTATATTTTCAAAATTTAGCTTCTTTTTTTATTTATAAAGTACATAATAAAGGCTCTCAATTCTCAATGTTTTCAAACTCAAAAGTACTAGATTTGTCCTACCTGACCAAAAAAGTTATTTTCACGAGTAATAGCTTGGATCTTTTAGTCCATTTTTACTCTTTAATAAAAAAAAAAACTCTTCCAATTGGCAAAATAAAGTCATTTTGATAATAAAAAGCGTTTGTATTTTTTACTACGTACTTTTTATTGTCAGATAGGGTGAATTTGTAGAGATAAATCACTTTTGTCTCACAATAATGCTAGACATGCACACAGAAAAAGCGCACAGATTTTATAAAATATTTTTTCAAGGGTTTTTGCGAAAAATCAGTTTAATCCATAGTTATAGGTTCTCAATTTAATCATCTAACTTTTCATTAGAATTTCAGGATAATGAAAAGTTAGATGATTGTGCCGAGCCAAAACGATGTCATTTTGGCTCGGCACATCTCAACCGTTGATTTGCGAGATCAACGACCGAGAGGGGTGGGACAGATCCCTGTCCGGATTGGGATCGTACAGGGGATCTCGGTCCATGATACTTAATTACTTGCTCTTAAAAGTTAAAACCCTTCAAAAAGAACTGGTGGGTCAATTTTGATGGATATTTACGTTTGTGATACTTTGAGCATCTGCATTAACCTCTTTAAATTTTGGACCAAACTTTATCTTAAAAACTCACTCTATTACTTTATCTACTCACTTTTAAAATGTCTACTGCATCAAACTCTTGACTCTCACTCTCTACTCAATTAAATATTCATACTTTTGTATTTCCTTTATTTATTTCCAGATTTATCTCATAATTAAGTGTTTGTTATTCATTTGGTTTTATAACTATCTTGGGGCTTGTACATGAGAGCCCTAGAGCCAAAAATTACTTATGATTCTTTAGGTTAAAATGATCAGAAAAATAAAATTTTCGTATGAGTTCAAATATATTGAAAATTGAAGCAATTATTTTTAATCATATTTCTTAATATATAAACTGTCTAAAAAAATTAAGTACTCCAATTTTTAATCCATTTTGAACTGGTACGAAAAATTTATTTTTTTGATCATTTTATCTTAAAGGGTTATAATTATTTTTTGGCTGTGAAGCTTTCATATGAGAGCCTTAAGAGAGATAAATGTGAACGCAGTCTTTAGGACTCTCATATGAGAACCTTAGACTCAAAAATTATTTATAACTTTTGAGGATAAAATTATTAAAAAAAATCTTCACACCGATTAAAACAAATTCAAAATTAGAACACTTAATTTTTTCGAGTGTTGTGACTCAAACATGGCCTTTGAAACAATATTAAAATAATGATTTAAAGGGTAAACAGTGACTTTTTGTTTTGAAGAGTTACTGTTGCAAAACTACTCATTTTGCAAAGTGGAAAGGAAGGAAGAGAGGGCTGGTGCAAGGCACTTTTTTTCATTTTCTTATTTTGTTGGTTATTTTAGGCTCTGTTTGTAACCTTGGAAAGGAAAATAGAGGAAAATTCTATTGTTTAGTTTGAAGAGAAAGAGTGAAGAAAATAAAAATTTTAAGTGCAGTGAATAGTAAATTCTTCCTCTCATTTTCCTTTCTTTTCCTTTACTTTCCCAAGTTCCAAACAAAGCCTTAGTTACAGAGGTGTTTCAAAGATGCAGGTGCGGATGCTCCCACCTCCTCCCCTTCCTTTTCTCTACTTTTGCACGCTTCTTCACACACACACACTCTCTCTCTCTCTCTGTCTCCAAATATGTACGCAAAATCTAGATGGCGGAGAGAGGAAGAGGGATGGTAGTCGAGAAGCTGAAGTTGGAGACCCAGATTGATTCCTCGCCCATGGTCTCCCTCCCTCTCTGATGAATAAATATGATTACCTTTAGGGAAAATTTCATGTAGGCACCCGACCTTTCACACAAATCGCACATAAACACCTGACCTTTCTTAAATTTCATATAAACACCTGACCTTTCAAAAAACTCATCAATTTAACACCTTACCTTTATTAAATTTCATATAAACACCTGACCTTTCTAAAAACTTATCAATTCGACACCTGTCGTCACCACTTTGTCTAAAACCAAATGAAAAAAAAGTAAGTGCTCCGATTTTTTACTTGTTTGAAATAGTGCTAAGATCTTATTTTCCTGATCATTTTATCCTAAAGAATCGTAATTAATTTTTGATTCTAAAGCTCTCGTTAATCAGCCCTAAAAAAGTCGTATAATCAAATATCTCTTAGGGCTAACTAATGAGAGTTTTAGAATCAAAAATTAATTACGATTCTTTAGGATAAAATGATCAGGAAAATAAGATCTTCGCATTGGTTTAAATGGATTGAAAATTGGAGCAATTAATTTTTCAACCATGTATAAATCGTTTATATAGTAAAAAATATGGTTAAAAAAATTAAGTGCTCCAATTTTTAATCCGTTTAAACCAGTGCGAAGATCTTATTTCTCTGATCATTTTATCCTAAAGAATCATAATTAATTTTTGACTTTAAGGCTCTCATTAGTTAGCCTTAAGAAATATTTAATTCTATGATTTTCTTAGGACTAATTAACGAGAGTTTTAGTGTATATGTTTTCCCTTAGGTTTATACCTATTTATTGTATATGTTTTCCCCCCTGACCATTTGGGATTATTATGTTTGTTTTTTGGCTTTTGGGTTTAGTCTTCCCTGGGATCTCAAAATTGAATGTTTTCTTCTAGTTTCCATGGATGAATATGGTTTGGAATAAACCGATTTGAACTCGACGAACATAAACATCTGACGCTTGGTATTTTTTCGACGACCCTTGAATCGAATGGAAGCTAGGTTTCTCCTCAGGTTTGGGTTCTTCAACCTCCCTTACTTTTCATGTTTCAATTGTTTTAGTTTATCCTTTAGTTTCTCTTGCCCTAGCCCCAGATTGATGTTTCATATGTTTGATTTTGTAGATAGTGACCATCGCAGGTTTTTCATTTTGGTTTTTGAATATTATGATCTCCCTTCTTTCAATTGATTTGCTTGGGTTCCCTTTTGATTTCAGTTGTGAAAGTTCCTCCATGTTGTGAAGGAAAGCATTCGGTGTCGGATTGGGTTCGTCTCTGCATGATTCTTAGGCAAATATGCACACCTTTCTCTCTCTCCCTCCCTCCCTCCCTCTCTCTCTCTCTCTCTCTCTCTCTCTCTCTCTCTCCCTTATCCTTTTACTTACTTTTTTTGACTCGATAGAAGTTTGCTTTTTATGAGTTTGTTTATGCTTAGAGAGTATTCCAATGAAATTCCAGAAGCTTTTTATTTATTTATTGGGAGGACGGACTAAGCTGTTGTATCAAGGCAACGGTTTCGTTGTTATTCACTTCCTTAACATAGGAGTCTGTTATGAATGTCTTTATTTGTCAATTGGTGTATTGTACGTGGGACTTGTAATGTATTTCTGGAGGGCGTCGTCTTCGATTCTGGCTACTTGGTTGGTCCTTATATGCATAATTTCTTCCAATTTGGGGTAACCACCCATTTGTTTGTTCCTTCATTTGTGGCTTTGTGCTAATTTGGTTATAATCTATGACATTAGGTTTTAATTTTGTTCTGCTATTCCAAAATTAGATCTCAAATCCAATGCGAAGAAAGTGAGAACTGATCATTAATTAAAAAAAAGTGAGAACTAATTATTCTCTGTCTTATTGACGATTCCACTATATCTTTGATATCTGTAATTATGATGTTTACAGTACTTGATCATAGAAAGCACCAAATACGTGTGGGATAAGCTCTTCGTGCTCTTTGGCTTTCCCTAGGCAATATAAGGAGGAGTCCAACTAATACCAGACCAAAATTTCAAGGTTTTTTTTTTTTTTTTTTTTGTGTTTTATTCATATTGGAAGTTAGAAAAATATGAGAGGACCTATGTGGCTTTCTTCTCTTGACAGTTTCATGGTTTCACCTTCAATTTTGTTGTTGAATATTGTACGTTCACTATACCTCTGTTTTCCCACAAATTTGTACGTTGCTACTCAACTTAGTCTTTCTACAAATTCTTAGCTGATCCTATTTTGTGCTAATATGCTGGTTTACATAAAAAAGGAGAGGGCCCCTATTCAGAAAAAAGTTTGGGGGTTCGGAAGCTCCTTTCAAAGTTGAATCTGTGAAATGCTCTCTGGTATGCTCAAGCCCTTCATTGCAATAAAACTTTGTTATGCTCTTGGGTCCACTCAAAAGGAGGGACTTCGTAAAAATACCGAACAACCTGCAGCTAAGATAACATTCATTTGAGTCGGTATCTCTGGTGTGCTTATCACAAATTTTGAGAAGTTATGGATGTATGCTATGTATACTTGTGTAAATAGGGATCTGGAAGAATAGATCTTACCTTCTTCCTTTGTTTTTTAGAAGGTTTGTCACTCAATTTTTTTGGGGGAGTTTCCTCATTATTTTGTTCATGTGCTTTGATTATAGAGTGAGTCCCTCCTAATGTACCTTGTGAATTCAAATTGATGCATGTTAGATTTGCCCAAAAAGTACTCTGTGTAACCGCAGAACTCTTCAACTCATAAAAAAGAGAGCAATTTATGAAGCTGTGGTTGATCGATGATGGTGTTATGCATTATATATTCGACTATCCTTTACCTAATCAAGGTAATGAGGCACTATTGTGTGTTGAGATTTTGGCCTCTTTAAAAGGCCTAAGAAACTGGCAAGTCGAACAAATTGGTTGAGTAGGTGTATGTGATCTTATTGGACAAATTAGAGGTGATATGAAGAGCTGGATATTTGTTACTTCTTTTATTCTTCTACCTAAGAGTGTGCATGTGGTAGTTTATTTGTTAACATTGTGGTTTTTTTAGTGTTTTTATGCCAGAACTTTCCTGCCTTGTGGGATGCGAATTTTATTTGTGCAAAGCAATGCTAGGATGTAATAAATGGTTTGTGTTTGTGAAGGTGACCATTAAGTTGTCAATGATAAATCTCTTCTGCGACATTTTGGGAATCCCGGATTTTTTCCAGGATTCCTTCACCTATGCTCTCATACCAAATGTTGGTGGGAGAAAACTTAGAATTGAAACACTCTTCATATGTGAAATTACAAAAAATACAAATCACTCAACCCTCAAACGCTCACACACATGACACAGTTCCAGGCAAGCAAAATATTTAGGTGGATTTTTGGTGAAGGACAAGGTGAATTTTGGGTGATACACCGACTGGTGTGTATGAGGCCAAAGGAATGCAAGTATTTGTTAAAGGGGGAGAGAGAGAGAGAGAGAGAGAGAGAGAGAGAGAGAGAGAGAGAGAGAGAGAGAGAGAGAGAGAGAGAGTTTTGCTCTGTTTTTTTTTTTCTTCACATTCATAACAGGCGTACAAGTGTGCCTTATATAAGGCTTACACATTACAGAATAATAAAAGCCATACATGGAAGCCATGCTCCTTAGTTATTATGCACCATACTTATCTTGATGCACATTATTTCCCTTATACATACTGCCATTCAGTGGCACATTATTCAAGACGCAATTACAAATTATTCATTCTAAGAAATTCAATTCCAACAGAAACATTAATCAAACACATTCATATAACATCTCACACTAACTCATAAGTATCTCACTCACTTCCTCTCTGTCTTCTCTCATCAAGACCCACCCAATTGACTTGGTCTTCTAACAAACTACTGCAATCACTCTTTATCTTTCCTACAAAGGCCGATCACTCCTCTTGCCAAAAATGCCATGACCATACGTTGACGAAAAGAGATCCACAAGGAGGGGAAACTGAAGCGATACGAAAGACGTGACTGGTAAACTGGCTAATACGGCCACCGGAATAAGTATCCACCCCTGATAGTGCTCAAACGCAAGATAGAGTGTGGCACTAAAGGCCACAATCATGGTTGTTATAGATAGGAACAAAGTAAACAGACCAATTATCAATCTCTTGGGAAGAACATAGAGAAAATCTGATTCAGCATAGCGAGAAGTAAGGATGGACAAGAACATTAACAGAGAAGTCGTGGATGCGAAGAGAGAGATTGCATCTGAAATTGCAAAGGCAATGAATGCTGTCTTTTTGGAGAAAATGGGGAGCCCGGTGTCGTTGTTGCCTCCAGGAACAGTGATTGCGGCTACAAATACCACGGTGACGATGAGTGCTGCCGTAATTGTGCATGAGTTTGCAGTGTCTTTCATCCATTTCTGTCCTTCCTCCACTAATTTCTTGTGCTCTCTAGTGAAGACCATTGCAGGCGTTTCTCCAGAGTTGTTTAGCCACTCTGTATACGTGGGCGGTACTAGTTTCTCCACTTCCACATGATAGCACATAAACTACAAAGTATACAAACATATACAGTTGACTAATCCATCAAAGAAAGAATATATACACAATCATTTAGGTATCACCAGGACTTGAGTGTATACATATATAGGTGTGTTTACATATACTTGTATGTATGTGTATAAGGATGTGTAAGAGTCTTAGTAGCATGAAGTGGGGGCGGGGGAGCAGAGGCACCTAGAAGCTCTTATGAAAAAGTGATACTGAAAACTTTTCCAATCTTGAAGTGTAATTGTTGGAAGTTATAGATTCTCAATTTGCAAAACTTCTTAACTAATATAATTTTTATATTCTTATTTCCACAATGACATAACCCCCTTAAAAGTAAGAGAAGAATTGCCTTAACGGCCCGATAAGCTTCCATCTTAGTTAGGAGTGAGCCCCCGTCAAATTGCCATCTTGGGAGCACCGATTCGAGCTCCTGTCTAGTGAGCGCACCCATTTTAGAAAGATCCTGCAACTAAGGTAAGAGTTATGATGCCATCATCCCTTGTTCTTTAATCTTTGTAACAATTTAAAAAATTATGAAATTTCTTTGCCATTCAAAAAAGATGTATAAGAGTTATGATTAAAATTGTCGGGCACGTACTTGGAGTGCCTTCATTGGTAACATAATGTCAGTCTTTGCAACCGCTTTTAAAAATAAACTTGTGGTTGCAATATCGAATGACAAAATACTTAATTGATACCCTACCTAACACAAATATATTGGTCTTAGGAGAGATGTGGAAAAGCGATTCGACGAAATTTCACTGATCCATAATAGATTTGAGTCATTTGACCAACTGCCCATCTCATCTCCTCTAAATTATTGCTAGTTAGAGTCTGTAAGTGGCAAGTTTCGGTCATCTTCCCCATTAAATGACTGGAGATGCCGGCCATATTCATGTACGAGTCAGTTAGTTTAAGTACTATTTAATTGTCTGTCCACTACGAAGAGACGTACAATTTTGGCTGTGATGAAACAAAACAGGTCTGAAAAGGACTATTCACGTGGATGGTAATAGTAGGTGCATATCACGGATTACCATCAAACGACATGCAATTTTGGCTCCAGGGAGTGTCAATCAAATCAATGATGAAAGATCGCACAGATTGAACCTTTTCAAACCTAGCTCCGCTGCTCCGTTACCAAAATAAACAAAACATCTATCCCAAATGCGATTGAAAATATGAAAGGAAGACCGTCCAACATCAAATATATACTAGTTTTAGCTGTGTCGTTTAACTAAGTGGGACAAGCTATTATCAATATGTCCGCATGCGCACGGCTTGCAGACACATACACATGTATGTCTGGCTCATAATTGCATGTTACGCTTGCATGCATGTTGAAAGGAATGTGTATTTTTGTAAACAATTCTTAGAAAATTAGAAAGTAAGATGCCGCACCTGAAACCATTGTAACTCACGCTGCATCTGCAAAGCTGCACTAGGAATGAGATCGAGTTTTCTTTGGGGTGCCAATCTTCCTGCTAAGTGCCAAATAGTGTCCCTTCGACCTTGATAGTCATGAACCCTTTTAATATTCAGTTTATGATCACCCATTTGATATAAGAGGTTGAACACATTTTCATTGCGATTTATAACTGCTTGTTCAAATAAAGTACAATTGTCATTGTCCGTCGTCCAAATTGTCTCAGGAAATGAATCCACGGTCTCTTCCATAACCTCGTGAATCCCTAACTTTGTTGCACTAATAACTGGATCTTTGGTAAATGAATTGAATGTGCTTGAGTCATTTAAAGATCTAACTTCCTCGCATACAAATTTGAGTAGTGTAAGTGCTTCAAGATGCATTTGTTTTTGCTCTCGGATGTGTTTGATGAGAGGCACTGCAATTGAGAAAAGCCATAAATATGACGATTCTCCAATTAGTCATAGTTTAGACACACCCGCAAAAAGAAAAGAAAAGAATTAACTGCTCAACAACTGTGTTAAATTAACTGGCACTTCTTGTTCATTATCCAAAATTTCAAACATTTTCCAGAGCATGGTCTGCAGTTTTTGACTTCCTGTACATCCCAAAGCTAAATCGATTAATTGAAATAAACATGAAAAGAAGATGCTAGTGCTAAAGACATCTGAATTAGGTATCTTCAGTTCAAACAAGTACAAATGACATGGAAATAAATTGAATACTCAACAGATAAGGGAAAAAAAAAACAGTTGACTCATTGGGAGTCTACATATATAAACTACGCCAAAAATAGCCTTTATCGGTGGTTTTTTTCACCTGCGGTAATAAATCTGTCGGTAAAGGGTGCTCTTACTAGCGGTAATGACAAGGCATTGCAAAAGGTATAATTATGAATGACAGGAGTAAAACCGCCGGTAATGGTGACTATTAACGGCGACAACGTGAAACCGCCGGTAAAAGTACTATGAATGGCGGTAAGCCAAAAACCACCGGTAATAATATCGTTGTATGATAAAAATATTCTTATTTTTGTAATAAAAATAGAATTTTATGTAGATGAGTGGTTAAGTGCTTGTGTACTATTCAAAGGGTTGCGGGTTCAAATTTCACATAACTTTTTCCCCAAAAACCCTTTAGCGGTGGTTTTTTTTTTTGAAACGAAAAAAGGGTAGGAGGGGGCGATTGTAAGATTGCCATTAGTAGTATGGAACTTTTACAGGTGCTTATTTGTCGCCGGATTTAGTTTCTCAACAAAGTTCTGAATACCGTACCAGCTAGATTGCCAGTTTTCCTACTGGTATGGTACGTACCGGTACCGGTGAGATACCGGGTACCGTTTCGAATTCATCGCTATTAGTGTTATTTTCCTTCCTAAAAGAATTTATAGTATAATATACACTTTAAAAAAAAAATTTTCGGTATTTGTCCAGTACCGTCCGGTATTTGCCGATACTGTCCGGTATTGTCTGGTACTTGAATAAAAAATAAATTTAAAAGTAGTCCGGTACTATCTGGTATTGGCCGGTATTTGAGCCGGAGCGGAATTAGAGATGTAGGGTACCGGATTCCGTAAAAAACGGTACGTACCGGCCGGTACGCAACGGTATTGATAACATTGTTTCTCAATAGTTGCTTTGGCAGCAGTATAAATTCTGATATTATTATTGCTGGAAAACATTTACTGGCAGTTTTGGCAGCAGTATAAATTCTGATATTATTATTGTTGGAAAACATTTACTGGCAATTTTGAGACTATTGATGGCGGTTATTTAATGCCGCTAAAGCCAAAATCTGGCGGATATAGGCGATCTTGGAATCAAATTGACCATGTAAACTACTATATGTTACTCAGGTTTAAGTATTTTGAGCTCTGTTGGGCTTTAACAAGTTACTAGGTAAGTGGTCTACATGAGGCGTTAAAGTACAACAGAATGAAGTACTAGAAGTAACTATCCATTTTGTGTTTTGTTTATATGTAAAAAACTGGCTCGTTTTACTCAATAAAATAGCACAAGAATTACGTGATTGTTGCATTTTATTTTGGTATCAAACAGAATTAATGCTAGCTCGCCTTTAAAATATTCAAGTTGGGCTAAAATAATAAGAAGGTTGTGTAAATGACTACCGGAAATGGAGAGGTCCTTCAAAAGTCGAGCCCAAATACTCCAATCGTACTTGTGCACAATCACTTGAGATCTTCTGTTAGCAGCAGCTGGATTCTCGGGGTCGCCTCTACTCGGGGAATCTTTGATGGGGTTCGTCTCCAATTTCACGGGAACACCTTCGAAGGGAAAAACATATGTAAATTTAAGCTATTAGATATAAGACACGCATAAATCCAAATTTGAAGGGAAAAAATATTTGTTGGGATTACTAGAAACTTACAACAATAGATAATGCGTTGCCAAAAATTCAGGCCACTACCACTGGGGAATGCGGATGGCTTTCTAGCTATCTGTGCCAAAGCATACTCATTGTTGTCAACTTTTGATTTAGCTGCTTGGGGATAGCGTTGCACCAGATTGAGGGCTATATCTGTTTGTCACAGACAAAAAGAAACAACAAGCTAGTGAAAATAAGAACACAGTAGACTTGTTAGTATTTCTCATTTATACTTGTCATAGAATATTTGAAAGTACTTGCCATCCTCGTACTGATCTTTTATTTAGCTTGGGCGACTTACCAAAGAATCCGGAGGAGATTGCGTAATTGACAAGCCAAACAACTCTTTTATTTGAAAAGGGCCTAGACACATGATCATCCTTGGTAGCGGCCAATAAGAACAAGAGGATGTCTTTACAGGCATATTTTGCAGCATTATGAACCGGTATAAAGTCATAATTGTTGCAAATGTAGAGTAAATCAGGATTTTTTTTGCACCAAGACAACAACGGCCCTCTTATTGCCAACCGAAGCAGCCGTATGAAGGGCGGTAATACCAAATCGGTCATGCAGTGCCAAGGCCTCCACGGGCATCAACTCCACCAACTTCTCCACAAAATGGACTGCCCTTTCTCCAGCCCCGACTGCTGTTTGGAGCACTGTCTCGGATTGCATGCCGATTGGGGCTGTGATCGCACCTTCATCTTGGACAAAGATTCTACTGGCCTCGTCCCAGTTGCCTCTGAGTGCAGCTTTAAGCAGTATGTGTCTCCAGTATTCCTTCTTCACACCCTCCAAGTTTTTGTTCTCTGCAATGAGTCGAACAATATTGGATCTAAAAATGACAAAAACATGCATCACTACTAGTAGTTAATTAGTTTCAGATCTTGCGTGAATGATGCAGTTTTTGTTCTCTGCAATGAGTCGAACAATATTGGATCTAAAAATGACAAAAACATGCATCACTACTAGTAGTTAATTAGTTTCAGATCTTGCGTGAATGATGCAACATTAATTTTTTCCAGCAATGCTACATATCCAGAATCCAAGAATTTAAATATCAGTACCGGGACAAAAAAATTGTAGCGGTTACTATGTAACAATACGTAAAGGGAATCTGTTGTAGCCGTTGAATTTAAAAATCAGTTTTGACGAGAAAATAATTTTTTTAAAAGTTCCTAAAGCACCCTTAACAATGGACTATCAACTATAATGGCCGTGAGCCAGTATGTGAATTGAAAATGGATCGAAACATAACGGGAACCGGAGATACACATGTGATTTTCCATCTCATTGGTATATAACTATATATGGATGTTGGAAGGCTCAAAAACTGTACCGTATTGCCTCGTACGATATGTATGGCCGATATTTAAATCCTTGTCTAGAACAGCATTGCAAAAAAAAAGGGGGCAAATTTTCGTAGTCATCCCTCTAGTTTTACGGTTGTCTCAATTTCATTTCTCTAGTTTCAATTGCTACCAAATAAACCCTGTAGTTTATTTTACATTCCAAATTGGTAAAATTGTTAACACCGTTAATGAAACTAACGGAAAAATATGATTAAAAAATTAAGTGCTCCAATTTTCAATCCGGTTAAACCGGTGTGAAGATCTTATTTTTTTGATCGAATTTTTGGCTCTAAAGCCTTTCAACGAACACCTGAATACTCCTTATTTAATTTCAGGGCTCTCTTAGAGTGCTCATTGAAAGGTATTAGAGTCAAAAATCCATTATGACCATTTAAGATAAAACAATCAGAAAAATAAGATATTCGCACAAGTTTAAACGGATTGAAAATTGGAACACTTATTTTTTGTACACCGTTTATATATTAAAAACTGGATTACTCTCTTCTTTAGAGATGGATTCCTTGTTGGGCTGGTGGTGTTGAGCTAGCTAGAGTTTCCACTATGGGTAAACATTCATACATGCACGAAAAAGAAATAACCAGAAATTTTGAAGTAATAGTTTTCGTTAGGTAGTTTAAATAATTACCTGGTTCTATGTTGTTTGCAGCCACATTATTCTGCCGCTTCTGTGTTCGGGATGAAGAATCCTGGGGCATTTGTTGGTCCATAACTTCTGCTCGATCGCCTCTTGAGAGAGAGAGAGAGAGAGAGAGAGAGAGGTACTCCTTAGTTCTCCTTAAGAGATCTATATATAGGGGGGGTGTTTCCACTATTTTTTGAGCGGCACTTTTTTTTTTTTTTAAAAACTGTGGGGGTGTTTCCACTGGACCACAATTATTTGTTTGTCTCGATGAAAGCAATCGGAAAAGTAAAAAATTGTGACTTTTATACAACATTTTTTTAAATATCCAAGAAAAAGTTTTAAAACTGACTTTTTGAGCTTTTGCTAAGATATTTCTTAAAATACTTGTGTAAATTCATAAGTTTTTACTTTTCTAATTTATCTCGTTCAGACGAACCAATATGACATAAAGGTTTGGCATAAAACAAAAAAACTTTTTTTTTTGAATGAGAACAAAACCAAACAGTTGTAGTCCACAACTTATTAGTTAGTGGAAACACCCTCTGAGACATGAGTCTGAAGCTTGCTCTTACGGCCCCTTTGAATGGAAGGATTTCATGAGAAAAGAAAAGAAATGGTTATGGTTTTTTGCCAAATCACTCTTTTAGATTGATTATTTTGGTAAGTAATGAAGAGAAAAGTTAAAAAAAAAATTGATTGTTCCTTTTCCTTTCTTATCTCATCCTTTCTCACCATTCAATGGGGCTATTACAAATAGAAGATGAGATATGACCAACCTATCGAGATAATAATAAAGTTGTTTGTCTATTATGTAAATGAATATATGCTTTTCTAAAGTTGTAAGATATACTTGTCTAAAGTTGTAAGATATGTTGTTAGAAGTTATGCTTGTCTTGATGCTTCTCCTTTTGCTTAGCTTACCTCTGATGTGTGTATCCAAACTTGTTTGAAATAATAAAACCTGTGTGCTTCTTTCTTAGATCCTTAATCCCTTCCTACTTTATGTTCGTACCTATTTTGTGTTTACATAAGAACAAAACTAAAAAGTTGTGGTCTACAATTTGTTTGTTAATGGAAACAGTACCCATGAGACATGAGTCTGAAACTTGCTCTTACGGCCCCTTTGAATGGAGGGATTTCATGAGAAAAGAGAAAAAATGGTTATGGTTTCTTGTCAAATCACTCACTTGGATTGATTATTTGATTGTCCCTTTTCCTTTGTCACTCAATTTCTACAAAAGTGGTGAGATTTGATGAGAAAGGCTCCCCTTTTTATCTCATCATTTCTCACCATTCAAGGGGCTATTACAGATAGAAGAGGAAATATGACCAACCTATCAAGTTAATAATAAAGTTGTTTATTTATTATGTAAACAAATATATGTTTGTCTAAACTTGTAAGATATACTTGTCAAAAGTTGTAAGATAGAGATTAAATTCTTTCCACCTTAGGTGGAAAACTCACGATTTTCACCATCTATTGTGGGCCCCATCGTGCATTTGTTGTAGAGATCTCAACCGTTCATCTTCTAGGACCCGTAGTGTAGTATATTGATGCAAAAATTGATGGAAAATTAATAGGCGTATCAAAAATTGAATTTTGGTTTATAAAATAGAAGGCCATGGACAACTAAACTTTAAAGAACCATACTATCCATTTTACAAATCAAAATTTAATTTTTGATGTATCTATTGATATCTGATGAAGCTAATTTTTTGCATGGATATACTACTTTGCGAGTCCTATAAGACGAACGGTTCAGATTAATGTAATAAATTAACGACGGGGCCCACAAATTGCAGTGGTGGAAACTTGGAGTTCTTAACCTAAGGTGGAAATAATTTAATTTTTGTAAGATATACTTGTCTAAATTTAGAAGTTATGCTTGTCTTGATACTTCTTCTTATGCCTGTAAAAGGAGGAGCCCCCGATGAAAGTATCCAAACTTGTTTGAAATAATAAAACCTGTTTGCTTCTTTCTTAGATTCTTATCGACTTTCTACTTTGTGTTTATACCTATTTTGTGTTTGCATTTGTGCAAAAGAAATTCCAAAGCTATGGAAGTCAGATGTTGCTATATTTGCAAGAAAAAGGGTCACCATACAAAGCAATACCCATGCAGTCTACAAGAGACAAAATGGTTATTGATGCTCCTCCCGCAGGGGTGTCACCGCACAGTTTGGACGGTGTTGGAATGGTAAAGGAATGCGCAGCTCGTTAGGGACTTTGTTGTGTACTTGTTCATCATGGACACTTCCATGGCTAGAGGTGTCTCCACACGATAAAGAGTGATTAGTGATTAGAGTCGCCACTTGATTTTTTAGAAACCAAGAAACCAAAAAAGAAAAGATTCTGAGTTCTGAATTCATGGGTATAGTGAGGGAAAGGTGTTAGGCACTCCTCCCTGCCCAACCAAAAGGTTGTAATAAGAATACCCCAAGCGTAAGGCTAGGTCGGTTGAAAGCATAGTACCCGGAAGTCCGGGGTCGAATCCACAGGGCGCTCATCCATAACTAGTTCAGAGATTAGCTTGTAGAGAGTTTTAGCGTTAGGACCGCTAACCAAAGTTTGGCATTGAGACGGCCAACTGAGAAATTTAGTTAACTGGCTACTTAACCTAACTATGGCTTTTTAACTAGAGATTAAACTAAGGGTTAGGTTTAGGGATAATTAACACCCATAACGTAAGGATGAATTCGATTCTTCTCTTCTTAACAAATGTGTTAAACATGACTAGGGCTCTTTTGGTCCATTTTGACAAACACAAAGAGTGACATAGCTCCAAGCATCAAATGTGGCAAGTAGCTTAACTCTTGCCTACATTTGATTAAAGAGATTAATACCTCCAAGTTTTGGTACATAAAATTAGTTCTAAGCCATGTTTAAGCTAGAAAAACAAGATTTTTACAAGAGAAGAACAAGTTACACCCTTGGTTACGGGATGCTAACCATCCCACAACCTAACCTTACTACATTACTCACTCATATTGCAAGGAGAAATGAAATGAGCAAAGATAAACATAAGGAAAATACCAAACATTGGTTAAATACGAAATAAACACAATATCCTTGAAGAGAATGAAATTTCTTACAACTTTAATGAAGGTGAAAAGCTTCAGAAGTAAATGGATCATACCTAAAATCACTCCTTAAGACATGAATAAGGAGAGAGATTAGAGCTCCATTAATGGAGGTAGAGAGAGAAAGTGAAAAAGAAGAAGTGCTCTACATTTCGGCCAAGGGCTGGTATATATACCCCCTTTACAAAATAATTACAAGAATGCCCTTAAAATGCCTGCGCAGGAGTGAGGGATCGATCCCTGGAGGCATTGGATGAGGTTGCTGGATTGGGGAATCGATCCCTGGGGACAGGGGATCGATCCCAGTGGCCACTGGATTGTGCTGGACAGTTTTGCTGCTGCCATCGGCCTTCGGCTGCTCCGAGTCTTCCTCCATTGCTATGGACACTTCGATTAAGACCCGGAATGACCTCTCTAGGCCCCTTCACGTACATCAAGTACATCTGGACTCATCCGGGGATTATTAGAAGCCTTGGGGAACGCCCATATTCACTCCAATTTCCTGTCGCTCAACAAAAACACACCTTGCGTGCAATATGTGCAATATCACACAAAAACGGACGAATATACATGCAAGTGTGACAAAACAGAGTGAGATAAACCTATCGATTTACACTATTCGAGGCTTATCACACCCCCGAACTTGGACTTTGCTAGTCCCGAGCAAACAAAAGAAAACTAAATATGTTCTATGCAATCTTCCCAGCTAATCGTAAGATACAAAGCATATGCTCATCACTTTCCAAAATGGCAAAAGTCTAAAAAGTTTTCCAACAACAGGGCTTACAACTCATTCACAAACATGCCATGCACCATGGTTCTCAAACTTTATTACGGAAACATTTGAGAAAGCTAAACACAAGGAGCCTCTGTTCCAAACCTCACCTGGGTAATCACTCAGCAAAGGAATCACTCAAGTGATACAACATGTATCCTAAAACCAAGCAAGAAAGGTTCATGCATTAACCGAAACAAAAAGTTATGCATAACATTCAATGAATTCATTTGGGACGACGTACAAGCTAATTATGCACAGAATAATACAACGGAGATACGACAGGACATAGACAAGTACCACAAGCTTTCAGAAATGCATAAACATGGAAAACATAGACGTACTCGAAATCTACTAAGGACTTTCATCAGCTTTTAATGAGAACGGGTTACAAAGAATAGGTTAGACAAAATGATTGCCGGTCTATGTTAGCTTGGAAAAAACTACCCCATGACCGTTAACCATAACCTACAACTACCCTACCCATCAGGCCAAAAACCAACAAAACGACACTGCAAACTGAAAGATAGAACACATTCTCGATTAGCAAAGATGCAACAGACACGACCACCGACTCGAATAGCAAAGGAAAACATAGTACTACTACTGCTACTGCTGCCACCAACTACGACTACTCATCACCTTGCCCACCACTCGTGCCAGGATCAACAACAAACTCTGTTCCCTTGCCTCGGAACATGCCCGGATCCAACTCCTCGTATTCCTCATTCTCACCCTCATCGCTATCCTCAGATTCAACTTCCGAAGGGGCAACATATTCCGCCGCTGCATGGCATTGTTGGACCAACCAATCCACTTTGTGTGCCTGCCTTGCAATCACCTTCCGGTCCACTTTCCTCTCCTGTTTCATTTTCCGATTCTCTTTCACCAACCAAGTGGTCATGCAAAAAATTTTCTTCACCGATGAATCCAGCTTTTCTTTCGGCCCGGGCATCTCAGTCATTTCGGCTAACTTGGTTTTCCTTTTTGGGCTCGGTGGATCATGGGATTGGGATTTGCTCTTGGTTACGAATGAATTATCAAGAGGCCCGGGTTTGAGTGGTTCAAGCTGAGCATACCTCGGTCCCCTCACCTTTTGACTTTTTCAAATTCTACTTATCATGCACGGAAAAGGCATTCGGGCCGTACTTTGGGACTCGGCCTGGAAGTTATGAATTTGGTAGAATATCCATAAAGCAGCATCAAAAACCAACTCCTCACTTGCAAACACATACAACAGCTCCACTCCCCTCTGCCGCGGATGGTGCTCGAAACCCCTCGGGAAGAGATTCGCATGGATAGCATTATTCAAAAGACGATATCCTTCCCTAAACAAGCCCGGTTTGTGGTGACCATCATAGAGTTTAATGTCAGGATAAAGAGCATTGTTAACAATGGCCGGGTCAATGTACGCTCCACCGGGGAGCGGGTAGTTCACTGTTGAGATTGGGGGTCGAGTGTACCCCAAGTACTTAACAATAACGTCAGGGGTTTACGCTACACGCACATTGTCAATCATTGACTCAATACGCATCTCATTCACAGGCACATCCAAAATAGACACCATATTTTGATAAAATTCTATCACACGACTTATTATATCCCTTTAACTTCTTAAACCAAAAAGACAAACCTCTACGGGCGATGTCTGGGATGCCGTGAAGCTTGGTGCCCAAACTTTTGGTGTCGACTTGGAGCTCGCATGTAAACCCCCTTCCGGCCATTCCGCTCTTCCATTTTTTGCGCGACACCTTGAGACTCTTCCGGCTCCTCCATTTCAGCGTCAATCTCATCCTCCTCTTCTTCGATTGCCCTAGCAGTGTCGGAACCACCACCACAAGCCCTCTTAGTGGTGACCTTTCGCTTTCCTCCTGCCATTTCGACCACAACCATTGAAAGCAGTCCAATACCCACCAAAAACATGAGAACCCACACAAAGAGGGCAGGGATTTTCGGATTAGGGGTTGAGGGGTTGAGTTTGGGTGAGATTCTAGCCATTTGAGTGGTTTGGGGGTGGTTTATGTGGAGGGAGATGAGAAAAACGTGGGTAGGGTGTGGGAGAGAGAAATTTCGGACTAGAGGGAGAGAGAGGAGTGGGTTACCTTGATTGGTGAGAAAACCTTTGAAATTGATGCTTGGATCTTGAAGGTTTTGTGATTTCTTGAAGATTGGCGGAAGATATTTTGATTTTGGTGGAGATTTGAGGGAGCTATGGGTGAAAGAGTTAGAGAGTGGGTTATAGTGTAGGGTTCTTTGGTTGGGAAAATGTCGAGAGAGAAGAGAGAGTAGGTAAGGGGTTTATAAAGTGGGCTAAAAAAACTGTAGATCTGCAAAAAAATTTCAAAAATTCCGTTGGGGGATCGATCCTTGGTCAGAGGGGGATCGATCCCCGCCTGCTTACTGGACTTAGTTGGTGATGGGGGATCAATCCCTGGGACAAGTGGGATCGATCCTGGTGCTCTCTGGATCCCAGATTATGTTTTTCCAACCGCCAAAGGCCCAACATCGGTTAAGACTTTCTCTGGTCATGTTCCAAATGACTCAAACTAATCCCAAAACACCTGCACCCCGCTCCACCACTCCAAACAACCCTCCAAACATCCGGTTTCTTAAATTAAACAAAAAGAGGGACTCGGACTTGGTTCACAAAAATGGTGCAACGGTAATAATGTGAGGTTAAATCATTAAAGAAATGCCTTGTATCGTTTTCCAAGTACGCCTACGACTCCATTGCAATGCATAATCGAAATTAAAGGTACTCAAGTATGTACAAGAAAACTTATTTACCAAACTACGGGTACGGAGTTCAAAAACATGAGATACAACAAAAAATTGAGCCTCCACTCTACATGCTTAACCGACTCAAATGTTTCTAGCACAGTTCGATCCACAAACCACATGAACATGCTATGGAATGAGTTGGTTATTTCTAAAAAGAAATTGGTGCATTCAAACCGGTGCTTTTGCCTCTTTCGACTACAAAACGAGCATATTCAACGTAGCTTCACAAGTAATTCTACTTCAATCATGGGAGAATTGCACAAAAAATTTTAAAAAATTTCTACACAGATTTGAAAACGTAAAGTATAAACATAATCTCTCCCCCCAACTTGAAATGAGCAGCGCCCCCGATGCACAAAGACGGAAATAAGGAGAGGGAGAACAAAAATGTACCGACAGGGTGAAATGTCAACCACCCAATACCTCGACCAAGTTGGAGGATTTTGCGTCATTGCCGCCGTTTGTCATCGGAACCGCTTCCAAGGCCCACTCCTTCGGAACCATGCTAGTCACACAAGGCCATCGCCGGAGCTTTATTGGGCTTACAACTGCGACACATGGTCGCACCCCTGCTTAGGGCTCCTGAATACCGCACTCACCCCGGCTTTTAGACCTAAACTGCCAAGGCTGGTGCGGTAGCGTGTTGCCCTACAAAAGACTTAAGAACCGACTACCTACTAAGAGACAAATGACATTAGTACCGCCGGCTCGTGGTAGCTCGGCAACAAAAATTATTATGGACAAGTATTGAAATCCACCATAATCGTCACGTTATTGAATGGGTACTACTTTTCTCCCCATGTTTCGCTTAAGGTGTCGCAAAGCAAAAGAGACAACACCTTAGGTGAAACACAGGTGGCTATATCAGACCACAAAGATTTGCCCTTACTAACTGGAGCTGGGTACACGAACCTGGTTTGAATAGCGGCGTGCGAAGCTATAAACCCAAGTCAATGATGGGTACCCCAAAAGAGGGCGGGCCTTCCAAATAATTAAGTCCAGAAGTACGCAAAAGCTCCCCGTGGAAACATTTTTTTAGAACTTTTTCAAACCGATGGATCATTCGGATAAACCGGATCGACTAACTCCTCCACCGTGTCCTCCAACACAAAATTTTCCAAAAACGGTTTTAAATGCTGACCATTCACTTTAAAAATATGACCATTTGCGGGATTCATGTCTTCAATGGCATCGTGTGGAAAAACTTTGTGCACAACATAGGGCCCCTCCCAACGAGATCGCAATCTTTCGGGAAAAATATGGAGTTTAGAATTGTACAATAACCTTTTTGCGCTATTTCAAAATTCTTTCTTTGGATATTCTTATCATGGAATTCTTTGACTTTGGATTTGTAAATGTTGGTGTTATCATACGCATCCCGCCGGATTTCCCCGAGTTCGTTGAGTTGGAGTTTACGATGAACGTTGGCATCGGGCAACCGAAAGTTTAAAGATTTTATTGCCCAATATGCCTTATGTTTCAACTCAACCGGGAGGTGGCATGCCTTACCGTAGACAAGCCGATAGGGTGAAGCGCCTAACACGGTCTTGTACGCGGTCCGGTATACCCACAAGGCATCGGTCAAACGAAGTGACCAATCCTTCCGGTTTGGATTAACGGTTTTTTCCAAAATGTGCTTTACCTCACGATTGGCGAGCTCGGCTTGGCCATTGGTTTGTGGATGATAGGCGGTGGATACCTTGTGGGTAATGCCAGACTTCTTCATGAGGACTGCAAAAGGCCGATTGCAGAAGTGTGAGCCTTGATCGCTTGTAATGGCCCTGGGCGTTCTGAACTGTGATAAAATATGCTCCTTGAGAAAATCAAACACCACTTTATGATCGTTGGTGCGCGTAGCAACGGCTCCCATTTGGACAGGTAGTCCACCGCCAAGAGAATATAAAGGAATCCGTAAGAATTTGGAAATGGGCCCATAAAGTCAATTCCCCAACAATCAAACACCTCCACAACTAGGATATTGGTGAGGGGCATCATGTTCCTCCGAGTCACCGCACCTAGTTTTTGGCATCGCTCACATGTCCGGCAAAAGTTAAAAGCATCCTTATGAAGATCTGGCCAATAGAAACCACATTGGAGAATTTTAGTGGTGGTTTTTTTATGAGAGAAATGGCCCCCACATGCTTCTGCGTGACAAAATGAGAGAATCCCCTGCTGATCTTTGTCAGGCACACACCGCAGTATGATTCGGTCAGATCAATACCTGAAGAGATAAGGATCATCAAAAAACAATCTTTTCACCTCACTAAGAAAAAGTCTCTGGTCCTGTGGGGTCCAATGGTCCGGAATGCGCCCGGTTACGAGATAGTTGACAATGTCGGCAAACCAAGGGCAACTCGAAACGGCAAAGAGTTGTTCGTCCGGAAATGTATCAACAACTGGAAGCTTAGAAGAAGAGTCCGCAAATTCAAGGCGAGACAAGTGATCCGCCACCACATTTTCCACCCCTTTTTATCCTTGATCGTGATATTGAACTCTTGAAGCAATAAGATCCACCGGATTAGCCGTGCTTTCGTATCTTGCTTCGTGAAAAGGTATTTTAACGCAGCATGATCGGTATAGACAATAATGGGGGATCCCACCAAATATGACCGAAATTTGTCTAAGGCAAAGACGACGGCAAGCAACTCTTTTTCCCTGGTGGAGTAGTTCATTTGAGCTTTGTTTAGAGTCTTGCTTGCATAATAGATGACGTACAGACCATAATTTTAGAAATAAACCGGGTCAACGCCTTTGACCCGTAATTTTCCCAATGCAAAATAATGGTTAAGAGCGAGAATGAACGTCGTATTGAAGGATTATGCGACTAAGAACTCATGTTGGAAACGTGTATTTTAAAAACGGTCTAATGGGCTGACAATAAGTACACAAGAAGACAAAGAATATACGTATTCTTGTGTACTTTTTACACTTTTAAATACACTTTTACGTACTTATTACGTATTGTCTTGTCCATTTGGTTGATTTTAAAATTTCCATTTGAAAAAGGGGGTTGAAACTTTTTCAAATCTTCCTTATAACCTTTATCCCACGTTGCCTAGATAGCAAAAATTTCAAACCCTTTATATTACGAGACCCTTTAGAAAATGGGCCAATGCTCAAGGTAATTTTGGAAAACTTGGGGGTGTTTTAGATTAGCCACTTGGCTTATTAGTATTTTTAAATTTTTTTTTTTCATTGTTAGTTTCTTGTCAGATTTTTATGGATGATTGATAGTCTCAATGAGAAAAATAAGAAAAGTAAAAAATTATGATGGAAACACAAATTTTTATGAATATAAAGTTGACAAATTTGGCTTTTTTTTTTTTTTTTTCTGTTGATTTTTGCCTTTGTTAAAAAACTTTTAAGAAGTTCGGATAATAATTTTTTATTTTTCTGATTTTTCTCGTCGAAACGAATCAATAATTTACAAAAATCTGATAAAAAATTAACAATTGCAAAAAAAAATTGATTAAAAGAAAAAATCCAAGTGGCTTATTTAACAAAAAGACACCGTTTGATCTGGAAACCAATTACTTGGGCCTTGCGCGCTCACAAGTTTAGACACACTTTACTAAAAAATTTAGAAACGTTTTTTGTGTTACAGTCAATTTTCTAACGGAATGTTTTTATTTACTAATCAAGAAAAAATGTGTGCTTAATTAGCAAGCTAATTGATTCGGTTAGCGCGCTAAATAACTCTCATGTCTGATTAATTCGATTCTGGTTTCCAAATGAACCACTCTTCGTTTTGGCTATATAAAAGGAAGACCGAGTACGGTGTTCTAGGCTGCTTTATTCTGGGGACAAATAATTGTCGATTTGGGGTATTGGTGATCAACTCTCATGGAAATCACAAGTAATCATTCATTAACATTTCTAATACGTAAAGGAGAAAACCTAAGAGCATCCGCAATGGAATAATTAAAAGTGAATAATCAATATTGGCCACGTCAGTTTTTGATTATTCATTTAGATGGTTGCTAAAGTTAGCAATGTGAAGTCCCACATTGTTACTTTTGATTATTCAAATGCCCAAATTTGATTATTGGTTAGGAGATCGCAAACTTTGATTATTACAATGTAAGCATTTTTTTAAGCACACGTTGCTAACTTTAGCAATCTTTTAATTTTGATTATTACATTGTGGATGCTCTTAGGGGGGTCAATTAAACTTGCCCTTAAAAACAACCCAAGGAAGAGTTTATTGACTTGTACTCACAAAATCACCAATCGGAACTAGCTCTGTTTGCTAGAATTCTTTCATTTCACGAGGAGGTCAGGAGTTTGAGTCTCCTCACCTGCGTGTGGGTGTTTTTTCCTTAGAGGGCTTTTTTTTTCTTTCTTTGTTTCTATAAAAAATAATAATTGACTTATTTTTTGTATTGGTTGAGTTGTTGGACTTAGTTGTCTCGTAGATTCTCATAATTGATATAGTGTATCGAGTTTGTACTATGTACATATCATATATAAAATGATCTCTTCTAGTGATTGAAAAAAGAAAGAAAGTAAAATAACAAAAAATAGATATCACACACATGACACAGCTCCAGCTCCCAAAACCTTTACGAATTTACTCCCTCCGTCCCTTTATAAGTGTCCTACTTCGTAATTCCAACTTATTAAAAAGATATCATCATTATACCTTTCACATCAACTTTTTCCTCCACTTTTCCTACTTACCCATCATCATTACATTTTTACTCACTAACTTTTCAAAAAGAAATCTACTTTTAGGGACAAAATAGACAATACACCAACTTTTACCCACTAACTTTACAAAATGGACACTTATTAAGGGACAGCCCAAAATGGAATACCGGACTATAAAAAAGGGACGGAGGGAGTAATACCGACACGGCGACACTAATTTAATCAAATACGTTCATAACATCCACAACCAATCTCTTATCTTTCCTACAAATGCTAATCATGTTAATAAAAGGGCCGATCACTTTGCTCGCCAAAAATGCCAGGACCATACGTCATTGAAATGAGATCCACAAGGAGGGGAAATTGGAGTGACACGAAGGATGTGACTGGTAAACTAGCTAGTACGGCCACCGGAATAAGTATCCACAACTTATTGTGCCCAAACAAAAGATAGAGTGTGGCACTAAAGGCCACCATCATGGTTGTTATGGATAGAAACAAGGTTGATAGGCCAATTATCAATCTCTTGGGAAGAACATAGAGAAAATCTGATTCAGCATAACGAGAAGTAAGGATGGACAAGAACATCAACAGAGAAGTGGTGGACGTGAAGAGAGAGATTGCATCTGAAACAGCAAACGCAATGAATGCTGTCTTTTTGGAGAAAATGGGAAGCCCAGTGTTGTCGCTGCCACCAGGAATAGTAATCGCAGCTGCAAATACCACTGTGACGATGAGTGCTGCCACAATTGTGCATGAGTTTGCAGTGTCTTTCATCCATTTTTGTCCTTCCTCTACGAATTTCTCGTGCTCTCTAGTGAAGACCATTGCGGGCGTTACTCCAGACTTGTTTTGGCTCTCCTTATACATGGGCGGTACTTGTTTCTCCACTTCCTACATGATAGCACAAAAAGTATAAACATATAAAGTAATATATAAAAACATATGTGAATGACTAATATCCATCAAGAGTTTATACACATATTAAAAACTTATCACACAACCCGGCCATTTGGGTATCACCAGGACTTGAGTATATACATACTCCCTTGGTCCCAAAAAGCCGTCCCCTCTTTCTATTTTTGGATCGATGTCCCAAAATAAATGTCCATTTTTAACAAATGACCAATAGCTTTTAAGAAGATTCTTGTTTTTTCATTTCTCTTTCTCTACCATTTCTTAAAACCAATTGTAATGTTGTACCGTAAAGAAGGGGCAATATAAAAAAGTCAAGTATAAAGTAATTGTACTGTACTTAATAAGTTGGATTCCCCAAAAATGACAAGCTATTTGGGACGGAGGGAGTATATAGGAGTGCCTTCGCTGGTAACATAATGTCACTCTATGCGACTACTCTAAAAATAGACTTGTGATTGCAATGTCGAATGTCATAGAATATGATACCCAACCTAACACAAATTGGTCTTAGGAGAGATGTGAAAAAGTGTAACACCCCTAAAAACCTAATCGATATTTTAGTAGAATCAAAATTACTTTAACATGATATTTTAAGCGAGGTAAAGACAAGGTTTAAAAGAAAAAATGGATAGCAAGTGGACGTGGTTGTGTGCATGAATTCTTGAGGGATAAGTATTGTGTGTGCATGTTAGATGGAAGATAAATTAAATAGCTTAATGAATGGACATGTGTCCACCCTAGAGTTCATCTTGGTGTCATCAAGTTTTGTATAAAGAAGAAGAATACAATTGAAGTTGTGGTCTTATAGAAACAGAGAAGTCGAATAGGAGAATATATACGATTGGGATGAAATTTGAGGATGGTCTTGAAGTCTGCATGTTTAACGGTGGTGATCTTAATTAAGGTACCGGGTAGTATACAATACATTCCTAATTAAATCTCTTTGCAAAGAGTATTTTTTTGATTCTCTCATATTTGTAGTACTCATTTGATCTCTAAGCGTATTGATTTGATTATTTTGTATTGTGACATAGAAAATATTTGGCTAAAAGTTATAGAACAGATAGGTAAATGAGCAAGCCTACAGGATCAAAGAAGTATGAGAAACGTATGATTGAATGCCTTACGGGGAGTCTAGAGAAATTATGGGGCCCAAGTGGCCTATATAGACTAATTTTGACCTGGATTGTGTGTGGCATGTTACCGAAATAAGGCTGGGTACTAGGCTACATATGAAATGTTATTCACAATTATCCAATTTGATTTTTTATCCTCATTTATTGAGCATATTCTTATTGCTAGCCATTTTTATTGCCCTTGTATTGCATGTACAACCCGGCCCCTTCTATATTTTTCAGGTCCAGAGCAAGTTAGTTTTTAGAAATTATTTGAAAAATCTATATGATTTTGGAGGTTTTTAGGCACATCATGTATATTTATCTTGAAGACTTGTAATTATTGTAGACATATTTATTTTGAGGCAATATAAAAATTCGGGTCGTCACAAAAAGTGATCCATCGAAATTTCACTGATCCATAATAGATTTGACCATCGGCAAGTTTTGGTCATCTTCCTCATTAAATGACCGGGGATACCGCCCATATTCATGGACTAGTTAGATCAGAGATGGAGCTAGAAATTTCATTACACAGAGGTGACCATGTATGCGAGCTAAAAATTTCTTATATATTTTCATAGGAATGTGAGCAAAATAACTGTCAAACCGTGAATCCAATCAAGTTAAACTATTACAGTTCGGGTTTTTAGTGATGTGGTTTGGTCCTGATTTTAAATTAAAATCTAGAAATCGTGTTAAATGGTTTGGTCTATAAATTTACGTTAACGGTTTTGGTTCTAAACCGATTCGGGCCATATAACACACACGTATACATTAATTAGAATTAATTTTCTAATCTAATTCTCCATTCCACAACCCTATTCTTGTACTTCCAAGAATAATTCTCTCAACTTCTATATGTGATTACCTATTTCTATAATTTCAATACACTAAACATACACAGCTTGGATTTAGTCAATTGATTTCTCAATCTTTTCGCGCGGTGACTAATTTTCTAATCTAATACTCTATTCCTTCACTAATTACTTGTACAGACTCTTGTTTAATTGGTTGATGTCAACAAGTTTTGGTGATTTTAATTAATATAACTAGCTAGTTTTAACATAAGGTTTGGTATGCTATTTTAAGTACTTTAAATTATTTTTGGGATGATGATATCACAATTTCAAGCAAACCGTGGTTCAAAACTAAAACAAAAGGCTTATTAACCTTTTTGATTTCCAAAATATCAACTTCGTGTCATTTTTGTTCCCAATCTAAACATTGCTGACATTTGGTCCCCAACATATTAATTTTGTACCAATCACGTCCCCAACTCTAACGCTGTGAGTTCCATCCGTTAAAACGGGGGGCATTCCCGTCATTTTGTCCACTGCCAATTTTCTGTCACATAAAAAACATTAAAAAAAAAGAGAGAAAGAAAGAAAGAAAAGAAAAGAGGCGGAAGAAGAGCAGATCGATTGGTTCGTCGACGCGGTAGAGTATGGGGATTTTCTATAGCGAAGCAACAATGAAGATGAAGCACAACTGAAAAAAAAAAAAAAAACCACAACTGGAGTATTGTGCCGGTGACGGCGGCGCACGGGGACGATTGCGGTGTGGCAGCGGCGGCGGGGAAGGACGGGAACAGGCGGCCGCAATTGGGCGAAAGATAAGACTGGTTGCGTTCTTTGCTATCTGAACGGGTTGAGCAACAATCTTCAGTTCTTCACCCATTTTGAAAGGTCAATTGAGTATTTGAGTTGAGTTTGGTTTGTGATTAAGCATTTGACTATCACGATTATTATCACTTCCACTATTAGGATTAGTGGATTTTTACTAATTAGATGTGGGCTAATTATTTTCGTGCACATCTGTGGGTGATACTTTTGATTTGGGTTTTGGCAAATGATTTTGTTCTTGTTTTTGTCCTGGTGCGGGAACAGAGTTAATTTGGGGATCTCTCGAGTCTTGAAACTTGTTTTGATTTTGGCTCGATTCAAGTCGAATAATCTTAAGCTCGATTCAAAAGCATGTGGGGTTATTCTTTTCCAGCCATGGCCGCTGCCGTGGCTTTTTTTCAACTGAAAAAAAAAAAAAAACCATGGCCAATTCAAGTGGAAAATTCTTTTCCAGCTATGGCCACCACCGTGTTTCTTTTTTTTTTTTTTTTGAGTGGTTTTGAGGTGTGGTAGAGAGTTTCTCAGCACAACAGTACAAACAGGGGATGAGGATAAAGGAAGAGAAAGAAGATAGGAGGGAGGAGGACGGTGGGGGCAGCCGGCGACCACGGCGGCAGCGGCCATTGCTGCCGCAGCAAAACACGCTCTTTTCTTCTCTCTTCTTTTTTACGTTGGACGCGGCTATTCGCAGCCCTTTATTTTCTCCTATAGCTCACTATATTTCGGTAAATAGTTGTTGAAAATCATAAATAGCATTTCGGTAAATAGATGTTGAAAACAAGATTATATTTCGGTAACTACATGTCGAAAATATGTTTAACTTTCGGTAAACAACTGCCGAACATGCATTTTCGGTAAATAGCTGTTGAAAAAAATATATTATTTCGTTAATTGGGTGCTGAAAATATATCTCAATTTCGATAACTAACTATCGAGTATAATTGGAAATTTTTAATGGGTTATGGAAAAAAATAAAGGGATGCGAATAGTAGTGCCCTTTACGTTTTTTCCTTTCACAGAAACTTGGCAGAGGACGAAATGATGAAAATACCCCTCATTTTGATAGACATGGCTCAGGGCATTAGAGATGGGGACTCGATTGGTACAAAATTAATATGTTGGAGACTAAATGTCAGCAATATTTAGATTGAGGACGAAAATGAGACGAAGTTAATATTTTAGGGACCAAAAAGGTTAATAAGCGCAAAATAAAACCTCCTTTTAATGGTTTGGATTGATTTAGTTCTATGAATTTTATGGGTTGGTTTGATTTTCCAAATTCTTAATCCGTAGTTAGTGGTTTGGTTCTTAGTTAATTTACTATAAAATCGGACCAATCCGGTCCATGCTCATCCCTAATTGTCACAGACAAAAAGTGAAAATAAAGCACAATATACTAGCTAGTATTTTTCATTTATATTCAGAGCTAGAATATTTGCAAGTACTTGTCATTCTCATGATATTTTATTTACCTTGGGCAATCGACTTACCATAGAATCCGGAGGAGATTGCGTAATTGACAAGCCGAACAACATCTTTATCAGAGAAGGGCGTAGACACATGATCATCCTTGATAACTTTCCATAAGAACAAAAGGGTGTCTTTACAAGCCATAGTTCTGAATACCGTACCGGACAAGGTACCGGTTTTTCTACTGGTACAGTACGTACCGGTACCAGTCAAATACCGGGTACCGTTTCGGATTTACCGCAACTACAATATATATAATAATTATATATAATTAAAATTCAAAAAAATCTCCCATACCATGTAATTCATTATAAAATACCTATATTAAGCTAATAAAATTCACACAAGTAACTTCAAATTAACAAGAAAAAGTTCCAAGTTCCAAGAGCATCCACAAAACATACGCAATGTTTAGTACATATCCATAATCGAAAAACATATGCAAAGTTCACCAAAAGGGACTAATTCCGTATTTATAACACCAACAGGTTTGTATTTCCTTCTGTTACTGGAGAAGTCATTGGAACACATGTTTTCCCAATTGCAGCAGCTCTGTCTAAAGGAAAACCAGTGGCACTAGCTCCAGCAGTTCTTGGGAATCTTTACAAGGACTTGAGAGAGTTGAAGGAAAAGGCCATGGATTCTGCTACCATTTGCGTTTCAGCACCATTTCAGTTATTTGTGCACTATTCGAGTTCTTTCATGTCCCAACCCAATATCCAATTAATCAGAGAAAGCAAAAAAAGTTACTTTTGGATGTGGTTAATTGAAATCACCTCTAAAATCATATGATGCATTAGAAATTTGTGCACTTATTGAAAGCTATGAGAATTCAGATCTGGAAAATTGTTGCCGACTTGCCAATATTAACTGAGAGAGAGAGAGGGGCACCTGTAATTAACTAATTGTTGTCGACTTCCCGTCGCCGTGGGTGAGATTTTGAGGAATCTGAGCCGATTAGGACCATGAGGTGAAGAGTGATTCGAGAATTTCGAGTGAAGAGTGAAAGAGCCGAAGTCCAGAATCCAGATCTGGAAAATTGATATAAGCTTTTGAGGTGAAATTACGGTTTCAGGACACCATTTGGAGTTTATTACAGAATTACCTAGATCTGCAAAATCACCGGTAACCACATCTCGGCCGGTATTTACCGAGATGGCCGGTACGGACCGGTACAGACCGGTATTTGGTCCGGAACGGTATTGGGGGGTTAAGGTACCGGAAACTTGAAAAAACGGTACGTACCGGCTGGTACCGGCCGGTACGGTACGGTATCAATAACTATGTTACAAGCATACAAAGCAGCACAATGGAGGGGTAATAGGTCATGCTGGCCGCGGATGTAGAGTAACTTAGGATTTTTTTGCACCAACACTTTAGAGGCCCTCGTATTGCCAACATTAGCAGCCGCATGAAGGGCGGTATTATGAATATTGTCAGGCCGTGTCAAGGCCTCCACTGGCATCAACTCCACCAGCTTCTCCACAAAATGGATTGCACTTTCTCCAGTCCCAACTGCTATGTGGAGCACTGTCTCGGAAAAGTCAGTGATTGGGGCTGTGATAGCACTTTTGTCTTGGGCAAAGAATCTACTGGCCGTGTCCCAGTCGCCTCTGATTAGTGCAGCTTTAAGCAGTGGTATGTATCTCCAGTACTTATCCTGCACACCCTCCAAGTTGTTGTTCTCTGCGCGCAATGAGTCGAATCAATTGAGGCATAAAATTTGAGAAGCCATGATCCAGGAGATAGGTATATGAGAAAAATAAACGTGTGGTTTCGCGAATAGTAAAAGCTTGAGAGAGCATAAAAGCTCGAGGCATAAAATTTTCGACTGGATTACTCTCCACTAGTGAGATGGATCTGTGTTGGGCAGGTGTCGTTGAAGTTTCCTCTAAGGAACAAACACCCTTCTTTTCTCACATTCTAGGAGTTAGGTACGCATATATGAGAGGAGTTAGGTACGTATATGAGAAAATTAATGTACGAGAGAGAGAGAGAGACTTATGTGTAAGTTCATAACAATGAGAATTAAATATGCCATTCTGATCGGGATTTTAAGTTGGTCGTGTACAAGCACTTAGGTGTTGAGGTTCGAGTTGATGGAACAGTAACGACATCTCTTGTGGTAATGTACTTAATTAACTACCATACCAACATCGTCTCGTCTGGCAGCAAAAAAGAGAGAGAAACTTGCAATGTTGAAAACCAAATCCAAAGAAAGACTGTTTGAAAAGTGATATCGTACTTGACCAAGAAGGAAATCATTTGTACGAACTGTAGTTGTTTATTCTCAAAATTTCCAAAAGGTCTCACTAAAATTAAGCTTGTTAATGGGCCGGCTTCGATCTGGATCCGATAAGACCCAAATCCTATAAGACTTGAATCCGATAGTGATGATCTAGATCCGAAAAATTCGGACCTGATCCGAAAATCTGAATCCGATCCGAATACTTTTTTACTTCAAAAATTTTGGCAAAAAAAAAAAATCCAAAAAAATACAATTTTTTTTTCAAAAAAAATATTTTCCGAAAAAAAATTAAAAAATAAAAAACAACTTCTTAAACATTTTTTTTTTCAAAATAAAAAGTTTATAGTTTTTTTCAAAAAAATTAAAAAAATAAAGTTCAGATTCAAATTGATAACGGATTTAATCTAATCTAATCTGATCCGAATCCGATCCGATCCGTATTGGATTACCGGATTCGGATTATCGGATCGACGTTATCGGATTCGAATCCGATTTCATATCAGATCCGGTCCATTGACAAGCCTAACTAAAATAGAATGTGATTCCATTAATTGCCATTTGAGGAAGAAATTAATGAGTTGGGCATCTCAACAAAAGAAAGGGGATTTAGGAACGAAATCTATAAGCTCTGTTTCACTGCTACCTTGTATAAACTTCATCTGGAAGTAGGCCTGTCAATAGACCGCATCTGATTTGAAAAATCTGATCCGAATCTGAATCCGAATTTGATAACGTCGAGCCGATAACCTGAATCCGGTAATCCCATACCGATCGGATCGGATTCAGATCGGATAAATTTGTTATCAATCCGAATTTGAACTTTATTTTTTTAATTTAAAAAAAAACTATAAATTTTTGAAAAAAAATGTTTAAGAAGTTATTTTTTTTATTTTTATTTTTTTAAATTTTTTTCTGAAAATACTTTTTTTTGAAAATATAAAATTTTTTTTTGCCAAAATTTTTGAAGTAAAAAAATTTTCTGATCGGATCCAAATTTTTTGGATTCGGATCCGGATTATCACTATCAGATTTGAGTCTTATTGGATTCGGATCGGATTTGCGCCTTATTGGATCCGGATTGGATCTGGCCCAATGACAAGCCTATCTGGAAGCAAACAAGTACGGGTATTTTTCAGAGGAAGATTGGGGATGTGAATTCAGTGGAGGAAGCTTCAATTTTTTTGAAAAACTTCAATTTTTTGCCAAAAAGGATCAGAATCAATTGAAATGGAATCACACATCATTGTTTGTTTTCCTAATTTGAGAGACATTGTTCGAAATTATATGTCCAAATGACAGTTCATGCATGAAAGAAATTAATAACCAGAAATTTTAAGTAGTTTTCATTAGGTGGTTTGAATAATTACCTGGTTCCATGGTGTCTGCAGCCACATTATTTTGCGTTTCGGATGAAGAATTCCGGGACAGTTGTTGGTCCATAACTACCGCTCTCCTCAAGTATGATGAGAGAGAGAGAGAGAGAGATCAGTACAAGGGACTCCTTAGTTCTCATTGGAGATCTATATTCTATATATATATATAGGGGTGTTTCCACTATTTTTTGAACGACACTTTTTTCATTTTGATGGCAGGGAGTGTTTCCATTAGAGTGACCATAACTTTTGGATTTTGTCTTTACTCAATTTTTCTTTGCATTTATTAGTTTTGTGCCAAATATTTATATATTATTGGTTTGTCTCGACAAAAGTAATCGAAAAAGTAAAAGATTATGACTTTTACATAGGTATTTTTTGAAATATCCAATAAAAAGTCCAACAACTAATTTTTTGAGCTTTTGCTTAGGTATTTCTCAAAATACTGTACTTGTGTAAAGTCGTAATTTTTTACTTTTTCGATTCCTCTCATTGAGATAAACAATTATTACATAAAAGTTTGACGCAAAACTAACAAACGAAAAAAAATTAGTATAACTTTACGTTTTAGGATATGCTTGTCTGAAGTTGTAAGATATGTTGCCTATCAAAAAAAAAAAGTTGTAAGATATGTTTGTTTAAAGTTATAAGATGCTTGTCTAAAGTGTTAAGATATTCAAATTCAAGCAGAACAATAGCATTATAATTCACTATTTATTCCCAATGCTTGCCAAATTTGAAAAAACCCCGAAGGTTATTTGTATTCCGCAAAAACCCCCGCCCACATCATCGTTTAATATTTATTGGCCCATGATTGCCCAAACAACTTGGCACTAGGCGCAATGTGAGTAGGATTGTTTAACCATGCTTCATAGTTGAAAAAACGAGCACTATGAAAATACATGCCACTCAGCCAAAGAAAGATGATGAAGAGTTGACCAAAATGAGCACTAAATACTAAATACTTTTCACCAGATCTCCAAATCACTGGTACCTATTAAAGTTGACCATACAAAGGGGGTGTTTGGAAGTCTACTTTTTGGCTTTTCATTTTCAGCTTTTTGATTTTTTGACTTTTTGGATTATGATCAGAATGTGTTTTGAAGAATGAAGAAATGTTTGGGAGATATGTGCAGAATGTATTTTAAAACAACAGTAGTGTTTGGTAGATGAATGATGAAAATGAATTATGGATTGATTTTTACCATATTACCCTTGGTTGTTTTATGTATTAAAAGATGTATTTAATGTTTACTTTTATAGTTCCTCGTGACTTCTCTCTCATCCCAACCCACCGCCCTCTAGCCCAAACCCACCGCTTCCTTCTCCCCTGGCACGACTTCCTCTCTCTCATCCCTCTCCCTCTCCGAGTTCATCGTTCCGATCAACCACCACTGTCGCCACAACGGGCAACTCCTATGCCGACGCTCATCGCTCCGATCATCCATCACCGTCGCCACCACCGGCAACTCCGTACATATTTTTCCATCTCCCTTTCTCTTAGTTTCTCCGATCTATGTTGATCTCTGTGTGTGGAAAGGATAAGAGTAATTAATTATTAGCTTTGAGTGGGTATTTTGGTAATTGTACCTAAAATGAGAAAACCCAATAATGCAAAAAGGACCTTTGGAGCTACTTCTCACTTCTGGCCCAGAATTGCAGAAATGGTGAATGAGTTTTCACTGAATGTATTCTGGAATGAACCACCCAAAATGCAAAAATGAAAAACTAAAAATGTGAAAAGGGGGGAACCAAACACCCCCTAATTATATAGCCACACACACCCACACAAACACTTTACATATACATTCACATCTTTTGGTGGGGGCTCATACATTGGAAGCGTAGCATGTGTGGACCCCAATATAAATACGAATGTGTTTGTGTAAATATTTGTGATTATAGAATGATTGTTTTACCTTTTCCTTTGTACAGTAATTAAAGAGAATGATTTATAATGGGTTTTGGTAGATTATAGATTTTGAAACATAATTATGAACTTTGAATTATCAAAAGTTAATTTTCCAGAGTTTCTAAATTACGCACAATAATAGAAACAAAATTATGCATCTGAGTAGTGTTTGCTTGTATAAGACCTTTATTATTATTTTTTGCATATATTCAACTATGGGAATCTTTGTGGATTTCTTTTAGATTCAGATTTGGAGTGTTTTTTATTTTGGGGTCGATAATTGGGGTTAGGAGTAGGGGTTAGCATTTAAGGGGATTCTCTATGGTTGTGGTTGTGTTAGCGCGCGGTGGCGAAGTTAGAATTTTGAAGTGGCGGAGTTAGGATTTTAATTCTGAGGATTAGTAGACATAAAATTTTATCGTAACGTATACCTATTATATCATAAATTTTTTATTTTTTCAATACATTACATTTGTATAATGAAATAATTATGGCCTAATGCAGTTTAAGTATATCAATTATTTTATTTTTTTCTTTAAGCTATTTCAACTGGCACGTGCTTATTTTTTATTTATGAAAGAAATTGATAAATGAAAATATAAAATAACAGATTTTAATCCAATCAAACTAAAATTATTAATATTATAACTTTATAAGTAGCTATACATGAGTAAATATTAGTGATATTCAAAATCAATATATATACACGGTATAAAAAAATAAATTCGAGAGCGGGGGAAGGTGTGTTAGGACTTGGTAGTGAGGTGTTTGTGGAGGTGGTCGGAATCGGGTAGGCGGCGGTGATGGTGGATCTACTCGGGTTCCATGAGAGAAGGGCATTGTTGTGAGCTGTGATGCTGTTGCGGTGGAGTTATTTGGGCCGTGGAGGGGGAGGATGGATGGAGCACCATGTGGAGCTACGTTGGTCAGGTGCCAGAGCGCAGCATTGGAATGTACGTGTCTGGGGAACACGTGAATTTTGCAATTGTTGAATGCAGCAATTGTTGAGAATATGTGCGGAAGATTCTAGTCCTTTATTGATTGGATAAATAAAAAATGATTGGATCTTGGATACTCCTCAATGAATTGGGCCTACGCGCACGCAAAAGAATCTTAGGCGGATCAGATTCCCAAAAAGTGATATCAGGGTCAATGGCTGACAATCTATGCGTAAACTCTCCTGGAAGCATCGGTGGTCGTGAGCTTGCATGAAAACTCTAGGAGGAGTAGAAAAATCCATTGTAACTCTTAATGGAGCAGGAAATTCCTTGTGCGTGCTGCAGGTGGCCGGCAGCAAGGTGGCTCTGGTGGAGTATGGTGGCTTTCGATGGAGTGGGTGCAGTGAATAAGCTGGAGTTTGGACATTGTATTGGAGAATGGTAATAGATCAAGAATTAAGGGGAGTCAAATGGAACAAATTGAGGGGGGGAACTAGGCCCAATGCATGGTCACAAATGAGGAGGAGGTTGTTGGGAACATGTATGAATCTCACATTGGATAAATAAAAATGGATTGGGCCTTAATATACAATTAGATGTCTCACCACTTACAAGACTTGGCATTCAAGTGGATATGAGTTATTTACTATATATTGAGTCAAAGTGATGGAGTGTGAACTCCGTGGATACTTTCAACGAATCAGACTCCCAAACGCAAGAACTCTTGATCTTGAAGTGACCTGCTACAACATTGTTTGATTTTCAGGATGATCCTCTTAGAAACGCAGGGTATGATAGCAAATGCTGGATGTGTTTTGTGTGGTAATGGGATTGAATCTCATCCTAACTTAGAGCAAGTTTACCGGTGAATATGTATACTACCTTATGAATAGTTTACAATTCTATTTTAACTATTTTTTTTTTCACAACTACATTAATACTATCTATTTTACCTAACACCAATTAAAAATATAATTTTTCACTCATTTTCTATTATCTTTATTGTTTAAAGAGAGGAAAAAGGAGGGAGGAGAGAAAAAAAGAAACAATAAAAAAAGAAAGGAGTATGAATAGTGCATAGGTAAAAATAGAGTACAATTGTTCATAAATAAATTTTAGCTACCCTGTTACCTATGCTGGTGCAGCTGTGTTTTTTTAAGTTTTTCCTCTCCAAAGTAGCTAAAAGGCATTTCACCTATGTTGGTGTACTTGCTCTTATTCTTCACATGTTCCTTCTCTTCCCCAGTTTGCATTCATTTGCTAAGGAAGCATGCGATTCTGGATATACCCAAATATGGCCAAATTTTAAAAAGGGAGATTTATTAATCAATTAATGGCTGAAAATTTTATTTTGGGCCTCGATTGAATTTTTAGTGGACCATATTGGGTCAAATTGAATTTGGAAGGGCCGGATTGAATTTGGGAGGGCAAAATTTGAAAATTAATGTCCCGCATTAATATTTAGAGCATGATCCAATTAATTAAAGCCCAAATTAGTTTTTTAGGTCGTGGCCCATCTTTAGATTTATTTGGCCCAAAAAGAAAGAGGTCCAAATAAATACAGTAAGACTAAGAGTAATGAATAAAATTCCTAAGGCCCGGGGCCCGCCACCTAAGGATGCACGGTGAAGAAAGAGGGCCTTTAGTTGATTACCTCCTTTGGGAGGGCATTTAGGACATTTCCAAAAAACTTTTTTACTCCCCGTTCTGGAACGTCAAATAAGTACTAGTTTTTTAATAAGGCAATTTCAAGCTAAAAAATGATAGATTTATTGAAATATAAAAATGTGCAATATGGATCTTATTTAAAAGATCTCATTGAAATTTTTAATACAGTACAAAAAAAATCAAAAAATTATTTTTCATTATTTTTAAGTTTAAAAATGTGAAATAAGTACTTATTTTTGAAGAAGGTATTCTGGAACGGGACTCTCAGGCCTATCATCTTTTTGATAAACATGTGGAAAGAAGGAAGAAAAAGTGATTTGTGAGCTCTCATAAATCTTTTTTTCACAAGTTCTTCATATAAAATTCCTTAAAGCCATCAAATGGTCCACAAATGAGGACTCTAAGTCAACAAAAATGTTTGATAGTCCTGGTAAACATTTCGACCATTAGCCTTGGTGGGTGTGTGAGGAGAAAAGGAAAAGAAGATTTCTTTTTTGGCAAGTTCCCGTGCAGAAAAGAAGGCCTTCAGCCTTGCAACCGTTATTCTTGAGTGAGGAGCAAGACATGGGATACTTGGCAACCATGCTGGAAGCAACTCAAGTCTGGATCTCCTGCCTAAAAATACAAGAAGTGAAGACTTAGAAAAGGGTTCAGCACCAACCAAACCCTGCGCTTGTTCAAATCAATTCAATTATCTTTACTTTCTAGCAAAGTAGTCAATTTTTTACCATTCAATCCATTTCCATTTCAATTCCTTGTACTGATTAACTTCATGTTCCTTGTACTTAGCATGGAAAGGACTTAAAATTTTTCAACTGTAATGGAAGAAAATGGAAGAAAATGGGACAAGATCTCGATAAAACTAATAAGGCAAACCATGAATCATTTTAAGGCCTTACCCTTTGATCGTACACAATCGTTCTAGTAGAGTCAGATTAAGACACGCAGGCCTTAACACAAATTCGGACTGCAGTCCAGTCCTGACACGCTCGCAACAAGAAGAAAAAACACTCATGCCATCACGGTTTATCAGGGACCGTTTCATTTTTTTTTTAAAAAGAAGGTAATTTCGAACTCATATATTATAAAAATGAAATATAAAATTTCAATTTTTTTTACATTGTTTAAACAAGATCTATATTGATTTAAAAATTATTTGCATAAATACATAATTTTTGAGTTTGATTTACCTTCTTTTTCCTAAACTTCCTTTTACAGTAGAAATGGAACGGCACCTTAATTTTCACTTTCGGGGAAAACAGATTCAGAGACCTTGCTTATCTCGTCCTCAAGAAACTAACTGGGCTAGGACTAGGGGAGGAAATTAAGTGCCGATATATATAGCGTCTGGTCTTTAAACTTTCCATCAGGGCCGACTATGAGATTTTGGAGGCCTAAGACAATCTTCGAAAGTGAGGCCCTTAATAATTGTAAACGAAAATCAAATAAAAAGTCGATCACACTGAATAATTTTGATTCGGATATAGTATTTGTTTACAATTAGAAATACCAGAGTAGTAGCGTTTAAGGGGGGAAAAAAGATGCAACCATACATCTACCATACTAAATAATTTTGAAGGGCCCGAGAGATTTTTGGCAATCCCGCGACTTGTTACTCCTCCTTTTTGTTTTTTCTTTTGTTTATTCCTGCATTCCGTGTTCCATTTTTCTGGACCTTTGAGACTTAAGTATAAAATGTCTTCTTGGATTTAAAATTGGGCTCTAAAACAATACATATATACTAGGTCCTAAAAATAAGTAGAGGCCCTATTTTTTTGAGGCTTAAGGCCCACGCCTCTTGGGCCTTAGCTCAGAGCCTGCAGTGCTTTCCATAGCAGCTATTCTGTACTTCTATACCATTTCCCCGGTGAAACAAATGGGAGGATTTTTATAATTTCAGCCTAAAAGCAATGGTGTTGATTCAACTTGATTGAAGTCATTTTAAGGATAGAAACTATAAAGAATTGTTATAAGGTCCATTATAGAATTTTGTAACATGTCCAATCCACCTCATATTTCCAAAACATTTCTAGTCCAGCCCATTACTTTTTTTAAAGTCTCTGGTCCACTTTATTTTTTGACAAGACAAAATTGTCCCATCACTAAACTTTACACAACCACCACCACTACAGCCATCGACGCCGCCACCATCGCCGCCACCACCACTGTAACGCCCCGATTTTCGGAAATAAAATCGGAGGTATTAAATATTGATTTCTAAAAATTTATTAATTAAAATTCAAAAATCCAAAACGGATAATTCTTCCTAACGATTCGTCTATTACAATCCTTATTGAAATACTGGAAAATAGTCTTTGTGATAAAAACTAAATAAAATAACAGAGCCGCCTTCTAGGATTGATATGGATCCCAAGCGTATTCTGGCTCAGCTCCCACCTCTTGGTTCTCTTCAGCATAGAATTGATCACCATCAGGGTTCTGAGTTTCTTCCTGATTTTCTGCAAAATCTGGCACGGAAGCCAAGCAATCCGTACCTGAGTGAAATAGTTCACCCCGAAGCATAATCCAACCCAACTACCCCTCTTACTTTACAGCTAGCAGGCAGCAGGATAATATGAATAAATGATACGAGGAAGTAAAACAGAGATTATCACATAATTCAATTCATTACTATCCTTTAACCTATCGTGTAGTCTAAGATTTCCTCCGCGGAATCTTTCCTCCCCAACCACTAGCTATGCTCGGTCCCATGAGGTCACTTCCCTTTGCTGTCGCAGATGCACCTAAGTTATGTACCGAGTGTGCATCCCAATAACTACAACAAGGGGAAAGCTTATCATGCCTGAATCACAACTAGGGTTCGCCTATCTTATATACCACTTTCACAATCATCACAATCATCACTGGACTCTCGCCAGTCTATCAATTCATCACTGGACTCTCGCCAGTTTCAATCTCATCATAAATCTCATCACATTCAAATCTCGCCTGCAGGCATTCTAGAAATAAAAACTTTTCATTTCATCCATTACTTAACATCGTCTAATATGAACTCTATTCGCATACCACCCCATGTCTCTAGGGTCCAATCTAACATATAAATCAATAATTGGTGCAATATACAATTAAATCAAATAATAATTAAAACAAATAACCAACAGTGCAATCACGCAACCTTTTATGAATGGGCCGTTGCCCTTATTCTCGTATGGCCACAAAGTCAATAATGAAGTATAACTTTTATAAAAATTTTAATAAAATATTTTCTAGGCTTTTATTAATTATTTCTAATTATTTAAATTAATTAGAAGCTAATTAAATACACTAATTAAATAAAAATATTAGAATAATTAATCATGACCTAATAAGAGTCCTAAAGGTCCCATATAATCAATTGAGTGTCAAAAGTCGGGTTCGGAGGGTCGATGCATTAATTTACATGCAAACGTTAATTAAAAAGACCGAAAGTGATGTAAATAGACAATAAATAACTAATTATAGAAATAAATGTTGAGACTGACATAATTTCATATTTGGACAGTGAGGAGTCTAAATAAAATTATTCGGGCATTAATAATAATGTTTATAAAGTCGTAAAGTAATTTTGATTAGAATTACTTTAAAAATAATAATAAATAGTGAATTAAATAAAAAAAATATTTAATTTGACAAGTTACTGTAATTGAGATGCAAGGAGTCCGTAAAAATTTAGTTGAGTGTTAAAACGCTAGTTTAAAGGTCGTAACTAATTTTTGTTTATAAACGTTGAACGATAACTAACAAATAATTTAATAAATATATAATTAAATAAAAAAAAAATGACCTTGACAAGTTATGATCTTTGGGGTGTGAAAAGTCTAGGAAAAATAGTTTGGGGGTCGAAAACCAAGTTTAGAACGTCGCAAAATCATTTCGAAACAAAACAGACTAAACCGCAAGGTTTGACCGAGTCAACCTTGCGGCTGAGAGGCTAGCCGCGAACTCGAGCCTGGTTCTTGCGGCCCGAAGGTCGCGGCCGCAAGGTCGCGTCCAGCAACGGTTTTTTTTTTGGTTTTTTGTGATGGTTTCGATGCATGGGTTCATTTGGGACGATGGGTTATGCTTAAAAACAATAAATATACTTAGAGGGAGGGTTGGAATGGATTATACTACCTCGAATCGGATCGAATTGATTTTTAATCGAAACTTGAACTTTGGAGAAGACAACTTCGGGTTTTTTGATCGGGGGACATTGGGATCAAATTGGTCGACGTTTGGTGATGCTAGGACTTGTAGGAAGCGTCTGGAATGATCCAATTGGATTTCGGTTGGGTCTTGATCACAAACCCACTTTTCTCTCTCTTTCTTTCTCTCTCTAGAACTCCATGGATTGGAGCTTCAATCTCTCCGAATTTTCTCTCTTTTCTGGACTGGTGGGACGTGGAAAATATTCTAATAAACCCTAGGGTCGGATTAATGGGGTATATATAGGAAAATTTTAAAGAGGTTGATAAATTTGAGTTCAATAAGAACTCTAATTCTTTGGGCTTTGGAATGGACGAGGTACGGACGATTTTTGTGCTCCGAGAGGAGTTAGAGACCGAGTAGGAGAGGGAGAGACCGTAGGGTTTGCATGCATGTAAATAAAAAAAAATAAAAGTGGGATAATTAAGGCTAAATTAATCTTATTTGTAAATATCTATTAGATAATTATGATTAAGATAATTTTATTATTACTAATAATATTCTTTAAATGATATTATAATTGATAAAAATAACGGGTCGTTATAGTTATAAGTTGAATTAAAATTTTGCTAAACTAATTTTAGTCACAAAAAAAAAAAATAATAATCTAGATTTTGGTTTAATCTAATAACACTTTTAAATAATTAATCGGTTTACTATAGACTATTTGATTAAGAATAATTTCTTTTTTAAAAAAAAAAATAGGGCAAAAATCCGGGTCGTTACAACCTATCCCCCTTAAAACAATTTCGTCCTCGAAATTAGAGCGTTGCTACCATTGCGCGTAGGTTTCACTTTGATCAATGAGTCGTTGTAGTATCACATTCGCTTTCTCGGTCTTCTCTTGAAAGTTGGGTCTATGATTCTCAGAAGGTGGGTCCTCTCCCATACAGAAACAAGAAGATTCGGTGAACTAGAATACAATTCAAATGGTTTGGAGGTCGAAATGTCAAACGGAAAAGGTGACATATCATTCTCTAGGAGTCAGAATACAAATAGTTTGGATTTGGGTAGCAAAGAGTGGCTATTATAAAATTAATAAGGACTACTCAATGAGGAAGGTCTGTGTGACTAAAATAATGATTATTTAACTCCGAACGTGCGACTGAGATGAATGGATACTTGTCTTGGTTAAACAGCAATGGTCCTCGTAAAAGGAGCCCATTTATTTCGACGAAGTTTTGGAAACGGTTATGAGATAAAAAAGTGAAAATGTAACCAAATGTTGAATTATTTGAATTACATAAGCTGAACACATTTCAATGCAAATATCTAATTCTAGAGGTTGCAATGCATACGCAACTGGTCCATTAGACCATTCTTAAAATAGAGCAAGTTGTTGGTATATCAAGGACCAAATCTCATCCGTTTAAGAGAATACTATTGTTTTGAAATTTCAAAACTCTGGCTAAGAAAAATTATAGGATTTACAATTATAAAATTTTGGAAGGACAATTGCAGAAAGAGTCGAGTGGGGTTGACAACGATGAGATATTTCTATACAGTCAATTGATCCACGGGAATTTTACAAAGTTGGTACCAATGGTTTTATAACTGAGTAGATTGTTGAGATAGTGACGATGAATTTGGATCAATTAAAATAATTTGCAATAGGGAGAATCCTTATAAATTCAGAATTAACAAAACAGAAGTGTCATGAGACTCGGAGTGAAAATTTCAACAAGTTTAAGCTCTTAGGTTTGTACTTGAATGCGAGAAAAAAAAATGTTTCGAAAGAAATCTCATAAGAAAAGAATCAAGAGGGGTTGAAAACATTGAATAGTGATAATATTGTCAATTGACTAAGAAAGAGGATTAGATGAATGTACAATCGTCAATCTCCTCTTCTATCCCCCTTAAAAGAATAAAACCACGCTTGCGGTCTTCTCGGATGTCCATGACTTCGAGCAGTTTCCTTGATTTTCTAATCTATGACGATGCCACATCGGGTTCACTTTGCCTAGAATATAGGTAGTCGGTGATTGCAAATCATAGACATCATCATGCTTTTATCCGTCGGTCCAAAATTGTAAGAAACCCTACGATGCTCGAGTTTTAGGTGTCAAAATAGTCACGGTGACGATGGCTACTAATAGTTGTTGATCTCGTGGATTCTTGATGTGGCATTAGGGTTACGCGTATTGTCCTCATTGGTGGGGTCAACAAAAAGACTGTAGAGAATGATGTCGTTGACCTTTTGTGCCAATCTTGTAACGACTACTCCACAAAGTTAGGTTTAGGGTCTGGAGGATTCTAAATAACTGATTCTCAAAAGAAAGTGCGTGTAACATCGTTCTATCGCCGATACTACCCTATTGGACCTATTTTCGATTGTCATCTACTTATAGAGAGAAAATTCTTCTTCGGCAGGGACTCCATTTATTGAGTAGCTTCCTTGGACCTTATCCTCCACTGTCGAGGTTTGTCTCTGTCTTCTTCGCCCTGGGATTCTTCAACTCGTTTGATGGGCCAACCAATCATAAAAGGAATGGCTCCTCCATCACTTCCTTCTAATCAGAATCGACATTGGTTCCATAACTCACCGGAGTTTGAATCGCGAAAGGTAAATAAAATATTTATATGATATACTTAGGTAAGATATATCGTGGTTTAGGGAAGTAATAGATACAGTAAACGTTTAGATATTCAGATTTACGCTCTTAGAATGTGGTCTACCCAATCTACCCAAGGCCGAGTGTTGAACCTAGGCTCTGATACCATTTTGTAACGCCCCGATTTTCGGAAATAAAATCGGAGGTATTAAATATTGATTTCTAAAAATTTATTAATTAAAATTCAAAAATCCAAAACGGATAATTCTTCCTAACGATTCGTCTATTACAATCCTTATTGAAATACTGGAAAATAGTCTTTGTGATAAAAACTAAATAAAATAACAGAGCCGCCTTCTAGGATTGATATGGATCCCAAGCGTATTCTGGCTCAGCTCCCACCTCTTGGTTCTCTTCAGCATAGAATTGATCACCATCAGGGTTCTGAGTTTCTTCCTGATTTTCTGCAAAATCTGGCACGGAAGCCAGGCAATCCGTACCTGAGTGAAATAGTTCACCCCGAAGCATAATCCAACCCAACTACCCCTCTTACTTTACAGCTAGCAGGCAGCAGGATAATATGAATAAATGATACGAGGAAGTAAAACAGAGATTATCACATAATTCAATTCATTACTATCCTTTAACCTATCGTGTAGTCTAAGATTTCCTCCGCGGAATCTTTCCTCCCCAACCACTAGCTATGCTCGGTCCCATGAGGTCACTTCCCTTTGCTGTCGCAGATGCACCTAAGTTATGTACCGAGTGTGCATCCCAATAACTACAACAAGGGGAAAGCTTATCATGCCTGAATCACAACTAGGGTTCGCCTATCTTATATACCACTTTCACAATCATCACAATCATCACTGGACTCTCGCCAGTCTATCAATTCATCACTGGACTCTCGCCAGTTTCAATCTCATCATAAATCTCATCACATTCAAATCTCGCCTGCAGGCATTCTAGAAATAAAAACTTTTCATTTCATCCATTACTTAACATCGTCTAATATGAACTCTATTCGCATACCACCCCATGTCTCTAGGGTCCAATCTAACATATAAATCAATAATTGGTGCAATATACAATTAAATCAAATAATAATTAAAACAAATAACCAACAGTGCAATCACGCAACCTTTTATGAATGGGCCGTTGCCCTTATTCTCGTATGGCCACAAAGTTAATAATGAAGTATAACTTTTATAAAAATTTTAATAAAATATTTTCTAGGCTTTTATTAATTATTTCTAATTATTTAAATTAATTAGAAGCTAATTAAATACACTAATTAAATAAAAATATTAGAATAATTAATCATGACCTAATAAGAGTCCTAAAGGTCCCATATAATCAATTGAGTGTCAAAAGTCGGGTTCGGAGGGTCGATGCATTAATTTACATGCAAACGTTAATTAAAAAGACCGAAAGTGATGTAAATAGACAATAAATAACTAATTATAGAAATAAATGTTGAGACTGACATAATTTCATATTTGGACAGTGAGGAGTCTAAATAAAATTATTCGGGCATTAATAACAATGTTTATAAAGTCGTAAAGTAATTTTGATTAGAATTACTTTAAAAATAATAATAAATAGTGAATTAAATAAAAAAAATATTTAATTTGACAAGTTACTGTAATTGAGATGCAAGGAGTCCGTAAAAATTTAGTTGAGTGTTAAAACGCTAGTTTAAAGGTCGTAACTAATTTTTGTTTATAAACGTTGAACGATAACTAACAAATAATTTAATAAATATATAATTAAATAAAAAAAAAATGACCTTGACAAGTTATGATCTTTGGGGTGTGAAAAGTCTAGGAAAAATAGTTTGGGGGTCGAAAACCAAGTTTAGAACGTCGCAAAATCATTTCGAAACAAAACAGACTAAACCGCAAGGTTTGACCGAGTCAACCTTGCGGCTGAGAGGCTAGCCGCGAACTCGAGCCTGGTTCTTGCGGCCCGAAGGTCGCGGCCGCAAGGTCGCGTCCAGCAACGGTTTTTTTTTTGGTTTTTTGTGATGGTTTCGATGCATGGGTTCATTTGGGACGATGGGTTATGCTTAAAAACAATAAATATACTTAGAGGGAGGGTTGGAATGGATTATACTACCTCGAATCGGATCGAATTGATTTTTAATCGAAACTTGAACTTTGGAGAAGACAACTTCGGGTTTTTTGATCGGGGGACATTGGGATCAAATTGGTCGACGTTTGGTGATGCTAGGACTTGTAGGAAGCGTCTGGAATGATCCAATTGGATTTCGGTTGGGTCTTGATCACAAACCCACTTTTCTCTCTCTTTCTTTCTCTCTCTAGAACTCCATGGATTGGAGCTTCAATCTCTCCGAATTTTCTCTCTTTTCTGGACTGGTGGGACGAGGAAAATATTCTAATAAACCCTAGGGTCGGATTAATGGGGTATATATACGAAAATTTTAAAGAGGTTGATAAATTTGAGTTCAATAAGAACTCTAATTCTTTGGGCTTTGGAATGGACGAGGTACGGACGATTTTTGTGCTCCGAGAGGAGTTAGAGACCGAGTAGGAGAGGGAGAGACCGTAGGGTTTGCATGCATGTAAATAAAAAAAAAATAAAAGTGGGATAATTAAGGCTAAATTAATCTTATTTGTAAATATCTATTAGATAATTATGATTAAGATAATTTTATTATTACTAATAATATTCTTTAAATGATATTATAATTGATAAAAATAACGGGTCGTTATAGTTATAAGTTGAATTAAAATTTTGCTAAACTAATTTTAGTCACAAAAAAAAAAAATAATAATCTAGATTTTGGTTTAATCTAATAACACTTTTAAATAATTAATCGGTTTACTATAGACTATTTGATTAAGAATAATTTCTTTTTTAAAAAAAAAAATAGGGCAAAAATCCGGGTCGTTACAACCACCACCTCCACCATCACCACCACCACGCCACCACAACCGCCACACCACCAACATGTCCACGGCCATGACCACCTCAACCATCACGCCGCCACCACCACAATGCCGCAGCCTCCATCGCAATTACCACCACCACACTGCCACCACAACCATAACCGCCACCACTCAACCACTACCACCACGACGCAACCACCACCGCTCCACCACCACCACCACGCCCCCACCACCATCACCAAAACGCCGCCCCTACCACCACCATCACCAAAACGCCGCCCCCACCACCACCTCAACCACTACGTTGCCGCCGCCGCCGCCATGTACCACCACCGCAACAATGCCGCAACCTCCACCACAATTACCACCACCACGCCACCACCATTCCACCACCTCCATCACGATGCCACCACCACCGCTCCACCACCACCAACTCCACCACCACCACAATGCCGCTCTAACCACCATCTACACCACCACCATCGCTCCACCACCACCACACCCTAACAACCACCACCACCACCACCTCTACCTCTACCACCACCAACACAACGCCGCAACCACCACCACTCTACCACCACCACCGCCACCGCCACCACCACAATGCCGCTCTAACCACCACCGCTCCACCACCACCACACCCTAACAACCATCACCACCACCACCACAACGCCGCAACCACCACCACTCCACCACCGCCACCGCCACCGCCACCACCACAATGCCGCTCTAACCACCATCTACACCACCACCACCGCTCCACCACCACCACACCCTAACCACCACCACCACAACGCCGCAACCACCACCACCACCGCCGCCACCGCCACCACCACCACTCCACCACCACCACACCCTAACCACCACCACCACCACTGATAGGAGCGTAAATGTTCACATATGCGCCCCTTAATTTATCCTTGCTAAGTCTATTTTATATTATTACTTGAAGATTTATGCTTAATTTGTGTATTGTAGATATTTGGAGGATTTGGTACAAAAAGAGCGCAGAGTCAAAATATTAAACAGTGTTCGAAGTTGCTTCTTTTGAATTCAATCAAAGTGGAGTGCTCAAATTGCAAGTTGATAAGTTCGGCACTGGATTTAATTAATCCAATTGGAGACCTTTGTCTTGTAATGGGCCTGACAAGTATTTGTTATTTTGACCAAGGGTAGGCCCAATGTTTATTGCTCCATGGCTGATTATAAGTGGTGGGGCCAAGAATGAAAAAAAAAGGGGCAAATTTTACTGACCTCCCCTGAGGTTTCTGACAAGTGCAGTAACCTCCCTTGAGGTTTCTGAAATATCACTGCCCTCCCTTACTTTTCAAAATATTATCTCCATTCCCCCTTCTGTTAGAATCTGCCGGCTAAGTTAACAGAAATTGCTGATGTCACATGTTTTCACTTCTTAATTCCCATATTACCCCTAAACCGTTGATTCTACCCAACTAAACTTGACCTTTCTTGCCGGAACAACTGAAAGGAATACCTAATTATTTTTTTAATCATTTTTATCTTTGATAATTTTATTTCAAGTTCGATTCATTTGTTAATTTTTTTATTCCTCTCAATGAGATGAATCCACATGGTTAATCTTTTGTCCAAAAAAGCTTTAAAAAAGTCAATAAAATACAAGTAAGAAATAGTTACTTTAGTCTAAACAACACTTATGGCCCCTTTACGCTAACTCAAATAAGTACTTATTTTTTGAATTACAGATAATGTATTGTAAGAGAATGACGTGTCCCGTAAAATGAAAAATAAATTTTTAAAAATAAGAAACTTAGCTGAATGGGGCCTTTAACGCCTCATTCTTCCTAATTTTATTTTTGATATTTTTTATTTTAACACGTGCCGAAATACCCATACGCACCATTCTCCCTAAAATGTTTGACTCATTCTTCCTTAACTCTTTTGTTACTTTTCTTCTGTCATTTTTTATTGCTTTTAGATTCGCGTCACTAAAAATGAAATATTTGGTCTTGGATTGGGCAGATTTATTTTTCTAAATTTGATCTTGTTTTCTTACTTCCATTAGCTTTGCAAACTTCAAGATTAATGAAATTTTTTCGCCGTTCAAAAAAAAAAAAGGACAAAATGCTTGAAACAACTGGCATTTTTGTTATTAATGTTGTCTTATCTCTCTTTTTTTTCATGAAGACAAAAATGGTTAAAAAATACCATTTCGATAAAAATATGGAAAAAGGTGGGGGAGAATGAGGCCTATGTGCACTTTAACACATAAATAACAATTCAAATTCTTAGCGGCGACTCAAGGGCAAACAATTAAGTGTTTTCCAAGGCCATATCAACTGGGGGCTCTATTTTGGGTATAATATCATTTCTCATTTAAAATTAAATACAAATATTTCTTTAGCAATGTTAATTTTCAAAAACAGGAAATAAACAAACTTAGATTTAAATTTAAAGCATAAAAATTTCTTGAATAGCCTCATATGTAATTTATCATGTTGCATTAACTTTGTTAGTCCCACTAGGCTTAAATGATTTTTTACGAAAGGAAAATGAGATAGGACAGTGAAAAATGAAAAGAAAAGGTTGTTTGCTGAGGGCATATGCGTCATTTTCCTCCAAAGTTTAACACCGTTAGAGCCAATTAGACAATAAGGGGGAGTCTTGACAATATTTTAAAAAGTAAGGGAGGGCAGTGATATTTCAGAAACCTCAGGGGAGGTCAGTGAAATTTGCCCAAAAAAAAGGGAATTCTCGAAGTTGATGTGGCCCGCGGCTCTCGGGCAGGCAGGAGAAGAATAGGGTTTATTGTTATTATAAAGGAGGCATCAGCAGCTTTAAGAAGGGGATCTCTGACGCACGACTTTCGAGAGCTGTTGCTGCTGCTGCCGTGAAAAAGAAAAGTACGCGAATCACAAAGGGGGCTGCGTTCTTTTCGACGACAAAACAGAGAAGTTCGATTAATTAGTAGCAGTGTTTTTTTTTGTACTTACATTCTTTTTTCTTTCCGAGTTTTTCCGTTGAAGTTTTGGAGTTTGATTCAAGTACTTGCGTTACGATAACTTATTTTGATTTCCATTTTTTTTTATCAAAGTTGTTTGTTGGTATTTGTTTGATTCGTATCTTTTATTTATTTCGTATTTAGAAGCATGATTCAATTCAGGGTTTTATTCCTTTTATTTTTAATTATGAATGAGTAGTCTTTCTGAGGTTTGGTCGCAGGGTAAAGGCGTACTGCGACCCAATTAGGATTTGTCTCGCAATTTTTTTTCACACATTAATTTAATCGAATAATTTTAGTTGGTGAAAACTACGTCCGTTAGACGAATCCGAGGCATTGCCGGAACTCATGTGAGCGGGAATGGGGGACCAAAACCTGTTCGCCGCTGTGTACGGGACCGACAACCTTAGGATTTGCATCTTTCGGAGTTTCCAATTCTCCCTAAAATTTAACTGTTTTTAGAACTTTGAAAAGCGAGCGGATTCTGATTGGGTAGTGATCGCCGGATTCCCTACGACCGTGCCTCTCTTTTAAATTATTTGAGCAAGTTATCTGTTAGTATTAGTTAAATCTCAATCAAAAGACAAGGGGTGGCTACCTAAGAGCTAATTTTGATACTACAACCCGAGGTTCCACAGCACACACTTCACCGTCCTTAGTGGATTCGACTCCGGACTTACCAGATATTGTGCTACATCGGTCTCTGCCCACCATCTCTACCACCACCACCACCACAACGCCGCAACCACCACCACCGCCACCGCCACCGCCACCGCGCCCCCAACCCCACCACCACCATGCCGCCACCACCACCACGCCCCCACCACGACCTCAACCACCACGCCGTAATCTCCACTATAATTACCACCACCACCTCCACCACAACCCCGCCCCCACCACCATCTCCACCACCACCCCCACGACGATGCCACCACCACCCCCACCACCACACCCCCCCCCCCCCCCCCCCCACCCAAACCACCACGCCGTCATCACCTCCACTGCCTCTACCACCACCACAACGGTGCCACCCGCACCACTCCACTACCACCGCCACGCCCCCATCACCATCTCCACCACCACCACGGCTCCACCACTCTCACCACCTTTATCACCATCACACCCCCACCACCACCTCAACCATCACGTCGCCGCCACCACCACCACAATGGCGCAACCTCCACCACAACGACCACGACCACGACCACAAGGACCACCACGCCGCCACCACAATGACCAAATGCACTATACATACTTTTTGTTATATATTTAGACTGCAAATTTACACTTTTAGACTGCAAATTATTAAATGAACACTAACGCCCATGACAATTTAGACTGCAAATTTGCACTTTTAGACTGCAAATTTGTTAATTAAACACCAATGCCAGAGAAAATTTAGACTGCAAATTTGCACTTTTAGACTGCAAATAAAGGCACTTTCATAAACTTTGCAGTTTAAAAGTGTAAATTTACAGTCTACACAAAAATTTAGATTACAAATTATTAAAAGAAAGCTAAAGCCAATGAGAATTTAGACTGCAAATTTTCACTTTTAGACTGCAAATTTGTTAAATGAACACCAATCCCAGAAAAAATTTAGATTGCAAATAAAGGCACTTTCGTAAACTTTGCAGTCTAAAAGTGCAAATTTGCAGTCTACACAAAAATTTATACTGCAAATTACTAAACGAACACTAACGCTAATGACACAAAAATTTAGACTGCAAATTATTAAACGAGCACTAACGCTAATGAGAATTTAGACTGCAAATTTGTACTTTTAGATTGCAAATTTGTTGATTGAACACCAATGCCAGAAAAAATTTAGAATGCAAATTTATACTTTTAGACTGCAAATAAAGGCACTTTCATAAACTTTGCTGTCTAAAAGTACAAATTTGCAGTCTACACACAAATTTAGACTGCAAATTATTAGATGAGCATTAACGCCAATGAGATTTTAGACTGCAAAGAGAAAATTTATACTGCAAGTTTGCACTTTTAGAATACGAATAAAGACACTTTCGTAAACTTTGTAGTCTAAAAGTGTAAATTTGCAGTCTACACAAAAATTTAGACTGCAAATTATTAGATGAACGTAATGCCAATGAGAATTTAGACTGCAAATTTGCACTTTTAGATTGCTAATTTGTTAAATGAATACCAATGCCAAAAAAAATTTAAACTGCAAATAAAGGCACTTTCGTAAACTTTACAATCTAAAACTGCAAATTTACAGTCTAGACAAAAATTTAGACTGCAAATTATCAAATGAACACTAATGCCAATGAAATTTTAGACTGCAAATTTGCACTTTTAGACCGCAAATTTGTTAATTGAACACTAATGCCTGAGAAAATTTAGACTGCAAATTTATAGTACTTTTAGACTGCAAATAAATACACTTTCGTAAACTTTGCAATCTGAAAGTGCAAATTTGTAGTCTACACACAAATTTAGACCGCAAATTATTAAATAAACACTAACACCAATGAAAATTTAAACTGCGAATTTGCACTTTTAGACTGTAAATTATTTTCTTACAACACTAACGCCAATGAGACATCAGAAACGCAAGTGTGACCCAGAAGGAATGTGAATTACCAAAGAAGAAGTGGTGGTGGTGGAGTGATGGCGGCGGCGTGGTAGTGGTGTTGGTGATGGTGGAGTAGTGGTGGTGGTTGTGGTGATGACGGTGGTGGCGGCGACGGCGGCGGCATGGTAGTGGTCATTGTACAGGTGGTGGCGGCGTAGTGGTAATGGAGTGGTAGTGGTTATGGTGGTTGTCATTTCGGTGGTGGTGGTGGAATGATGGCGGTGGCGGCGGCGGTGGTTGTGGTGATCGCTTGGTGGTGGTGATAATTGTAGTGGAGGTGGCGGTGTTGTGGTAGTGGTGGTGGTTGTGGCAGCGTGGTGGTAGAGTGATAGCAGTGGCGATGGTGGTGGTGGTGGCGGCGGCTTGGTGGTGGTGATAATTGCGGTGGAGGTGGCGGGGTGGTGGTGGTCGCGGCGGCAGTGTGGTGGTGGTGGTAGCAGCAACGGCGGTGGATTGGTGGTGGAGATGGTGGTGGGGGTGTAGTGGTGGTGGAGGTGCCTATGGTGGTGTTGGTGGCGGTGATGGAGTGGTGGTGGTGGTGATGGAGGTGGTGGTGGGGGCGTGGTGGTGGTGGTGGTGGTGGCGGCAGCGACGTGATGGTGGTCATTATGGTGGTGGTGGTGATAGTTGTTATGTGGTTGTAATAAGATCGAAAAAAATGAAAAAATGTATTTTTTGTATTAGCCAAACAAGGCCCTTATTTCTTTTATATAGGTTATTTTTGTCATTGAAATTTGTAGTGGACTAGAGGTGTTAGGAACTTTAGAAGTGGATTGGGTGGGTTAGAAATATGCTATAATGGACTTATCAAAAATTCTCCCTAGAAACTAATTAATGTGAGAGCAAATCTCATTTCTTGGAGAAATTTGAGGAGAGAACTGAAATGGTCTGCACATATTGGCATAGCTCCCCCAGGGTAGGTCTTGTCTCAAACTGAGACTTAATTAGCTTCATTTTCCTGGTTTTGTTTGGTCTAAAGGCCCGGACGTGCCAATGTTTGTTTGGTTTCTTTCTCTGGGGTAGGCCCCTTTGCAGTTTGCACTTGTCATTGGTAGCCGGCCTACGAAGTAAGACAGATAGATGATTCTGGAATATTCTAGAAGAACCGTTAGTAAACCTTGTTAAAAAATTGGGAAAATTTTACAAATGGTCCCTCTAATTTGTACGAGTTCTCATTTTCGTCCCTTTAGCATTAATTGTATCATTTTTAGCCCTATAGTTTTCATTCTTTCTCAATTTCATCCCTCTCCCTGACGCCGTCAATGGAACAAACGGAATTGGAGGACAAAATTGTCATTTCTCCTTATAGAGGGACTAAATTGAGATTTCATGCAAACTAGAGGTACTATTTCTATAATTTTATTTTTTACTTTTGTTTTTGCAAATAAATTCAAAATACATCATATGTTGAATAATCTCATATTTATCATCTCATTTTATATTGAATAATCAAAATATGTTGAAAATTTTAAAAGTTTTTATTCTATATATCACAAAAAATATGAGAAAATTTGAAAAGCAACCCCTATGTTAAATGTCTTAGTATTGTATTTTTTTTCAATTGAATTTTCAATCTCGTTATTTTCTTTGTCATATGATTAAAAAGAAAAAGTTGTTCATTAATATTTAGAAATATTGTAATTGTGTTTAATTTAGCAATAAAATACTATTGAATATTAAGAGATCAAATACATTAAAGCATGGGTATAAGTGTATTTATTTTGGGATTTACTCTTAAGATCACTTATATAACAAATAAACATGGATTTTGAATATTTTTTTATCGGGTGAAAAAATAAGGAGATTATAAGGACATGATACAAAGACATTAGCTAAGGGCTTGATTTGTGCATTTTCTAATATTTTTGTAATGTGTAATGAAATATAAATATAAATAAAATTTTTTTCAATACAGTTTGATTACCCAATAAAAAATAATTCAGTTGTCAAATACAGTACTTATGGTCTTTTTTATTTTATTTGCAAAAAAATGAAAGTAAAATTTTAGAAATAGTCCCTCTTGTTTACATAAAATCTCAATTTAGTCCCTCTATGAAAGAAAATGACAATTTTTTCCTTCAATTCCGTTTGTTTCATTGACGGCGTCAGGGAGAGGGATGAAATTGAGACGGAATGAAAACTATAGGGTTAAAATTGATACAATTAATACTAGAGGGACGAAAATGAGAACTCGTACAAACTAGAGGGACCATTTGTAAAATTTTCCCTAAAAAATTTCCATGCGGAAAGTCTTGCTCGTCTATAAGCCCTGCCCTTATTAAAAATTTGACATTTTTAAGTACTCCGAGCCTATTTCAGATATTGATCAGCTACTCTGAGAAGCTCCTGTACATTATCCAAATTAACATCCAATGATCCTGTATATATGTATCTGCATAAGGTTTTCATTTAACGGTTATTTGTAACGTTCTCTTATATGGAATGAGACATACATATACACGGAATTCACGGTCCAGGGGTCCATGATTGTGATATTTGATGGAGTTGTTAATTAACAACCCTGTTCTCTTGAACTTAACTTATATCTGGAAATTGTCCTTATATGAGTTTATTTTGCATTTGTTAGTTTTGCGCCAAATTTTTGTGGGTTATTGATTCATCTCGACCAGAGGAATCGGAAAAGTAATTTTTTTTACTTTTACCAAAGTATTTTGAGAAATAACCATTTTTTAACATGAATGTGTCATTTTTTTTTGCTAAAAAGTTGTTATATCTCAAAATACTTGGGTAAAAGTATAAAAAAAAATTATTTTTCCGATTCTTCTCGTTGAGACGAATCAATAACCCACAAAAATTTAGCGCAAAACTAACAAATGCAAAAAAAATTCAAATAAGAACAAAACTCTCATATTTAAGACTACGCCAAATTTTGGCTTTACCGGCGGTAGTATTACCGGCATTAATTTAATGCCGTTAAAAGTCACTTTTAGAGGCATTAATAAGACCGCTGGGAATAATTACCTTAAAACGGCGGTTTTCCTAATACCGCCGTTTTTAGATACTTTTATCGGCAGTTTTTAAAATACCGCCGGTAATAGTAGAATATACGGTGGTTTTTAATACCGGCGGTTTATTATCGCCGTTTATAATAAAACCGACCCGTATAATATAAATAATATTATTTATCCTAATTGAACTAAAATTCGGGTTAGCCCAGTTGGTCACACGCGCTCACAAAGATCCGGAGGTTCTGGGTTCGACTCATGGGGAGAGCAAAAAAAATTAATCGCCCATTTTATTCCCAGTGGTAATATTTCCAGCGGTTTTGTAATGCCGTTTTTAGTATTACCGGCGGTTTTTTACCGCCGTTTTTGTTTTCCCGACAATTGCTTTACCGGCGGTTTTTAGACTATTACCGGCAGTTTTTAGTATTACCGGCGGTTTTTGGACTATTCCCGGCGGTTTTTTAATGCTGCTAAAAGAAAAATTTGGCGTAGTTTTAAGTTCCAAGAGAACGGATATTTAAGAGAAACATTGATATTAGGACATTTACGCCCATCCTAAGTCACATAATGTGTGTGCACGGACAAGAGATAGAGTGAGCCTGAGTGTGATAACGTCTTTTAAAAATTTCTCAAACTACTGAAATTCGTGAAAACAACGATTGAAAGCACAAGTGTAGAGAAGGATCCTATATACTAAAGGATTATGTGACTAAGCACCTAGCCCTCTCTAACTAGCTAGGAGTTTGTATGTGTGATTTGTCTTCTCATTCAGAGAAAAGAACAATTAGTAGAGAATGTTGGATGTCAAGTACTTATCCCAAAACCAGATACAGAATTAAAGAACTTCACATTCACACACATGCACATGTTGTTGGTTGAGACTTGAGATGCTTAAATTGACAACCCCCTCTTGCTCCACTTGCTAATAAGTCATGGTCACCAGTTCAAACTCCTAGGTCCATTCAGTAGAAACTTTAGGTTTCTGTACACTCTGAAGCTGTGTTCAATTCAGACATAGACCAGCTTGTACAAAACATGTAAGACTGTGGTCCAGATACAAATAAATAGCCTTGTAATACTTGTAGAGCAATTTTTTGAAGAGAAAAAAAATGTAAGCTAGGAATTTAGTCTATTTTCCTATGTGATACACCAATATCTCTTACCTTTTTTTTAATTTTATTTTATGTATAAATTGAAGATTAAAAAAAAACATAAAAATACATAGAAATTGCTTCTTTTGTTTGCGAGATTGATGTTCAATTAATTGGTTGGTGTTGCAGGAAAACAGTGACATGAGTTGAAGTGTTGGACAACTGATGCAGGGCAAATTTTCGAGAAAGTCATTTTCTGTTTTAATTAATTTGGTTTAATTAATATTTTTATTTTAGTTAGAATATTGCCGAAGTATTTAGTTTCCTAGTTTATTTTGATTGAGATTTTCAATTTTGAAGGTTACTTGGTCAATGGAATTACGATTGATTTTGTTTTCTTATATATTATTTTCGTTTTTAGTGCTTTAATTAGTAATGCTGGCAATATTTAGGAATTCTGTTGTTAATAATAATAATAATAATAATATTGAATTGATAGAGTATCTCTTGATAGATTCAAAATCTTCAATAGATTTGTAGAAGAGTTGCCTTTGTTCGTGAGTGACGGAAGATTCTCGTCTTATTCTCATTTTTACGCTGTATCATTCATACTCGATACTTGGAAACTCGCCCAGCTTAATTCTCTTGCTACACCGCTTGGAGAATGGCCAAAACCCATAAACCCAAATTGCTATGGTTCTTTAATTTAGATTACCCCTGCAACCAAATTGCTCCACCAAATCACCAGAGTCTCACGCCGTCTGAAAAAGAAATCATGATACGGTGAGTTCCACCTATGAGTACCGATTTCGCAGTACAATTTGGATCACTGTCATCATTCAATTTTTCATTTTTTTAAAAATGGGATATTTCCAGCAGATGATTACCGATCTTTGATGAATTTTAGGCTCCGTTTGTTTTGATGTAAAATGTTTTCCACATTTTCCGTTGTTTGGTTAGACAAAAGAAAGTAAAATGTTTTTGGAAGTATAACCTTTTCCATCCTCCAGGCACAAATGATTTCATCCCAAGATTGAGAGAGAGAGAGAGAGGATTTTGGAGCCCAACAAGCAATATATTGAAACCAATTAAATTGTGAACATTATTGAAACCACCACTCCTGAACCAATTGGAACCGTTTTATGTTTGTACGTATATGTTGGTGATACATTAGTCCATGTAGTTTTATGGTTGTCTCACTTTCGTCCCTCTAGTTTCAAAGTGCTCAAATTTTGTCCCTGTAGTTTGTTTTACGTTCCAAATTGGTAAAATCGTTAACACTGTTAACGAAACTAACGGAAAAAAACAATAAGTGTTCCAATTTTTAATCCGTTTGAACCGGTGCGAAGATATTATTTTTTTAATCATTTTATCCTAAATGGTTGTAATGAATTTTTGGCTCTAAGGCCTTTCAACGAGCACCCGAAGACTTCTTATTTAGTTTCAGGGCTCTCTTAGGGTGCTCATTGAAAGGTTTTAGAGGCAAAAATTCATTACGACCATTTAGGATAAAATGATTAAAAAAATAAGATCTTCACACCGGTTCAAACGGATTGAAAATTGGAACACTTTTTTTTTTTCCGTTAGTTTCGTTAACGGTGTTAACGATTTTACCAATTTGGAACGTAAAACAAACTACAGGGACGAAATTCGAGTACTTTGAAATTAGAGGGACGAAAGTGAGACAATCGTAAAATTATAGGAACTACTACGAAAATTTGCCCTTTAAATATCTAATTTCCTCGCATACACACTTGAGTAGTGTAAGTGCTTCAAAATGCATCTGTTTTTGCTCTCAAATGTGTTTGATGAGAGGCACTGAAAATTGAGAAAAACCATAGATATGATAATTCTTGAAGGGGTAACAACGATAACACTGGGCTGCCAGTTTTCTCCAAAAAGACAGCATTCATTGCCTTTGCAGTTTCAGATGCAATATCTCTCTTCACTTCCATCACTTCTTTGTTGATGTTCTTGTACATCCTTACTTCTCCCTATGCTGAATCGGATTTTCTCTATGTTTTTCCCAAGAGATTGATAATTGGTCTGTTTACTTTGTTCCTATCCATAACAACCATGATTGTGGCCTTTAGTGCCACACTCTATCTTGCGTTTGGGCACGATATGTTGTGGATGCTTATTCCGGTGGCCGTATTAGCCAGTTTACCAGTCACATCTTTCGCGTCACTCCAATTTCCCTCCTTGTGGATCTCATATCGTTGACATATGGTCCTAGCATTTTTGGCAAGTGAAGTGATCGGCTCATTTATTAACATGATTACTGCTCCATTATGTTGTATATTTTTTATTTTGCTTGGGTGACTTACCATAGAATCCGGAGTTGATTGCATGATTGACAAGCCGAATAGCATTTTCATTTGAGAAGGGGATAGACACATGGTCAACCTTCGTAACCATCAATAAGTACAAAAGGGTGTCTTTACAAGCATACAGAGTAGCACAATGGAGTGGCAATCGATCGGTCAACATACCCGCGAATGTAGAGTAAATCAGGATTTTTTTGCACCAAGACAATAGCAACCCTCGTATTGCCAACCGTACCAGCCGTATGAAGGGCTGTATCACCATGTTTTTCCCGCAATGTCAAGGCCTCCACTGGCATAAACACCACCAACTTCTCAACAAAATGGATTGCCCTTTCTCCAGTCCCGACTGCTATGTGGAGCACTGTCTCAGAAACATTGGTGATCGGGGTTGTGATCGCACTTTCATCTTTGACAGAGAATCTTCTAGCCGCGTCCCAATCGCCTCTGAGTGCAACTTTAAGCAGTGGTATGTTTCTCCAGTATTCATCCTTCACACACTCCAAGTTGTTGTCCTTTGCAATGAGTCGAATAATATTGGATCTAATCTAACAATGACAAAAACATTCATCACTACTAGTAGTAGTTTATTAGTTTTTGATCTTGTGTAAAGGACGCAACAATATGAGTTTCCAGCAATCCTACATATCCACAACCCCAAGATTTTAAATATCAGTGCTGGGAACGAAAGTTGTTCTCGAAAACATAGCACGGGCACGGTAAGGACACGGAAATAGCACGGAAAAAGTACGGGCACAAAAAAAGTACAGGCACGAAAAAAGCACAGGCACGAATTAATCTGGATTGAACTAATTAGTCATCATCCACGTTTCTTTCTCTCTAAGATTGGACCAGTCACTTTCCGTTTCAGGGTCCGAGTCTTTTTTTGATCCGGGATTTTTCGCAGTAGTGTTAATTAAAGACCCATTTAAACCTTTCTATAAACCCAAAACGCACCTTTAAAAACTCTACCCCCTCTCTTCCTCTCTCCACTTGAAACCTTTAGTCATGGACAAATTCTCACGGGCGACACGAACACGATGGGTTTCACCTCCCTCCAGTCAGGGATCGGGGGGACTTTTGCAGCTGTTGCTCAGTTGCAGCAGTGCAATGCGCCTCTTTGTATCGTAGCATTAAGAACGATTACTTCGAAATCCAAAACTCTGTTGGCCCCACAATTGGGGGATTGAAAAGGGGTATGCCCTTATTCAGAGCTCTATATTTTTAGACTTCAGCTACCTGTGGGTGGTGGTGACAAACTGAAATGAGTGAGTAATCTCCAATCTCTTTTTCGGTTTTAGTTGATTTACTTCCTAATCAGATGATTATAGTCGTCTAAGCTTCTTTTTTTGGAATAATTGTTTCCTTACATCGACTACTCATTACTCCCTCCGTCCTTATTTATAGTCCGGTATTCCATTTTGGGATGTCCCTTAATAAGTGTCCATTTTGTAAAATTAGTGGATAAAAGTTGGTGAATTGTCTATTTTGCCCCTAAAAGTAGATTCCATTTTAAAAAGTAAGTGAGTAAAAGTGTAATGATGATAGGTAAGTAGGGAAAGTAGAGGAAAAAGTTGATGTGAAAGGTATAATGATGATATCTTTTTAATAAGTTGGAGTTACGAAGCAGGACACTTAAAAAGGGACGGATGGAGTACTATAATGTGCAGGTCCGAAGGAAGCTTGTGGAGATTACTTATTTATGTTATATATGGGATGCATATATTTAGTCGGAAAAAGATTGTTTCTGATTTTCCCGCTACCTTGGTTTTTTTTAGTTATTAAAATGTTTGATAGTCCGCTACCTTGGTTTCCTGTTTTTGGACCTACTTAATTACTGTAGTTTCTTTATTACATAATTAATTCATTATTATTCTTTACCAAGATATTTGGAAAAGAAATTTTCAATGTGAGAAAGTTCAGAGATGCTACATGTGTAACCAAAGAATTATGGTGGGGGCACAAGACCTAAGTCACATACTTCGCATGCGCATACGTGAGCGAAAAACGACAGAGTGAGTTTGAAAACGTTTTTTTATTACTAAAATTTGTGAGAGCAAGAATTGAGAGGAATAGTAGTCTCAATAGAGGGCCTATCAAAGGATTACATGACTTAAGGGTTGGATTAAATTGGAGTCCACAATGAACTTTTAAAAATTGGGTCTTCTATGATTTTTTTTTTTTCCAACGAACAAGAAAAAGAAAAAAAAAGCATAAAATTGATTTTTAAAAAACAAAAATACCTGCATTGAAACACACCAGTGCAAACATTTTATAATAACTTCTTTTTTTTCTTCTCAAGTGTGGGCCTTTCCAGCTCTCTTTGTTTTTGGGAAAATTACTGGCAGGAGGTGTGGACCAAGATTAATCACTAATAGATGGTCTCCACTCTTGAAATCACCACTTTCATGACACCAACAAAATTATTCACCAAGACATGGCATGAGAAGTTGAATTGACAATTATATCCTCCCTTGTATACCAATAAAATCCCTAACCCTCGTTCCCCTCCCAAATCCCCAATCGTCTACTCCTCACCCGACTCTCGTCTCTGTCTCGATCTCTCTCGCATTAACGACTGGTATGTTCCTCTCTCTCTCTCTCTCTCTCTCTCTCTCTCAAGTTCTGAACTCCATCTTTCTCTCTCTTTTTCTCCATTGATTCAAAGAAGAGTAATAGTTAGGGCTAGTTCGAAATTAGCTCACTCCAATCTCCTGGGTCTCTTTTGTGATTAATGGAAGATGAATTGAGATATACCCACATTTGTCTATGATTTGATTAGATCTTTGTATTTTATCTCATTTTATCCTTGCTAAATCAGGAATCCTTTGATTTGAACGGATGGGTATTATTCGTTAGTTTCATTGGTAGGAATCGTAGGAACAGTAAAAAGATTTTCTGGGCATTGGGAGATTGTATTCGTGGCTTTTTGGATGAAATTTTTTAAATATCAGTTATAGTACTATGAGTCAATGGTATTGGGTTAAGAAAATTAGTCTTCTCAGGAGCAAGGGAAAATTTTAGTTGGCATTCTTCTGCTATTCAATGTAAGAATTGAGGTTTTAGAATACATATGTGCTGCGTTTAGGATAATATGATTTATATGCCTAAATATGTTTTGGGTGATTTGTGATTCAATGTCATGGACAAAACTTTTAAGGAGCGGAAGGGAGTTGGCCGGCCTACTAATTTATCACACTCAAGTCCTGCCCTTTGCTTTGTTCTTAGTTCTTGGATTAGACTTCTGTATTCGCTATTGATTTTGGGTATAGAAAAGAATTGGCAATTGTTGTATGAACAAATTTGTGGTGTTTTTTTTTCTTACTTTTTTTCTTGTTTGTTGGAGACTTAGTGATTAATTTGAAATTATACACCACGACCTTTTATTTTGCCTATCCATTGTTCGACAATATGCTTGAATGAAATTTGTTACAATAGTCACCATCCGAGAACCCATATATATGATAGGAGTGGAAAAATATTAATTGTAAAAGAATATTAGTTGTGATTGGGATTTAAAGTCCAATTATAGAGAACTAAAAGTCGCTTTAGCATGGCGATATTGTAGTAGCAATTGGGATTTAGACATGAGCAAGGTAGCGTTGTTTGATTGAAAATTTGAAGCATTTCCTAACTCTCTATTAGAAGAATCAGTTTGGCAATTGAATTGCTAGACACATTTTGCCAATTTGGACGATTTTGCCCCTTGATTGGGAAGCCAATGGTTTTGTGGAGCAGGATAATTTTGTCTTTTAACCATATCCCTTTGTTAGCTCCGCCTCCCACTCCTTTTCTTCCACCTCCCACTCTTCTTTTCTACCTCAGGTTTAGAGAAAAACAGAGAGAGAGAGAGAGAGAGAGAGAGAGAGAGAGAGAGAGAGAGAGAGAGAGAGACGCCGGTCTTCTCTCAGCCATCAACCATAGCTTCCTCATCACTGACGCCGGTCATCTCACCCACCAGCCATAAGCTCCGGCTGGACAATTCCACCATCAAATCTGAAACCCTAGGTCAGAAATTGCACGTTTCTGTGTATGATTTGTGTGAGTAGAGTTATTTAGAGTAGGAGTTTTCCATTTTACAATTCTTTTTTGTATTGTATTTATGTTGCATGTGTCTTTTCCTCATTTCATGAAGGCTCTGAGTATTTTCTACCATGTAGTATTTTGCGTTTTGTTCTTTTGCTTTTGCAATTTTTTAGTTTGTATGTTTGATTGTTGTGTGGAATCTTGCTAGGGGCCCAGTCCATGAAAAAGACAACTCCAAACGAACCCAAATTCCTGAAACTTTTTCTTCTTCCTTCAAGTGTCTTGTTGGTTTACTTAATTTTCTTTTCAGATTTTTATGTTGTTTATTCTTAACCATTGTGGAAATTATGTGAAGAGTTGTTAGTATTTATTCCTTTTGCAATGCAGTAACTGTTTGATTTAATTGCAGATCCTTACCTGAACACCGATGCTGGTACCATGTCTCCGTTTGAACATGGGGAACTTTTTGTTCTTGACGACGAGGGAGAGGTTTGCTTACCTATTTCTTTTTCTGCATTTTTTTTTGTTGCTTGGCAAAAGTTAGGATTTGTTAGATTGTTAAATTAGCACCTTGGAAGTTGAGTTGAACTCCAAACCTCCTTTCGCCCGTAAGTGCACTCCCGATGCTGTTGGGTCAAAGGCCTCTTGGCTTCTTCTGCACCTATTACGTAAGTAGCTTAGTGTTGCACATAATTTAAATTAAGATATCCTTGTGTCGAGAACATGATAAGCTTATCGAGAAGGAAGAAAGAACGAAGACAATTGTATTATTAGAGGAAATAGGTTAAGGCTCAGATGTGTATTTTAATAGGAAAGGAAAAGGGGTTTGTCAGCATTGGAGCAAAAACTGTTGCTGCATTGAGAGATCACCAATTAGTCTACTCTGCCACAGGTCCTCACATTTGCCAACCCAAGAAATGGATCCCATTTCTTTAACATTAGTGAAGTCAAGAAATGTATATCATGATTGTAACACCCGTTCCGAGCATGCACGTGCATCGCATATGTCATTTAACTTAACTAAACCCTCATGCTATATGTTACACGTGTTGTGTTATCATTCGCATATCATTCATTAATTGTTTGGCGATACATGATTAAATTTGAGGGTTTAGTTAAGTTAAAAAAAAAAAAGATTAAGTTTGAGGGTTTTATTAAGTTAATAATAGAGATTGGTCTTGGTGGGAGGAATGAAGAGTAGAGATGAGTTTTGGCCCAATTGAACCCATGCACCCAACCTCATGGGATAATTTTTCCCTTGATAGATAAACATTCTACGTTTCATTGTTTTCTCCGTCCCACCCTCTTCTGTGTATAACGTAGAGAGAGAGAGAGAGAGAGAGAGAGAGAGAGAGAGAGAGAGAGAGAGAGAGAGAGAGAGAGAGGAGAAGAAGAAGAAGAAGGAGAAGAAGGAAGAAGTAGGGGAAAAAAAATTGGGGAAAATCTAATTGAAGGTAATCCCCATTCTATACCTAATTTTTGTTTTGGGTTTTGATCAAACTTGTATATACCTGCATATTCTTGTAGTTTCAATCCAAATTAGGTCATAGGAGAATGGATTTTAACCTAAATTTGTGTGGCTTATGGGTATGTTAATTAGAGCTTGAACTTGACTGATTCTGTCCTGTTCTTAACAAATTTTTCTCACTAACTTGCCGACCTTGTAATTTTCTGAAATTTTTACTGAAGATGGATATGCATGTCTAGTTGATTGGGTAAAATTTTCAGAATTTATTTCAAAGAGGGGAAAATGTTAAAAATCACGCACCGAACTGCTGCTGTGAAACTCGTATTGCTGACTGCACTGACACAAGTTGGGAAAACAGTCATATCTCCTAGCTCGAGACTCGAAATCACATTCTGCTTTCTTTGCTGAAAACTAGACTTGTAGGGCTTTCCAACGGTGCAACCCGTGCGCTGTGGTTATGCCCGAGCAATAACAGAGTTTCTGTTAAAGTTTACTCAAAATCTGTCTCTGTACCAGTTTTAATATTACGTTAAGTTATAATCGCGAGGCCGTAGTAAGGATACCCAAACTCCGTTTTTGATGAATGACCTGTCGTTTCGAAGAGGAAGAAGTTTACTTTTCAATGGTTAAAGTTTCATTCTTCAATTCACGATTATGTTTTGGATACGGTCAGAATAGTACATGTTAATCACGGACTAAGCCTTATTCTTGGGAATTCTTGTATCAAATCTCATTGAATCATCTTAGGAGCATTGAAGCACATCATCCATCATTTTACTTGCATTATAACATAAGTTGGAGCATGAGTTATACTAAGTGTAGTGCTATTCATATTCTAGGATCGGGGGACGAGTCTCCACCTCAAAGTTGAGAAGGAGGCCTTTCACTTTTGTTTTTTGGATCTCTAAGGTGAGTGTGATGTTTTATTGAAATGGCTGGCTAAAAAATTAACCTTTTTACTTTTTCTGCAATGTTGGAATATTTTGACAATTGTGGATATAGATCAAGTGGCTTGAAATATGTTTTTCATTTCAAGGGCATGCCATAGCTGTAATGTTGGTTGGATTTGTTTTCTTCTTGATGTACACAAGAAGGATATAAATTGTCTGTTTGCTGTACACAAACAAGGTATAAATTGTTGGAAGTACCCTGTTCACAGGGTCACGGTACCGTCATAACTCCTGGTTGCGAGGGAAGCAACCCTATGGCTTCTTGAAATATTGTTGTTTACCTAATTGTTTGTGAAAATAGTATGTTCTTGCTAAGTATGATTAGAAGCATTACTCAATCCATGTTTGCTCTTGTAAATCGTTTTTATACTCTCCGTTTGAATGAAGCAGTAACACTCACTCTCCTTTCAGGTATCTGAAGTAGATTTTTGGTCCTCCACTACTGGTCTGGCAGGCTGTAGGAGTGGGAGCGAGGGTCGACTTGGTGTCCTTTTGGCGTAGTACATTTTGTGATATTAATTTTTGGAGAGTTGTCGTATCATATGTGGATGCAACTCGTTTTGTATAGTTCTTGTAAATTTTATTTTGGAAGCTTGATGTAATCTATTTAGTCTACTTTGTCCTGAGTTTATGGAGTGAATCTCATTAAGGTTGTTACTTAGCTTTCTTTAAGACAGTTTATGCTAATCCCCTAGAGCGGGTCGTTTCAATGATAGTCTGTCATGGGTTAAGCATTATGTACCAATGGTTCGACCATAGTGCTATGTAACTATACCAAATCAAACTTGAGCCTTAAGTCCCAATCAAATGGGTTCGGCTACATGAATTCGTGTTTTCCATTTAGATCTATCGAAGGCATCGTGTTTTGTAATTTACTTCTAACTATTGCCGATGTGCAGCCAACGCAGCAAAGATCTAAGAATTACCAATAGCACCAGCACCACAGCTTCCCATGCCAAAAGCAGACGAACATTCAGAAGATGATCATCACCAAAATTGCAACTTACCCATATCAGTAGAGAAGGTACTACATGCACTGATGCACTAAAATTTTTCATCTCGCTCTTCTTTAAAAGGAAGAGCATATACATAGATAGAATCAAAAAGAAAATATGTCTGCATTTTTTCATAATACAAAATCATACCTTTTATCACCTTTTGATCTGCCACTTAGATTTCAAATATCCACTTTCTAGCTGTAGTCCTAGAGTATTACCCCCTTCTAACTCCACGACCTAAGCCTCCACTTTCTACCTATAGCCCCTAAACTTTGCCACTACTCAAGCTTCATTTGCTAGTGCAGAAAGGATTTTCTCTCAAATCTTAAGATCCCCTCTAATTCATCGAAATCTGCTTTGGTTTCTCCACCGGGAAAAACTCCACTTTCCCACTTCCTAACTCTGCTACATAAGCCTTTGTTTACAAACTGTTTTCAAACTGGACGTCTTATGCCATAGAACTGCAGAGTAGTAACATGGTTTGCACCAAGAATTGTTTTTCCTATGCTAAGCATTTCGTGACACTGCTATAAAAGGGTTCTCAATTTCCTCCCTTGCTGATCATCCATCACTTTGCTCTCTTATTTTGCCTTTGCTATCCTTCACTTTATTAGTGCATCTTTTGAGTTACTTGTTTTACCTTTTTCCCCATAATGTCCTATAAAGTATAGTATTAGGAACTAAAAGCCTTGTGTTTACAGTGCCAATTTGCGGATATTGCAGCTATTAAAGCTTAGAATTGTAATTTGTGACATTGTTCTAGCATGATTGTAGTTGTGCTAAAGTTTATTAGGAACTGAAACCACTGAGGTTGGAAAGTAACATTATTCTGTGACACTTGTGTTGGCTTTTGAAGTAAACAATTAAAATGTATGTGGACATTGTCCAAGTGTGAGTCAGTTTATGCATTAAGGTCATTAAGGTGAAAGGCTGCATGTGGTATTTTCTTGATGACACTACAAGACCATGCAATGGGCTGTGAAGTTATGCCTGATCATTGAACTTCAAGTCTGGAACATGGTCAACAAGATTATAAGTTTCCATATTAACTGATTGATAATTGCATCCTTAATCTGTATGGATAACCTATCTGTGTGCTTGTGGAGTAAATCTGGGTAGTTCACAGCTTACAATGACATTGGGCTTGTGTGCAGTCATATGGAATAAAAATTGGGTACAGTGGAATCTCCGCGCCTTCCGGGGTTAGAGATGGCTCCTCTTCTCAGGGTGGAGGCTGCTGCAGCTGAGGCTTGAAGATATATGTGTTGTAAATGTAATTATCTGCTTTCTTTTTCTGGTCAACCCTATTTGGTTTTTGCCCTTAATGACGTTATCTGTGTGTAAATGTTATCCTTAGGTTTACAATACGTGCTTTTCCAAACTAGTTTTTTCAACAAGCATGACGGACGTGCCTTGCATGTCGCGATGTACCTAGTTGAAAGTAAATGGAATGATAATTGGTTGGCCTCACTAGAATGGCCAAGGAATAAGGTGGACTAGCTAGCTTTAAATAGAAACATTTCCGGTTTTTGTCTATTTTGGTGTTAATTTCACATATTTATTATGTGTGTGGTGAAACTCTAAAGGTCCCCAATTAGAATTTTTTATCAAGAATTTTCTTTACCATGCTGTCGTTTGCATTTTACTAACGAGTCACAAGGTAGGTAGACTAGGTGATGAATAATTCTAGACTTTTGTTCTTTTCCGTACAACAATCATACAAAGCTTTCATTACCTGTATATGATCCTGATAGACTTGGTGGGAACCTTATGCAGGGCCTTGAAACTTTGACTTGAACTTGAATATGTGGCATGAGAAGAGTACTGTTCTGAATGCTGCCGTCATGACCGATTTGCATTTGAGATCCAATTTGGAGCTTAGCTTGAATGTTAATGTCTTTGTTGAGGTATGTGATACTCTATTTTAAAGCTCATCTTTTTAACTTCCTGTCATTCCTTTAATTATTTTTTCACAAAAGATTGGCTGGCTCTTGTTTGTTAGAAGCATTAACCAATCAAAAAAAAAAACTAGTGAAAGTCTCTATTGAGTGATGCGGACTTGACATATTGGCAAGCGATTTTTTGGATGTCAACTATGGAAGAAGGTGGCAATACAACAAATAAGCCTTTCATAGCGTAAACAAGACAATTCTATGGTGCAAAAAATAGGTTAATAAAGAGATTGAATCTTTTCGCGCTCCTATGTATTTCATCGCCAACTTTTCAATTTTAACCAATAAAAGATATGTTGTGTTTCAATATTAAGATGCGTTGTGTAATAAGTGGCAAACTTAATTTGCTCAATTTGTACGTACCTTTACCTTGCTGACAAGGTAGACATTGAAGATCTTACTGCGGAATAAAGATACTTATATGCAAGTAATGAGCAGTTTTTTAAGGTAATTTTGCATATGTTTAAGTTGTGTATAGACTCTTATAGATTACCCCAAACTAACAACTATCTATCTTTATTGTATATAACTTCTCTGTTATATTTTTATTTACTAGATTTAATTGCACTTGTTTATTTTTTACTAGGATGAGCATAGATATTGAAGTCCACTTTGCAACTAAACTTGAATGTTACTGTCTCCCTTGCTGAGGTATGTAATGCTCTATTTCAAAGTTCATCTTTTAACTTCCTTGTTAGTGGTTTGATTATGCTGTCACTTATCCATTTTCATTCTTTCTGAATTGCAGGTCTAAGAGTTTAAGAGTTGTCAATTCAGTATTCATTCTTGGTCTTGAGTATGACTTGGATCTGTTTAATATCGTAGTTGTCCCAGATTTTAACATGTAATTCTCGACATACTCTATGGTTATCCTATACATGATTTCCCTGAATATTTGATGAGCTTTCCGATTTTTAAGTTACGGATTCTGTTTCATGCATTGACTACCAGGGGAGCCATGGAAAACAAGAGCTTGAATGTATGCTTCCTGAAAAGTTAGCTCTTTGTTTCATATTTACTGTCGAGTTCATTTAAGTGACGGTTGTCTGGCTTGATCATTGTCAGATATTCAATTCCAAACTTGTCTTGGCATCTCCAGAAACTGCTGCAGATGCATATTATGCTGTGATTTTAGGAGTTATTGGCCATGAGGTTTGTTTTCTATTGCATAAAAGAACATGAGCGTGGATAGTTGGTTTTTGGTTTACTATCTGTACTAAGGTGGTTCTTCTTTTGCATATGCAGTACTTTCGCAATTGGACTGGCAATAGGTGCTCATAGTGCTACTATTTATCTTCATTAATGAAAACTTGTCACTCTTTCGTGTAACCCTCTCTTTGTCTTGCTTTTTCGTACTGTAATACTTCTTTTCTTTTCTTTTTTTCTGCAGAGTGACATGTCGAGACTGGTTCCAGCTTAGTCTGAAGGTCTCACTGTTTTCCATGATCAGGTTTGGGCAAAAAATCATTTCCAAGTGACTTTGAAAACCTTGAATTCTCTTTTTTCTTCGGCCGAGCTTGACAATCTCTAATGCCTATGCCTTTGGCTGGAATTTTCATCCGACATGGGGAGCAGTACGGTTAAGCGAATTGCTGATGTTTTGAGGCTTCAAAATTATCAATTTCCCCAGGTATTTCCCTTCGCCCATAACTTCGAATTGCTGATGTAGCTCGTTGCTGCTTACATCTACTATTGTACTTCATTGTTTGTGGTTTATGTGTGAAATTATTATGGTCCTGTCTTGAATGATATCTTTTTTCTTTTGTTTTGCTTCAGTGTAAGTTCTGTGGGAGAGAGGGCACTGTGTTGATGGTCACTGGCCATGGTCGTCCACTGACCCACACGCTAAGTCAATGTGCATTTTGACAATACGAGGCCTCTGGACACAATTTACAGCCACTTCATCAATGCTCTACCCGTGGTACGCGCCTTTGATTTTCTTGGTGTTTTATTCCGGAGTGTTAATGAAATGCGCGTGGCTTTAATGGTGAATTATTGTGATTCTTGACAGTTGTGTGGAGTTTTTTGATTTTGTTGGCATTGGTTGAAGCTGAATGTGTATTTTGATGTGAATTGGATGTTATGTGAGGTGAGGTGAAGTACTATTCGGAAAGAAAACAACAAGCGTCTCATTCACTCGTCTACTTGTGAAGTGTATGGGAAAATAATTGGTAGCTTCCTTCCTACAGATCACCCTATGCGGCAGGTGAGGCTTCATTTTGTGCTTTGTTTATGCAAGGACCAGAACGTAGTTTTATTTAATACTCTAGGAACATTGTGGTGCCCTTTTTGTGTTTACATGAGAGTCATCTGATGGCGGTCCGAAGTTTTTTTGTCATGTTAATCTGGCATGATGATGATATTATGCCTCGGGAAATATTCGAGTGCAGTTGCATGGATTACCATTGGAAATTAGTTATTTATCTATCAAACGATCCCATTGACCAAACAAAAGATTATGAGTGTGCGCAAAAAAAGGAAGGGAAAATATTCTAGTAGTGATCACTTAGTCCAAGGACTTGAATTCTGGATATATGAGTATGACCAAGGATTATTTGATGCTGATGCTAGGTCTGTTCATGAACTTGGAGGAGGAAACCAACCTGCAAGAGTGAGTCGAGCTGTTTCATTTCCATATACCGTTTTCTTTTTCTTTGAATAGTGGAAGTTTATTAACTTGGCATGCTTTTCTCAGGTGAGTCTCATTCAAATCCCTGGCAAAGAGGAGTTGAGGCAGAAGAATCTTTTCAGTGTTACTGATTGCAAAATGTATTGGCAAAGCAGTCGAGAGTACCTTGCTGCGAAGGTTGATCGGTGTACTGGTTGCCAGCTGGACGTTTCATCTTATTTGCAGGGTTGAAGGGCTTCAATGGACAGTTGGAGTTCGACAATGTCGATGAGCTTGAAACCATGGCACCATCTTAGCATTTCAGGGCCATCGGGATCCAAACCAAATGGTTGGTCCTCTTGGGGGGCGGATGCAGTCCAAATAGAAGATATTCTCTGTAGTGGGCAGCAAGATTTGGAACAGGTTGCTGAGCCAAAAACTTCCGTTGCTTGGGGTTCTTTAGATACTGAAGAGAAGAAAGATGAAGTACAATCTCAAACCGGATATCAGCATGAGTCACCTAGTAATATCTGGGGTTCCAGTCAAAAAAGCAAGTCCACTGATGCGAAGGGCTGGGCTGTTGACAAAAAACGAAGTTCAGGGGATCCTACAACGGTGACAAAATCAAATGGCTGGTCCACTTGGGGGGTTAGTGGTAGTTCCAATGAAGAGAGCCCAAGTAATATTGAACCAAAGTCGCAGATGGTGCGGCAGGAAGATTCACCAGCCAATTCTTGGAAGTCCGGTCAGAACAATGACGGCAGTGGTGGCCAGGATTGGGGGACTAACAATGAACAATGGGGGGCTGGAAAAACAGTGTCAAAGCCAAGTGGCAATTCATGGAAGTCAAGTCAGAACGATGAATTATTTAGTGTAATTATTTTTTGTATTCTCTCCTCAGGCATACCTTTCGCTTAGGGTTTTTTCCTATTTGACGGTGGTTTATCCAAAAAAAATATGAAATTGAGAAATGGTAAGGTTCCAACCGGTAAGGACTAAACATGACTAATATTAACAATTAAAAATAGGACTAAACATGAGTAATATTCAATTGAGAAGCATGATGGTTAAGGGGTACAACAAGGTACAACAATTTAACATAACCTCCACCTAACTAGACATGAGTCTTTGCAAAGAAGTTTAGTTATTTTCAACCTAAAGATAGCACTTGGGTGATGAACCAGTTGTACGATGTGTGAGTGATAACAACATCGAACCCATTGCCATCATGCCAATGAGGCTCCATTTTAAAGTTGTAGCTCTTGTATGCGACCAAAACATCTCCATGGCTTCCACCACCCATGGAGTGAACGTTGGTAAATTTTATGTGACCTAAACGACCAAACTTTTTGTGGTGCTGTTCAATGTTGGGTGCCCTTACAAGCACAACAATGTCTGGGTCGTGAACACATACAAATGCTTGAACCGTGCGAATGATTTTCTTTACTGTGTCTAGCACCATGTAAAGCTCCTTGAAAGTGTAATTCAAGGTAATAAGGTGCGCGTCATTGAACAGTGGAATGATGTCAAACTGTAACGGCGCACTTGTAGCAATGTCGTGGTGGATGATTGGGGGACTTCCTTGTCTAGGCATTGCTTTGTTTGATGAGTTATGAGTTAGGCGTGCTGAATTTATAGGTGAAGAAAATAATAGTCTGCTTGGTTTTCTGACTTATCCTTTATTAAGGTTAATGTTGGTTGAAACTAATGGACGATTCCACCAATCTACCATGAATATGGTTTGAATATCATTCATATGGGATGTCCTGTCTCCAATGCATTCATTAAGTTGTCCCATTGGACTGACCATTAATATAGGACAAGGGATAGGAAAATGTCCAGTCACCACATATGACTTGGTCTTTCCCTATTAACATGGTGCTCTTTTTGAATGTAATATAAGCTCTTTTACATTAATTCACTTGGTCTTTTCGTGGCCAAAGAAAGTTGAGGTTGAATGGGAGATGGCTCCCATTTGGGAGACAGACGCTCACCTTTCAAAGTAATAGGGCGAACTACCTGTCTTCCAACAATTTCAAAGTTACAGGTTATATGACATAGTCCATTAAAAGGACAGATAACACTTATTCTCAAACCGCCCTTATCTCAACTACCATTCTCCGATGTATTATGAGCAAGTACGATGTGGTCTTTATACAATAAAGATGTGGTCCACAAATCCATAGAGTGTAGTCTTTTGGCAATATAGAGTTGGTCTTGGTATTGGTCTTCAAAAAACCACCATCTAAGTTCACTCTTTCCAATTGCCATAAGATATGACAATGTGGTCTTTATACAATAAATATGTGGTCCACAGAAACATAAAGTGTAGTCCTTTGGCAATAGGGACTTGGTCTTGGTATTGGTCTTAAAAAAACCACCATCTAATTTCACCCTTTTCACTTGCCATAAGATATGACGATTTGGTCTTTGTACAAAAAAAATGTGGTCTACAGAAACATAAAGTGTAGTCCTTTGGCAATAGGGACTTGGTCTCGGTATTGGTCTTAAAAAAACCACCATCTAATTTCACCCTTTTCACTTGCCATAAGATATGACGATGTGGTCTTTGTACAATAAGAATGTGGTCCACAGAAACATATAGGCTTTGTTCGTTTGAGAGTTTGAAGTATTTTAGTTTTGGTAGTGGGTGGAGAGAGAAATAGAGTAATGATTGGAGAGATAGGTAATGAGTAAAGAGAGAAAGAGAGAAAAATGAAAGTAATAATTAAATAAATAAGGTAATAATTGGAGAAAGATATAGGGTAATGATTAGAAAACTAAGTTAAAACTAAGTTAAGTATCAAAACGAACATAACCATAGTGTAGTCCTTTGGCAATATGGACTTGGTCTTGATATTGGTCTTAAAAAAATCACCATCTAACTTCACCCTTTTCACTTGCCATAAGATATGACGATGTGGTCTTTGTACAAAAAAAATGTGGTCTACAGAAACATAAAGTGTAGTCCTTTGGCAATAGGGACTTGGTCTTGGTATTGGTCTTAAAAAAACCACCATCTAATTTCACCCTTTTCACTTGCCATAAGATATGACGATGTGGTCTTTGTACAATAAGAATGTGGTCCACAGAAACATATAGTGTAGTCCTTTGGCAATATGGACTTGGTCTTGGTATTGGTCTTAAAAAAACCACCATCTAACTTCACCCTTTTCACTTGCCATAAGATATGACGATGTGGCCTTTGTACAATAAGAATGTGGTCTACGGAAACATAAAGTGTAGTCGTTTCCCAATACTAAAAATGGGGGTGAATAATTTTTTGAAAAGAGTAAGGACAAAAGAACTTTATTGCATATTTATTTTTGACTAGAAATGGAGTCTAGCCGACCATGGATGGAAGAGACTTCAAGTTCTTTTTATTAGAAGTCATGCCCTCTTGAATCTCCTCATTTTCCTCTTCTTTTCTCCTTTGTTCTTCTTTCCCTAGCCTTGAAGCAAGTTCAAGGGCCAAAGTCCTGCCCTAGATAAGCCCCCAAAGGCGTAGATAAAACTTAGAATCAAAGTTGGCTAAATCCGCCCAGTTGGATGCTGGAATGTGATCGGTTGGATGTAGAGTATGTCAAGTTGGACTGGACACATGGCTTGGATAAAACATGCGAAAATGTTTTTTTTTTACTTGTTCTTTCGGATTTGAGATGCAACCGGTTGGATGCGAGTCTTTTGGGGCCGTTTGCCTCCCATCTTAAGCTCCTATCATTATCCAAAAGATATCACCCACTCCAATTGTATATGAAGTAATCTCAAGATCATAATGCTTTGGAATGTTAAATTAGCTTGATCAATCAAGTCTTTAGCTTGACCAGCAAAGGCTATAGCTTGATCATCCACTTTTTGTTGCGCAACTACCTTTGGATTAGGTGCTACTTGAGACTGTCACATATGTGGAGTTTTGTGTATTCCAAGCGCATTAATGGTAATCTGGTTCTTTGACAAAGGATTTGACACATCGGGTTGCGGGTGCCCAGCAATCTTTGTAACAATCTCATCTTGTGTCAAATTTAAACAAGTAAGCCTATATATATAGAATGCACATTTCATGATTAATTAAAGTAAAAGCATTCATACGCACATGACCTGACACTACAAGCAATCAAGTGGAAACAATTAGCAAATGGCATCTCCACCATGCGGTTGCGCCCTTGTTCGCCAATACTAGGATACCTACTCCAACCATGCACTGTCTTACTATAGTGCAAATTCAAACACCAAGTTACTCAACAAAACACAATTTTAGTAGCTTCAAGTTATACAACATTAGTTCTTAATTACTTAACAAAAAACTATGCAAAAGGAAGCCCTTCATCTGCTCCTGCACTACCATTTTACAACCAGTTCTGCTTCCATTTCTGTTTTGAACTGCACCACCTCCATTTTTCTTTGCACCACTTGCTTTCCTCTTCACCTGCACCAGAAATGCAAAGCAAGCAACTATATATATATTCAATTCATAACTTTAACTTCACAACTTCAAGCAACTATATTCAATCTAGAACAACAATAGATTGCACATGGTAAAATGGGATTCCATCACAAGAGGCCAAAAATGAAAGGGGTTTGGAAATCAAGAAACTAGTGGAGCACAATTGTGCTTTGCTTGCAAAGTGGTGGTGGAGATAAAATAAGGAGAACAATTCCCAATGGGTAAAGGTTCTCAAAAGCAACTATAGGTATGGGGAAGACAGTTGGCTACATGCATTGCCGCTCACTAAAAAACCATCCAAAATTTGACATGATATACTATTAGTTGATAATGAACAATCTGATCTTGGTAACATCATTCATGACAAATTATGCATAAAGCTTTGTGTTTACAGGAAATGTTGCTAGATTCTGGACTAATACATGGTCAAGTGAACAATCCCAGAGAGGAATTTCCTAAACTCTACCTGTTATCAACTCAAAAGAACGTCTTGATCAGTCGAGTGGCTAATTCCAACAGCCATGGGGATTGGAATTTCATTCAACCATATTATCAAACACTATATGGGCAATATGTTACTTTCAACCATTAGCAATAATATTTTAGGATCTACAAGAAGTCCTACTTATTATCAAACCATTAGCAATAATATTTTAGGATCTACAATGTCACACCCTACCCCGGCCAGCACTCAAATGAGCCCAAACCAACATAAGGGTACAACATCAACCACCATCCAATCCTATAACTCAAAGTCTGCAACTAGATCCCTATCTACAGTGTCTTGCCTAAAACTCGTCATGCCTCCCCGAAGCGCTACCCTATGCGAGGGTACAACCACACAACGATCAGCAGGGGATATCTACAACGCTTGCAAAACTGGATTCCAAAATGGAATCCGGGAGTGTTTATGAGACATGGATGCAATTCCATATTAAATGTACAACTAAAAGATAATCTTAACTTGTCAAACAGTAAACTAAGCAATTAAAAGCAACACCGGGCACACAGCCAATAATTTAAGGCATAAAAGCCTTTTGGCATAAACCCAATCACCGGCACAAAGCCAATAACTTAAGGCATAAAAGCCTTTTGGCATTAAGCCAATCACCGGGCACTAAGCCAACATTCAAGTTCAATTCAATATAGAACAACATCTATGAATCAAGCACTCACCTCGTACTCCAAAAGAAAGTACAACTTATGGTTTCGGTGCTCCTTGATTCACCGACTTGTCGCCTATCCACAAGCCAAACATTTTAGTATACAAATACTTGAAAGGCTTGACAAATGCATTAACAATATCCTGCATCAATTCAACTACATAACAGATGCCGAACACAAGTAAATTCACTAATTCACACCACAAACCAAGAATCTCTCAAACACACTATATAGCAGAACCACCAAATGAATTCTGACTATAGTATTCTATAGGTCCATAGTTAGACTTCAAGACTATATCCATTAGAAAGTACACTCTCAAAACATCAATCTCGATATAAAATTGGCCCTAAACGGAGTCCGAATGACCAAGATACGCTCAAATGAAGTTACACATTCAAAACAGAAATATAGTTCTAGCAGAACAGTCTGCATTTGAAAGCTCATTAAAAATCACCTACTCAATATTTTCCAATGATTCCAACACCAAAACATCACCAATTGATCAATGTTTAAGACTCATAAGAACTCATGTCCTCCCAACATGCTTAAACTTGAGGAATTTCACGAGGAACACAAGCCAAAAGCTGTCCAGAATCCCAGAATTTCCCAAAACCTGAACTTTAATTAAAAAACTGCTATAATCTAGAAAGAGTCACGGCACAACCCATACATATTCAGAAAGATATACGAGTCTAGTTTCATAATCAAGAAATGGTGCGTAAAACCGATACCCGAGCTGGGAGATATGTCCATTTTTCCAACACGTGTCTGTGCTGCCAGCACAGACGAGAACCAGATACCAGTTCAGTTCATGATTTTTATCTTTTTCCACACTTCTCAGAAAATTCTGAAATTTTTACAACATAAACTACACTCACAGAGGCATCTACAGTAAAATTATCAAAAAAATAACATGATCGGCACGTCGATGATAAAAATTCGTCAAAACAGGACAAGGTTATCATTATGCAAGCAGATTTCAAAATTCCATAGCAAGTCGAGTTCTTGACGGTTTTCAACGATTCCAGCGGCTATAGAACGAGATGAGAGTGTTCTTTAAATATCAAGAAGGAAACAAAATCCAATTCACAATTTAAGAACGAAAAATCAACGAAAAATGGAACCCTAGTAACCTGTCCCAAAATCTGCGGTATACACGGAAATAAGCAAAAGAAACTAAAAATTACCTACTGAATTGGATGTTTCAATCCTCCCTGTCGTTCTTCTTCTTCTTTTTTCCACCGTCTCTCTCTCTCTCTCTCTCTCTCTCTCTCTTCTCTAACGTAGAATACAGAACACCTACTAGGTTTCTTTTTTTTTCCTTCCCTTTTTATGACTCACACACACATGGCACACATGCACAATACCTTTAAAAAAATGCACTTTACCCCTTTAAGTTATTAAATATAACTTTAAAGCACCTCAAAGATAAAAAGGATGTTACATACAAGAAGTCCTAAACTCTGCAAGATGTTACTTTCAACCATTATCAAACATCTCCTCCCATTAGGATCTACAAGAAGTCCTACTTATTATTTAACTGGTGAAGTTGGAAACAAGAAACAAGAACAGAAGAGAGAACAAAGATGCAAACAAATATATTCATAGGAAATTCTATCCACATATTATTGGGAAGAGAAGAATTTCAGCAAGCTGGAGCACAACAGATACCCCATAAATTGATACAATACCTGCAGTACAGTCAACACTATATCTTGATTAGCTTCCTTCTCCTTAAGCCACCCACCCGGAGCTTCAAAGGCAAGAGAAAAATGAGTTTTCTGGCCATACAGGAATACGAGAGAACAATTTTAGAAAGTCATAATTAGCAAATCCATACAAACACAAGTACCAAAGAATTAATTTTAAGTTCAAGTATGAAGGAGCGGACTCTAAGGCATAGTTGGTATCGTTAATAACCTACTAAGAATTGTTAAGGGCAACATGAACATTTCCCATACCTTCTTCCATCATTGCTACATTAATATATGTGGCAGCAGTATTTGGACGAGAAGGTCCGCATGTAAGATGCAAAAGATACAATGCACGATTTACATACCTAGCACAGCAAACAAAAACATAAGATTTGAATGAGTGTCATCTTGATACCATTGAACGCCAGTAATAAGAATTCTTCTTAGTGTACTTACAACTACAGGGTATGGAAGAACCATTGTCAGTTAATTGAAGTTCAGGATTGTATTTGCAAACATACGTGCTAGCAATGGACAATGGTATATGCAGGTGGTGTGTTCTAGATCTCAAGACACTCAACAATTAGAACAACAAACTATTTTGCTTGTTCAATATAATAAGGAATCTACTAATCTAAAACAACCAGAAAGTTCCCAAGACACTGCATGCACCTCCATGAAAGAATCCAAACAATTGAAGTCATGACATGGTGCACTGAATGCTATACAACTCATTAGGTAAGCCTATATTGCATCAAACAGAGGAAATCAGACATTTCAATCAGCACTACATCAAGTCCTAAGAATGCCCACTTACACCCTACTAGTGTATCTGGATAGCAGAACACCGCTGAACACGTTGACAAACTAGCATTTCTGTCCACACGATCGTCAAATTCACATCTCAAATTGTCTGGTGAGTTAGCTGAAAATTTTTTTGCTCAACAATCAAATTATAGTAGCCAGTGTGAGGGCGTGCATGTCTCAACCAAACTGTGGAATCACAAATGTGTATAACTCGATTTCGCTTCCACAAGTTATCGAATCAAGCTTCACTTGCCCTTATTCCTTGGTCAAAAGAAAAAAGAAAAAAAAAAGACGAGAAAAGAACTAAGAAGAAAAAAGACAAGGAGCCATCCAAAAAAATGTTCGGGCGGAAATAAACTTACTTTCTAGATTCTCAAACAAAATGAAGAACTTTACCAACGAACCACTTGTCTTTCTGAGAATCATCTGTCACCCTAGCTACTACCTGAAAAATACAGTAGATCTAAGAAACACAATGCAATGGAATCTAGGAAAATAAGTTACACTGAGACAGCCAGGACTCGGCTTGGCGGTGATTAAATGCCGTTGAACGTTAAATCTATATAAAACCATATGTGAGAATGGGGTTACCTGGTGAAACACAGAGGAGAGAACCCGGCTTGGCTAATTCCAACAGACTCTGCACCGATGAACAATAAGAAGATGCCTTATATGCAAAAGAAACGCAAGTTAAAATTCAGGGCTTCGAACTGAGGGGTTGTTTACAATTAGAAGACAGAAAGACACCGAAAGTCATCACAAACATTTAGTGTAAACGGATTCGTGGTTCTAAGAGTTTTTGCCAATTCATGCAAGATGTGTGGAACAGCTAATAATAGACACTTGTCAAACTGGAGAAAATTTGCAGCCAATGATGTATGCTTCTCGCATGAGTAATGACTAAAACTTTGAGATCACGAACAAATATATTCAGTTTCTCGTGTAAGCAATCATACTATTATGTCATCGTGACTTAAACCAGGGCATGGCATATCTCCTATTACCTCTCAATTCAAGTAACAAACTATTCATTTTTTGGTCTTTAATCCCACTTCGAATTCGTAGATTTTGGATGTCTGTGAAGTCCAACAAGTACTCCAAAGACAAGTTCAAGTGTAGCCAAGAGAACATTAAGTCTACCCTGGTTACTTCTTGTTTCACTTGCTTCACACAGGAAAGTCTAATTAGCCCCATTTTCATGTTAAAAAAGATACAATAACATCTCCAACTTTCCTTAATTCCAACAGATAGAGTGAGAGAGGTCTTGATCAAACCTTATTGCATACCAGAATAGCAAAATAAATCATCTGTCAGAGGGGACCAAAAAGGAAACCAAATGATTCTATGAGAAAAGAAACTAGTCAAATACATAAGAGGGGGCACTGCGCTGGCAGTACCAACAACTGTCTTTAATTTCCAGAATATTATATGACAAAAAACTTAGTAATAACGAAAAGCGACAACCATTAGCTTGCTAGGCTGTCAATAAGAACAAACATACATCAATAATGATAAGAAATCAATCACAATCGCACTTAGCTAGCTTGCTAGGCTCATTAGATGGGTATTTGGGATGGTATGAGATGCATTTATCCAGCCAAAGAAAAAATTAAAGAAACTAAGGGTGAATAATTTACTATCAAACACAAAGAAAAAGAAAACTAAAATCTTACATAGCTTAACAATTCGACATGTCAACAAATTCCATGTACTTGTAACAAATTCAGTAAGTAACTGGATCTATGGAATCGATTCTGCAAGTATCTGGAGCTACCATATCTTCTATACGATTAATATGGCACCAATGAATTGAGACGCGAAAAAAAAAGCCGAACTACAGAACTACGGTTTATAAAAAGGAGAAGAGGGCTGGTTACCAATTTTTGGGCTGAGAAGTCGTAACCTCACAACCCTGCTAAAGGAAAAAAGAAAACTCCTAGGAAACAAGTACATCTTACGGTTAATTCTAGAACTGCCAAATCAAACTTCACACAACTTAACAAGCAGATGTGCACTTTTTACATACATAGGCACTTAGTTTCTCAGCCCAAGATTATACCCAAGCAGCATTGCGCTACATGCCAGGTTCTTCCAAGAGCTCCTTCTCGATCAGTGTGATCTGTATATCATTCATTATGGTGCACTTTCGTTATCTTTGTTGCTTTTGTTCACATATAACAGCTTTGACCTTTTCATCCACTTTAAGTCCTTCAAAGCCATGGGGATTGGAATTTCATTCAAACATATTATCAAACATTGTATGGGCAATATGTTACTTTCAACCATGAGCAATAATATTTTGTGGTTGTGCGAACTGATATGTTCATTCAAAATCAGATGAGTGCTTATCTTTTGCATATTAAACTGTGGGATAAATACAAACCAAGACGCAGATAACTCCATGCAGAGAGATAAAGAGCACCAGTTGAAAAAAGAGAGATACAGACACACACATACAATAAGGGACAAAATGAGAAAAAATTAATCCAATGAACACAACTAATTTAAGAGAACAATCCAAGCTTAGCAACAAATAACCACAAATCTAAGTTTCTAATGCGATTGAAGAGAACAAAAGTGCGCTTTTGTTGAAAAGTCAATCCCCAAATTATAGCGTTGAACTAAATTGAGAATAAAGGACCAAATCTGGACCAATTTTTGTTATCAATATCAAAAACAGGGGTGGCCAAACCCATTGAGACACCAAAATGAATTGTAGCAGTATTAAAACTACAAAGCAACCCTAAAATTTATAAACTACTAAGGATCGTGAGCCCTCCATTCCAAGACATAGTCAAATAAACCCTAGACTACATAACCATCAAGGTAAAGATGATTTCTCACCTAAATGCGAAGACGACGGAGGCGGAGTGCGGCGTCTGATAAGAATCGGTGGATGAAACTCAATTTCGAGGAGAAAAGCCGCTTGTTTCAACTGATGAAAAGCAAGTATGAGAAGCTTGAGAACTGGTCTGGAAAAGAACAAAAGGCAAGTAAAGAAAATTAATTGGAAAATTTTGGGGCAAATTGAGCGCCCATTTTTTCACCAGGGCAAATTGAGAACGATGAAGTAAGGAGATTAGCAATGAAACAAAAGTTAAAGGAGAAATAAAGAACAAAGGAACAAATAACAAACCTGCTATTCACGATTTCATGATTAAAACCCTAGAACACCAGAAGACTGATCCATTAGCTGCAAAACCAGTTCGCACGAAAACCCTAGAATACCAGATGAACGATCCATTTAGTTGCAAAATCTTGGTTTAACTAAAACCCTAGGAGGCAAGTCTCGCAAGGATGGGGAGCATGGAGGATAAGCAAGGGAGGAGCAAACCCCTGGACAGAGGAAACGGAGATATGTTCGAGAGGAGGAAGAGAAGACCAGGAAAGGGGTTTGGGGGACATGAATCAGAACTACGTTTTTGATATAAGGGCAAAACGGTCCTGCCCAGATATCTTTACCATGTATTGGTGATTAAGATGGGAGCTACCATGTACCTGTGATTTCTAAACTTGGTACCATGTATTGGTGATTAATCCCTGTCAACTCCACTGTCCGGTAATTTTCCCTTTGTTTTTCAATTTTTTGGCAGAACATCTATACTTCTACGGACTTCGGGCTCCTTAGAGCATCCACACTAACCTAGCTACTCCCTCCTCTACACTAGAGTAGCTAGCCGAACCCAAGAAATCCCCCCAAAAATCAGCATTATCAGTCTCGTTGAATTTGCCAGAAGAGTAGCCAGAGCTACAATTTCTCATTGAAACACACGAGGAACTGTTCACTCGTGTCCTTCCTCCCGCCAAATCTGGACCATTAAAACTGTGGCTGTGTGTGGGGTGTGTATGCTTGAGAGAGAGAGAGAGGTCAATCCATAGTTACCGTCGCCAAAGCCAGAGCAAATATAGACTGAAATCGATTGGGTTTTGGATTGAATCGATCTGTCCTAGACTGAACATTCCCGTCGCTGGAGCAGTTGAGTTTTGGACTGAAATTGATTTGTGGATTTGTGGGTTGAAGGCGTTTGTGAACTGGGTTTCGAGGTTTGTTGATTTGGACTGAAATCGTTAACTGGGTTTGTGTGCTTGAGAGAGAGAGAGAGAGAGAGAGAGAGAGAGAGGTGGCACAATTTTTTTCTGATAGGCATTAAAGAAATGGAGTAATATTTTTAATGAGATAGTTTAACTATAGAGAGTCTGATGACGCAGTAAACATTTTAAAAGTGAGTAGCTAAATTAATAAAGTGACTTTTTGCTCTCTAATTTGGTCCAAAATTTAAAGATATTGGTACAGATGCTCTTATAATTTGAGAATATTGTTTGGACAAATGCAAAAGTCTTATTCGGCCTTTTTTTCTTGGAGCCGATTTACCTTGTTTGGTTCAACTTTTTGATGTAATGAGTGGATAGAGATAGAGAGGAAAAAGTATTGAGAAATGTGTAGAGAAAAAAATGAGATGAGATGAGAGTTGAACCAAACAAGGTGAATACTTCCTGGATTCTAGAATTGGCATTGAAATAGTCTACTGTCCAAACAACCCCTTAGAGCATCCATAGTGTAATAATCAAAATTAAAATGTTGCTAAGATTAGCAATGTTTGTTTAAAAAAAGTGCTCACATTGGAATAATCAAACTTAGCAACCTCTTAACAACTTATCAAATTTTGGCCTTTGAATAATCAAAATTAACAATCTTTTGTCAATAACCAAATTTTCTCTCTCTCTCAATCAAGTACAACATCATTATACAAAAACCTTCTCTCTCTTCCTTTCTCTCTCTCTCTTTCAACAATGTTTTCAAAAAATAATTTTAAAAACCTGTATTTTTCAAAATTTTTCTGGTTTTTTTCAGAATTTTCTTTTACAAATAAACTGTTTTTTCAAAATTTTTAAAAAGTGTATGTTTTTAAAAAACTGTTTTTTCGGTAAACGGTTTTTGAAATTTTAAAACTGTTTTTTACACAAAATATGTTTTTAAAAAACTGTATTTATAGTTTTTAAATTTTCAAAACTGTTTGTGTAAATACAATTCTTTCAAAATTTTCCAAAACTGTGTTTACAATTTTTAAGTGAACAAAGTGTGTTTTTTGAAAAACTGTTTTTTTTTTATTTTTACAGAACAACTTTTTTTTCGAAAACTTTTTTTTATATAACTGTTTTTAACATAAACTTTTTTTTTTTTTACTTCCAAAACCGTTTTTCTAAAAACATGCATGAAATGAAAGGGAAAAAGTTTGGAGGGCCCAATTGGTTTTTATTATAGGCAAAAAATAACCAATGTGGAATTTGACATTGCTAATTTTAGCAACCTCTAAATGAATATATAATCAAAATCTTATTCTACTACGGATGCTGTTAAGTACTCTTGCATATAAAATATTCTCCTAATTAATTCATGATGACAAGAATTTCCGTACGTGTGGAAACTTGTTTACATTAAGATAAGAGATGACAAGGGTTAGATCATCCCAATGGGGGATGAAAATCAGGTTCTATACTTATAATACAATTTGGATGCAAAAAAACACCCTGCAATGGGGATGTAAAATGGCATAGATGGAAAAGGAGATGGATTTTTCCATCCCCCATTGGCTGCAGCTTTAATTGACAGATCATCAAACATCATTAAACCCAACTGCAATTACCAGAAAAGGGACGGCCGGAGTTACCTCTATTCGTCGGAAAGTTGGCTGGAACTTGATCTTCTCTGGTTGAGAAAGAGAGAGAGAGGAGGAGGAGGAGGAGGAGGAGGAGGGGTTGTGTGTGTGGGGTGTGTCTCTGGAAATCAGGTTCTATACTTATAATACAATTTGGTTGTGGAATAGGTCACATAAACATGTCTTTTTTATTTTTTTGGTACATACATAAACATGTCTTCAAGGCATAGAATTAATCTTAGATTGAACTAATCACTCATCATCCACACGTTTCTTGACTTGGAGAAGTTTTTTTTGGTGCCGGTCAAGTACCAAACACGTAGTTCTCCGTCTGTGATCTCAACCGTCCAAACGTATTTTGGATGGCCCAAATTCATTCCTCTGTCACCTCACCCGACCAATCTCCCTCCATATGTGTTTTGAACGGTTTAGATTTTAGAGAGAGAAAAAGAGGAGAGAGAGTGGTTGGGTGAGAGGAGAGAGAGGGAATAAATTTGGATTGTTCAAAACACGTTTGGACAGCTGAGATCGCCGACTGAACCGCCACGTGGTACTCGCTCGGCACCCCAAAATGTATACATACTTACCAACCATGAGATACAACAATTGAAATTGTCGTGATGTCATTAATTAGTTTGTTTTAACTGATCATGCATCAATTAGTATCTACATAATAAGGGAAAACAATTTTTGAATCTTATCTATCTATAAATTCTAACCATTGATTTGCTCCATAAATCCTACGGCTCTCCCTCTCTCTCTCAAACAATCTTAATTGCACAATTACCACTAATTAGATCTCACGTTGCGTCGTGCCTCTAGGCACGGGCACACCCTAGTTATCATACAATCGCTAACTCTCTTTTTTTTTTCTCGGCAAACAATCGCTAACCGTTTGATTAGTTTGATGATCTAACACGATCGACATGCCCACGTATGCCTCATGCCTGGGTCCAATGCTAAAGTGATCGCCTTGGTGGCTGAACATGACTTTTATTTCTCAACAGAAAGGCTTGTTCGTTTTGGATCGCAAAACTCCTGTGTATGGTTCCGAATGAATATTTTCTATTCATAATCTCTTTCCTCTCAACAACCTCTCTCAAAACCCAAACCAAATGTTCAATCTGTTATCTTTTCTTGGATAAGCAATCGATCTGATCAAGGCAGAGCCGCAGGGATTGAGAGAGAGAGAGAGAGAGAGAGAGAGAGAGAGAGAGAGAGAGAGGCGAGAGTAGAGAGTCTGTGAGGATATGTGGAGACAAAACCCTAAGGGGTAATTATGTAATTTCTTGGTTTCGGTTATTTTGGTTCGGTTCAGGTATCAATTCGGGTAGCAGATGAACCATAATCGAACCGATACCCGTTCGGTTATCTAAGGCCTCAACCATATCCATATCCACGGGAAAAATTTGGTTATGGTCTGGAAAATTTGGTTATCTAAGGCCTCTTGGGAGATTTATATATAGGGGGTCTAGCCACTATTTTTTAAACGGCAGGGAGTGTTTTCACTGGACACAACTTTTTGGTTTTTTTTTTTTAATTTTTAATTTATTTTTTAATTTTGCATTTATTACTTTTGGAACCATATCCTCCTCCTTTATCTCCTTCCCCTCTATAATAAGAACCGGTTGGGGGTTTGGTTTCGCTAGCCAATTTTGGCTAATTGGGACAGTATTATCCTTCAATTGGAGGGCATCTAATGTTGGTCAAGTGGGTGGTATGGTAATTTTACTTCTTCTCTTTTGTGAGTTACGTGGCGCCATGGGTGAAGGGAATATCACACGTGTCTTTGATTTGGGTGGGACGGTCATGCACCCATTATCTCTAAGAGCATCTCCAACCCATGCTCTATTCCTCCATTTGAGAGTATGAAACTCCTCCAACCCATCCTCTCAAGCCTCCTCTATTTGAGAGGATGGGATTTTGATCCTCCATATTTAGAGGATGGGAGAAAATATGGAGGATCCCCTCTATAACACTATTCACCTTTTAAAATGGCATTTGTATTCTTATGAGCTTTTGTTTATGTCAATCATATCCTTTCACCCTTGTACGTTTATGTCAACCTTTTAACACTGGAGTGGAAGCCATGGGCTCTAGAAAATTTGAGTAAAGCACGAGTGGGAGGGAGGGGGAAATGTAGTGGAAGCCATGTGGTCTACAAAACTGGAGTAAAAATCAGGAGGGGAACTTGTTTTACTGTGGCAGAGGTTAATTTTGGAGGGAATTTTTGAAGGGAATTGGTAGAGGTTAATTTTAGAGGGAAAAATAGAGGGTTTGTGGCTGGAGTAACTAGGAATAGTGATTTCCTCTAAAATCACTTTATGAATAAAATAGTGTATTTTGAGACTCTCAAATAGAGTATTGGATTGGAGATGCTCCAAGAGGCTTCTCATTCTACCTTTACTCCTCTCTCTCTCTCTCTCTCTCTCTCTCTCTCTCTCTCTCTCTCTCCTTTGCAATCCTTGTTAACGACTCCATGGCAACTCTTTATCCCTCTATCTCCTGCAATCGTTGTTAGCGACTCCATGGCATCTCTCTCTCTTTCTCTCTCTCTCATTTTTTGAAGATCGGAAGAACAGCCTTCGTCACTGGTCTTCTCTCGTCCATCATCCATAGCCTCTTCGTCACTGACGCTAATCACCTCGGTCACTAGCCATAAGCTCCTCAGATACGGTGAGAGAGTTTGAGCAAAGCAAGGAAACCAGTCAACTCATGGTCACTGGACGATCCCACTGTCAAATCTTAAACCCTAGGCCATGGAACCCGACTATCAAAAATCACAAAAGGTATACATATTTTCTGCAGGTGTTAATCCTTTCTTTTTGTAGATCTAGGGTTTTCTTTGAATTTTGTTTCGATATATCTGATTTTCCAACTTTCCATGTGTTTGTTCGTGCTAATTTCTCTGGGTATTGATCGATTGTGATTGTTGGTATTGATTTTGCAGAGAGGTAAAGTTGGTTATATGGTTTCTCAGTTAGTGTGTGTGAGAGAGAGGGCGGGGGGGGGGGGGGGGGGGGGGGGGGGGGGGGGGGGGGGGGGGGGGGGGGGGGGGGGGGGTCAAGCAGAGAAGAAGAATTGAAGGAACGAATGGGTTATCAAATCTTGATTTCCTTGGTAATTAAGATGTTACTCTACCTGCCAATTTGATACGTACCAATTGTTAGTTTCAGTGGTTTGTTTTTCTAGGATCTATAATTAAACCAACATAACTTGGGTTAAGAAATTATGGATTTTGACTAAAAATACGTTGGTAGTAGTACTTACCCATTGAATTGGTTGTTCAAGAGCTCAAACTATACCTTAGTAGTGCTGCAACTTGAGACTTGAAGCTGAAATCAGTTGACTAATTAATGCAATTTAGTGCCTAAATTGCTGAAATTGATGTTTTAGAGTGCTGAAATTGTATTATGCACGCTGGAAGGGCTGAACTATTCATAATTAATAGTTTCATAAATTTGGATTGTGTTTAGGCATTAGCAAGGCTGGAGATTCGTCTAATGTGTTCAAAAAGTGAACGTGCGACTTGGCTCATTGGGTCACGTAAAAGGTGATGAGTATCCTTGACACAACTTATATCTTTATAAATTGCGATATTTTTATGCACTCTAGAATGTACAATGTTTTTTGCTAGCAATGGTGGCATGCCAATCAGCCTATGAGGTTGATTTATATATGGTTTTGGGTAATTACTTGGTTTGGTGGTCACATGAGTATGTAACCCCTCTAGTCCAGTATTAATGTTTTGCAGCTTAACTTTCCATCCTTGATTTTATGCGATTACTAACGCCGGCCCACCCCCAAGGCCCATGAGGCCGGGGCCTCGGGCATCCCAAAAATTTTAAATTTTAGGGGCACTGAAATATTTTTACTACTTGGGTTTGAATAGGACTCTTGTGATACTTTTGCTTCTAGAAATGTAACACGAGTAATATTCAAGTGATACTCATACGTTCTTACGATAATGTTTATTTGCCTATTTGGAGACTTTGTATTTTGTGTTCGTATGTAATGATTAGTAGAACTTTATATTGGTTTGATTTTCTTTTATTGTGATTGTTGTTATAAAAATTGTTAAGTATTAACTCTTTAAGGCTACACTTTTTTTATTAGGCCTTGGGCATTAAAAACCCTTGGGCCGGCCCTAGCGATTACCTTTGCCTCTTTATAAAAAATGAGGGATGGAAGGATTTCACTGAAATACTATTTAGGTTTATAAATGCAAAGGTATTAGCAAAATTAGGTATTAGCTAAAAATTAAAGGCATAAATTAATGGTACTTTAATCAATGAAAACAAACTCAAATGCATAGAACTTGATAAAATCATGAAATAAAATTTTCAATTATTTTTAACATATAAACTTAATATAAATATTGTGCACGGGCATAAACTTAATATTAATTTTTCAATCATATGATCAAGTTTCGTGCCTTTACATTGATATTGCCTATATATATGTATATTAGATTTTCATCATATTGCCATATATAATGAAGGGCCCCACACTGAATCAACAAGGTAATTAAACCCTGGATTTCCTAATTAATCTATGTATTTGCCACCTTTGAAGCTCTATATAGCTCCCACTTCAAACATGAAAACCACTACTCTTCTACTAGTTCCTATAATAATATATACGAACTTGGGAGAGAAAAGCCAACACCATGGATGATCGCTACCTCCGTTGTGGCTACTGCAATGTTCTTATTGAGGTACATATATATTTACACTTTTGTGCATAGATAGAGATTTGTATATTTATACTTTTGTGCATACATATATAATACAAGTCTCGGAAATATGCATGATTCTTTTTATTCTTTGTCTACAATATGCGTGAAATTTGTTCCCCTAAAGAAAGCATCTAGTCAGAAATAAATAATTAAAGACTAGTTTTTTAAACAGTTGGGAAAGCATTTTTTTTTTTAAACAGTTGGGAATTTTGTTTTTGGAAAAAAACTAGTTTTTCCACACAAAAAAGTTGGGAAAGCATATAAGTAACGATTCATTAGTTGGAAAATTTTCACTTATTGGGGAATTTTTTATTGGTTTTTTAATGGTATCAATTCGATTGATTGAAATAACCCCCTTTCTCCCATTACCAGTCATTATTGCAACCTTTAGAAAAACCCAATCGATTCTTTCAAAAACCTTTAATAAAAACTATAAATCAATTTATTTTTCCCTATCTCATTCATTTTTTTTTTTGTATTTATATAACATGACTCTCTCTCTCTCTCTCTCTCTCTCTCTCTCTCTCTCTCTCTCTAGGCCGGGTCGTTGGACATGGTGCGATGCAGTCATTGCGGCAATGGTAATCCCACGTCTCAAAGCACAACTAATCCCCAGGTTCCACTCTCAACATTGGTAGTCTAGTATTTTTTTTTTTTTTTTTATTCATATGTAGATTAGTATTTTGTTTTATTCATATTAAGCATTCTATTTAAGTACCTGCAATTTTATGAAAGGTAGTTCGATCTCTTGATGCAAACACGGCGTACTTGTTTTTTTTTTTTTTTTCTAGGCAAAAGAAAGTTTCATTAACTCATAACACTAAATACAGAGCTAGTAGGATCATGAATACACCGCCCTGACCATCCATAATCCTCTTCTCCTAACCACGTGGAAGATACTGATTTAGGTTCAACAAGCTGAACCCAAACCAGGAGGAAAAATCATAAAAAAAAACACAAGCGGTTGATGAGAAACCAACCCAACACCCATTGAGATAAAGCCCAAAACACCTATTAGGACAAGCCTAAAACACTTATTGGACCAAGTCCAGCACCTTAAACAGCTAAAAACTGCCGGGACAAAGCCCGAGCACGCCCAAACGGGCAAGGACCCACAAAAATAAAACCTCAAAGAACACATGGGTCTGGCCCACACCTTAAAGGCCACCCCACAAAAGAACCAAGACCTAACTCTACCCTAGCGCATCAACAGCCACCGCCGCAAACAAGTCGAGCACCGCCGCAACCAGCCAAAACACACCGCCACAATCGAGCCCCTACCTCCACCGCAAACCACAACCGCCCACCACCACTCCCACCAAACCAGCCAAACAAAACCAGTGAAAGACGACGAAGAATGGTGGCCCGAACCAGCGTGAACCCCGCGAGATGCCGGACCTCAGAGACAGCTGCCAAGAAGCCGCAGATTCGGTTCTCATAAATGACCAGAGGAAAATAACACCTGAGCACTTCCGTACTCCCCCGCAACATCACGTACTGCCATCGCCGCCAAACACCAGAGCTCCACGGCCACCACCACCGGCTGCAAGATCCCCACAATGCCGTTAGGCCCTTACCGAAATCGCCTAGGAGCAAAGACGGTTGGAGATAGATCTTGGTGCGACGCCTCCGCCCGATACCACCAACACGGTGTACTTGTTTAGGAGGGGAGTTTGTCAACATTGATTCTAGGTTACTTCTACAAATTCAAATGGGATTCTGAAAATTAAATCAATCAGAATTCAAAATTAGTTTTATTTTAGCTTTTTGATGGGGAAAGAGAGAATGTTCATGTTATTATGAAAGAGAAAATTATTTCTAAAACTTTTCATGTAAATAAATTTCTCAATTTTACATCTAATATGTGTCTGTAGGTATTACTACGCAACATAAATTGTAGTTTCTCTTTCTTAATCTTCTTAGATAATTCGATATCGCCACACTTAAGTAAACTAAGAAGAATATTCTTGTGTATAATTCCAGATGGATCAGCCTTCTTCATCACTCATGCCCCCATCTTCTGAACCACCATTGGCAACACGTACGTATATATCGATATTTCTTTCTGTTTCTTTTCAGTTATTGGAGTATGTGATAAGTAAATTCCAAACCAACGATTCTTATAAGGTTTTTTTTTTTTTTTTGGGATTACCTGTTACACAGCTTCCCGAGACAATTACAGGCAATTTGTCAAGTAAGCGAATTGCTCGTGTTACGTTAATTTTTACTATTATTTTTTCAAGTACCCCTGCCCAATAGGGATTTTAATTTTTTTTTTCCGGCAAAAAATGGAATATTATTAATAGTGAAAGTGATTTTTATTTCTTGCCCCTGATACACGTACATTGCTTTTTTTGAGTTTTCTCTTAGAGTCTAGTCTTCCTTCTCTCTAATATTTTCCCAGGTTTTTTCCGCTTCCTCCTTTTTAATAGCATTCCTAATGAGTCATTTTGAAAATAAAGAAAGCCAACTAGCATATTTGAAGATCAAGAATACATTGTACTTACTTTTATTACCACTTTTCTAAGGGCTTATTTGATAACCTACATTCAGCACTTTTCTAAGGGCTTGTTTGATAACCTAAATTCACCACTCCACCACCATCATCACAACCATCACCACCACCGCCACTCCACCACCACTATCATCACTACACCACCACCACCACTCCACCACCACCACTACCAGCACTCCTACTACCTCCACCACTCCCTCCCCCCCCCCCCCCCCCCCCCCCCACGACCATTACCAAAAGTATATTGTGACCGTTAATAAATTAAGAGAGAATTGGAACAAAATTAATTCATCATTTTTTTAATTCAGTACTTAATATATTTATCAAACAGTTTTTCAGCTTAAAAATTTCAGCATTCAGTTTTCAGTACTTAATTTTTAAGTTTTCAGTTTCAATTTTATCAAACAGCCCCTAAGTCTATATACACGTACAAATTTTTGCAATACAAAAAAATTCACGTATGTAGGGTTTCGGATAATAAGTTTCCCTAATAAATAACAAGCTCTCGATAATAGGTATCAAAAAATTAGATCTTTAATATTATGTATTAAAAAATTATTTTGTATGATTGACTTGTCTATCCTTGCCCCTATTTGAAGCACTACAGTTTCGTTTAAAATGTCTTTATACAGTAAAAGGTAGCAAGAAACGGGAAAAAAATTAACTGTTGAAATGTTGTCCTTCTAACATCGGTTCCACCTCTGAATCCGAATCCTAATCCCATCATAAAACCTAGTTGTTTTGTTACAGATATATCATCGCTAAGTTTTGAATCATGTGTGAAGAGTACTGTTGTATATATATTTATGTATGTTTTACAATGAAAGGGAGGAGACAGATCGTATCATAGCTACCGACACTAGGATAACACGTCAAGAAGCTAGAGACGAAGCTCGGAAAAACGTAAGTGTTATTTTAAATCAAATCTATATATGCATTATCACTAAACAAAGCTTCCTTAATAATATTTGCATTCCTAATTTGTAGTGGCCAACGAAGGGCCATGATTGGTTCATTTGGTTGAGGCAACAAGAAGGTAAGGATACATGATCCGTAATTAATAGTAACCAATATTTTTTTGTTAAATTAACCAAATGAAAAACAAAACAAAACTAAATTCCAGTGAAGTGGAAAATATTGAAATGCTAAATTAGATACTCCTTAAAAGACTGTATTGGAATAAAAAATCGATGCACAGAGCGAATGAAAACATGAACTGAAAAAGAAAAATATCTTCCACGTAATTTCCAATGAATTTCCTTTTCCCGGTTAAAAAAAAAAAAAGCATTTTCCTATGTAATACTTGTAGAGCAATTTTGTGAAGTGAAAAAAAATGTGAGCTAGGAATTTAGTATATTTTCCTATGTAATACACCAGTATCACTTACCTTTATTATTTTATTTTACGCATAAATGGAAGATTCAAAAACAATATAAAACTACATATAGAAATTGCTTCTTTTGTTTGCGAGATTGATGTTCAATTAATTGGTTGGTGTTACAGGAAAGCAGTGACATGAGTCTTAGTGTTGGACAACTGATGCAAGGCGAATTCCAAGAAAGTCATGTTTTGTTTTAATTAATTTGGTTTAATTACTATTTTTCATTTAATATGTTTGTTCTATTCAGAATATTGCAGAAGTATTTAATTTCCTAGTTTATTTTGATTGAAGTTTCCCATTGCGGGTTCTGTTAATTCCATGATTACATTTGTTAGTGCCACGAAGGATTATGTAATCTGACATTTTTGCGAGAAACAATCTCTCTCTCTCTCTCTCCTCGTTTCTGTTACTTTCTCTCACTACAAACAATTTCTTCCTCCCCTTCATCAATCAGTTCAACCCCACCATAGATCCTCCTCGGCAAATACCGCAAGAAGACCTTCTATCTCCTCTCTGTTTTATCCTTCACGCTTTGCCCATTTATGACCATGGAAAGAGTGGTGAAAGATTCATGTTTTTCTTTCTTTGATTGGGTGATTTTGAGGCTTTTTTCCCCTTTAATTCGATGGCTACCAGTCTCTTTGTATGTATGAGACCAATTAGTTTTTCAATTTAAGATTTAAAAAAAAAAAAACGTGGAAGTAGTATTAGACTCGGGTTTCTTTCTCCTTTGGGAAAAGGGGTTTATAACTTTTTTTTTTTTTTTGATTGACGGCTTTTAACATTTGTTTTGTCACTATTTTGAAGGTTACTTAACAAATTTAGTCGTGGAAGTAACACCACCCTTTCCTATTTTGAAGGTTACTTGGTCAATAGAATTACGGTTGATTTTGTTTCGTTATATCTTATTTTTGTTTTTGGTATTTTGGTCATGCTTGCTAAATAACAAGCTCTCGATAATAGGTAATAACAAGCTCTCGATAATAGGTATCAAAAAATTAGATATTCGATGCCACTATGTATTAAAAATTATTTTGTATGATTGATTTGTTTATCCTTGCCACTATTTGAAGTATTACAATTTAGCTTAAAATGTCTTTATATCGTAAAAAGCAGTAAGACATAGGAAAAAATATAATAACTGTTGAAATATTGTCCTAACATCGGCTCCACCTTTGAATCCGAATCCTAATCCCGTCATAAAACCTAGTTGTTTTGTTACAGATATATCATCGCTAGGTTTTGAATCATGTGTGAAGACTGAAGAGTGTTCCATATATATTTATTCTATATTTTACAATATATGTATGTTTTACAATATATGAAAGGGAGGAGATCGATTGTATCATGGCTGCCGACCCTACGATAACACCTCAAGATGCTAGACGCACAGCTCAGAAAAACGTAAGTGTTATTTAAATCAGATCTATATATGCATTATCACTAAACAAATTAAGCTTCCTTAATAATTTTGCATTCCTAATTTGCAGTGGTCGTGGAAAGGCGAAGACTGGTGGAAGCAACACCAAGGTAAGGATACATGATCCGTAATTAATAGTAAATTTTTTTTTTTGTTAAATATTTAACCAAATGAAAAACAAAACTAAATTCCAGTGAAGTGGAAAATATTGAAATGCTAAATTAGCTACTCCTTAAAAGACTGTATTAGAGTAAAGAATCGATACACGGAGCGAATGAAAACATGAACTGAAAAAGGAAAATATCTTCCACGTAATTTCCAATGATTTTCCTTTTCCAGGTAAAAAAAAAAAAAAGCATTTTCCTATGTGATACTTGTAGAGCAATTTTTTGAAGTGAAAAAAAAAAAAATGTGAGCTAGGAATTTAGTATATTTTTACCTTTTTTATTTTATTTTATGTATAAATTGAAGATTCAAAAACAACATAAAACTAAATATAGAAATTGCTTCTTTTGTTTGCAAGATTGATGTTCAATTAATTGGTTGGTATTGCAAGAAAGCAATGACATGAGTCTTAGTGTTGGACAACTGATGCAGGGCGAATTCCAAGAAAGTCGTATTTTGTTTTAAGTAATTTGGTTTAATTAGTCTTTTTCATTTAATATGTTTGTTCTATTCAGAATATTGCAGAAGTATTTAGTTTCCTAGTTTATTTTGATTGAGGTTTCCCATTGCGGGTTCTGTTAATTCCACGATTACATTTATTCGTGCCACGAAGGATTATGCAATCTGACATTTTTGCCCTTGCAGGAGAAACAATCTCTCTCTCTCTCTCTCTCTCTCTCTCTCGACGCGTTTCTGTTACTTTCTCTCACTACAAACAATCTCTTCCTCCCCTTCATCAATCAATTCACCCCCACCATAGATCCTCCTCGGCAAATACCGCAAGAAGACCTTCTATCTCCTCTCTGTTTTATCCTTCACTCTTTGCCCATTTACGGCCATGGAAAGACTGGTGAAAGATTCTTGTTTTTCTTTCTTTGATTGGATGATTTTAAGGCTTTTTTCCCCTTTAATTCGACGGCAACCAGTCTCTTTGCAATTATTTGCATGCATGAGACCAATTAGTTTTTCAATTTAAGATTACAAAAAAACGTGGAAGTAATATTATACTCGGGTTTCTTTCTCCTTTGGGAAAAGGGGTTTATAACTTTTTTTTTTGATTGACGGTTTTCAAAATTTGTTTTGTCACTATTTTGAAGGTTACTTAATTAATAAATTTTGTCGTGGAATTAACACCACCCTTTCCTATTTTGAAGGTTACTTGGTCAATAGAATTACGGTTGATTTTGTTTCGTTATATCTTATTTTCCTTTTTGGTACTTTGGGCATGCTGGCTAATGATAGAGTTGATAGAGTATCTCTTGATTTCCTATATTTCTAGTAATATTAGGATTCAACCGATTTGTAGAAGAGTTGTCTTTGTTCGTGAGTGACAAAAGATTCGTGTCTTGTTTTTTCATTTCTACGTATGTTGCGTCAATAACTCTAAAACCATTAATTAAAGACAACTAATGCTTTTCATGTAGTGCTTTCCTTTATGTCCCTTCTGAAGCAACACTCACTTTGGAGTCGAAATTATGCAACACTATGTGATACTACTAAGACAGTCCAATGTTTGTCAAACTTGGTGCTATTGTCCGAATTTGGCACCAATTATTTCAATCCATGAGGCTCCGATGGGGTGCCAAACTTGGTTCAAAAATGGCATATCTTTGTTTCCAAATATTGAACCACAAATGGCTATAGCCATCCATGCCATATCACCAAAATTTAACTATTTTCCATCAATCAACTGCCGAAATTTGGCCAAAAGATTTCCAAACCTCGCCAGAATGGGAATCCGATACCCTAGAAATTCCAAGGGATTAAGTTGCAAAGATCATCTTTTAAGGAAAAGTTTGTTTTCCAATGATATCTTGTGCAATTGTGTGACGCAACAATGGGACTCCATCACATTCCACGAGAGCCCTTTTACAGTTTACGTACTCGAGCAAGCATTGCTACGAATACAGATCATGATACCTAGCTACTAGCAGATTGTGTTGAAATAGTAAGCATGATTGCCACGTATGGGGACTGTTCTTTTGGAGGCTTGGTACTGATAAGCTTCGAAGCAAGTGGAAGGATTTAGTCAAAGATGATCAGATGAAGACTTTTGCCATAACGTATTTGATTTTGTGAGTGTTTCAATAAATGTAAGCTTATCAATTAAGTGTGTAGCTTTGCCTATAAATAGGCTTGCAATTCATATCGTAAAAGTATGGGAGTTGAGTGAGAGAAAGAAAGAGAGACGTGAGTGAGAGCTTTGTAATTGTTTGTGTGCTTTAGCAATAAAAAGTGTGCTTACTATTGTGCATGAGAAATCTCCTTCTCCCATCAATGATACCTATCGCTTCCGCTTTCCAACAAATTGGACAACTTTAGACACATCTATACGTATATTTGATAATTTTTTTTTGGGAAAATTTCTTTTATATACCTTTGACTTTGACCAAAAATTCATCTTTCTCTTTCACCTTTCAATTTCGGCATAAATAAAAAACTTCGACTTTTCAATTTTTTTCAATGTCATCCTAAGCCAGGTAGGAGTTGACAAGACTGATAAAATTAATCAATTTGGATCCGCGTAGAAACAGAAAGTGAAGTTGGTAGTTGGTTCGGTGTAGATTGCTCTTCAAGAGGGTAAATTGCTGCATCTTCCTGGATTAAGTCACGCAGCGGAAGTCGTTAATTAGCAATAATAGACTGGTAAAATATCCATTTGCCTATAAACAAAAGTTGAAGTCATACTAACCATATTCACGTACATTTTGGCCATGGTTTTAATTAAAAACATGAGTTGGTGCAGATTGCTCTTTGAGAGGGTGGATGGTCACACCTTCCCCACATTTGTTAGTCGACATATGTGTTTTCAGGAATTTTCTCTCAAATTCCGGGACGATAAGATTACGTCAGGTGGAAGTCGTTGATTACTTGATATTAGACAGGTAAAATTAGTCGTTGCATATGCATAGAGACACAAAATGAAGTCATACATATGCACTGTACACCTTTATATTTTAGCCATGATAAAAAAGAAGAGTTGGCGTAGATTTCCCTTTGGGAGAAGAAAGTTGCTCGGCACATCTTCCCAAAATTGTTCCAATGGCTGAAACTAATCCATTTGTTATTCCATTTCAAATCCCATGTTGTGGGTTTTGCAGCTTTCTGTTGGCTCACTCTTGTTAACCTTTTCTCTTGGTTTTTGCAGCTTCACGACTTGGTTTTTGAGAGGATAGAGTTATTGGCTTATAGCTTGTTGAAATGCACAAATAAGTGTCTGGAGGTGTATGCATATAGATTCATACACATATTTGGATTTGGTTATAACTATGTAGTTAGATGCTCATAGCAAAGGTTGTAGTACGAATTGGTACGTAGGAGAGGACAAAAGGAGGTATAACGATGTACGCTAAATTTTCTATTTAGGATTTGCAGGAGATTATGCATTCTGAAAGGTATCTCTCCCAGAGAGCCAAAGAAGAAGGTGAAGGGAAATCACCCCACTTGCTATCACACCAAAGATATTTTGTTCCTTAAGCACGAGCAACTTTTGAAGAAGTTTAGAGACATACGAGCATACGACAACACCACCTCAACCTATTGAAGTTTCCCAATCCCTTCCATCGGGATCCGGGGGTGCTGTAGTGCACCTCTATGTAGTGCGCACAAGAGCGGCTTACAACCGTCGTCCGTCGATGGTTTGAAATTGAAGAAGGAACATCAAGTGATAAAAACAACACAGGGTTAAAACTGATTGAATTTTGGCCATAAATATGTGAATTCTTCTTCTAAAGAGTCAAGCATTAGGTTTTCTAAAAGGGATCATAGGCCTAGATCTATTTTTCCCTTATTTGGATAGTTCTCTATTGAATAGAGAGTTGTCTGCTTTAGGTAAAAGAAGGGAGATCTATCAAACAAGATTCATAATATCCATAAAATACCATTGTAAACACGATCCTAAATGTTCCAAACACAATCCTCTGGTTCCAGTGGTCAACTTGAGATGATCCGATTCTTTGGTATTGATATCAACTATCAATAAGTGGAAAAGAAAGCGCAAGTTTAAAAACAAACTGCAGAAAATCTTTTTAAAAACATATATTTAATTTCATTCTTCGGGTATTTTGCTCAGTTGAGTGAAAATCATATTCATATCCGGCCACGTATAGCATTTCTATACTTGTTGTGTATTCATGCTTCACATGGTTACAAAGTTGCCCTAGTCTAATGCTCTTGTATGAAAATGAGCCTAAGAGAGGTTGCCCAAACCCAAAAGTCGCTATCTGCTGGATGGTGGATTCAACCATTTGTAGACACCCCAATTTGGACTTATTAACTATCCTTAATTTGTGCCCTTGAGGCTCCCCGATGATGAAATGGAATCAAAATGGGACTCGGCTAAAGCTTGGGCGATGCTTCTTGGACTTTTGCAAACCAAAACCATTCCTTTTCCCGGCACCCTAAGGGTAAAATTGTCACACATTTCAGTATACAAAATTTCCTTGAATGAAACCAACTGCGTTAAAAAGAGGACTTAACTAGCTTTTCAACGCTTCAAAAAACACCCAAAACCGAGTTCGGGAGTGTCCGTGGCGCCCTTCTGAAGTTGGGCAGGCACTCCTGAGCGCTCGGGAGTACTGACAAGGCATTGGATGTTGAGCTTAATCTTTGACCACGTTTTTTGTTCAAATTTTAAAATTGCAGTTCAAAACTGCATGTTCTAGATGTCTGCTTGAGCCAACAGAAGACTAGTCATGCCTCTTTTCCCAATTTTTCATAATTCAAGCCATTGCGATAATTACCATATTTCTAAAAGGTACGAATCCTACTGTAGTAGGTTAATGCAATCTGTAAATTTTCATAATTCGTGCGAAATCGTAAATCAAATAATTTTGAGTTCTAAATAATAATGTTAAATAAAGAAGCTCGGCAAAGGACAAAGAATTAAAAGGGTAATTTCAAATTTTATGATTGGAATGCTTGCCATGCAAATTCCGTGCCTTTTCTAGTTGGTAACATACGGATCCAATGTTAATTAATTACCAACTATAAAATATTTAATAGCTTAACCTTCCATCCTTGATTTTATGCGATTTCCTTGCCTCTTTTTGAGGGATATGATGGAAGGATTTCACTGCCATACTATTTAGGTTACCAATGCAAAGTAAGGTATTAGCAAAACTAGGTATTAGCTAAAAATTAAAGACTTAAATTAACGGTATTTTAGACCCTATTCCGCTTAGCTAAAGTTGACTCTTTTTTTTTTTTTTTTTTGAAAAGTGATTATTTTTCAAAATATTTGGATAAAAGTATAAATTTTTTGTTTTTCTGATTCCTCTAATCGAGACGGATCTACAATCTAATAGAGTTTGTTGGAAAATCAACAAACGCGAATTTTTTTGAATGGGGACAAAAACGAAAAAAGTCTTAAAAGTGCTGAGTGGAACAAGGATGGAAACAAACTCAAACGCATAAACCTTAATATGTATAAATTTCTTGCACGGGCATAAACGTAATACGGAGTATTAATTTTTCAATGATATGACATATATATATATATATATATATATATATATATATATATATAGTAATTCAGAAGTTGAGTAGCATGCATGATTCAACATAGTATATATATAGTAATTCAGAAGTTGAGTAGCATGCATGATTCAACATAGTAATTAAACCCTAGATTTCCTTCCTTTTTTTTTACTCTTTCCAATTAGCTATAACGTATTTGCCACCTTTGAAGCTATATATAACTCATGCTTCAAACATCAAAACCACTTCTCTTTTACTGGTTCCCGTAATAATATATACCAACTTGGGAGAGAATTAAAGCCAACACCATGGATATACATACGACCCTTGAAGGTGATCGCTATATATGTCCATTGCGCCTACTGCAACATCCGTATTGAGGTACGTACGTACATATTTATACTTTTGTGTATACCTAGAGATTAGTATTCATGATAAAATGAGACGGAGAGATTAGTATATTTATACTTTTGTGCATTACATATATAATGAGTCTCAAAATATGCATGATTTTTTAATTCTATATCTGCAGTATGCATGAAATTTAGTTCCCCTAACAAAAGCATATCTAGTCAGAAATAATTAAATTATGTTATCACTATGATATCCTTGGATTTTATATCTCATTTATCACTTTCAATAGCTATCACTTCAACACACCCTTTCAGTGATTGTGTCATTCCTTTCATGGACGGAGGTTAACTCTCGTAGTAATTTTACATATATATACTAACCTCTATCGTCTGATCCAAAATAAAAAATAAATAATAATAATAATAATTTGAGGGCAAGCCAAAGAAAGCTCAATGTGTTGTGACGTTTAAAGAAAATGAAAAAAAAAAAAAAAAAAACTCATCCCACTGTTTTTTTTGTCAATCATCCCACTGGTTAATTTCCCCTGGTTTTTTGTGATTATAGTAACGGTTCATTAGTTGGGAATACTTAACTTATTGGGGAAATTTTAATCTCTTGGTATCAATTCGATTATTGAAATAACCCCCTTCTCCCTTAAAAAAAAAAACCAATCGATTCTTAATATCAAAAAGTTTTAATAAAACCTATAAACTAACTATACATCAATTGCAGATAAGAAAGAACTTATAAATCAATTTATTCCCTCTCTCATTCATATTTTTGCGTGAATAATGTACGTGCATATGTATAGAGTGCTGTTAATGGCACCTCCCGTGTCATGCCCCCCTGACACGGGCCCACTCCAATTCCCCGTTTTACCCCCCTTCCCATGATCTCTCAGTCTCTTCCGCTGTCTCTCTCTTTCATTTTATTTTTTGTTATAAAATTTTAAATGCTAATAACTTTTTTTTATGTATTTTTTTAATAAATTTTATAATTTTAAAATCTACTCAACGAAATCTATCAAACGAGCCTAATATTGATGGTGAAATAATGTAAAACGGAAAAATTATATTTTTTGATAGTTTAAACTGTCTAAAGAGGTTGAAAAATTAATTATTCTAAATTTCAATCTGTTTGAACCGGTGAAAATATTTTAATTTTTTGATCATTTTGTCCTATATGGTCATAATTAAATTTGACTCTAGGGCTCTCGTTAATTAACTCTAAAAAAGTCATAAAATCAAATATCTCTTTGGGTTAATCAACGAGAGACTTAAAGTCAAAATTTAATTATGACCATTTTAGATAAAATGACCAAAAAATTAAAATATTTCCACCTGTTCATACGGTTGAATAGGTGAAAAGATCTTTATTTTTTTTATCATTTTATCTTCAATGGTCATAATGAATTTTTAGCCTGGCAGAATCAAATATCTCTTAGTACTAATCAACGAGAGCACTAGAATCAAAATTTAATTATGGACATTTAGGATAAAACGATAAGGAAACTAAAATCTTCCTACCCGTTCAAACGGATTGAAATTTGAAACACTTAATTTTATAACCATAATTTTTAATACTCCATGTAAACTGTCTAAAAGATTGAAATCATGTATTTTTTAAATAAATTTTATATTTTGGAAATTTACTCAGCGAATTCTATCAAACAAATCTAATATTGAATATGAAACTGTCGTCCCGGCGGATCTATGTTCATTACTTAGTTAATAAGTGTTCGGATAAATAAGCCAAAGAAGATTATTTTTTGTCCTTATTAAAAAAATTTCGTATCACTTGGCTTATTGTCAATTTTTTGGGGATTATTGCATCCTCATGACAAGAGAAATCTAAAAAGTAAATTTTTTTTTCCGAAATCCAATTTTTTTTGAATAAAGACGAAACAATTGGCTTATTGGCTTATTTTCGTTTTTTTGTGGCTTTATTTGGCTCATTTTTAACGGGAAAGCCATTGGCTTTTTTAGAAGAACAACAATATTATTGCACTCTTTGCAGGGATGCATCAGTACAAACCTTGTGCAAATAAAATTTTACATCACCCACGTTAATGACTGTGGCAGTAGCCAAATTTGGGTTGTTTTTTGGACAAATAAGCCAAGTGGCTTTTTTTTTGGGTCCTTATTCAATTTTTTTTTGCATTTTTTAGTTTGTCGTTAATTTTTGGGAGATTATTGCAACGTCATGACGAGAAAAATCTAAAAAATAAAAATTATGATCGAAATCAAATTTTTTTTAAATAAAGACGAAAAAATTGGCTTATTGTCTTATTTTTGTCTTTATTTAAAAAAAATTTGATTTCGATCATAATTTTTTAGTTTTTAGATTGCTCTCGTTATGACGATACAATAATCCCCCAAAAATTAACAACAAACTAACAAATGCGAAAAAAAATTTAAACAATGACAAAAAATAAGTCACTTGGCTTATTTCTCCAAACAACCCAACATACCTGCACATAAAAGATTTCCTCAAGTCAGCTGACATACATAGGAAATTCTTAGAAAACTCAGAAGTGGGTAGGAGTACCATTTTTTTTGGTTGGGGAACAGAAATATAATTTTTCCGTTTTACATTATTACACCATCAATATTAGGCTCGTTTGATAGATTTCGTTGAGTAGATTTCAAAAATATAAAATTTATTAAAAATAAATATGTGAAAAAAAAAGTTATTAGTATTTAAACAACAAAGAGAGAGAGTGTAGTGAGTGAGTGTGAGAGAGAGAGAGAGAGAGAGAGAGAGAGAGAGAGAGAGAGAGAGAGGTGGGGGTAAAAGGGGAAAAGGGGAGCCGTATCAGGAGGGGTGCCTGACACGGAGGGGGGCGATTAGTAATCTCCATATGTATAACATGACTCTCTCTCTCTCTCTCTCTCTCTCTCTCTCAGTTGGGTCGTTGGACACAAGGGCGGTGCAATACAGGATTTGCCCTAGACCCACGTTTGTAAACAACACTAATCTCCAGGTTCCACTCTCAACAATATTGGCAGTCTAGTATTTTTTTATTTTGTTTTATGCATAAGCCTTCTACAAATTTTTTCATGAAAGGTAGATCAATCTCTTGTTGCAAACACGGCATACTTGTATATCAAAACACTAATTCTTGATTAATTACCTTTTACAAATTGAAATGGGATTCTGAAAATCAATCAAAATTCAAAATTAGTTTTATTTTAGCTTATTGATGGGAAAAGAGAGAAATCAATTTCACACACAACACTCAAACCTCACTCACAAAATTAACATCTCTTTTTGGCTGATAAGTAAAATCTATGACAAATACTATATGACCTATATAGAGGATAGACTATGGATATCAAACCACTAATGACACTCACTTTAATCATAATTCCAAAACTTTGATCACGTTACTCTGGAAAAATAAATAAATTCTAAAACTATTTTTGTAAATAAATTTCTCAATTTTACATCTAATATGTGTGTGTGGGTATACTCCACAACCTACTATTTATATTTTTTGACTGTCGGATTTTCCTTTTAGTTCACTTGTTATGCTTAGGAAGAAAAATAAAAATAAAAATCCTAATTGTAGCTTCCTCTTTTTCAATCTCCTTGGAGAATTCGATATTTTCACATCTTAAGTAAAATAAGAAGAAAATTCTTGTGTATAATTTCAGATGGGGCAGCCTTCTTCATCAATTCAGTTGTCGTCTTCTGAAGCATCCCTTATTACATTTGATAAGTAAATTCCAAACCAACCATTCTTATAATAAGTTTTGGATTTTGTCTGGATTACCTGTTACACAGCTACCACAAGAGATATCCAACAATTTTATAGGTAAGCTCATACCACCAATTTATCGAGTAAGCATAGAAATAAGAATTCCACATAACTTTACCCACATATATTTTGAAAAAAATAATTAGAATTGCTCGTCTTACGTTTTCACCCATTATTTCTTGCCCCTAATATACGTACACTGCCTTTTTTGAGTTTTTCTTAGTCTTCCTTCTCTCTATTATTTTTCTTGGTTTTTTAGTTGCTTTCTCATTTTCAATAGCATTCCTAATGAGTCATTTTGAAAATAAAGAAAACCAACCAGCTTATTTGAAGATCAAGAATACATGTATAAATATCTGCGAAAAAATGTCTCGTAGGGTTTTGGATAATAATTTTCCCTAATAAATAACAAGCTCTCAATAACAGGTATAAAAAACTCGGACATTCAATGCCACTATGTATTAAAAATTTATTTCGTATGATTGATTTGTTTATCATTTCCGATATTTGAAGTACTACAATTTAGTTTAAAATTAATGTCCTTACCGATTACCACTTTAATAAGTCTATATACATGTATAAATTTTTGCAAAAAGAGTTTCCCGTGCATAGGGTTTTGGATAATAATTCTCCCTAATAAATAACATGCTCTCGATAATAGGTATCAAAAAATTAGATATTTGATGCCATTATGTATTAAAAATTATTTTGTGTGATTGATTTCCCTACTACAATAATCGTAAAAGATGACAGTTTAAAAGTGTCATTAAACGTGAAAGATGACAGTTTTAAAACTGTCATCTATGGAGCTGTCATTAAAAGCCTGAATCTTAACATGACGGTTTAAAATTGTCATTAATATCTATAAAGATGATGCTTTTTAAACGTCATTGAAAGTAGAAGATGACAGTTGTGAAACGTCATTAAACTGCTTTAAAACCGTCATCTTTTGAAAAGATGACGTTGTTAAAGTGTAACTAAAAAGTCAAAGATGACAGTTTAAAATTGTCATCTTTTCTGTCATTGATCCTAAAAAAAAAAAAATCACGATTCTAGTTCCAGCTCTAAATCATTAAAAACAATTAAAAAAATAAAAGCATCCACTAATGAATAAAGTATACATTGATAACTAAATCAAAATATGCTATAGTACATAAGGTGTTTCAAGTATCTTTTCACTAGAAAAGTACAAAAAAAAAAAAAAAAAAAACCCCTATTCCAGCTTTCTTGGCATCAACAATTCCAACTATCATTTTGAACATCCCTACATTAGAAAAACAAAAATAAATTAGACGGGATAATAGGAAAGCTGACTTTTTCCATAATGATTTTGTGCATTCACAAATTAGACGGGAAGCCTACCCCTGCTGTTAGGATCGTAATAGAAGAAGTTGATGAAGCCATCAGAGTCATGCAGAATGTAACTAGTTCAAGGCATCCTTGAAGGTTGAAACTCTTCTATGGCATTACAGTGATATCCCGTTGGTCCTTACCATAGCACAGCTGCATAGCGTCATTTGGCTTGATCTCTTAGGCTCCCATCACAAGTTAGAGCTCCATACCACAACAATTACTCACATTTTCCAAGCCTTTCCTGTAAGGAGCAGAGGATTTATGAATGTAAGTACAAAGTTTTGAGTGAGTTATTTAAACAAACACTTAGAGGGCAACTCATACGTCTCTCAACTAAATGCAAACTACCTTTGCCGATCATGGAAAAAAAAACTAACTAAATACAGAAAAAGATCCTAAACTAAATGTCAACACCTAACAAACTCCACCACAGAAGCACTTCTACACTAATCCTTTCAAGACTACGCTAAGCCCAAAGGATAGAAACATAATTGCTCTTTTACACAATTTATCAAACACTTGATAGGCATCCGAAATAACTTGTTTACATAATGACCGGACCCGACATACAATTACCCTGAATATGGCCCTTCACACACAGTTGTAACTATTGTGTAATCCAATTCCAAATGGGCTCCATGGACCGCAATATGAGAAAATGGAACTTAAGTCGGAATACCAGCTTTCGAATGGCCAAAAAATTCTCGTTTTGTTTGAAGGCTACAACTCAACTGGGTCCAATACTGATCGCTTTACCAATTTAAATGTCACAAAGACCACTTCTTACCTCTAATCAGTCATAAGTGAAGAAAGTCTAGGGTTTACAAAACTGGTTAACGGATGAAACAATTTGGGAATTTACAAATTGGGGCAAAACGTTTCAATATGTATACAAATATATATATATATATATGTATAGAGAGAGATATATATACCTCGTCATGGAGATTGTCCAGCAGTGACAGCAGTTGTTGGTGGCGCTGCCGTGGAAGAGCGACGGTGGTAGCTTGGCTCTCGTGTGTTTGTGTTTGTGTGTGTGTGTGAGAGAGAGAGAGAGAGAGATCTGAGAATAGAGTAGAGGTTAGCTAGGGTTTTCACCTTAAAGGGGAGGCGCAAAGTTCAAATTTTCAGATAAAAAGAGAGTGGCAAAAAAATTGCACTGAGAAGGGGAGCGCGGAATCGAGATATGTTCACGTGATTCTCTCGAGATGTTTGTTTTATTTCAGTTCTCAATGAAAAGCGTAATTGAAACAATCAACAAAAATGTCAGTTTTTTAAGAAGTGACATGAAATATGCGTACAACGACGGTTATTTATTAAAGTGACATTAAAAACTTCCGGTTCATCTTTTCATGTCAATTTTATTAGAAGCGTAATCTTTTTTCATGTCACTGTTATTAAAAAAATTCGTTTAAAATGAAAGAATAATTATGTCAGTTTTTAAAAAACTGACATAAAGATATTAGATCACATTTTAAGAGAAATTGATATTAAAAAGAAATAATAGTTAGTTAGTTTTTTAGAAAGTGACATCTAAAATATATTATATCACACTTTAGGAGAAACTGACATTAAAAAGAAACAATAGTTATGCCAGTTTTTTAGAAAGTGACATCATAAATATATTATATCACATTTTTTTGGATGACTGACATTATTTACTTATTGTAATCTTTTTAATTACGGTTTTTTCAAAAAGTGACATCTTTTTACTTTTCCAAGCATCATCTTTTACGATTATTGTAGTAGAATTTGTTTATCCTTGCCACAATTTGAAGTACTACAATTTAGTTTAAAATGTCTTTATATAGTAAAAAGAAGTAAGAAATAGGAAATAAATAATAATTGTTGAAATATTGTCCTAACATCGGCTCCACCTTTGAATCCGAATCATAATCCCGTCATAAAACCTAGTTATTTTGTTATAGATATATCATCGCTAAATTTTGAATCATGTGTGAAGAGTGTTGTGTGTGTATATATTTACGTATGTTTTACAATGAAAGGGAGGAGGCACAATGTATCATAGATGCCAGCCCTGAGAAAACACCTAGAGACGCTAGAGACGAAGCTCGGAAAAACGTAAGCGTTATTTAAATCAGATCTATATATGCATCATCACTAAACAAATTAAGCTTCCGTAATATCTCTTACAAATTAAGCTTCCTTGAAGTGAAAAAAAAATGTAAGCTTGGAATTTAGTTTATTTTCGTATGTAACCAATATCTCTTACCTTATTTTATTTTATTTGATGTATAAATTGAAGATTAAAAACTACATAGAAATTGCTTCTTTTGTTTGCGAGATTGATGTTCTATTAATTGGTTGGTGTTGTAGGAAAGCTGTGACATGAGTTTTAGCGTTGGACAATTGATGCAGGGCGAATTTTCGAGAAAGTCATATTTTGTTTTAATTAATATTTTTATTTTAGTTAGAATATATTACAGAAGTATTTAGTTTCCTAGTTTATTTTGATTGAAGTTTTCAATTTTGAAGGTTACTTGGTCAATAGAATTACGATTGATTTTGTTTTTTTATATATTATTTTCGTTTTTGATGCTTTAATTAGTTATGCTGGCAATATTTAGGAATTCTGTTATTGATAATAATATTGAATTGATAGAGTATCTCTTGATAGATTCAATAGATTTGCAGAAGAGTTGTCTTTGTTCGTGAGTGAGTGAGGGAAGATTCTCGTCTTGTTCTCATTTCTACGCTGCATCAATAACTATAAAAGCATGTGCGGTTGAAATAGAGGCGACGGCATGTTGAAACGGATTGCAAGTAAAATATGGACAGGTCGAATATGAGTTAAAAAGTAAACGGGTTGAAACGGATCGGGTCGAATATGAATCAAACCAAACCAGACCTGTTTTCCTTTTTTATTTTTTATTTTTTATTTTATTTTTTTAAAAACTAATTCCCCTATATCGTGCTTCCCTTTATGTCCCTTTTTAAGGCAACTCTCTTCCCTCAATTGCAAAACCAGAGCATTACACCTTCCTTCATTCTCATCTCATTTCTTCTCTCTCAAACGAACTATACACTCATCTCAATATAGATCAGATCCACCGGTGTATATTCGTACTCGATACTTGGAAACTCGCCCAGCTTAATTCTCTTGCTACACCGCTTGGAGAATGGCCAAAACCCATAAACCCAAATTGCTATGGTTCTTTAATTTAGATTACCCCTGCAACCAAATTGCTCCACCAAATCACCAGAGTCTCACGCCGTCTGAAAAAGAAATCATGATACGGTGAGTTCCACCTATGAGTACCAATTCGTAGTACAATTTGGATCACTGCCATCATTCCATTTTTTATACTTTTAAAAACGAGATATTTCCGGCAAATGATTACCGATTTTCTGATGAATTAGCTCCGTTTGTTTTGATGTAAAATATTTTCCTATAAAATGTTTTCCACATTTTCTGTTGTTTGGTTAGACAAAAGAAAGTAAAATGTTTTTGGAAGTAAAACCTTTTCCATCCTCCCGGCGCCACAAATGATTTCATCCCAAGATTCCCGTAAGTCATTTTCCCCTAGGAGCGCCATTCATAATTTGAGAACCCACTGTTCACATTATCGACATCGATCCAATGGAAGAGTGTTCTTTATCAATCATTGCTTGGTTTTCGATGCTCAAAGAGATCCATCACTAGTACTGTGTTGAAGTTGGGGTACTACATATGATACCACTTATGGAGAGAGAAAGGAACTCTAGCTAGGGTCTTTTCGAACCTGGGCTCCAATTCAGATGCTGTTATCCAAAGAATTTCAGAAGATATTAGGGCTTGCTTGAGTGCTTGGAAGGCTGTTAAGGCTTCACCAGAGTCTCTTAGAGTCAAGGATGCTTGGTGTCTGCGGCGGCAGGGCCGGCCCAAGGGCAAGGTCCAAGAGGACGCCACCTTGAGCCCCCACACTTTTCATAAAAAATTGGGCACCCCTTCCTAGATAAATATATATATTACAAAAATGGCGCAACTATAATACAAATTAACTCTTTTTGTGGTTCAATGGTAAAGTATTTGCTCTTTCACATAAGATGCCTGGGTTCAAATTCTGGTAGGGTATTTTTTTGAAGTGTCTTTTTGCCAAAAAAATTTCTCTTATCACACAAATTTGGATTGCTGTGATTCAAAGTTTAGTCTACTAAATATTATTGAAACCGCACAAGCCATTAAGGCCAAAATATTTACCATGTTTAATAGTATGAACAAAAATGATATATAGATAAGAATTTCTGTTTATTGTCTATAAATTAGGAAATTTGACTACGGCACTCTTCCACCACTTGACCTAGGGCATCCAAATATCTTGGGCCGGCCCTATGTCTGCCCTCAAGCTTTATTCTGTATATGCCCTCTTTACGACCCCTGTGCGAATATCAGGTTTATAGAATGGCAAAAAAAAGGAAAAAACAAAGAATACCCCAGGCCACAAGGCTGTTAGCTGGGTGGAATTGGCAAATGTAGAGACTGGAGACCTAATTAATCCATGGCTTCACTTTCATGGAGTTGCTACCCTCAGAAAATGCACGTGTACCTCTAAGAAAACTATTTTTCAAAAAAATAGGTGTGCTGGAAGTTGGCCCGCTAATTGGCTAAATGGGGAAAGAGATTTTAGTGTTTCCAAAACAATGAAAAAGGTAATAAATTAAATTAAAGAATGGTTTGTGATTTTTGAAATTGGAAAGTGTAAGTAGCATACACATGCACATAGGGATTGCCCCACTAATTCGGGCACGTACGGGTGCCCAGGTTTTGAGAGTACTTTTCAAGGTCTGAGATTTGATTATCCACCGAGTGAGTAATCTGAATTACTTAATTAAGAACGAGTGATTCCCCTTATGATATTTCCTGCGAGTTTATATAAAATTAATTAAAAAGTGCAAAAATAGGATGTTTGAACATGTAGAATTTTACTTGTTTCCTTAACAAATCATTCCTTAGAAAAATATTTTTCCTTCTTGTTTTGGTATGCACGTTGGCAAGCATAGTACTTTTCCATTTCCTTCTCTCTGTATGTCGTGTTGGTATTGAAGGAAAATTGAAAAAATATAGATTACGTATATAATTCCTATCAAAATCATTTTTTTATGATCTTATTATGTGTTATTGACATTATAGTTGGTAGAGAAGAGGAAATTATTATTAACTCCTATCAAAATTAATCATCCCTGTCAGGAAACTGAAACCATTACGATATTTTCTTGGAGTTTATAAAATCCAAAATGGTGAAAGTTCAAGGGAATACTATTTAGGGCTTATCCTAGGGTATTTATAGGCAGCTACCCACACAACAATAATACATAGATCCAATGTGAAGCCCACTACAGATTCCTCACAAATGATCCGAGCCGTTCATTAGATGTAAAATATTTTTTTAAAGGCCTCCGCAAAAGATTAGCTTAATCTGATACCTATATGTGTTCAATCCAATTATCTTCTTTTTATTCGAATTTCAGGATAATCAAAGTTAGATAATTGGATTGAGCATCTATATGTATCGAATTGAGCTGGTTTTTTCAAGGGTCCTCAGAAAAATATTTTACATTTAATGAACGGTTCGAATCATTTGTGGAATCCATAGTGGACCCCACACTGAACCTGTGCACAATATGTGTCTAAAAAGTCTGTGTCAACAGACTTTTTGATTTATAGGTACATCCACTTTATGAATTGCTAAACCTTTAAAGGAATACATGCGATAATTACCATGATTTCAGAAGGTACGAATCCTACTGTAGTAGGTTAATGCACTGTATAAATTTTCATAAGGGAAAAATTCAAAATACCCCCCAACCTATACACCCAAATTCAATTAGACTCCTAACCTTTTAAAAACTTCAATTTTACTCCCAACGTTATATTCCGTTAATCAAAATGCCCCATTCCGTCCAAATTACTAACGGATTCCGTTAAAGGCTCCGTTAAATAGTGTCCCGATGGAATTTCGATGATCCGAACCGTTCAATGTGTTCAAAACGTGATTTTAAGGGTACTCGCAGGAAATCAGCAAAAAAAATGATTGGAAAGGGCTTCATCTGAACAGTTTTTTATTGAATGGTTCAATAAAAAACTGTTCAGATGAAGCCCTTCCGATCATTTTTTTTTACTGATTTCTCGCGAGTACCCTTAAAATCACATTCTAATCACATTGAGCGGCTCGGATCATCGAAATTCGATCGGAAAAGGGGAGGTACAGACCGGAGCAAAATCCGGACGTCCGTACTTGAATAAAATCCGGATCGATCCACACCTCCTCTTTTCCAATCGAATTTTGATGATCCGAGCCGCTCAATGTGTTTAAAACGTGATTTTAAGGGTACCTGCAAGAAATCAACAAAAAAAAAAATGACCGGGAAGGGCTTCATCTAAATAATTTTTTATTGATTAGGTTTTAAACACATTGAGCGGCTCGGATCATCAAAATTCGATCAGAATACTATTTAACGGAGCCTTTAACGGAATCCGTTAGTAATTTGGACGGAAGTGGGCATTTTGATTAACGGAATATAACGTTGGGAGTAAAATTAGAATTTTTAAAAGGTTGGGAGTTTAATTGAATTTGGGTGTATAGGTTGGGGGTATTTTGAATTTTTCCCTTTTCATAATTTGTACGAAATCGTAAATCAAATAATTTTGAGTTCCAAATAATAAAGTTAAATAATGAAGCTCGGCAAAGGACATAGAATTAAAAGGGTAATTTCAAATTTTATGATTGGAATGCTCATATAGATGCAATGTTAATTACCAACTATAAAATATTTAATAGCTTAACCTTCCATCCTTTATTTTTTCGTTTTTGTTAGACCTTAGGGGATGGGCTTCGGCCCATGTGAGGTAAAGACCTTAGGGGTTCAGTTTCGACCCATGTGATGTTCTGCTTAACTATAGTTGGCCATTTTTTTGGGTTGAAAAGTGGTTATTTTTTTTAAAATATTTGGGTAAAAGTAGAATTTTTTTACTTTTTTGATTCCTTTTGTCTAGACGGATTAATAATCTACAAAAATTTGTCGTAAAACTAACAAATGCGATTTTTTTTTTTGAATAAGGACAAAAACGAAAAAAGTCCTAAAAGTGCTGAGTGGAACATGGATGAAAACAAACTCAAACACATAAAACTTGATTAAATCATACAATAAATTTTTCAATGATATGATCAAGTTTCGTGCCTTTGCATTAGTGTGTGTGTATAATAAAATCTTCATCATATTGCCCCACAATGAGTCAATAAATTAAGAAGTTGGAGTAGCATGCATGAATCATCGTAATTAAACCCTAGATTTCTCTCTCTCTCTCTTTCTCTCTCTCTCTCTTTACTCTTTCCAAAAAAGATACCGCAATTATTAGCTAAATTGCTTATTAGGTACTGTATTTGCCACCTTTGAAGCTATATATATGTAACGCCCCGAATTTCGGAAACGTTAATTAAATCTTTTTACAATAATTAATGTCTTTAAAACTTGATTTGAGAAACAATAAGGTTGAACAGCGGAAGGCTATAATCATTAAAATTGAAGTCGACATAATTAGGTCTTACATATTACTAAATAAAATAGAGTTCGACAATTGTGCAAGCACTTTTGGAATTGAAATTACGGTACTAAAATAAACAGAGCTTCTTCTAGTAGTTCACCCACGGTTCTATGAACTCTCCGTTTTGATTCTCGAGATCTTCGACGGGGTACTGTTCTTCAGGTTGACCGTACTGCTCTTCCTCGGTACCTGGCGTAAAACGCCGTGAGTCGACACTCAATAGATAAATCCCTACCCTACTAACCCCTTACTTTACAACCAAGCAGTTAGATAATGACAGTTATTAACAAAGAAAGCACGGAAGAGTAACACATCATCGTTTTCTTACTATCCATTAACTTAAGTGAATTCTAGGGATCTTCTCCACAAGATCCTTTCCTCACATACCACTAACTCCGTCCGTTTTATGGGACAACCCACCTCTTGCTTGTCCTGCACCGGGGTCTTAAGCAAATATGTTTCACTCAGACCATAACAAGGGGTTAAGTTACCCATGATGTAACCGTCTGTTAGGGTCGCACACAACACATCACACACTGGGCCTCGATTAGCACCATGGGCCCTACCTGGTCACCCATTTCAAAACCATAGTACTTTTGAGATCACAATGGCCCTACCTGGTCACCCATTTCAGATTTCCACAACACACACCCTCTCCACACATTATGTGATTTCCATTAACTTAACAACGTCTACCAGTTCTCTCAGCGTAAACCACCCAGTGATCCTAAGTCCGATCTAGCACGTATAATCATATTTCTAATAACAATTCAATTCATGATGTAATACATTTCAATGAGTAGCAAGTATAACAATTAATAAATCCATAACAACTTAATCAATAAACATGATACGTTCAATGTGAAAATGAGTATAGCAATTGATATTGAGCAAGTAAATGAAACACATAATATCTTATGACGGGATCGTTGACCTTTGTATTGTTTGAATTTCTTTCTTTACATCCTAGTAATAATCTTGCTTTTCAGTTCTGCTACTAACTAACTAAAGTTTCTACTTAATAATAAATTTTTTTGTTATTATATACTTACCACATTACAGTAGCATTAGTTCCAAGCATAAAAAAAATGATTATAAGCATATTCATGTAATCCAAGGGTTTGACTAACCATGTTCCGTGATTAAATATTCTAATAACAACTAGTTCTATGCTTAAACGGCCATAATCATACAACTACGGGACCTAACAGTAATAAGAACACTTCTCCTGCTACTATCTGTTTCATTTCCAGGCGCATTCGTACGGGCTACGCCAACTCGATCGAAAAAGAGAGTGGGTTTGGTTAGATGGATGTCGACCCATAACTCCAAATCTTTGTATAGTAATCTATCAAATTCATTATTTTGGAACTAAACTATAGTGAAACATTCTACATTCAACTGTCTTCATTTCCAGTGACGACGGAAACCAAAAAAAACAGAGTATGGCTACGGTGGTTTGGTTATTGATACATTGGGTGTGATTTTCACTACTTCCAAACATCAAAACAACACACTAGGGACTAAATATACTTAGGGGATGGTAGGAGAGAGATTAATCTACCTTGGGTCCGGTCGAACAAGCTTAAAACGAGTTTTTGGATTCTCGGCGGAACGGAGAAGACGACCGGAGACGGGGCTCTCGGATGACTGTGGACTGTCGAGTGAGATGTTTGGAGATGATTGATGATGGTTGGAGTGATTGGAGACCTGAATTTGTGGAGTGGTTGTGTGTATAGACAAACTCACTTTTCTCTCTCTAACCTAAACCTCCATTGATGAGCTTGGAAGCTTTCTTTTTCTATTCTTTCTCTCTCTCTCTCTCTCTCTCTACTGGTTTCCAGAGGTGAATGTGGTGTGTGTGTGATTGCATTTTCGGATTAGGGAGGGGTGTAATGTAGGAGAGCTGAATTAGACTATAACTTTTTGATCAGTGCACTGAAAGGTTATGGGTTTGGACCAAGAGATAGAGGAAGGCCTCTCAAATGTGTGTTGGGTTTCTATTGGCTAGGAGAAAAGGGAACAGCCGTATATGGCTGGACCTGGGAGATAGGTGATGGGTTGATGGAAGTGAAATGGAGGAATATGGTTCTTTAAAGGATAATTGGGTGTTTGATGGAGGAAGATGGTTGTTTAAGGGAAAATAGGGTATGTTGTTTAGGAAGATGATAGGTTTAGTTAAATTAGGATGCTAGTTAGGACAATTGGTTCGGTTGGGAGGGAAAGGAATTGATTATATATTTTTTTGTTTTTTTGTTTTTTTTTTTTCTATGATTCATGTGGATTTAAAGTTAAGTGAAATCATTAATTCCATAATAAAGTATTTAGCTTAATTAATCAAATAAATTATTAGAGTCTGAATTAAAAATAAATATATATATTTTTTATTTTTATATTTGAGAAAATTTAGGACCAAAAATTCGGGTCATTACAATATAGCTCACACTTTAAACATCAAAACCACTTCTCTTCTAATAATATATACGAACTTGGGAGAGAATAAAAGCCAACACCATGAATATATATATGACCCCTGAAGGTAATCACTATGCCCATTCAATGCCTACTACAACAACCGTATTGAAGTACGTACGTACATATTTATATTTTGGTGCATGCATAGAGATTAGTATAAATAAAAAGAGACAGAGAGATTAGTATATTTATACTCTAGCTTGTGCATTACATATATAATATGAGTCTTGAAAAAATCATGTTTTTTTTTTTAATTCTTTATCTGCTATATGCATGAAATTTGTTCCCCTAAAGAAAGAATATCTAGTCAGGCATAATTGAATTATGTTATCACTATGGTATCCTTGGATTTTATATCTCATCACTCACTTCGAATACAATCTTTCAGTGATTGTGTCGTTCCTTTAGAGTGGTAAGTCTAAGGTTTGACTTTTACGGATGGAGGTTAACTCTCGTAGTAATTTTACATATATATAGGGAAATGATTTTGCAACTCCTTTTTTTGTTAACGCTACTCTTCTGTAAATGTATTTTTGGTACACTCCCTTGCAAGTGTATTTTTGGTAGTTAACAAAAAAGGGAATAGCAAAATCAGCGACCTATATATATACACATATGGGGCGGTTCCGGGGACCATTAAAAAACCTCTAAAAAACCCTCCCAAATCTTAATCTCATAGTTCCCAATCAAATTTGATAATTCGAGCTGCTCAATTGTTCAATGTGATTTTAAGGGTGCTCCCTAGAAATTGACAAAAAAAATAAGCCGGAAGGTCTTGATTTGAGCAGTTTTTTATTGAACCGTTCAATAAAATTCAATAAAAAAACTGTTCGGACGAAACCCTTCCTGGTCATTTTTTTTTGCTGATTTCTCATGGGTACCCCTAAAGTCACGTTCTGATTACTTTGAGCGGCTCGGATCATCAAAATTCGATCAGAGGTGTTTGTGTGTGTCTATTTTTGTAGAGGTTTTTTTAAGGGTACTTGGAACCGCCCCGATATATATATATGTGTATATATATATATATACATACACACACACACATACATACATGCGCGAGCGGGGAGTATATTACTAACATCTATCGTCTGATCCCAAAAAACAAAAAAAAAAAAAAAAAAGCATTTGTTTGGTTTCCATCTTTGGATATTTTAATTTTGATAGTGGGTGGAGAGAAATATGGTAATGATTGGAAAGACGAGTAATGAGTAAAGAGAGATAGAGAGAAATGAAAGTAATAATTGAAAAAGTAGAGTTATGATTAAAGAGAGAAATTGGATAATGATTAGAAAACAAAAACAAAACAAAGATAAATTTGAAAACGAACAAAACTATGCTTTGTTTGATTTGTTGTTTGAAATTTTTTTTGAAAAATTGTAGGGGTAATAAGTGGAGAGAGATAGAGAGTGAAATGTTAGAAATAGGGGAATTTAGGAAGAATCTAGGAGGAATTTTTTGAAAAATTCTTTTTGAGAAGGGAAAGAAACAAGGCATAAATTTTTTGAAGGGCAAGCCAAAGAAAGGTCAATGTCTTGTGACGTTTAAAGAAAAGGAAAACTCATCCCACTGATATTTTTTTTTCCCTGTTGGTATCAATTCGAGTAATTATTGCAACCTGCCCTTAAAAAAACCCAATCGATTCTTTCAAAAACCTTTACAGCCCCTTTGGCTGTTAAGGTGAGAAAGGAAAGAAAGGGCAGTGATTTTCCTTATTAGTGAGAGAAGAAAAGAAAGGAGCGTGGTTTCTCGCCAACCCATCCAAATACACGTGAGAAATCAAACTCTCACTCTCATCTCCGGCAACCTAAAACTCTCATCTCTCTTCTCCGGTGATCTGAAACTCTCCTCTTTCTTCTCCGGCGACAGCACAGCCACTTGTCCGGCGACGAAAAAAGTAGCCCGCACACGCTGCCGAAAGTTGAGTACTAAGTGAGATATTCTACTCTCACCCACACTTCCCACTAGCCTCTCTCTTCTCCTTTCTCATGGAATCGTGCCAAAAGTGGTGAGAAACAAAAACAGGCTTTGAGAGGGCTCTCATCTCCCGCCCTTCGTCACCCTCTCTCGCCTTGTGATCATCCAAACGGAGGAGAGATTGAGTTCTCCCTCCTTCCCCTTTCTTTTCTCCCAAAATCACTCATTCCAAACGAGCCGTTTATAAAACCTATAAACTAACAATAAATCAATTGTGGATAAAAAAAAAACTTATAAATCAATTTATTTTTCCCTCTCTCATTCATATTTTTGAGTGAATAACGTATGTGCATATGTATAACATGACTCTCTCTCTCTCTCTCTCTCTCTCTCTCTCTCTCTCGGTTGGGTCGTTGGACACAGGGACGGTGCAATGCAGGCTTTGCCCTAAACCCACATTTGTAAACAACACTAAACTCCAGGTTCCACTCTCAAACAATATTGGCAAGTCTAGTATTTTTTTTAATTTTTATTCATAAGTAGTTTAGTATTTTTTATGCAAATTATTTCATGAAAGCTAGATCATGAATCTCTTGATGCAAACACGGCATACTTGTTTAGGAGGAGAGTTTGTCAATATGAATTCTAGATTACCTTTTACAAATTGAAATGGGATTCTGAAAATCAATCATAATTCAAAATTAGTTTTATTTTAGCTTATTGATGGGAAAAGAGAGAAATCAATTTCAAACACAACACTCAAACCTCACTCACAAAATTAAAAATTCTTGACCGCTCTGTGTCTGTTTGGTCGAAAGACGGTGTTTGGGTGTTGACCACTTGACCCCACTTGCTGACAATGGTGGTTTAAGGCTATTTGAGCTTCATTTTTGTTGGGATTCAATTTGTTTTGGGTATTCAAGTTTCTCAATAAACTTTTTGCCTATAAAAAAAATTAAAAACCCTTTTTGGCCGATAAGCAAAGTCTATGACAACTACTATATGATACCAAACCACACGTGATTTTTGTATGGAACTCCATATGGAATGACATGGTTATTTGCCAAGACACTCACTTTAATCATAATTCCAAAACTTTGATCAAATTATTCTGGAAAAGAAATTATTTCTAAAACTATAGTTGTAAATAAATTTCTCAAATTTTCATCTAATATGTGTGTGTAGGTATATACTACACAACCTACTATTTATGTTTTTTGACCATCGGATTCTACTTTTAATTCACTTGTTATGCTTAGGAAGATAAAAGAAAATTAAAAACCTAATTGCAGTTTCCTCTTTTTTAATCTCCTTGGAAAATTCGATATTTTCATATCTCAAGGAAAATAAGAAGAAAATTCTTGTGTATAATTCCAGATGGGGCAACCTTCTTCATCAATCAAGCTGCCGTCTCCAGAAGCACCCGTTGTTGCAAAACGTATGTATATATCGATATTTCTTTCCGTTTCTTTTCGGTTATTGCTCCATTTGATAAATAATGCCAATCCAACCATTCTTATAAGTCTTGGAATTTTTATGGATTACTTGTTACACAGCTGCCCGAAGCGATTACTATCAATTTGTCAGGTAAGTGCATACCACCAATTTGTCAACTAACAGAAGTAAGCATAGAAAATAAGAATTCCACACTACTTTACCCATATTTTGGAAAAAATTATGCGTAAACTGCCTTTTTTGAGTTTTCTCTCAGTCTTCCTTCTCTTCAAATAAGCTATAGCTGGTTTTCTTTATTCTCAAAATATTTATACAAGTATATTAACTTATTAAAGTGGCAGTAAAAGTAAGAACGATGTATTATTTTTATCAGCAAATTATGATGTTTTTTTTTTGTCAGCAACAAAATTTTGATATATCAAATTTTATTAAGTCAACATACATGTATAAATATTTGCAAAAAAAAAAATGTCAAGTAGGGTTCTTTATAATAATTTGTCCCAATAAATAACAAGCTCTCGATAAGAGGTATCAAAAATTTGGACATTCAATGTCACTATGTATTAAAAAAATTCTTTTGCATGATTTATTTGTTTATCCTTCCCGCTATTGAAGTATTGCAATTTAGTTTAAAATGTCTTTATAAAGTAAAGAGTAGTAATAAGAAATGGAACAAAATTAACTGTTGAAATGTACTCCTTCTAACACGGTCTCCTCCGAATCCGAATCCGAATCCGAATCCGAATTCTAATCATAATCCCATCATAAAACCTACTACCTATGTTCCTAAATTCCTAAATGAGTGTCTAGTTGCACTTTTCATGTTATTTTTAAGCTAATTATATTTTTCCATTTTTTTATAATTTTCAAAACTTTGTCTAATAGAACCAATTGAGTTCTTTCAAAAAAGATTCATATTGCATATAAAAAAATAATAGTAGTATACTTTAGAAGTTGTAAGTAATTTTTTAAAATGTCCAGAATAATAACATGGACGTTCATTAAGGGACAGAGGGGAATTTAATTTTATTTACCCTCCTTAAAAGATGGTGAACGTTACCCTCCTTCCTATTAGTTAAAATATTATGAATTTCACCATAAAATAATTTCATGCTTATCAAAAAGTGTATTTCGGGGTGGGACTTGCAACATTTTAACCAAAGAGAGAGAGTAACATTCAAAGATGGTGAATAAAAATGCACTCGACGGAGGGAGTAGTTGTTTTGTTACCGATATATATCATCGCTAAGCTTTGTATTATGTATGAAGAGTGTTGTATATATATTTATGCATGTACGTTTGACAATGAAAGGGATGAGATGGAACTTATTAAAGCAGCAAATCCTGAGAAGACACCTGGACAAGCTTTCACAGAAGCTCAGAGAAACGTACGTGTTACTTAAATCAGATCTAAATATAAAAACTGTTCGGATCAAACATTCATCGCTCATATTTTTTTGCTGATTTTCTCTCAAAGTCTTTTAAAATTACGTTGTGATCATATTGAACGGTTCGAATTATCAAAATTTAATCTAGGTACGCACTTTAGCAAAATACGGGATCCCTATGAGGACCGTAGTACTTTATCACTTTATATATGCTTTTTATCACTAAACAAAGGTCAATTCATTAATAATTTGGGCATTCCTAATTTGTAGTGGCCTTCGAAAGGCTTTAGCTGGATGCTGCAACGAGGTAAGGACCAATATTTTTTCGTTCAATTAATTAAATGAAAAACAACATGAAGTGAAAAATCTTGAAATGCTATCAGCAACTTCTTAAAAGACTATATTTGAAGGAAAATGATATTGACACTCAAAAAATTAATTGCTTGACCAACCGGGTGAATTAAAATAAAAACGCGTCCCAAGTGTAGGACTCTCGACCGATGTAGCATAATATCCGAAAGTACCGGAGTCGAACCACAGAGACGGACGGACGGTGCTTATTCAAAAGTGTTGAATTCTAGTTTAACTTGGCTCTTAGGTAGCCACCCTTTGTTCAATGAGGTTGATTTACTAACTAAATTATCAAACTGAATTGATTAAATAAGGATTTAAAAGGGAGAGTACAGCCGTGGGAACTCAGCATCCGCAACTAGCCTAACCAATGTTCACTCGGGCCACAATTATTCACTTTGTTGATTTTAGAATAGGAAAAAGGATCCCTAACGAATGCGCACCACCTATCGCCAGTTTCCGTGCGCATTCGAATACTGGCGATGCGCGGGTTTTGTTTGTTAGAAGAGTTTTCGTCTCCTAAAATTGCTTAAAGATTAAATTAATTCGAACCCGAGGTGAAAACATTAATTAAATTAGTCACGAGACGCCTTCGCCCCGCGGCCGCACTCTACAAAATTACTCACTCATGACTTTGTTAAATGCAAAAATAATTTTATCCCTAGATCTAAACATGCTTCAAACAATTGAAATAGAAATAAAATCACGATACCACGGACTTACGGAAAAGCAACGAATTCGATTACCAAAGAAGAATAAGAATTTTCAAGCTAGAAAACTTGAAGAACTGAGATTAAAACTTGAATCAGCAATTAAGAACTCAGAAAACACAGCCAAAAGTTAATTGAAAACGTAAGTTATGGAATGTGTTACCCTAGGTTCGAGTTAAAACGGAGTTTTTATAGTAATCCCTTTTAACAAACAATTAAAATCCTAAAATAAATCGGAATCGGACCCGCAACGACCGAAAACGATGCCGTTCCATAGCCTGTAAAGCCCTCGATAGCGCTCTACCAAAAAGGGTGTAGCGCTCTCGAACCCCTTTTTTCTGTTTTAGATCTCGTTGACCGTTGCTTGGCGTTGACCCCTTTAGCCTCAAAGGTAGCGCTACACCAAAAAGGGTGTAGCGCTCTCTAGCTCTCTGTTCACTTCGTGCAACATGCTATGCCACCTCTAAGTGCTATACCACTTCCCATGTAGCGCTCACGAAGATTCTGTTCAATTTCTCGCGAATTCCACTTCAACACTAGTCTCCGCAGCCCTTCTCGCTCTCAAGCTCCATCACAGCCTTTCCGGATACCTCTCATTAGCGCCAAAACATCTCAATTTCCTGCAAATTAAGCACAAACACAAAATCCAACCACGTGCATGCATTAAATGGAAAATGAGAATTAAATGCACGTCTAACGCGCTAATTTCCCTACTTAGGCGCTAAAATTCATGAATTCCGCGCGCCTATCATTAATGATGGCACTCCAAAAAATAAATGAAAGTGACTTTGGAATTACACTGATTTTGGAGTGCTTGTATCAATTTTTGGAGTGTCAATATCATTTACCTATTTGAATCAAGAATTGATACGTGGAGTGAATGAAAACATGAACTCAAAAAGAAAAATATATTTCACGTAATTTCCTATCATTTTCCTTTTTGCGTTAGGAAAACAAAACATATTCTCTTTTCCTGATAAAAAAAACATTTTCTCTTTTCCTGATAAAAACTTTATTTCTTTATTTTTTTTTTGTATAAATCAAAGATTCAAAAGCAACATAAAACTCTGGAGAAATTGCTTCTTTTGTTTGTGGGATTGGTGTTCAATTAATTAATTGGTGTTGCAGGAATGCAGTGACATATGAGTTTTAGGGTTGGACATCTGATGCAAGGCGAATTCTGTGAAAGTCGTATTTTATTTTAATTAATTTGGTTTTATTACTATTTTTATTTAATATGTTTATTTAAGAAAGAATATTGCAGAAGTATTTAGTTTCCTAGTTTATTTTAATCGAGGTTTCCTATTTTTAAGGTTAGCTCAATAGAATTACGGTTGATTTTATTTCCTTATATCTTATTTTCCTTTTTGGTACTTTAGGCATGCTGGCTAATGATATTGAATTGATAGACTATCTCTTGATTTCCTATATTTCTGGTAATATTAGGGTTCAACAGATTTGTAGAAGAGTTGTCTTTGTTCGTGAGTGACGAAAGATTCTCGTCTTGTTCTCATTTCTACGCTATGTCAATAACTCTAAAATCATGTGCTGCTGAGCCATTAGTTAAAGACAACTATGCTTTTAATGTAGTGCTTTCCTTAATTTACAACGCTGCTACACACATAGATTTTTGCATACAAATCGTGCACAGATCATGATGTGGAGCCCACTACGGGTCTCACATAAACAATATGAACCGTTTTTAAAATTTAAAACATTTTTCAAGTGCTCCCACGAAAAATTAGCTCAATTCGATACCTATATGTGCTCGATCCAATCATTCAACTTTTCATTAAGATTTTCGGATAATAAAAAGTTAGATGATTGAATTGAATACTTATAGGTATCGGATTGAACTTATTTTTCACGGATGCCCTTAAAAAAATGTTTTACATTTAATGGACAGATCGTATCATTTGGGGTGCCAAACTTGGTTCAAAAATGGCATACCTTTGTTTCCAAATATTGAACCACAAAAGGCTATAGCCATCCAAGGCATATCACCAAAATTCAACTATTTTCCATCAATCAATTAACACTACAAGAAAACAAGTAATAGGTGACAAAAAATAATGACGAAATTGATTTTCGTCACAAATAGTACACATTGGCGATGAAAGCCTCGTCGCCACAATTGCCGAAAAAAATGTTGTCGTCGTCTTTTTAACAAAATTGGTGACAAAATTACTTTTTCGTGGCCTTTGGTAACCAAATTGGCGATGAAATCACAGTTTCGTCGCTAATTTGTTACAAAAGGCAACGAAAAAATAATTTCGTCGCCATTTTAATGAAATTGGCAATGAAATTACAATTTTGTCTCCTTTGATAACCAAATTGGTGACAAAATTACTTTTCCGTCACCTTTTACAATTTTGTCACCAATTTGTTACAAAAGGTGACAAAAAGGTAATTTCGTCGCCAATTTCTTTACACAAAAGTAATTTTCATCGTCAATGTGTACTATTTGCGATGTAATTAACTTAACATGTTATTCATGAATACATATAATTTAGGGTAAAATATGTACTTGCCCCTTAAATTATTCAAAAAATGTTTAGATAGTTCTTAACTACAAGAAATTGTGTTGTTTGCGACCAACAACAAGGTCACAAAAAGCTATGATTTTGGTCGCAAATTGATACAGCGACCAAAAAGTGTGGTCACCAAGCTAGTCGCAACAAGCCAGTCGTATTTGGTATTTTTTGACCAAACTACGTTGTGGTCGCAATATGTACCACATTAGGCGACCACGTGTATCCGGTCACAATAAGATTATGATTTTGTGACCAATCGCTGGTCACAAAAAGAAGTAAAATGTAGTCGCCAAATACAAGATCTGGTCGCAAAAAGGGACCATTAGACAATAGAGAAACATGTTTTGGTGACTCCGTGGTTGGTCGCGGAATGTATTTTCTTTTGTCACAAAAAAGGTCCTTGAAATTCACATCTACCTGTTTTGATAAATAGAGAGTTTGGTCGCAAAAACACTATTTTTTTTTTTAACGATAGATTGCGTTGGTCACAAAATTGATTCTCCTGCAAATATCTTTTGTAACTGCAACTAGCTTGTATATCAAAAATACCCAAGAACCAACTAGTAAGTCTCAAGATACAACATTAATAATAATATTCTTGACATTAATAACCAAGTAAAATGTTTTTCAAAAGCAACAAAAAGTAATCAACCATCCCCAAAAACAACAAATTCCACAACCTACTTGTTTTCCAACATGTGTTTAGTTACACCACATCCAAAACTATAAATATTAGGTAAAGTCCATGATAAAGTAGCACAAAGTGGACTTCATTACTCCAAGCTCTAACCAAGTCCAAACTCGAGTAGTTATCTATGTCTGCGAAAAGTGACTCCATACTCCATTCTGCCCAAAAAGTGCCTTCATGGTCCATCTGCAAAGTTCAAAACGAGGGTCGAGTACAAGATGGTTAAAGTCAATTAGAGTTGCAATGTAATAAAAGTAGTGAGCCACTTTTGAAGGAACCCAAATGCAGCAATAGTCCAATGTCATAATATTATCCAAGAAATGCCATAATTTCAATATCATAGGTTGGATACATAATCTAGGGAAATCCAAAAGCATGCAACACTTCAAAAATTGCAGGAATATCAATCCTATAAGTGTGGAAATGATTATGATGTAGCATAAGAGCTTTCACAATTATCCAATGGGTATTAGTACCAGACATGGGTAACACTACAAATATTAATCACTCTTAAAGTAGTTTTGGACCGAATAACCTATTATTTAGGATACCAAAATGTAGAGCAAAAACACAGTTTTAAACGTATTCTTAGCGTGTTTCAAGAGTATCCCTCGTGTGTCTAAGTAGAAAACATAAAAGAAAAAGTAGACACATTTTATCCGGTAAGACACATTTTAGAGAGTGTTGTGACATGGACATGTGAGGTTGGTCGACATGTCCATACTTCTTAACTTGTCATAAGTTCTTTGAGAACTGAACATTCAATTAAAAACTCAACGAGAGAGAGAGAGAGATGAAAGGGGTGGTTGTAAGTAAAGGAGATGAAAGCGCTTGAGAAGAAGGAAGTTGTTCTTCCCTAATTGTGTTGTCTTTTCTCTATCTTTTTCTTAGACTTTGTGATGCATAGAGGGAGAATTTGGGAAGAGATTCTCTCGGCAATTTTGAAAAAAAAGGAAAGGCGGATACAAGATCTGGTCTGGTGTATATGTATAGATTGTGAACTCATTCATGATACAGCCCCAATTCCTTCTTAGTTAAGTGGGGAGTTTGGGGACACTTGTCTCATCTCTTGCTAACTGAACCTTGACAAAATATGAATTTGGACATTTTGGAAGACTAGGTGAATGGCACCGGGTGGAAAATGCTCTTACAGTTCTAAATTTCTAATTAATCCTTTAAGCTATGACTAGGTTGATTAAGTTCACTTAGCCACGTATTTAGACATCAAGAGAGGGAACATATCTCACTATGAGGAAAAGCTTATCATTAGGCTCCTCTAAGCTAATAATGCAATGTGAAGAGGACACATTACCAAGTAGATGTAGGTGAACTCCCCACTCCATAAGAATAAACCGCAAGGAACTCCACATATACCGAAATAAAGAATTAAGGACTTATGAATGGTTATCATGAAGAGTTCAAATATAAGTTAATAAAAACAAATAAAACATACCATACCTCTAACTCTATGCTTATGGAAATGCAAAGTTGCATGGGATGTGGAGGCTAGAAAGCTAAAGGTGGAGTGTTAGTAGACATACCTGCAATGGAACGTAAGGGGTAAAATCACGGTTATTCTTTCTCATGTACCATACAAAAGAAACATGATGCCCTAGCATCTACCAGGACTATGTGAACTCATAAGAAGCGAAAGAAAAAATTTCCTACAGTGGAGGAAATTAGGGTTTTATCAATTACGGCTCATCAAAATAACTCACAATATACATGAATGTGGATCGATCGATCTAGAGAGTGTGTGAGAGTGAGAAAGAGACATGGTTCAGAGAGAGTGAATAACATACTCCGTGAAGGCAGACAATGGTGGCGCAGTCCCGTCGCTCAGTGCTGCCTTCTTGAATGCAGAAATCGTCTTCTGGCTATGGCTAGGGTTTTTGCTGAATGGTTGAGAGTGAGAGAGCTGAAATAAATGTGGAAGAAATTGAGTTCATCAAGTATGGGTGTGAGGGCATACGCAGGCAGGGGAGCACGAGAGAGAGACAACGAGATTTGGGGATTTCTCTTTTGGGGGAATTCTTTTCAGTGCGCCATTTGTTTCCCGAGAGACGAAGATTTGGGATTTTAATTGTTTTAAGGAATTAGAGCCAAAACTAGATGATCTGCTCGTGCTAGCACAAGGTGTCTCATGCCTGGTATTTTTTTGTTTGGAGTATCGTATTGTAAATTGAGCTTTGACTATGCTCCCAATACTAATGGAATTCGTTTGTTATTATAAAAGAAAAGAAGGCGAAACTAATGAAAGACGTGAGCATAATATTTGGAAGCAATGAAACTACAAAAACTGTAACTATAGCTATGAATATTGTCACAAAACTGAATGTGCACAAACAAAAATGCTTCCAGGTACCTTCCATTCCAAACTATGGTATGTCATTAATTAGTACACACTACCAAAACAAAACCAATTTCATGATTTTTTGGTGCACCAAGTCATAAGCAGAGTTTTTGTTACCCTGCACTGCAAGTACCAAAAAGTTGAACTACATATTGGCAAATAAGTTCCTCAAAACCAGCACTATTACTCTATACATATTGGCGGGGTATTCTCCTCACATCAAACAGACACTAACCAAACTAATTATATTGGAACTTTCTATGCACCTCATTCTAAAAGCCCAAAACTTCGAATATGACTGAAGACACTATAGGTTCAATTGCAGGTTGGTAAACGCAACATAGTAATAATAAGTATGATGAAATCCTACGCCTGAATGTGCAATTCTCAACTCACAAAAGCAATGCTAGCTGACCTAGACAGGCCAAGAAACTCTTTCACTTCACCCTGCTCTCTAAAGAAACACATAGATTGTACTAAATGAAAAGCAAGAGTAACTACTCTCATCTGATAAGTGCACAAGAAACGAGAATCATCCTCACCGAGGAATTTCATCGTGGAAAATTAGCAAGTATGAGACAATGAAATGTCAAACCTTAGCTGGGCGTAAATGCAAAGGGTGTACCCAAAGGATTGTGACATACCAGTACTGCGAGTTCCCTGTGCAGCAAGTACTTGAGGAATTTTGGGATATCATGCCCCACGAGTGAAAGCTATTTTAAGAAGAAAACCGAGGGGTTTCGACTTTGAATAATTACCCAGGAAAGCAAGATGCTATGCAAGGAGGGAAACTCGCTAACTACGATTTCATAGTTACCTTATCCTAATAAACCCAACACCTATGAGCATATCCGGGGCAGTGTCCTCACTTTCGGAAGAAATGCACCACTTGATAGCTCATCTGCGGTCCTTCTCTTGCTCGGGCGATAAAAGCACACTCCAGAGACCTGCCCACTTAGTGACATAAACAAAGAAGCTCCATGGGGCAAGGAAAGTTAGCCACCTCAAAAAAATTCCATTGAATCGTCCTAAGTTATGGAAATAAACTATTCAAATCCACGTTTTTTTAGTAACATCTGCTAAACAATTTAGAAAGTAGGACAACATTAGTTCACTCTTCTCTTTAAAAGACAATTTTTGCTTAGGTAAAATAACGAAGTCAAAATCTCATTTCGACAGAGAGATATAGGTTTCATATCAGTTAGACTTTAGGCATCTTAAAGGGGCTTGGCACAGGAACAGCCAATGAAATTACACATAGCCAAATTTCATAAAAGGATTAGGAGGGATGCTTAAGTCATTCACTTGGAAAACAAAAGCTGGTTAATACAATAAAAAATCCTTGGTTCTGAGCGAAATGACTGCGACTCCATGAAACTGAGCAACCATTTTGACAAATGCAACAACTCAAATAAAAAGAATCACATTTCAATTCAAGGGATCTCAAGATAAGTTAAGCGATTAGCAATCAATCACATTTCTTTCCAAGACAACTACTTTTTTTCCCCCTCAATTAGAATTGCTCCAACTGATTAGTGTAAACCTACAGCCATTGAAGGACGAAGTATTAAGCACTAATGCTTCCACAATCAAAAAACCATAACAAAGAAGTAATTTTACTGAAAGACGGTAAAAAACAAACAGTACTGTAACACGATCATTGTCTTTGGAGTTGATTGATGGGTCACTTTGCAACCCCACTTCATACTCTACTTTTAAAATCAAACAAGTAATCAGCAAAAATCCAAAATTTTTATAAAAAAATTAATAAAATTCGATGCATGGAAAATTAGAAGCCTAAAAGAATAGTCAGAGAGTGATTAAACGTAATGAACATTAATCACGATTCGAGGTGGAATAGCATTGAATGATAATGAGATATAGCATGGGACAGATATTTCAAATCTAACAATGTGTCACAAACAGCTCTAATTACAAATAGTTCATGTTATTATTTCCCATGAGTTCACCACACCAACAGAAATTGTATTGCCATAGCGTTGGAGTATAAAACCGTAAATAACTAATTAATTTATGAAATCAACAATGGATAATCACAATGCATCAGCACACAAATCCCTCAAGCCATCTAAACTCTCAGGCAAAATAGAAACTTTATATATTTAAAAACAAATTACAGTTGGAAATCAAATTCCATATGAAATATAAAACTCTGAATAAGTAATCAATTTATAAAATTGCCAATCGATAATTGCAATACATTGACAAAACAAGCACCACAAATCCCTCAAGACATATAAACTCGCAGCAAAAATACAAACTTTATTCAATCTAAGACAAATTCCCTATGGAAATCACAGGTATATACATCCAACTCAAAGAACTCAGACTTTCTCAATGTACAAACTGTAACCAAAACTGTAATTTTGGGGAAGAAGGAAAACACATTTTAACTACAAATCACTAAAAATCCCTCAAGTCATCGAAACCTTATTCAAAGGCAAATTATTATGCCTTGGATGGTTAGTTATTTCCCTTATCTAAATGCCAGTAAACTTAACATTAAATAGCTGGATTTCCCTCTACCTGTTTTAAAAAATCACCCATATCATCTTGATTCGATCGTTTGACATTTTGCTTCGTTGTACAAGTATTAAAACTTCTCAAACTTTGGGTTTCATGGGTCCTAAAATCGAACGCATATCAAGGTTTTTGTAAACGCAAACACCAAAGGCCAATACAATGATCGTGTATTACCAAAGGCCTTTGCATCCCATTCTCCTGTACATATCGTCAGTAATTACTTTACCAAACCACTAATTTCTTACATTACCAAACCACAGTTTCCGCCACATTATAGCAACTAATTACTTTATCTCCGCACCCACATTCGCCACTCCAACCAAACAAACGGAAACCCACCAACCAAGATTCGTATTGCACACTAAAGGCATCAAACGAAACCAGGAAAAATAAACATTCAAACGAAACCCTAGGAGACAGCAAGAAGGACTGAGAGAGTAAGAGATGTTACGCGGAAGAAAACTCCAGAAATAGCGTGAAAGACGCCAAGATCTCGCATCTACCTCTCCCTCTTTCGATCTCCAAACCTGTTCGTCTTTCGCTGCCTCTGTTCGTCTGTTTTGTGTGAGGGCAAAAAACAGAGATGTGGGCGAAAGGGAAGGGGTGCGTCGGTGGTCGCCGGAGGTGGTGGTGGACCAGTAGCGGTGGTGGTCATCGCCGTCGGTGGGTGGCTCGGTGGTAGTCGGCGATCGTTCCAGCTCCTCCTCCTCCTCTCTCTCTCTCTCTCTCTCTCTCTCTCTCTATCTCGAATCCGCGTATGTATGTACGCGTGGGTTGTGTGAGAGAAAAAAAGAGGGAGGGGAAGCTGGCTACGTGGCAGCATGTGCTCCACTACCCCCAAGCTCGTGGTAAATTACGATTTTGGACACCGACTGGCCTGGAACTTCGGGGGACATTATTGGAAAAATTGGACAAAAAATGGCATCCCCCAATCCGGTTCTTTTTATTTAGGAGGTTGGACGATGGAGATTAGAAAGAGACAAATAATTAAACGTTCTCGTATCGCAGAGTAAAAACAAATTTTATACTTAATCAGTCAATTATATTTTATTAATAGTCGATCTGAATCATTAGGATTTCATGTCTCACTTCTTCCATCATTAGCACTAAAATTGAAGATCATCAAATATCAGTGACTGCCTAATCGGACAACATTTGATACGTCCCGAGATATTAAAATATTTGATTGTAATACCCGACCCCACCTGAGTTTTTTTGCCACGATCAGAGCCGTCCATATTTTACATATTATGAAGTGCATTAGTCGGACCAAAAATTAAGTTAATTGGGTATCGCTACACACTTGATCGGATAGAAAAATCTATTTTGTTAACGAAATTTTGTCTCAATAAATAAGCTTTCTAAACTTGATCGAGGCATATTTTTACGAGAATGATATAATCAACAAGAAAAATAAAATCAACGGTTTGGATAGTTGTAACTTTGTCGCGATCGACTGGCTACCGTATGTTAAAATACATTACAAGACCTAGTTTGTTAATAATTACATTGAACATATAGAATATAACTGTTACTATCAACTCAATTATTACAATGGTCGATCTGAACCGTTAGAATTTCACGTCCCACTGATCCCATTATGATCACCAAAATCGGAGTTCATCGGATATCGACGACCATTTGATCGGACAACATTTGATGCATCCCGAGGTATTAAAGTTTTAGATTACAAGACTCGACCCCCACCAAAGTCTTTGTTTTTCGATCCAAATCGTCTATCTTTTACATATTACGGAGTTCATCAATCGTACAAAGAATGAAGTTGATCAAGTATTACTACACATTTGATCAGACAATTACTATCATCCAAAAAACAAATTGCATCCCAATCAAGGAGTTTTCTAAACCCGATTGAGTCAAATTTTTATGATGATGGTTTAATTAATAAGCATAACGAAATCAACGACCTCGATTGTTAAAATAGTTTTATCTTATTGAGATCCACTAAATAATCGTATCAAAGACTATAAGAAAATGTATAACATATAGTATAATTTTTATTTTTTTTATAAGTTATAGTATAAATTTTTGATGCACTGTGTTCTGGTATACATTTAGTGACTTGACAATTGGTCCCTAAATAGGAAAGATTTTGTGACTAGAGCATCCTAGTCACTCAAACATTGAATATAGAGATATAAAACAACCAGCTTCTTTTTGGTCGCTAAATAATCATATGTTGGTTGCAATATTTATTCATTCAACTTTTTTATGTGACAAAAAACATTTTGGTCGTTAAATGAATTAGAGTTTGGTCGCTAAAAGTTTTCCCGCCAGCGGTAAAGTTAGGCGCCAAAGAATAAGTGACTCTTATTTAGCGACCAACACATTGGGTCGCTCGTGGGAACAACTTTCCTCTTTTCACAACCAAGGAAGCTCTTAGTCGCAAAAACCATAGCAAAAGAGACCCAGATTTTGTTGGTCACAAAAAGTTGGTCGCAAAGAACACAATTTGTTGTAGTATAAACTATCAATTGCACACACTTGGCCCTTAAACTATCCAAAAAATGTTTACTAAGGACAATTCACGTTTTCCATCCATTGAACAAATGGAAAATTTAGTTGATGTCTATATTTGTCATTTCACATACCAATACGTGTATGTATATGTATCTCCTCCTTCCTCTCTATCTCACATTCCCCACCATGTCTCAGATTATGGAGTGAATGAGACAACAAAAGGGTAAAATACCGAATAAAAAAATCAAGGCAAATCACTGGAGTGAATCAAAGCAGAACCACTTTTCTTATTTGAACCACTTCTCTTCAATTCCATTTACTGGTTCACAATTGCAAAATCAAGGCAACAAATTAACTCAAACCAAATAGAAAAAACATACTTACATTTTGGTTTTCTTCCGGTGGGAGCTCTCAAGATCTATGCCATCCTTAATCCAGTCAAAAACCTTTCCCCAAATCGATTTGGGTCTCTCTCTCTCTCTCTCTCTCTCTCTCTCTCTCTCTCTCTCTCTCGTTATGTTAGGGTTTGGCTGGTAATGATTTTTGGTGTTAGAGTGTTAGGGTTTTTGAGCAAAAGTCTAAAATACCCCTCTAAAAATTTTGGGCAACTTGAGGTTAGAACCCCATCCATAGAATGGGTTTTTCGTTTGTTCAATGGATGGAAAAGGCAAATTGTCCTTAGTAAGTATACAATTGATAGTTTATGGGGCAAGCATGTGCAATTGATAATTTAAGGACGAGGTAAACATTTTTTGGATAGTTTAAGGGGCAAGTTTATATTTTACCTTATAATTTATGACCGCAAAATTTATTGAAAGGTTGCATATAAAAAAGTAAAGCAAGTTAAGAGACATAGTGATCCCCATGGACCTATACCTATAAACAAGAACAAAAGAAACATAGTAATCAGTTTTTAACGAGTCAATTTCTTCTTAGTTTTTCCAAACCCATGTCCGAATATAGATGGATTTTGATTGTTTCGTCAAAACAATTTATTGTAAGTTAATTTTTATGATTAATGTTAATTTTTTTCCTAACATGTATTGCACCAATACTAATTTTGTACAACAAGATAATGAGGTTTAATAAATAATTTTTTTGTTTTAAAGTTAATAAAAAATATAACCACTAAAAGGATATTAATAGATCTCCTCTTAGTTCACATTTGATAGTAATGAAATAAAAAAATACTAAAAATAAATATTGAACATATATGTTATATATTAGATATTCTCAATGGATTTCAAAAAGTTTGTCTAGTGTAGTTGGTTGAATACGTGCACATTGGCATGATTAGTTGAAAGGGCCAGGTTTGAAACTCAGGAGGTGCAAGAAGTGGGATTTTTTTCATATGGAAATGGAATTAGTTTTTTTTGGCATGGCGACAGAAAATTTCATCACCAATTGGTAACAATTAGCGACCATACCAATTGGCGACGAAATTGTCTCCAATTGTTTAATTTCGTTGCCAAATTGCTACATTTGGTGACGAAAAATTTCTTCGCCAATTGTCAACTTTTGGAGATGAATTTTTTCGTTGCCAAAGGAAAAAATCGGCAACAAATTTATTTTTTTCATCGTCGGGCTCTTCCGCGACCAACCTTCGCCGACGAATTTGGACGTGTCGCCAATTTATTGGGTGACGAAGTCTGACCCTTTGAAGATGAAATTTTTTCATCACCAATTACATGTTTTCTTGTAGTGTAACCGCTGAAATTTGGCCGAAAGATTGCCAAACCTCATTGGAATGGGAATCCCTGGTGTTTTTAGGAGATTAAATTGCAGAGACCATCTTTTAAGAAAACGGTTGTTTTTCAATTGTGGTGCGACGTGACGACGGGACTCCATCACTTTCCACGAGAGCCTTTTTGCTCACTCGAGACGAATACAGATCATGATACATACAAGCAAACTGGACAACCTTTAGACACATCTATCCATGGATTTGATAATTTGTTAATTTTCAAGCATTTTATTACAATCGTGTTCCAACTTCACCTATAAGCACCACATGCTACAACTGTACCTCATTTTTAATTATTTGAAAATAATAAATATTTTCCTAGGTTTTAGTTAATTCCTACCAATCGACAATGGGTGGCTACTTAAGAGCCAGTTTAAATAAGTAACAACCCGAGTTTTTGATCAACACACATCACCGTCTTTGTGAATTCGACTTCGATCTTATCGGATATTGTGCTACACCGATCCCAGCCCTACGCTTGGGACAACCCATTAGTTCAGGACTATGATTTCGTCAAAGAGTTCCCAGACACCCCCACTCACTTCCTCTCTGTCTTTTAACAAACTACCACAATCAATTTTATCTTTCCCACAAATTCTAATGATGTTAATAAAATTGCCGATCACTCCGCTTGCCAAAAATGGCTGGACCATACGTCAACAAAATGAAATCCACAAGAAGGGAAAATTGGAGCGACACGAAAGATGTGACTGGTAGTATCCACCCCTCATCGTACGAGGCTACAATCATGGTTGTTATGGATAAAAACAAAGTAAATAGACCAATTATCAATCTCTGGGGAAGTACGTATAGAAAATCTAATTCAGCATATATAGCGAGAAGTAAGGATGAACAAGAACATCAGCAGAGCTGTGGTGGACGTAAGGAGAGAGATTGCATTTGAAACCGTAAAGACGATGAACGTTGTCTTTTTAGAGAAAATGGGGAGCCCGGTGTTGTCCTTGTTGCCGCTAGGAACAGTGATTGCGGCACCAAAGACTATGGTGACGATGAATGCTGCTGCATTAATTGTGCATGAGTAGTTTGCAGTGCCTTTCATCCACTTTTGTCCTTCCACTACTAAATCCTTGTGCTCTCTAGTGAAGATCATTACAGGTGTTTCTCCAAATTTGTTTGGCCACCTAGATGCATGGGCAGTGTTAGTTTCTCCACTTCCTACATGAAAGCAAATAAACTACAAAGTAATACAAACATATGCGAATGACTCATCCATCAAAGAAAGAATATATACACATATACGTATGTATATGTATAAGGATGTATATCGATGTATAAGAGTTATAGTTAAAATTGTTGGGCCCGGACCCGGAGTGCCTTAATTTGTTGGTAACATAATGTCATTCTCCGTGACCATTCTAAAAATAGACTTGTGGTTGCAATGTCGAATGCAATAAAATACTTAATTGATACCCTAATTAACACAAATTGGTCTTAAGAGATATGTGGAAAAGCGATTCGACAAAATTTCATTGATCCATAATATATTTGACAAATTGCCCATCTCATCTCCTTGACATTATAATTACTAGCTAGAGTCTGTAAGCGGCAAGTTTCGGTCATCTAGCTTCCCATTAAATGACTGGAGATACCACCCATATATTCATGTACTAGACAGATAGTACTATTCAATTGATGAAGGATTAGATCTGCAAGGAGTATTACTCACGTGGATGGTAATAACAGATGCATATCATAAGGATTACCATCAAACGACTTGAAATTTTGATCGAATCAAGGGAGCATCAATCAAATCAACGATGAAATAGTCTAGCCCAAAACCTTTTCAAACCTAGCTCGATCTGTTACCAAAATAAACAAAACATCTAACCCAAATGCGATTGACAAAAATAAAAGGAAGACCATCCGACATCAAATACTAGTTTAAGTTGTGTCATTTAGCTAAGCAGGACATGCAAGCTATTGTCATCATGTCTTGCACGACCTGCAGACATGCACATATATGTATGTTTGGTTCATAACTGTTACTCATGCATGCATGTTGAAAGAACTATGTATTTTTTTAACCAATCCTTAGAAAATTAGAAAGTAAGATGCCACACCTTAAACCATTGAAATTCACGCTGCATCTGCAAAGCTACACTAGGAACAAGATCGAGTTTTCTTCGGGGTGCCAATCTTCCGGCTAAGTGCAACATAGTGTCCCATGATTGTCTCGAATCATTGTTGCATATTTTTTATGATCACTCATTTGATATAGGAGGTTAAACACATTTTCATGGCGATATATGATTGCTCGTTGAAATAAGGTTGATTCCACTGCCTCCCCTCTTGCATTCTTTATATAAGAGCAAACAGAATTACAGATACACTATAAATTTGATCTTGTTCAAGCTCCATTTTGAAAAATTATGGGAAACAATGACTTGTACGATAGTTTATACAAATGCGCACTGACAAAGGAGAACATTGTTTCTTTTTATAGTGATCCACCTCCTCAATAGACTACTAGGATTATTTTCATTCAACGACCCGCGTTATCCTTCTAGAATCTTTTTAGAAAATATATTCCCTTCTTCACATCTTCACAATAGATTTTAGACTTCCTTACACAAGTCTATCACATGGTAAAGGTTTTTTCAAAACTTTCTAACTTCTTTTTAGAACCTTCTAGAAAGATAGAGAACATTCTCCAATATTTTATACAGTTCCAGGATACTCTATAACACTCTTAAACTTCCGAACTTTTCTAGGATTCTTTAGCCTATTATGGATGATTATAAATCTATTGAAAGTTAGATGTTGACTCTCAACTAGGGGTACCTAGCTATTACAAAAGAATGTTCTAAGACAATAATCATAGATATTTTTCGGTCCATGTATGCAGTTATAAAATTTTAGGCGTATACATTTGTAGATCCATACAATATTGTACCACATAGTTATATCAAAAGATATTATTTTAAATCTAATATTGATTTTTTTATAGATGCATATAACCTATAGAGGACACTTATAAAATTTTTGAAAAAAACCTTGAATGGGTATAAGTTTACACTAGTCTAGACTAGGTTACACATCGAGTTTATGCATATACTATTCTACCCCTCCGGTTTTCACAAGTCTATATTCTGGGACTTTTGGATCTATCTCTGGCCCATAATTCGAATAGTTCATTTCATAAAGCCAGTCGAGAAGATAATGCCCACAATAACATTGGTCGTATATCTGTTACTAATATATAAAAAATCATGTTTCAGAGGTGTTTGTGTGTGTCTGTCTGTTTATTCATTATAAACATGCTCTAAATCATAAGTCGACATCCGATCAATATATTTCAGAAATGGTTAAAAATCTTCACTAGTTACAAAATATACGATTCAGATTTCTGTAGTTTCTTGTATAAGATCGACTACGAATGATATCGTATGCTAACCGTATTCTGAGGGCTGTTAATTGTGCTGGTCATGACTGAGTAGATATTGACGTAGGCAATTTGCATGCCTAGGGATGCCTTTAGGGTTGCCAAATTCTACTTTAGCTTGGCATTGAAAGAGCGTGTGCCACTCTGTAGTACTCATCGTCACATTTGTGTGGGAGATCCTTTAGGGTCCTCACCAATGGCACACAACCAATTTGTGCATGGGCACTGCTGGTTTCTACACTTGCTACATGATAGCACACAAACTACAAAGTAATATATACAAACATATACGAATGACTTATCCATCAAAGAAAATATATATACACGTATTTAAAAAACTTTATTCGCACAACCTATTATAGGTGCATATACATTATACGTATGTATATGTATATGTATATGTATATGTATATAGTGAAAGAAAGTTGGATGAATGGAGAACTTAGAGAGAGTGAGTGAGAGAGTCAGAGAGGGTCAGAGTTGAAGGGAATGTCCATGTCCTGGAGGCGTCAAACAGAGACCATGGTGGATGGGTCCCTGTGATAAGGAGCCACAGGTCTCGGAATAATGGTTGGAATGTGGACAAAGAGGAGCTTTTCGCTCTGTTCGTCGACAACATCCCTAAAGACAGAGATCAACACTGGTTGTCAAGGACTTTCAACAAGTTTGGGGCTGTAAAAGATGCTTTTATTCCTAGGAAGAGAAGTAAATGCTCGGGCAATAAATTTGGTTTTGTTAGATTTGGGTGTCGTGTCGGGGGGCATGGCTGTATCCAAAATGAATGGTGTGTGGGTAGATGATAAGAGGGTGTTCGTTAAAGAGACTTGCTTTGCTCTTAAAGACCAAAAGAGAAAGCTTACACTGTCAAGAGTGCATGGAGGTAGGGTCGAAGGATTGGATCAGAGGGTTAAACAGATTAATATTAACGTTGGAAGGGGTGGAAACTTTAATGATCCAGGGGCTTCGACCTGGAATAAGACCAATCTAAGGAGATCCTTTGGGCGAAACCTCAAACCCAACTGCTACCAAGGTTCCAAAAATCATCATCCAGTCTGGTGGGGTGGGCAATGGTTGGCTCTTGTGGAGTGCGATAGCTGTTTTAAGAAGGGTGATTTCGCTGAAGGCCAGTTTTAGCAAGGAGCATTCCGAGTCTATCTAGGTCCGAGCCTTGGGAGGGAGATCCGTGCTTCTCACCTTTCAAGATAGCGAAGTTAGAGATAGTCTTATCAAGGGGCCATGGATGGGAAGATGGTTCGAAATGGTGAAACCATGGTAGGTGGCGCCTTGAAAGGTTTGTGTGCACTACTACAAAAATAGATAAAGACCTCGTTTATTTGGTGTGATCTTTCACTTTTGATCTCGCATTCAAAACCGTGGTCTATCAAGGTGTAATTAAAAGTCTCTATCTTTTAACCACAGGATAAAAACCGTGATTAAAACTCATTTAAACCGTGACTAAAAACATAAAACTATGATTAAAATGATAAAACTGTGACCTTTAGCTTAACATCTCAGTTTTATTGCAAAACCGTGGTTGTTTAGAGAGAAATAATCTCTGTTTTTGAAAAAACCGAGATTAAAAGTGGTGTTTTCCTAAGGGAAAAAATCCTATTCTATTTCTCCTGTGGGGTTTTGAACCCAAGTCTCTTGAGTTTTACACAGAGGCTTTAACCAACTACACCACACACACTTTTCAATATACAATTGAAATATTTAATATATAACATATCCGTTTAACTTACAACCTCAGTTTTTAGATGACTGAGATTAAATATTCTTTTTATCTCAGTTTTTCTAAAATGAGATATATTCTTTCATATACAATCTCAGTTTTTAAAAAATGAGATCTATTCTTTAAATTACAATCTCACTTTTAAATTACTGAGATTAAAAAATCTTTTCATCTCAGTTTTTTTTGAAACGAGATATATTCTTTCATATATAATCTCAGTTTTTTGAGAATGAGATCTATTCTTCAAGTTACGATCTCATTTTTTAGATTACTGAGATTAAAAAATCTTTCCATCTCAGTTTTTTCATATAACTGAGATGAAAACTATAGTCTATAACATTTTATTACGCGTTTACAAAAAGTGAGATCTTTTTAGTTTTTGTACCGTGATCTTTATATCATTTTGTAGTAGTGGTGGTTGAGTTGCTTTGGTGTTCCTCTGAATTCTTGGAATGCAGACACTTGTTGGAAAATTTCCAGACTTTGTGAGTGATAATTGAGACATTCGGTGGGTCTCTCTCGAGACAACCAAAAGGACTCCCGTTAGTTCGTTGAATTTGGATGAGGCCATTCAATTTTCCAACAGTTTTTGGGCTAAATAATACCCCATGAATAGAGGTTAATGCTGGCATTTGCACCTGTCATTCATTGGGCAGTTTTGTGTATTGATTCTCCCCTATTCAAGGCTGAGAATTCAATTCCTGTATTCATATTCTAGGCCGTTTTCAGAGGCTCCTAAGTAGTATAAATTGGGCAGTCCTCTCCTCATTCTGAACCAGAAAATTCACAGCTTCAAGAGCTCTGAAATTTGTTCTTGTGTGAGAGAGAGACAGGCAGTAGACAGTTCGTCAAAGGGGTCGACGGTGGCGTTCCGACGGCTTGCGGTTTAGCCGAGCCAACCCTAGGTAGAAGACGCCGAACAAGAACCTACAACACCGACAGTAGGCGGCGAATCTTTCTTAAGGAGATTATGGTATCACACAGGACTCAATTTGGTTTCTAAGATTTCTATTTGAATTTCATTTCCTATTTTCGTATTGCAATCTGTATCCTGTTTCAATCATGTACTGTATTGTTATCAATGAAATTGTCCTCTGGATTTTCTGTATATGCCGAATTTTTCCCAACAACGCTTTCAAGCACATCGGAAAAGTTTGGGGACATTTCATTTCTCTGGACGAGGAAACATTAAGGGACCTATCTTTTGCCAAAGTTCTTATAGCTACGAAGGAGACCGCAAGAATAGAAAGGTGGATCCAAGTAGTGGTGCTCGGGATCAGATACGAAGTGCTGGTTAAGGAAGAAGCCTCTTCTGTTAATTTAGACGAGGTATTGACTGAGTTGCAGACGAAAGGTGGTAGGGCTGCTAAGTCATTGGATTTGGAGGTAGAAGATGATGCATGGAAAGCAACTTTCAAAATCCAACCAATGAAAGAAGGAGAGTAGGTGAGAGCTTGAGACGGGACAGTACTACAAGTCTGTAAAAGAGAAAAACTTACAACAGAAAGGGATCGACGGGTCGGTGTGAGGTTGGGGGCCTGATGCAGCTGGGAGCTGTCAAAAATTTAATGCTCCACAGTACAAGTGACAAGGATGGCGTAGATGATGTTGAATCTACTGTGGAGGACTCAGTGGAGTCGGGCCGTCTGCATCTGGATCAGATGATGGGCCAAAAGTGCAATGGTCTTGAAGAGCTTGGGCCAGACCGATTTCAAGAGGGGTGTGAGTTGGGCCTTCCCCAGAGTCAGGACCAACAAGTAGCTGGTGGAGTCATCCTTGTCAGAGGCATCATCCCCAGAGGACTCAAACCAGATGGTGGCATGCTCTCCCAAAATTGTTCCGAGTATAAACCTCATGGTCAACCTCAGCAATGCAGGATGCCGAAGGAGAAGACGAAGACAATTATCGAACCTCATCCAGATTTGTGAGGAGAGCTCAAGGGATTTAAAAAAGGTCGAAACGGAGTCAACCTCTCCTGCTGTTTCCGTTCATAATTCACAGCGTATCGTCGACGAGATAAGGGCCACAATGGCCATCGGATCTCAATTGCATGTCAATTTCCGTCCAGATGATGATCAGAACCTAAAAAAGATGATTATTCTTGAAAATAAGGAGGCCTCGCTTCTTCGAGAGAGGGAGGCAGGTACTTAGCTACTTTTGTAACTAATTTGTAGTGATTATTTTCTGGCCAGAAGATGTTTTAATGCTGATGATATCTTGGAACATAAGAGGCATGGGGAGTAGGATTACAAAGAGATTCCTATCGAAGTTAATTAAGACACGAAAACCAGATATGTTTTTATTCAGAAAACTAAGTTGGAGTCTGTAGACCGTATAGTGGTGCAGCATTTGTGGGGGGCAAGCAATTTTGAGTATGCATGTTCTAATTCCGTAGGTGTGTCAGGAGGCCTGATTACTGTTTGGAATGATGCCTTTTTTAAAGCTTCTACGGGGGGTCGTGCATAGATCTTTCATTTTGCTTCAAGGGTCAATCGATGATTTTCCTTGTACTTTGGTTAATATCAATGCTCCTAACTTAGTGGATTCTTGTAGAGAACTTTGGGAGGTTTTGCTTAGGGGTGTTCAAAAAAACTGCCCGAATCGTAAAACCGGTCCGATCCGGACCGAATCGTCCTATTTAGTCCAATTCTGCGGTTCTATGGTCAGGTTATGGTTCCAAAAAAATAAGAACCGTTAACTTTGGTTCGGTTATTGGTTCTCAATTAATGAACCGTGGTTAGAACCGAACCGGACCGTTTAAAACTAAGATAAATGTAGAAATACATATGTGTGTGTAATTAAATATGTATTTGAATTTGGTAGGTTAATCTTTTCCTTGCTAAACTTAATTTATTTAGAGATGAAATCTCATTTGCTAGGAAAGTTTTTATTTTCTTTCTTCCTTTCCTTTTTTTTTTTTTTTTGATAGGCTTCTTCCTTTCCTATTCCAACAGATTATTTTTCTATTTCTTTAATTTTATGAGTTCATATTTTGTAAATAAGTGTTTGGATACTTATTGGATAGAACCGGAATCAAACCAAAACCGGACCAGTCTTGCAATTTGGTTCTATTTAGGTTCCATATATACATTGGTTAGATTCTGGTTCCTAATTTTCTAGAACCGTTTGAAATGGTCTAGTTACTGGTTTTCTAGAGAACTGGACCAATCCGGACCGTGTACACCCCTAGTTTTGCTGGTGCTTAAAGCTAGATCCCAGGTTCCGTGGTGTATAGGGCGTGATTTCAATGAAATTATGGAGGTCAATGAAAGAGTGAGGTATTTGAGGGTGGAGAGAGGTATGAGGGATTTCAAGGATTTCTGTCATTCCGTGGAACTTTTGGACTTTCCTTTGATGGATAGGAAGTTCACATGGTCAAACTATCAAAACCATGCAATTCATAGTCGTTTGGATAGATTTTTGCTATCTCAACTTTTTCTTAACAGGTTTAAGGTCCTTCAATGGAGACTTCCAAGGCCAATTTCATCCCATTGCCCTATTATGCTACTTGATGACAATAGGGATTGGGGGCCTAAACCTTTCAGATTTCAGGACATTTAATTGGTTGGATGATCCCAACTGTATGAAGCTAGCGAAACAAACTTGGGAGGAGTCTCAAGTGAATGGGTGGGCTGATTTTATCATTGTACAGAAGCTAAAAGCCATTAAAGAAAGATTGAGGGTGTGGATAAAAGAGGAATTTTGGGGATATCAATTTTTGTCTTCAAGACACCGAAGTCAAACTTCATCATTTTGATATCCCAGCTGAAAATGGGCCACTGGATGAAGAGGAAATAGCGCTGAGATGCCAAGCAAAGTCAGAATTGTAAAGACCCGTAAATTCATAAAACTGATTTAAATGTTTTATAAGCAATAAAAGGAGGAAATTGATCTAGAACTTTGAGAATTGGGGCTAAAGTGATAAAGTGTTGCATTTAAAGGGGGTGAAAGTGTGATGTGTGTGTGTAGTGTGTATATAACTTATGTGTGTGAGAGGCAGGGAAACAAATTCCCCTTTTTCCTCTTTTCCCACTCTCTCGTCCTCTCTCTTCTCTCGGCTCTCCCACTCTCTCACTCACCCTTAACAAATTTTATCCAAACAACACAAAACCCAACCTCCAATCCTTTTTTCCCTCGTGTATTGCAGTCCGTATTGCGTTGGTTTGAGCTCGTTGGTAGCTTATCTCATCCGATTTCACGTTTTGGGGTTAGGGCTTGGAGGATCCTTTGATTTCGTTCTTTAATCTTGAGGTAGGGAGTTCTAACTTGCAATATATGCTTATGACTTGTTTCTTGTTGCTTGATTCTTGTTTGAGACCGTTGTTGTTGTAGTTGATGTTGTTACTGCTGAGAAACCCATGTGATTCTGTCAAAAATCTGCTCGAAAGCCATTGTTATCGATAACATTTCCATTGTTATCGATAACATTATGTTCCAAAGCCCAGAAAATCGTTCGTTATCGATACCTTTGGTCATTGTTATCGATACCCTTGCGTCTGGAATGACCTTAACCCTGAAGTTATCGATACCCTTTTATTTGTTATCAATAACGTTGTGTTGTATTAATCTCGACCGTGAGTTATCGATACCTTCTTTCACTTGTCATCAATAACAACTCCTGATTGTATGGTTTAGCCACCTTTGTTCCCATTTCTTTATTTGGGGTTCCAATCAAACCCAGCCTATCTTAACTACTATCCTAGTGATCTCAAACTTGATCATTGTTGCCTTATGACATCATTAAACATATTCAATCTTTATTGCTCGGTTATGTATGACTTTCCAAAATTAACTTTATATACAAGTCAAAGTTGCGTTTGAAATGGTATTATCATGACGGCTAAAAGATTTAGTACACTACGAACACGACGAGAACATTTCAGGACATCCCGAAAGGGTAAAGAGCCTGGCAGAGGACATCCCGAAAGGGTAAAGAGCCTGGCAGAGGACATTGGGGTCCTTTAATTGGCCCGGCATGAGCTATATGCTCGTGTCAGGACATCCTGAATGGGTAAAGAGCCTGACAGAGGACATTGGGGTCCTTTAATTGGCCCAGTAAGAGCTTCGGCTCATGACACATGTGCGAGATACACTTTGATTCACGATGCTTCTAAAGGTTATACGTTGAAACACTTGATTGGTTTTGGAAATAAAAGTCTGGAATTGGATTCTTCCTGTTGCTATTTCATTGGTTCCGACTGCCATTGTTCCTCTTGTGATTGTTCCTACATTTCATATGCATACACTGTTAGATTAGAGCTTTCTACTGGGCTAATGTAGCTTAAACCTTACTTTATTTTTAGGTACTAACTCTGGACAGTAACCTCATGTTGGGAGTGCATGGATTGTGGACACAATTTTGAAAGCTAACACTAAAGAGTTATTAAGGCATCTTTGTGATTTATTTTTGGAAGATGTATTTGTAATTCTAATTGTAAATCTTTTGATTAAAGGATATTGTAAATCCTTACACTTGAACACTTGATACATTTGATGGTTTCGAGGCCCTTGTGCCGATGATGTATTATTTGGAAGTCCTTTTGGACTTAGAAGTGTAATTGTGGAAATGAAAATGACAAACTAGTTCGGGGTATGGTACGGCCTATTGTAAGGTTTTATTTATGGAAATTCATTTATTATTATGTTTAAATTCGAGGGCGTGACAACATGGTATCAGAGCGTAGGTTTAGAACACCTAGAGACCGTGGGGAGACATTTCGTCTCATGGGTTCAAAATGTCGTGCCTTCTAACATAACTTGTGCGTGCTTGTGTGACTACCATTCATGTGATTACTTGGCATTGCATTTTTATTATTATAGAAGGGTATATAGTTGTTATTAACTTGTGTTGGGAAGTTAGGGGCTTAGACCTCATAGTGATGATGCTGTGGTTAATAGTCTTCTTTTCTTATATCATGTAGTAAGATGCCTCCGAAGATGCGTGTTAGACGAAGTGGGGCTGGAACCCGGGGTGGTAGAGGCCGTGGTTGTGGCCGTGGGGAGCCACTAGAGGATGAGGTTAGTCAGCTTGGGGAGAATCCTGGTGGGAATCCGGGGGCTGGGGCCGGTCGAGGTGCAGAAGTACCACTTAATCAGACTCAATTCGCTAGGGATCTCGTCACAGCACTTACAGCTGCAAATCTTGTAAACCACGCTCCTAGAGAGAACGTTGAGGATCACGCTATGGTAGCGATGAGGGAGTTTAGCCGTAGGAACCCTCCGGTGTTCGATAGGATTAGTAGCGACCCTTTAGTAGCCGACCATTGGCTAGCTCAAATCCGCAAACTTTTTAGAGCTCTCAACATCACCGAGGACAACATCAGAGTGGGTATCGTGGCAGTTCAGTTAGTTGGGGAGGCCGGCGAATGGTGGGAATCCATTCTAGAAAGTAGGAAAGATGCAAGTAGGGCGGCACGGACCGCAGCTCAAGTGAACGAACTAGACGTTGAGAATTTGACATGGGCTGAGTTTGAGGTGCTCTTTGAGGAGCAGTACTTTCCGGAAACTTCGCATGAGAATTTGAGAGATGAATTTGAGAAATTGGAGCAGGGCAATATGACCGTTTCGGAGTACGTACAGAAATTTCAATCCTTGTCTCGTTTCGCTCCAGAGTTGGTGGCGACGGAGGAGAGGAAATGTCAATGGTTTGAGAAGGGGCTACATAGCACTTTGAAGAGGATGGTGGTGGTCCAACGCAAGATGAAATTTTCGGAGGTGGTGGAATGTGCAAGGAGTATTGAAGAACCGAAGGAAGCTCAACGAAATGTAAGGGCCTGGGAACCAAGGCAACCGGTGGGAGGTTTGAGTTCTTCTTCAGGTAGTTTCGGAAGCCAAGGACGGAAGAGACAGAGGGAACGGTCTCAGCAACCATCTAATCAATTCAACTTCAGGGCGCCTACTTCTTCGGGGATTCGGGGTGCCTCATCTAGACCTCAAATCGTGTGCTACAAGTGTAATCAATCCGGGCACATCCGTACCCAGTGTCCCCAGCTCTCTAAGGCATGTTACAATTGCGGTAAGACGGATCATCTTGCTTGGAATTGCCCTCAAGGGCCGAGAGCTCGTAGTGAGTCGGGTTCGGTACAACAGTCAGGGACAGGGCGTGGTGTTGGCCAGCAATCTTTTAGGGGTACTCAGAGGCAGCAGCAGCCTCATTTCCGCCAAACATCATCAGTTCAGAGTTCTGGGGTCGATCGAGGAGCGAGTTCATCCGCACCTTCTCAAGGTTCCGGTCAAAAAGGAGGTTTTGTGCAGGGTCAGAGTACCCAGGAGCGTGTTTTCAACATCAACACCAATGCTTCACCTTCTATTTCTCAGGCTCCAGAGACATCGGTCGTAAGGGGTACTTTTCTTCTATTCAACTCTTTTGCTAGAGTACTCTTTGATTCTGGAGCATCACATTCTTTCATTGCCGCGTCATTTGTGTGTGCATTGGAATTGGACACCGAGAATCTTGATTCACCGTTGTTTGTCGAGACACCATTAGGGGGAAAGTCATCTCTAAGTCGTATCTGTAGGGATTGCGAGCTCATTATTTGTGATCATCGCTTCGCCTTTAACTTTATTGTGCTGGATATGTCGGGGTTCGACCTCATTTTGGGAATGGATTGGTTGTCTACGTTCCATGCTACAATTGATTGTTTTAAGCGTCGTGTTCGCATATGTCCGCCTGGGGGTGTTTGCTTCAAATTCCATGGGGAGCGTCGTGAACCGTTAGCACCATATCTGTGTGGGTCTCGGGAAAGAGACTCGATTTATGCTTTGTTGGCAAGCTTGACATTAGATGAGGATATGTCTATGCGTGGGGAGTTACCCTTGGTAGTTTGCGAATTTCCTGATGTATTTCCTGAAGAGTTCCCCGGTTTACCTCCTGAGAGAGAAATCGAGTTCACGATAGACTTGCTTCCAGGCACTGCTCTTATCTCGATTCCACCATACCGTTTTGCACCCGCCAAACTTAGAGAGTTGAAAGTTCAACTGCAAGAGTTAGAAAATTTAGGGTTTATTCGTCCTAGTACATCGCCGTGGGGAGCACCGGCTTTGTTTGCCCAAAAGAAGGATGGTTCACTTCGTTTGTGAATCGACTATCGTAAGCTTGACCGCGTGACCGTTAAGAATAAATATCCCATGCCGAGAATCGGTGATTTATTTGATCAACTTCGAGGTGCCACTTGCTTTTCAAAAATCGATTTTAGATCTGGTTATCATCAATTAAGAGTTCGTAGAGAGGATATTCCCAAAACCGCCTTCCGTACTCGTTATGGTCATTATGAATTCGTTGTGATGCCATTCGGTTTGACAAACGCTCCAGCTACTTTTATGGACCTAATGAACCGCAAATTTCGTGCCTACCTCGATCACTTTGTGGTTGTGGTCGTTGACGACATTCTTGTTTATTCATCCACGGAAGAGGAACACCGAACTCATCTTACCATTGTTCTTGAACTTTTGAGGGAACATCATTTGTATGCCAAGCTTAGTAAATGCGAGTTTTGGTTACCCAAAGTTAAATTCCTAGGTCATGTGGTTTCGAAAGGAGGAGTATCTATCGATCCGGGAAAGATAGAATCTATCATGAACTGGCAGCGATCGAAGAACGTGTTTGAAATCCGAAGCTTTTTGGGGTTGGCCGGCTATTACCGTCATTTTGTTCTTGACTTCTCTCGTCTAGCGGCACCGATGACTAGGCTAACGCGTAAAGGGACCCGTTTCGTTTGGAGCGACTCGTGTGAGACGGCTTTTGAGGAGTTGAAAAAGAGGTTGACTATCGCACTAGTTTTGATCGTGCCTGAACGCGGGGTTGGTTACTCCGTTTATTGCAATGCGTCCAAAGAAGGGTTGGGGTGTGTGTTGATGCAAGCGGGGCGAGTGGTAGCATATGGTTCGAGGCAATTAAAGACTCACGAGCGAAACTATCCTACTCATGACTTGGAACTTGCGGCCATTGTTTTTGCTTTGAAGAGTTGGCGTCACTACCTCTACGATGAAAATTTTGAAGTCTTCTCCGATCACAAGAGCTTAAAGTACCTATGTTCCCAAAAAGAGCTTAACTTGCGTCAGCGTCGTTGGATGGAACACTTAGAAGATTATGACTTCGAACTGCACTATCATCCGGGAAAGGCGAACGTTGTGGCGGACGCGTTGAGTAGAAAACCAATCCATTTAGCGAGCTTAGTCATACGTGAGTGGAAGATGGTGAACGATTTAGGCCATTATGCTTCGCACTTCGAGGAGGTTCAGGAAGGGGTCACGATATGCAACATGACTGTGCAATCGGCTTTGTCGACTCGAGTAATTGAGGCTCAACAACACAATGAAGAAGCAGAGGAACTTCGTACCAAATTCCTTAACGGTAAAGCTCGAGATGGGTGGATGATTCACGCCGACCAAAGTTTACGTTATCAAGGGAAGTTGTTCGTACCTAATTTGTGTCGGGAACAAATCCTACAAGAGTTTCACCATTCACCATTAGCCGTTCATCCGGGAGGAACGAAGATGTATCACGATTTGCGTAGGCAATTTTGGTGGCCGGGGATAAAGAGGGATGTTGTGATCTTTGTGTCCAAGTGCCTTACGTGTCAACAGATAAAAGCTAAACATCAACGACCTGCGGGAGAACTACAACCGTTACCGGTGGCCGAATGGAAGTGGGAAAATGTGACGATGGATTTTGTTACGGGCTTGCCGAAATCGCCTAGGGGACATGATGCCATTTGGGTTATTATGGACCGTTTTACCAAGACCGCTCACTTCCTACCTATCCATGTTACCGATTCTGTGGAGACGCTTAGTCGTATGTACATTCGAGAGATCATTCGACTTCACGGGATTCCCGTATCTATCATGTCGAATCGAGACCCTAGATTTATCGCACGTTTTTGGCAAAGTTTGCAGGCCGCTTTAGGCATGAACCTCTTGTTTAGCACTGCTTATCACCCACAAACCGATGGTCAATCCGAACGAACGATTCAGATCTTGGAAGATATGCTTCGGGCTTGCGTTATGGATTTCCGGGGAAATTGGGAAGACCATCTACCGTTGGTCGAGTTCGCGTACAACAATAGCTATCAATCAAGTATCGAGATGGCGCCGTATGAAGCCCTGTATGGGAGACCATGTCGATCACACATGTGTTGGACCGAATTGGGAGAGGCTACGTTAGTGGGGCCGGATATGATTAAAGAGACTACGGAGAGTATGAGAGCGATTCGTCAACGACTTTTAAAGGCTCAAGAAAGAACAACCGAACAAGTCAAGGTGATTCGTAAAAGGTTGCCAACCGCTCAAAGCCGACAAAAGAGCTATGCCGACCGTCATCGTCGCCCATTATCATTCGAAGTGGGGGATCATGTGTTTCTCAAAGTATCGCCACGTCGAGGCTTGTCACGTTTTGGGAAGAAAGGAAAGCTTTCACCGTATTATATCGGTCCGTTTGAAATTATCGAGAAAATCGGGGAGGTTGTGTACCGTTTGGCTTTGCCGCCAAGATTATCTAATGTGCACGATGTGTTTCATGTGTCCATGTTAAGGAAGTACGAACCCGATCCATCTCACGTGTTAGAATGGTCCGAACTCGAATTGGAAGCAGATGCGTCATATGGGGAAGAACCGATACGTATCCTGGATACGCGTGATCAAGTATTGAGGGGCAAGACGATACCACTAGTGCGAGTGTTGTGGAAAAGTCAGGGTAGCGAGGAATCGATGTGGGAACGAGAAGATGAGATTAGGGAGAAATATCCGCACCTATTTTCGGAATGAACCGATGTGAGTGTTTAATATCGAAGTTTATGCTATTTGACTTGTTGCATATCTATGTGGTGCATGGCGTAGTTGCATGATTATTTGAATTTCGAGGGCGAAATTTCTTTAAGGAGGGTAGGGTGTAAAGACCCGTAAATTCATAAAACTGATTTAAATGTTTTATAAGGAATAAAAATGAGGAAATTGATTTAGAACTTTGAGAATTAGGGCTAAAGTGATAAAGTGTTGCATTTAAAGGGGGTGAAAGTGTGATGTGTGTGTGTAGTGTGTATATAACTTATGTGTGTGAGAGGCAGGGAAACAAAATCCCCTTTTTCCTTGTAGACACCCCAATTTGATTCCCCAGTCATTTTGTCTCTTTTCAATTTATTTTTCAGTTTCTTGTTCCCCCGATGATGAATCAGGTCGAGAACAGTTTTGATTGAAATGGTTTGAGTTTGGTGTATGCGGAACCCTTCCCTTAAACCCCAGAACCATTGAACCCAGCTTTGACTACGGGTTTGACCCTCGCGCGATGTACTGAGACACTCGCGCGATGCTCTACTTGCCAGGTGGTGGTCAAAGTCAAACTTTGACTGATTGACCATCGCGGGGAAGTTAGAACCCTCGCGCGACGATTCCACTCCATCGCGCGATGGTCGACACCTGTCGTATCCAGCTGGATTTCGTGATGATGAGGCGCCTGCAGGGCCATGTGACCCCGTTCCATCAGCTGAACGGCGTTTGCTCGGCCATCCTTGCACCACCTAAACCCCCACTCTCCCATCAACTTGGCACCCCACTTCTCTACCAAGTGTGTGCTGCCAGCACTGTTGGCTGGCTGCATAGCCATGTTTACCACCAAAGAGCTCCTTCTTTCCCTATAAAACCCCCCCCATTGATCTCTTTCAAAGGGTTACCAAAAAAATCCTAAAGAGAAGAACAAGAGTCACAATCTTGATCCTCTCTCAATCAAAAACTACTATCACTTTCTTCCTTGTCAAAAGCATACTACCTCACTCAACCATTCTCAAATCATCCAAGCAAAGGTATAATTTTTTTTAGCCTTTACTGTCTTGATCCCTGAGGGGGGCTGACAGGGTCAGGACTGATAATCAATATCAGCTTCTGACCCCAAAGCCAGCAAATTTACAAGATGCTGTAGACATAAGAACCCGCGCGCGATGGACCCATACAATCGCGCGATGCTTCTAGCTCGCACGATATGGTCTTCGCGGGGATGGGTCTCTTGTTCTGATCCAGTTTATATGATTTCATATTCTTATTGCTTAATCATATTTGATATACCTCACTGTCTTGCATGCTAAAAATCAGTAGCTTAGTGTAGCTTACTTTCCTTGTTCTTGTTGGAATGCCCCTGGGTAGCTTCTGAATATGTCTCAGAGCCCAGGCATGCAAAGCAATTCCTGGATGTCCAGTCAGAACCGTCGCGCGATGATGTGACTCCATCGCGCGATGGTTTGGTCACTTCCAGTGATCGCCCTTGCATGGGCAACTAGGCCTTTCGTCTCTCTTTCGTCACCCTCACTGTTTAAGGGTTGTGATTCTTTCCTATCTGATCAGATTGTAATAAGTAGTTATTTCTAGTACATGTAAACTGCTTGGTTTGGCCCTGGGTGTGCACTGGTCCTTCCAGAGCCCAGAAGGAGATAAGTTTTAACCTGGTATCGAGATGTGAACACTCGCGCGATGGATTGAGTGTATCGCGCGATGGAATGACTTGCATGCCATAGTTCCGTGCATGCAAGTTGGCCATTGTACGCAATAAACTCAAACTATCGCACTGATTTACATCCTGAAATCAGTATTAAACTTTACCTCACTTATTTCATCCATGCATGCTATCTATCACATCCTGCAAACGTGTTACAATTTTTAATCCCCGATTAACTGTTCCCCCGCCCTAATTGGCTAAAAAATGATTAATTAAACAGAATCGCAAACAAACAACATTTTTTGCAAATGCCTAAGTAGAGACCGATCTCCGGATTGGGCGAGAGGGGTGCCATAAAACCCTTCCCCTCTCGTAACCTGGCTCCCGAACCTAGATATGGTTATGACGGACTGGTTCCTTAACTTTTTCAAATCAAACAAGCGCGGCAAGTGCTTCGAAATACGGTTCCTCGGGTGTCGGACCTTCAAACCCAAGTGGCGACTCTGTATTTTCGCGAGCGCTTATCGTCCAGCTTCAAAAAAAAAAGCGCTCCCGCGAACCGGCAGCATCTTTCTCTTTCAGGGGGGAACGAAATCCCTTCACCGAGGAGAGAGAAAGATCGGGGCAATTCCCATTGCCCACAGTGGCGACTCTGCTGGGGATCCAATCAATATTGGTTTATACTTAGAATTTAATACACTTGGGAACAATCCCACAAAAGCCTGTCAAAATAGTGAGCTTCGCGCTGCTAAAGAAAGGATCGGTGATTTAACAGGACCTCGCGTCCGGCCATCCAATCTGGGGCTTTTCCGATTGTTCTCTCGCGTAGTTTCTTCTAAGTATTGATTAATAAAGAGAGCCGAATTTGAAAAGGTATTTGCGAATTTGCGATTCTATTTCATTAATCAAATTTTTAGCATTCTCATTTGCATCGATGTGGGATAAGCCTCGTTGGATCGTTTTGGCAATCCGGCACGGTTTACCGGAGCCCGGGGACCCCGAATGACTAACAACCTTCGACGATGATGAGTCATTCTACCGTTTGACTGTTGCTCTGCGGTTACGCGGGCAGCGGGAGGTATATCTTTGGCTCTAGTCCGAGGAACCCGTTTCAAACCAAAACCAGCCTTTGCATATACAAAGTACTAGCACTCTCCAAATTAGGACAGGTACCCACAGGGTAAGACTACTTGCATCTAAACCTCTATGCTGTCGACATGTTATTGCTTTCCCTATCGCATGCACTGTTCATACATGCATACCGTTTTGCGTAGAAGCATGTTTAGGGCGGCTCCTAGGTCCTCTCTCCTTCAAGTCTGTCTTATGTTTATTAGGACCTTACCATGGCCCGATGAGGAGTCGTGCATCTCGATGGTGCACGTTGTCAATTCTCAAGTTCCTTGGATCAATTAAACCTTGGGAAATCAAGACCTTCTAAAGCATTTGGCTAATTACCCAATCGAAGTTTCAAACAGAAAACGAGGAACAAAACGGGAAAAATACTGCGATGCTTACACCATTTTGGTTATCATGCGAAGCATGTACACCATTTGGGTTACGGCACTGTGCTGCCTATGCCTCCCTGGTTATAGCATCGTACCTATCCACACCAAGTTGTTCCAAGTTCAAAAGTTGAAACTTTCGAAGCGGAATAAACCAAAATCTTTAAACTGCTTTGACATCTCTTTGCTTTAATTGATACAAAAAGGATACACCATGAAAAGATTTCTGAGGATCACTGGTAATGTCCAAACGTCATAAGACAGACTTGTCTGCTAGTATTAGAGTCTAAGGGCGACACTGACGACGGTGACTGTGTTTTCGCTTTAGTCTTTTATTTAGATTAAAGTTTCTGCAGGGCCCTTATTAGCCTTTTCTCACTTTCTGCAAGCAAAGGTTCTGAATCATTGCACCGCCAAGGAAAGTATCGAGGCAGAAAACCAAACCCATTTGGGAACGTCTGCACCGGGATCCGATTCAAAGGCTAGTCAGATTGCAAGCCCAGTCAGTCACAACGGAAGACTCCCCGCGTTCTCTGCTTGCTACCCTGCAGTCGGCATCTTCTCCGGTCCTCGAAGAAACAGACTCTCCGGAATCACCTACCCCCTCATCTGCATCAAGCACCTCTGGGCCGACTGTCATGGCAGATCAGCCGCAACCACTCTCTCTGGAAACCATGATTATGAACATCCAGGCTAGTATTGCTGTCATACAACAAAGGGCTGCTCAGACAGACGCCAACATGACCCGCTTGAATAACCTCTTTAACACTCGTCTTCCTCCAACTGTTCAAGAGGAGGGCGAGGCCGAAGAGGACGTACACGAGCAACCTATCATGGTCGAAGATCCGGACCATCCAGGGCGCCTGGTCGCTTTGGTCAACACTCAGGGCAATCGAAATCCCACTCAGAATCCAGGCATCACTGCTGTTAAGACTGTTCAACACCCTGATATGACTGCCCTCGTCGCCAAGATGGCCAAGCTGGAAGAATCTGTTTCAAAGTCCGAAAAACTCAGTGCCGGAGGGATCGATTTGGACCGTCTCTGTCTTTATCCCAATGCCAAGCTTCCTGACAAGTTCAAAATGCCCGACATAGCCAAGTTCGATGGCACTGGCGATCCTAAAACCCATCTCTACAGTTACCATGCTGCCATGAAGCTCCTATCTGTCGAGCCCGAGGCCATGTCTCAACTGTTTCCTCAAACCCTCTCGGGTCCCGCTTTCCATTGGTTTCTGTCACTCGACATTGCCAAGCGAAGGACTTGGGAGGACATCGGGGCTGCGTTTATTTCGCAGTATAGCTATAACTCCCAGCTCAAAATGACTACTCGGGAGTTGGAATCCACCAAAATGGACGCCAAGGAATCCTTCGCGGATTTCGTCAAGAGATGGAGGGCCAAGGCAGCTCAAATGACCGATCGCCCGAGCGAGAGAGATCAGCTCCGTATCATCTCCCGCAATCTCCAGCCAGACTATGCTAGGCACTTGGTCCTCGTTCAAGCATCCTCCAATTTTGACACCTTCTTCGACTCTGGCCTGGCCATCGAAGATGCATTGCAAAGTGGAATACTGTCAAAAGGAGAATCTTCCAATCCATCAAAATCAAAACCTCAGGCATATTCTGGAAATACTAATGCGCTGTTTGGGGGAGGAACTTACTCCAATACCGCAACCAGTGGTACCAATGCCTCTTCCTCGAAAGCTGCTAACCAAATTGCCGAGGTCCATCAAGTTCAAGCTCCACAGAACAACCGACCGCGTAACCAACCTCGTAGTTTCTCCGCTTTTGAAGCACCGCTATCTTCTGTCATGGAGAAACTGATCCAATCGGGACATCTGAAGCTCCTCGACCCAACTCCTCTACCTAAGAAACCTTCGCCCAACTTCAAAGCCAATCTCTACTGTGCCTATCACCAAGGGCCCGGCCATCTTACCGATTCTTGCTTTCGCCTCCGACATGCGATTCAGGATCTCATAGATGAAGGGACTCTTCATGCTCCACCACCGGCACCTCAAAAACCCAACATCCTCGCCAATTCTATGCCAAACCACAACAATGCTCCACGCATTAACCAAATATCCATCAGCCCCACTGATATATCCCTCAGCTCCACTATATTCAACCCCACCGACCATATAACCTCAACGAATCAACCAAGGCCGATTGTGCCTATCCCCTCTCGGTCCGAGGCCGAGATCTCCTTTATCCGTTCTGAGGAAGGACAGTCGTCCAATTTCCATGTGCCCTTTTCGCGTCTACAGAACGGAGCGTTCGTATTCAACGCTTCTATTGGTGATCTATTCCATCAGCCTATTCCTGTTGTGCAGCTCAACTCTGCCTCTACCATGGATAACCAGTATTTCAATGTGACGGATCCGAACCCCTCTTTAACCCTGTTGGACCGCTTCCGAGCTGCTATTCCCCCTCAACCAGAGCAACAACTTGACATGCAAGCCGTAGGGTGGGCCATAGCTGATAATGATGACTATGCCACCCCCATAATTAATGAATGGACGGAGCTGGAATTAGAGGGATTCCCGCCTAATCCCGAAGATATCCCCTTTGACCACGTCTGGTATGATGCTTGGATGGCCAATTACGAGGCAGCTATGGTTGATCCTTTGGATGGATTCTCGTTGGACATGCTCTTCCAACAACCTCAGCCTGTTTTGCTTGAGGAAGAGTACTATTGGGACCCCGAGCCTGCTTGGCAATTTCAGTTAGGATTTGACCCTAATCCTCTCCAGGGTTACGCTCTTCCCGGCCATGAAATCCAGTATTTAGAGGAGGATCTCATTCAGGATGAAACCCGTGTCCTAGGGGAATGTTTCTTCCCTTCCACTCTTGACAGGCTGGTTAACTCGGTGGCTGATCCCGAGTATGATCCCACGTTTTACATCGTTGACGAAAACCTCCAGCGCCCTGTAGTGCCTTCCCCTCCTGAAGAAGACTGCAGCATCATGGTTACGGACCTTGTGCCACCAGCCGATCTTTGGGACGTCGATGATGTAGTTAACATCCAGGTTGGGTCCGAGGTTTGGACTGTCAATCGCTCCCTCGCTGATGGAGGACTGTGGGATGTCCCTTTCGTCGCTAGTACAGAACCAATCCAAGAGGCCATAACTGTTGGGGATCCAGACTTTTGGGACTCACTCTTGATCAAAGATCTGACTGAGGACTTGGGTTTGGACATGGAAGTGCCCGAAGCCCCTCTGACCTCTGACAAAGGAAAACGCAAATTGGGAGAAGTCCCTATTGATCTGTGGGACGATAGTCAAGACCCTCAAATGGTGCCCTCTTTAGGGAACATTCTTAATGTTACAAGAAGTGGACGAGTCTTTCAGCCTGCTAATCTGCAAGCAGGAAGTTCGTCCAATTCTTCTAATCGGAAGAACGAACCTCCTATTTTCTCAAGGTCTGTACCATTTGAGGTACCAGTTAATGCCCCAAACGACGACGCGATTCAAAAGCAATTGGAGCGGATTCCCGCTGCCATATCACTCTGGGGACTAATCTGTTCCTCCCGGGAGCATCGTCAGAAGTTCTGCCACACTCTATCTCGTCTTGAGATCCGACCGGATGTCACGCCAGAAGCGATGATTTCCTTCATCCTCCCACCTACCTCTAAACATACCGTGGTCTTCACCGATAAGGATCTGCCGCTTGAAGGAGTTGACCACAATCGACCCCTGCATATCACAGTCAAATGCCGAGGACTTTGGGTTCCGACCGTTCTTATCGACAATGGCTCAGCGATCAATGTTTGCCCTTTGAGGGTGGCTCACCGCCTGGGACTGACTACGAAGGACTTTGCACCTTCCAGCATGGCTGTTAAGGCATACGACAGTACACGTCGTCTAGTCGAAGGCACACTCGTGCTCACTCTCGATGCGGAGGGATTCAAAATGGATGTCGAGTTCCATGTGGTCGACATTCCAGCCTCATTCAATCTTTTGCTAGGAAGACCGTGGCTTCACAGATCCGACATCATGGCTGTCCCATCTACTCTTCACCAGAAAGTCATGCTGGGACTTCCCACTGGGACTTTGATTATCTCCGGGGATTCAGGCATTCGCCCGCTCGAGGAGGACGGCACACCTGTTTTGGGTATTGCACACGACAACGAAGACGTCGATCTCGCGGGATTCTCTTTTGATACTTCTGGTTCGGTCATGGCCATCAACGTGGATGGGGACTTCATCATAAGCTCCGTCGCTCTAGACATTATGAGAAGGATGTCCTATCTACCTGGCCTTGGCTTAGGAATTCACCAACAAGGGATTCCGGAATTCCCTGCGTTTCCTTCCTGTGAGAGCCGCTTTGGCTTGGGATACTCTTCCTCTGCCGACGATGCCAAAAGAAGGAAATACACGGGAAAACCTCGATCTCTCTATGGTGATCCCGACAGCTACTTCATCCGTGAAAAGGGGAATGATATCTATCGTGGGCAAGCTGAGCCCTTTATCGACTCGGTCACCGGGGAGCTGCTACCTGGTTTTGAGATCTTTGCGGATGATACTTGGTCTTCTAGTGACGGAGAGCCAGCTAGTGCAGAATTCAAGAGGAAGCTTAGCCTACCCAAGCCGAAGACTGACTGGCTGGGATCTTTCAATTAGGGGAGCTTGGAGCAGCTGTTCCGTGAATTCGCCAAGGAAGCCGAAGAGGCCGAAGTGTGCATGCTCGGGCCCGACGCCCTCGAGGATCCCACCTCTCTTATCGTGGAAGCTAAGGATAGCCGTAAAAATTGCATTTTCAAGCCGCGCCTTACTTGCATTGATGACATAGCTGAGTCCGACACTGAGTCTGTCAGGTCTTTTGAGTCTAAGTCTAGCTCTGAGTCGGAGTTTGTGCCTCTCGGCCCTCCACGTCATAGCTTTTACTTCGAGTTCGACTCCCTTGTACTTGGCGACCCTGCAGGGTCTTATGAAATGAAAGACTCCTCTTCTGACTACTTGAATGATCTCTATATAAACTGTGTTGACCCTGACGATGAAGGGATAGATTTCGATGGGGACATCCCCAAGGAAATCCGTGCTTTCATTGAAAGGGAAGACGAAAGGCATGCTCAGCCATTAAAAGAAGAGATAATCTTAATAAACTTGAAAGATGAGAGTGATCCTCGAATGGTTCAAGTGGGCTCCACGTTAGATTCAGAGGAGCATCGTAGGTTCAAAGAGCTTCTCACTGAGTTCAGCGACATCTTTGCATGGTCTCATCAAGACATGCCCGGTATCGATCCTGAGATAGTGGAGCATCGAATCCCCCTGTTGCCCGATGCTAAGCCGGTGAAACAGAAGCTCAGACGGATGCGGCCAGACTGGGTGCAGAAAATCAAGGAGGAAGTCACTAAGCAGATTGACGCTGGTTTCCTCGCAGTCTCTCAATATCCAACTTGGGTGGCCAACATCGTCCCCGTTCCTAAGAAAAATGGCCAGATTCGTGTCTGTGTTGACTTCCGGGACTTAAACAAAGCAAGCCCCAAAGACGATTTTCCCTTGCCACACATCGATGTGCTAGTGGATAATACTGCAGGGCATGCTTTGCTCTCGTTCATGGACGGTTTCTCAGGCTACAATCAGATTCTCATAGCACCTGAAGACCGCGAGAAAACGACTTTCATCACTGAGTGGGGGACTTACTGCTATTTGGTCATGCCGTTTGGTTTGAAGAATGCTGGTCCGACTTATCAAAGAGCTGCCACGACTATTTTGCATGACATGATGCACAAAGAGGTTGAGGTCTACGTTGACGATATGATTGCCAAGTCAAAAACTCGGGAAGGGCATATCCACGTGCTAAGGAAACTTTTCGAAAGGTTCCGCAAGTTCCGGATGCGTCTTAATCCTCAGAAGTGCACCTTCGGAGTCACAGCAGGCAAAATGCTGGGTTTCATGATCACTTCCCGTGGGATTGAGGTCGATCCGTCAAAAATCAAAGCAATACGCGACATGAAGCCACCCGAGTCTGAAAAGGGGGTGCGGAGTTTTCTGGGGAAGGTTCAGTTCATCAGCAGATTCATCGCCAAATTAACCTTAACTTGCGAGCCGATGTTTCGACTACTCAAGAAGCATACTCCGTTCATATGGTCAGAAAAGTGCCAAGCAGCTTTCATCTCAATCCAGGACTATCTGCAGAACCCGCCTGTTCTCATACCACCTATACCTGGAAAACCTCTCATTCTCTACTTATCTGTGAGTTCTACGTCCATGGGATGTTTGCTAGCGCAAGAAGGGGATAAGGGAACAGAGAAAGCTATTTACTACCTGAGCAAGAAGATGGTTGGAACCGAGGAACGCTATACCGCCTTAGAAAAGACGTGCTGGGCCCTTGTCTGGGCATCTAAGAAGTTAAGACACTACATGCTGGCTTACCCAGTGAAGTTGATTTCTAGAATGGATCCTCTCAAGTATCTGTTTGAGAAACCAGCGCTTACTGGTAAGTTAGCACGTTGGTTGCTTCTCTTAGCAGAGTTTGATCTCGAGTATGTTACAAGAAAGTCGGTAAAGGGACGCGCCATTGCAGAATTTTTAGCTGACCACCCCGTGGAGGGGCCTGAGGATTCAGATTTTGCATTCCCGGACGAGGAAGTGCTGACAGTCGTTGAGGATGTTTGGACTCTTTACTTCGATGGGGCAGCCAATCAGAAAGGGTTCGGAATCGGGGTTTTGCTAGTCACTCCTGACGATTCTCATATTCCGCTTGCGTTCAAGCTTAATTTTGATGTCACCAATAACCAAGCTGAATATGAGGCCTGTATTGTGGGAATGGAAGCTGCGCTCGCACTCGGTGTGGAAAAGCTTGAAGTCATCGGGGACTCAAATCTTGTTGTGTCTCAGGCCAATGGAGATTGGAAAGTACGCGAAGAAAAACTGAAGCCTTACCATCGAGACCTGGAGGGATTAATCCCTCGTTTCAATAAGGTGACTTTCACTCATATTCCTCGGTTGAAGAACCACTTCGCTGATGCACTTGCTACCCTGGCGTCCATGGTCGAACTACCATTAGGCGTCAAGCTCCGTCCTATCTTAATCGAGCAACGGGACCATCCCGCTTATCAATGTGTCAACACCATCGATGATGTGGATGATGGCCTGCCCTGGTACCATGACATATGGAACTTCATTGAGAGTGGTTTGTACCCATTTGATGCTTCGCAAAAGGACCAAACTGCGTTACGAAGGATTGCTGCTCATTACATCATCTGTGGAGGGAGATTATACAGGAGATCTCATTGTGGGATGCACAAACTCTGCGTTAACGGTGCTGAAGCTGTCAGAATTATGGAAGAAATCCACGAAGGGATTTGCGGTCCCCACATGAGCGGCGTCATGCTTGCTAGAAAGATTTTGCGTCAGGGCTACTTTTGGTCTACTATGGAATCTCAGTGTGTGGATAATGTGCGGCGATGTCACAAGTGCCAAATCCATGCTAATCTGATGCATGTTCCACCTTCTAACCTATTTGGCATGGCTTCGCCCTGGCCTTTCTCTGTATGGGGCATCGATGTCATCGGCATGGTCAGACCTTCCGCTTCAAATGGTCACAGGTTCATCCTGGTAGCGATCGATTACTTCACTAAGTGGGTCGAAGCTGAGTCATACAAGACCCTGACGGCAGTCCAAGTTGCTCACTTCATCAGGAAGAATATCATCTATCGATATGGAGTTCCGCAGGCATTCGTCTCTGACAATGGGGTTCATTTCAAGGGTAGAGTTCTGGAGCTCTTTGAAGAATTCAAGATCCAGATCCATCGCTCGACCGTCTATCGCCCTCAGACAAATGGAGCAGTTGAAGCGGCAAAAAAGAATATCGAGACCATCATCAAGAAATCTGCAGAGTCCGCCAGGGACTGGCATGAGCAGCTGCCTCTAGCTCTTTGGGGGTATCGAACCTCGATCCGGACATCAACAGGGGCAACCCCTTATTCCTTAGCCTACGGAATGGAAGCAGTTCTCCCCATAGAACTCGAGGTACCGTCTCTGAGGATTGCGGTGGAATCGGAACTTTCGGAATCTGAATGGCTCAGTGGGAGATTCGCTGAACTCATGCTTTTTGATGAACGAAGGCTCCGGGCTTTGTACCATGTTCAAGGGTATCAACGGAGAATTGCTCGGGCATTTAACAAGAAAGTGAAGTCCAGGGACTTAGTTGAAGGAGACATGGTCACAAAGGAGATTCGAGCGCCAGTTTTCGATCCCTGCGGCAAGTTCCGACCCAAGCGTTCCGGACCTTACATCATTAAGACCATCCTTTCTGGGGGAGCAGCTCAGCTCATTGATCTTGATGGCAACGAGTTCAACACTCTGGTTAACCTGGATCAACTCAAGCGTTACTATCCCTGAGAGAAGCTCGTTGGACCGAAAACCACAAGGGTGGGCGGTTTCAAGCAAAAATTAGAGCAAGCCTGCTAGACCGAAAACCTGAGAAGGCGGTTTAGGCAAAAATAAATAGGCATCAATCAAACAGCTCGCTAGACCGAAAACCCGCACGGGCGGTTCTAGGCAAAATTTAGAGCGGAAAAGGAGAGCTAAAACACCCGAGCGAACCTTTGCCTGAACTACGTTTTGACCTGATTCCTTGAAAAGGGATACGTAGGCAATCTCTCCGTGAGACTCGGTCATAATCAATCAACTTGATCCACGGTTCCCTATTACCAGAGTTTGGATCGATATTCGCGGAATGCTGTGGTTCAACACTTGAAACAAGCGAAGAAAGCTCTCCAACTTTCACTTTTATTTAAATTATAACTTCTATTACACAAGCTGAGCAGTCTTACACACAAACAGTTAAGCATAAAAAAAAAAAAAAAAAAAAAACAGAATATAATGCTCGAGGCCTTAACAGGCTCACAGTTTATTCTAGATCATTCGAGTCTGTCGAAGAGTCAGTCATTGTTTTGCCTGTTTGCAATCTCTCTTTTCAGCCATGTTCGATATCGGGGCGTAAGCTCTATGTTGAAATCTGGGTCAGCTCCTCCAAGTTGTCTCAGGCCCCAATTATGCTCATATCCTCTCAGATTCTGGAAGGTGAAGGCAGGGACTTGGAAGTCCTCAATCCCAGCTCGGTGAAGCCCTTGGCTTATTCCCAACTGGCGGAGAATACGGCCAGGAATGTAGAATGTAAAAGCGGTCAGCCCAGCTATCACCATTCTCTCAAAACCTGCGGAATTCAAGGCCATATCCAGGATGTTCAGGGCCTCATGCCTCCAAATGATCTCATTTGGTAACATTTCTCTCATGAATGTGTACCATTGATGCACAGTCATCTCCGGGTAAATCATGCCTCGCTGATGCATTCGGCCGGGCAGATAAGGCCAATTTGCTTCTGGCGCAGGAGCAATCCCAACTTGTCGGACAACCAAAGCTGCAAGAGCGGAAAAACAAGTCAGGAATCACATAAAGCTTGAGCGGAAAAACAAGTGAGAAACTCTGATATAGCCTTAGCCGAGAGACGAGGTAAAAGCAGAATGTGCGAAAAACAGAAAAAGGTGAGCTGAGTGAGAACTTACCTGCAACAGAAGCGGGCTACCGCCAAAAACGTTAGTTTGACCCGTGGAAACCAAGTCCAACCCCATGAGTGTTTCAGCCAGGACAAGCGGCACCACATTCCTTCGGGAACCCATTTGAGCAGCAACGCTCACCAGCATAGGGTTCACCTGCCCGTTCGGAGACACCAGTAAATAAGCAGCCAGCACGCTGATTGTTAAGGCAAAGCGACGCCTAGCCTGCAAAGCCATATCCTCTACATCCCCTTCTGGCCCGTACCATTCCATTAGGCGCATGATGTTGATTTGTCCTCCGACTAGCAAACTTTCGGCTGCTCCCCTAGTGATATCAAGACTGGTTTGAAGGAGCTTTGGTATATTCTTCCGGTAAGGCGGCACGACGATCACACTTGAGGTAACACCTTGGAGATATGCTTGGAATTCCTCCACAGTCGGGCACAACTCGTTGACCCCGAACCTAAATACATGGACCTCCGGATCCCAGAATTGCAGGGCCGCCATCAAGAGCTCAGGGCGAACCCTTACATCACGGAGAAAACGAAATGCGGCCAGCCCGTGAGATCGGAATGAGAGCCAATCTCCAGCAACAAAAGCAGTAAGCCATGGACTAATCAATACTGGAAGGTTGTTCGCCATTTTGATTTTTGTGGAAAAGAACCAGGAGAATGCTTCTACAATGAAGCACTGGTCTCTTTATAAGCCAGAATGCGTGAAGCATTTCCCCTTCTCAGAGCAAAAGTCTTTGCTGCACTGTCCTTTCTTCTGAAGCCAAAGCATCTCTGCACTGTCCCATAAAAACTTCTGAGAAAAAGCGATCACAAGGCCTGACCGCCCTGGAGTTCTGAGATGGTCAAATAAAGGTGGCCTGGTGTGCCTAAACCATCGCGCGATGATGTCACTCCATCGCGCGACTGTTCAAGACCCTTCCATCGCGCGATTGTCTCACTCCATCGTGCGACGGTTCAACCTGCATTTTGACAGTTTCCAGTAGCTACTGCCCAACCTTGGTCATTTTGAACTCCGACGGTTGCCTTGCACCTTTTATGGTTCCAGCAAGTCATTATAAGCATATATGACTGTATCCGAGCGCCGGATTCGAAAAATTGCGTTTAACGAAGACTTCGGACCCTTGGTGGCTCGTTTCAAGTTCAAAAGGCCGTTCTAGGGAATCAAAACTCGTTTCAAAGGGTTTCCCCTCATTCTCTCATGCCGTACAGGTCATAATGACATAATGTGACTGTACGGAGGTGTCGGTTTCAGTCCGGGACATAATAGAGTCTTAGTTTATCATCTCGTGTCCCTTTTGTGTCCTTTGAGGTGTCTTTGGCTCTTTGGCGTTTTCGAACATATTTTTCGAGTTCCGTCCATTCTCATAGGTCGTTTTGTACATATATGACCTTATCTTAGTGTCAGTTTCATCCCATTTGAGGTATCTTCAGTTTTGGATGGCAAATGTCCAAAATTCCAATATATTGTCCGTATCCTAGCTGTATCCTAAGGTATTTTCTCAATTTCTTTCGAGCTAAGTCCCATTTGCACGCGTCTCCGTATCTGTGTACAGTCTTAGTACGTTGTCAATGCAAGTATGGTATTAGTGGTAAGCATTTATCTACTTTAACCCATTGCACAAATAAAATAAAATGCAAATTTTATGGTTAACTTTGTGATCCATCCACATCCATATGAAGAAAGCTACTGCATGTATGGCACTTCGGCCACCCAAAGCACTCATGTCAAGTTCGGGCACATTCGCCCATCAAGTCAAAAAGGCGCGCAGGCCTCCAAAACATCTGTCAAAGTATCAGCTAAGGCGCTCTGGCCTTCCATCTATCCATGCGGGCACGCAGGCCCAAAAGCAAAAAAAAGAGTGCGAAAGTGGGAAAGGGCTCCTCAGCAGCCCTCAGTCATCCCCAAACCAGTCGCCCTCTCCGTCGTCGTCCTCGTCATCTCTCTCTGTGGGATCCACCCTGTAGCCTGGATCCTTAGCTGAGTCGTCAGACCCACTGCTGTCTGACGCCTCTTCCCCTTCTTCCTCCTCTTCGTCCTCCTCCTCGGAGACCTCAGGCAGGATCAGCCGCTTCTTGCGGACCGACTCGTCTTGTGCAGGCCTCTGGCGCATCTTCAGCTGGTACCTCTCCTCGGCCTGCGCCACAGCCTTTCGGGCCGCCTCCTCGCTACCAATGGGTGGCTGTGGGCCCTGTGCCTGTGGCCTGGTGCTAGGCGTGGGAGCAGGAGTCCTTGCGGCAGGCTTCTTCTGTGGAGGCTCTCTTGCGCTCTTTCTTCTAGGAGCCGCCTGTCCCTGTGCCTGCATCATAAACATTGTATATATTAGCATATATTTGCATGTTTCATGTTCTAAAAGCAGGTATGATTAAGCAAAATCAAGAAGCAATCAAAAGCAAAGGAATGTATCGAATGCAGGAATGTATCGCGTACAGACATATATCGAAAGCAGGAACCTATCATTTTCTAAGGGATGTACCTGAGATCTCCGAGCTGCTGGCTGAGGGTAGCGCAAGTCCAACGGTAGGCCACTCGCCGCCCTTCTGATCACATTTTCCATCGCAAGCATGCGCCGGACAGCCTCATTCACCCACTCATTGGGTACCTGCAAAGAAGATTCAAATATGAGCAATTGAATGGCAGTTCAAACTTTATCAGAATACAGTAATGAATGCAACAATGTCTTACTGGTACAGTAACGGGCGCTGGCTCGACTCTGGCCGGGGTAAGGTGCAACTCAGCTGGATTGCCTTGAGAATCCACCACTGCTATTTGCCATGTCAACTCTGGAGGCCCGCCTCTCACTGGTCCACTCGGACCTCGCCTCGAGCGACTCTCACTGCTACCTGGCCTCCCCGAAACGGCCCTCCTCGCCTCAGCAGCCCCACGGGCCTGGCCCCGAACCTCTCTAAACTCTCGTACTCCCAGTGGCCCCGCCAAGCGCTCTCTCTGATAGACTGCATAGTCTATGTCAGGACGCAGGTGGCGTGTCAAGTCGGTATCAGGCCGTGTGAAGACCTCCAACTCAGCCAAGGTGTACTCTCCTGTGCGTGAGGCCCGTGGTGGAAGCGGTCCGGGCACCTGAAACCTCGCATAGCCAAGTGACTGGCGTGTCACTCGGTCACCCAAGTACCACTGCCAACCAAAGGCCGACTCCAGCAGCACTCTGCTCGCCGTGACAGCCCTGCTACGAGCCAAGTACTCGGGCTCAGGCTCTGTCCCCCTCCAAGGATCCCACTCAACCTGTAAAGGCAAACAATGCAAGTATCGGTCAGCGACAGCATTGAGGCAAGAAAAAGGCACACCCTTTGTTATTTCTACTACGAAGTATAATGTTATACCTGTGAGGGGCGAAGCTCGTCAAGGTATACCCGGAAGCCGTTCAGATCTCCTCTGCCTCTCTTCTCCCCCATGTTCTTCTTGCTCCATACGTGTGCACGTGGGAGCATCCCCAAGTCCAGGCTCTTTGTCACCGGACGGCACATATTCAATACCTCATAAGCCCAGAGCTGCATGATTATCAATGGATTAAATTCGATAATGCATGCAAGGATGCTATTGAACAGATTATGCTATCAAAATGAATGCAAGTGCGAATATCAAAGTGTGCAGAATCATACCTCCCAGATTCGCCAGTACCCCGCCGTGCTCACCTCCGTCCTCGACGAATCTCCAAAGAAGCCATAGGCCGCGCCTAGTGCTGCTCCACCCCAGTCAAAGCGCGAGGCCGTCCTCAAGTCCCTCAGCGCGGGCAAGTAGGACAAGTGAACCTTGCTACGCCTGTTTGGATACAGGGTAGCGCCAAAGAGGTACGACAGGTACGCCCGGGCCATCTGCTCCGCCTCCTGGTCAGTCGTCACCTTCTTCTTTAGATACCGGGTGAATTGCCCGTACCTCGCCATCCCCTCCTTAATTTTTGGCACCTCGCCCAGAAACCACTCCAAGGCTGCCTCGTCCTTCTCAATGCCCGAGTCAAACGGGATGGGCTCTCCTCCAACTCTCAGACCCGTGATCGCCGCAAAGTCAGTGGGCGTCACCGTCATCTCCCCAACCGGTAGGTGGAAGGTATTCGTGGTATCCCACCACCGCTCTGCAAGTGCAACCAAGACAGCATGGTCATTCCTCGCCGGAGTGAGTGTCTCAATGAACTCTCTAAAGCCCGCCTCGTTTACCAATTGCCTCACTCTCTCTGGCAAACCCTGGTATAGCGCTAAGGAACTGCATGCACCTCCAAAGCCGCGGATGTCTCTAGGCCGCGCTCTCTCCTGCATTAGGTGCAAACGGCAAAAAGACGTGTCAGCATAAAAGGCTTTCATTTTCAAGTTCCAAGTAATCAATGCAGCCTGCCTACAGATGGTTGGTTCAAGTTATTATATCTCATGCACGATGTTCAAACATGGAGTTATAATATCGCTATTCAAAGTTCTATTCAGAGGTTTGCTGTTGCTGTTACCCTACAAACTTTCAAGAGCATTTGGGCGCATGCATTGTGTTTGAATTGTATCTAAATAAAGGAATGAGTATCTATCAGAAAGTTACCTCAGACCAGCTGCGCGAAATGTGAGTATCAGGATCTCGCAAGACTAACTCAGGATCGTAATCCGCCTGTCGTGGCCGATATGCTGTAAAACCCGACGGTACGAACAAGTGTAGTACCGGTGCCCTGTATCCCTCTGCTGAAAACGGAGCTCGAGTCAAACTCTCCGCCTCCGACACTCCTATCACCCTAGGACCCCCTACTCTGACGCCGGCTCTCTCCTCAGCCTCCGCGTCCCTCAAGAACTCCTCCTCTGCAGCCCTCTCTCTCTCGGCCCTCGCCGCGGCCTCAGAAGCGGCAATCTCCCGCTCTCTCTCCTCCCGGGCCTTCAAGACTGCAATCCCTACCTCGGGATTATCCCCCAAAAGCCGCGCAAGCTGCGCCTCACTCAAGAGTTCGGCGACATCTTGCTTTGTGATCGGCCTGTGACCCGATGATGTCGCCGCTGGACGGAAAAGCACATCCGCCTCACTATACGCAAATGGAACCTCCGTGGTTTGCTCGCCCTCGGTCGCCACATCCTTGCCTTTTGCCGGATCCCTCGGCGGATGCTCACTCGGCTCGGCCCCACTACTGCCGGAACCACCAGAACCGCCACCAACCACTACAGAACCGCTCACGGCCGTACTTGGGTCCAGTTGCTCGACTTCGGAAGGCACTGCTCCGACCCCCTCCATCGCGCGACGATCTGACTCCGTCGCGCGATGCTCGCCGTCATCCCCGACCGCCTGTGCATGGCCCTGTTCGCCATCGCCGCCGTCTGCCGCCGCTGCACCCATGCCCAGAACAACCTCCACTGGTCTCTGATTCCCCGTTTCAACCTCTATGGGTCCTCCCTCGTCCCCCGGACGATCAACAACTCCCCCTCCGCTGCCCCCGTCGCCGTGGTCTGCCATGGATGAGTAAATATGCTTGGGCTTCTCGGTTTTGGCAAGAAATCAAGAGGATTGGTTGAGTTTTGAGAGAGTTTGAGAGAGAATGGAGTTAGGAGAGTTTTGAAACTGCTGTGAGCGGTTTCAAGACGTCCCCGTCGATCAAAAGGACGTCAACAGTCACGGGCCGGGTCTGGACCCGTTTCAGATTCAGGTCCTAACGAAAAACCATCGCGCGATGGTATGGCTCTCTCGCGCGACGGTCCAACTGGGCCGTTGACCATGTTTGACCTCTGGCTCGGCCTGTCATCATATTGGAGGCCCACAAAGCTTTTCTTAGAGTTTGCAAGTGATATTGGATCTTTACAAGATGTTCAGGGTGAACAAAGCTTTATATCCCCAGCAGTGGTCCGCCCACACAAATCCGTCCATTTCCAATCAGCGACGATCCATCCGTCCATTTCCAATCAGCGACGATCCATCCGTCCATTTCCAATCAGCGACGATCCATCCGTCCATTTCCAATCAATGACGATCCATCCGTCCATTTCCAATCAATGACGATCCATCCGACCATTTCCAATCAGCGACGATCCATCCGTCCATTTCCAATCAGCGACGATCCATCCGTCCATTTCCAATCAGCGACGATCCATCCGTCCAATTTCCAATCAATGACGATCCAACCGTCCAATCTCTCGGTGCACGGTATTTGTACATACTGTCATGCGCTTTTCGTTTAATCGGCCTTTGGGTGAATTAGATGGGTGTCTAGAAATCTTTGACGTTACCCGTACCGACTAATGGTGCTCCGCGTGCCGTCAAAGAGGGACTACTGTAGACACCCCAATTTGATTCCCCAGTCATTTTGTCTATTTTCAATTTATTTTTCAGTTTCTTGTTCCCCCGATGATGAATCAGGTCGAGAACAGTTTTGATTGAAATGGTTTGAGTTTGGTGTATGCGGAACCCTTCCCTTAAACCCCAGAACCATTGAACCCAGCTTTGACTACGGGTTTGACCCTCGCGCGATGTACTGAGACACTCGCGCGATGCTCTACTTGCCAGGTGGTGGTCAAAGTCAAACTTTGACTGATTGACCATCGCGGGGAAGTTAGAACCCTCGCGCGACGGTTCCACTCCATCGCGCGATGGTCGACACCTGTCGTATCCAGCTGGATTTCGTGATGATGAGGCGCCTGCAGGGCCATGTGACCCCGTTCCATCAGCTGAACGGCGTTTGCTCGGCCATCCTTGCACCACCTAAACCCCCACTCTCCCATCAACTTGGCACCCCACTTCTCTACCAAGTGTGTGCTGCCAGCACTGTTGGCTGGCTGCATAGCCATGTTTACCACCAAAGAGCTCCTTCTTTCCCTATAAAACCCCCCCCATTGATCTCTTTCAAAGGGTTACCAAAAAAATCCTAAAGAGAAGAACAAGAGTCACAATCTTGATCCTCTCTCAATCAAAAACTACTATCACTTTCTTCCTTGTCAAAAGCATACTACCTCACTCAACCATTCTCAAATCATCCAAGCAAAGGTATAATTTTTTTTAGCCTTTACTGTCTTGATCCCTGAGGGGGGCTGACAGGGTCAGGACTGATAATCAATATCAGCTTCTGACCCCAAAGCCAGCAAATTTACAAGATGCTGTAGACATAAGAACCCGCGCGCGATGGACCCATACAATCGCGCGATGCTTCTAGCTCGCACGATATGGTCTTCGCGGGGATGGGTCTCTTGTTCTGATCCAGTTTATATGATTTCATATTCTTATTGCTTAATCATATTTGATATACCTCACTGTCTTGCATGCTAAAAATCAGTAGCTTAGTGTAGCTTACTTTCCTTGTTCTTGTTGGAATGCCCCTGGGTAGCTTCTGAATATGTCTCAGAGCCCAGGCATGCAAAGCAATTCCTGGATGTCCAGTCAGAACCGTCGCGCGATGATGTGACTCCATCGCGCGATGGTTTGGTCACTTCCAGTGATCGCCCTTGCATGGGCAACTAGGCCTTTCGTCTCTCTTTCGTCACCCTCACTGTTTAAGGGTTGTGATTCTTTCCTATCTGATCAGATTGTAATAAGTAGTTATTTCCAGTACATGTAAACTGCTTGGTTTGGCCCTGGGTGTGCACTGGTCCTTCCAGAGCCCAGAAGGAGATAAGTTTTAACCTGGTATCGAGATGTGAACACTCGCGCGATGGATTGAGTGTATCGCGCGATGGAATGACTTGCATGCCATAGTTCCGTGCATGCAAGTTGGCCATTGTACGCAATAAACTCAAACTATCGCACTGATTTACATCCTGAAATCAGTATTAAACTTTACCTCACTTATTTCATCCATGCATGCTATCTATCACATCCTGCAAACGTGTTACAGTTTTTAATCCCCGATTAACTGTTCCCCCGCTCTAATTGGCTAAAAAATGATTAATTATACAGAATCGCAAACAAACAACATTTTTTGCAAATGCCTAAGTAGAGACCGATCTCCGGATTGGGCGAGAGGGGTGCCATAAAACCCTTCCCCTCTCGTAACCTGGCTCCCGAACCTAGATATGGTTATGACGGACTGGTTCCTTAACTTTTTCAAATCAAACAAGCGCGGCAAGTGCTTCGAAATACGGTTCCTCGGGTGTCGGACCTTCAAACCCAAGTGGCGACTCTGTATTTTCGCGAGCGCTTATCGTCTAGCTTCAAAAAAAAAAGCACTCCCGCGAACCGGCAGCATCTTTCTCTTTCAGGGGGGGAACGAAATCCCTTCACCGAGGGGAGAGAAAGATCGGGGCAATTCCCATTGCCCACATTCCTTTTTTCCCACTCTCCCGTCCTCTCTCTTCTCTCGGCTCTCCCACTCTCTCACTCACTCTTAACAAATTTTATCCAAACACAAAACCCAACCTCCAATCCTTCTTTCCCTCGTGTATTGCAGTCCGTATTGCGTTGGTTTGAGCTCGGTGGTAGCGTATCTCATCCGGTTTCACGTTTTGGGGTTAGGGCTTGGAGGATCCTTTGATTTCGTTCTTTAATCTTGAGGTAGGGAGTTCTAACTTGCAATATATGCTTATGACTTGTTTCTTATTGCTTGATTCTTGTTTGAGACCGTTGTTGTTGTAGTTGATGTTGCTGCTGCTGAGAAACCCATGTGATTCTGTCAAAAATCTGCTCGAAAGCCATTGTTATCGATAACATTTCCATTGTTATCGATAACATTATGTTCCAAAGCCCAGAAAATCGTTTGTTATCGATACCTTTGGTCATTGTTATCGATACCCTTGCGTCTGGAATGACCTTAACCCTGAAGTTATCGATACCCTTTTATTTGTTATCGATAACGTTGTGTTGTATTAATCTCGACCGTGAGTTATCGATACCTTCTTTCACTTGTCATCGATAACACCTCCTGATTGTATGGTTTAGCCACCTTTGTTCCCATTTCTTTATTTGGGGTTCCAATCAAACCCAGCCTATCTTAAATACTATCCGAGTGATCTCAAACTTGATCATTGTTGCCTTATGACATCATTAAACATATTCAATCTTTAATGCTCGGTTATGTATGACTTTCCAAAATTTACTTTATATACAAGTCAAAGTTGCGTTTGAAATGGTATTATCATGACGGCTAAAAGATTTGGTACACTACAAACACGACGAGAACATTTCAGGACATCCCGAAAGGGTAAAGAGCCTGGCAGAGGACATTGGGGTCCTTTAATTGGCCCGGCATGAGCTATATGCTCGTATCAGGACATCCCGAATGGGTAAAGAGCCTGACAGAGGACATTGGGGTCCTTTAATTGGCCCAGTAAGAGCTTCGGCTCATGACACATGTGCGAGATACACTTTGATTCACGATGCTTCTAAAGGTTATACGTTGAAACACTTGATTGGTTTTGGAAATAAAAGTCTGGAATTGGATTCTTCCTGTTGCTATTTCATTGGTTCCGACTGCCATTGTTCCTCTTGTGATTGTTCCTACATTTCATATGCATACACTGTTAGATTAGAGCTTTCTACTGGGCTAGTGTAGCTTAAACCTTACTTTTTTTTTCAGGTACTAACTCTGGACAGTAACCTCATGTTGGGAGTGCATGGATTGTGGACACAATTTTGAAAGCTAACACTAAAGAGTTATTAAGGCATCTGTGTGATTTATTTTTGGAAGATGTATTTGTAACTCTAATTGTAAATCTTTTGATTAAAGGATATTGTAAATCCTTACACTTGAACACTTGATACATTTGATGGTTTCGGGGCCGTTGTGCCAATGATGTATTATTTGGAAATCCTTTTGGACTTAGAAGTGTAATTGTGGAAATGAAAATGACAAACTAGTTCGGGGTATGGTACGGCCTATTGTAAGGTTTTATTTATGGAAATTCATTTATTATTATGTTTAAATTCGAGGGCGTGACAAGAATTCTGGAAACTCTTAAAGCTATCGGAGTCCCTCTGGAAACAAAAATCCGGAGTTAAGTGGCTTTAGTTGGACGATAGAAACACCAGATTTTTTCAAACTACGGCAAACAACATATTCAAAAGGAATTTGGTGGGTTCTGTTAAGGTTGCTGGTGTGACAGTAGTCGAGCCAGGGTGTAGCAGCTGTGCAAGGGTGTAGCAACCTTTGAGCTTCTGACCCAGATGGTTTCAATTTTTCTTTTGTTAAGAAAGGTTGGATCTTTATGAAAGACACGATCGTTCAATTCTTTTCGGAGTTCCACGCCAACGCAAAGCTTATAAAAGGCATCAACTCCACGTTTGTCACTTTGATCCCTAAAGTAGCTTGTCCAGTGTCTTTCAATGATTATAGGCCTATTAGCATTTTGGGATGGGTCTACAAGGTCCTCTCTAAAGTGTTGGCAAATAGAATCAAAGCGCACATGCCATCTATCATTGGGGAAGCTCAAGCAGCATTTGTCGGTGGGAAGCAAATTTTGGATGGTGTTCTTATAGCCAATGAGACAATCCACAGCTGGAAACACAGTGTACGTGCAGGTCTTATCCTAAAACTTGACTTCCAAAAGGCGTACGATTGCTTAAATTGGAAATTTTTGAGTGATATGCTAGCAAGGTTAGGATTTCGGGATAGGTGGCGTGGATGGATTTTGGAGTGTGTATCTTCTGGGTCTATGTCCATTATGATCAACAATTCAGCTTCTAAGGAATTTCATATGTAGAGGGGACTCTGGCAAGGCGACCCCTTATCACCCTTTCTCTTTAATATAGCAGCGGAGGCTCTTAACTTGATGCTTGAAAGAGCTAAGGAGAGCAATATAATCAAAGGTACTAAATTGGGGCGCAATGGGGTCTCTATATCGCACCTACAATTTATGGATGATACTATTCTCTTCTGCAACAATGATCCGAAAGAGATGGCAAACATCAAAAGAATCCGAAGGTGCTTTCAATTGATGTCAGGTCTAAAATTAACTTCTCAAAAAGTCCTCTCAGTGGAGGAATGTCCCTCAAGAAGATGTGGTACTGCTGGCCAAAATAATGGGTTGCAAAGTGGAACTTCTCCCTATCAAGTACCTCAGATTGCCATTAGGTGCAAACCATAGTAGGATTAAGACCTGGGATCCAGTTATCGAATGATCTGAAAAGCTCTTAAGTGTTTGGAGAAGCCGTTGTATCTCGTCGGGGGGAAAGCTGACTCTTATTAACTCCAACACTGGAAATGTGCCTATTTACTTTATGTCACTGTTTAAAATGCAAGTTGCAGTAGCTAGGAAACTGGAGAGACTTCAAAGAAATTTTTTTTGGGGTGATTTGGTTGACAAAAAGAAGATGCACCTCGTTAAATGGGATGAGATAGCAAGGAACAAAGACAATGGGGCTTTAGGGGTGAAGAGGACGCTTCAACAAAACCTAGCACTCTTGGCCAAGTGGTGGTGGAGATTAGGCAACAACAAAGACTCTTTATGGGTGAGAGTCATTAGAGGGAAGTACGGACTGGACGCAAAATGTTGGCTCCCATACTCTTCCAATTCAGGTTCTACGTCAAAAATCTGGATGGATATATGCTCATTGGAGGATTCATCTTCTCATCTGGGATATTCCGTGAGGGAGAGCTTTAGTATCAATGTTAATTCTAGTACTGCGACTTTGTTTTGGGAACACTCCTGGATGGGAGAGATTCCGTTGAAAGAAGTCTATTCGAGAGTGTTCTTTCTATCAGATCAAAAGATGGAATTGATTAGTAATATGAGGAGTGAGGCAAGCGGGGGTTCCTAGGAGCTGCTGTTCAGAAGAAGGGTGTTTGGGCGAGAGTGGCTAGAGCTGGACAACTTAATATAGAGAATTCAAGGGGTGTCTCTAAATCGAACAAGGCCTGACTATTTACAATGGAAATGGTCGACAGATGGTAACTTTAGCGTTAAATCCGCATATGGGAAATGGGAACAACTATCTCATCCTAATAATGCTCTGCTGGGTTCTCTATGGAAAAATTTGTGCTCACCTAATAACTTTGCGAGGATGGTTGTCGAGGAGAAGGTGGCAACTAGGTCACTTCTCTTAAGTAGGAACGTTATCTGTGAGATCCAATCGGCTTTGTGCCCTCTTTGTCTGGTGCATTCGGAAACCCATCATCACATGTTCATCCATTGCCATTTTTCTTGGACTGTGTGGTCTATGATTTTGGATTGGAGGAAGGTCGAGTGGGCATGCCCAGCTTCTGTTCCAATCTTGGCGAGTTGGTGGTTTGATAATGGGTACTGCAACCTAGAGAAACACATTTGAGAGTCCTGTTTTTATGCTACGTTATGGGCCATCTGGTTGGTTCGAAACGACTTCGTCTTCAACAACTCTTCTAAACAACCATGGAAGGTGGGGGATTTGGTCAAAACTAGGGTAGCTATGTGGATGAAGGCGAAATTCAACATCAAAGTCTATTCTGTGGAGGATTTTAAGGTTTTTTCTAGACGGCCGGAAATTAAAATTGTAATGTAGTCTAAGGTGTTTATCAAACTATCTATTGGATGTTTTCCTTTTCCAGAGTATCCAAGCTCTATATGCTAAGATGCCATTTCTCGATGTATCCTTTCGAGCTATATAAAATGTTTCATTTGCCGAGCAAAAAAAAAATGTATATATGTATATATATATATATCGATGTATACGAGTTATAGTTAAAATTGTTGGGCCCGGACCCGGAGTGCCTTTGTTGGTAACATATTTTCTGCGATCGTTCTAAAAATAGATTTGACCAACTGCCCATCTCCTCAACATTATTGCTAGTTAGAGTTTGTAAGTGGCAAGTTTCGGTCATCTCCCCCATTAAATGACCGGTGATACCACCCATATTCATGTACTAGTCAAATAATACGTACACTAATCAATTGATGTGGGATTAGGCCTGAAAAGGACTATTCACGTGGATGGTAATAGCAGTAATAGTAGATGCATATCTCAAGGATTACCATCGAACGACTTCCAATTTTGGCTCAAGGGAGCGTCAATCAAATCGATGATTATAGAGTCCTGCCCAAATGCGAATCCTATGGCTGCCCGTCCCGTACGCAGCAGCAAACAGGTTTTGGTCCCCCTTTCCTGCTCACATGAGCCCTAGCAATGCCTTGGATTCGTCCAACGGACATAGTTTTCACCAACTAAATTATTTAATTAAATTAATGTGCAGAAAATTGCGAGACGAATCCTAATTGAATCGCGGCGCGCCTTTACCCAGCAACCAAACTTCAGAAAAACTACTCACTCATTATTAAAAATGAAAGGAATAAAACCGTAGAATTAATCATGCTCTTTTACTGGAGAAAGAAAAATAAATGAGAGATAACAACTTATGGAATACCAATGAACAACTTTAATTAAGAACAAGAATTGAAACGAGTTATCGAAAGGTGTGTTCTTGAACAAAACTTGAAAACTTCAAAGGAAAAGAGCTCTGGAAAGAAAGAACGTGAAAAGAAAGCTGCAACCTAAATGTTCCAAAGCTAAAAGCAAAGTCTGAGGAGGCATTTATATTTTTTCCCAATCCTCCGAAAACCGAACTTAAACAAATTACAACTTTTCTTGTTAAGACCACCGGTAGGGCTACAAGTAATAGCCGTAGGGCTACGGCTTCGTCTGTTCCCAGCTAATGCTCGTTAAAACCACCGGTAGGGCTACAAGTAATAGCTGTAGGGCTACGGGTTCGTCTGTCTGTTCCTAGCTAATGCATTCTATAGGGCTACACTTCTGAGATATAGCCCTACCGCCTACGTTAGTGAGATTTCCATGCTTTGCATGCAATTTTGGCACCCGACGTCCAACGTCATGCACCCGACGCCTCACACCTCCGTCACGACTTCCCCTGGCACAAGAACCGCCTTATTTCCTGCGAAACTAACAAAGACGCAAAAACAAGACAAAGCCCGGCATCAAGTGGAAAATGGAATAAACAGCGCCTCTAATGCACTAATATGCCCTACTTAGGCGCTTATGTCTATGATATCACGCGCCTATCACTAGTGCTAAACACATCCGAATTAGGTATGTCCCATTCAAAGAAGTACAAATAACATGCATGGAAATAAACTGAATACTCAACAGATTAGGGGAAAAAAAACATAACACCCGACTCATATTGGGAGTATACATATAGTACGCCAAAAATAGCCTTTATTGCCAGGTTTCTTACCTACGATAATAAATCCGTTGGTAAAGGGTGCAATTACCGGCAGTAATGACAAATCACTACAAAAGGTAATTATTAATTAACGGCAGGAGTAAAATTGTTGGTAATGGTGACTATTAATGGTGGCAATGTGAACCCACCGGTAAAAGTACTATGACTGGCGGTAAGCCAACACCGCGGGTAAGCCAAAAACTGCTGGTAATAATATCGTTGTATAATAGAAATATTACTACTTTTGTAATAAGCACTGAATTTATGTAGCTGAGTAAGTGCTTGGGTACTATTTTATGTAGCTGAGAAATATTACTATCTCTTGATTTCCTATATTTCTTGAAATATTATAGGATTCAAAAAATTTCTCGTCTTGTCCTCGTTTATACGTTGTGTCAATAACTCTAAAACTTGTGCTGCTAAACCATTAATTAAAGTCAACTATGCTTTTCGATCATGTAGTGCTTTCCTTTATTAAAGACAGCTTTGCTTCTAAAGCAACACTCACTTTGGAGTTGAAATTATGTAACACTAGGATACTACTAAGATCAAGTCCAATGTTTGTGATCAAACTTGGTGCTATTGCCAAACTTTGGCACCAAATTTCCATCCATGAGGCTCCAATGGGGTGCCAAACTTGGTTCAAAAATTGGCATATGTTTTCAGGCCATATCACCAAAATTCAACTATATTCCATCAATCAATTAATCGCCAAAATTTGGCTGAAAGATTGCCAACCTCGCCGGAATGGGAATTGCTGGAAATTTTAGGGGATTAAGTTGCAGAGACCATCTTTGAAGGAAAAGGTTATTTTCTAGTGGTATCTTGTGTAATTGTGCGACGCAATGACGGGACTCCGTCACATTATATGAGAGCCCTTTTGCTCGCGCAAGCAATGCTACGAATACAAATCATGATACATACAAGCAGATTGGACAAATTTAGACACATTTATACATGGGTTTGATAATTTGTTGCTTTTCAAGCATTTTGTTACAATCATGTTCCAACTTCCCTAAAAGCACCACGTGCTATTTTCCAACTTCCCTAAAAATTTGAATGCTTGAATTTTAAAAGCCTTTACACTTCACAATTTGCACGTTAAATGCTCGAGAACGACTTATATCCGGATGAGGCACCACGGTCATTTATGGGCCCTATCATGTGTTCATTGACGTAATCTGAATTGTTCATCTCGTAGAGCTCGCAAAATAGTGTATCCACGCAAAAAATCAACTTCATCGGACATTCATAGGTACGTATATCAAAAGTTGACTTTTGGTTTATAAAACGGACGGCCTAGATACTTTTAATAGTTTTTTAGTTAAAATGTGCATGACCATCCGTTTATAAACCAAAATTCAATTTTTGACATACCATTGAATGTCCGATAAAGATGATTTTTTGCATAGATATACTATTTTGCGACCGCTACAGGATGAACAGTTCAGATTACCGTAATGAACGCACGGTGGGGCTCCCAGCTCTCAATGAAAGGAGGAAACCCCATGGTTAATTTCCACCTCATCCAAAAATAATTTTTTCTTTAAATACTTTGGAATTCGAAATTCTAGTTTTTAAGGGCTAAGGTAGCTTCAATAGTTGAAAATGGCGCTTGGAGATGGCCCAGATTAAGAAACCCCCTTATTCAGACCATCATCTCTCACACTCCTCAAAATTTGTTTCCACACTCTGAGATGGTGGATTCAGTAATTTGGGTGCCTCACCCTAGGGGAATTTCACTATTAAGTCTGTTTCAGAAGCTATTCGGGAGAAATTTCCTATTCAGCCTCTGTTCAAGGTTAATTGGGGTAGTCATAATGTCCCTAGATGGTCTTTTATACTTTGGTTTGGTAGCTCTTCACAGACTGAGTATCAAGGACAGATTGAGAAACTGGGGTATGCCTGTGGATGCTCTTTGCTACCTCTACCAAGATGAGGAGGAATCACATCATCACTTGTTCTTTGATTGTTCATATTCTACAAGTATTTGGTATTACTTGGTGTCAAAGAATATAGTGGCATGGCATTCCTAATAATATGGGAGATGTTCTTGATTGGTTGCAGGGCAATGTATCTTGGGATAGTTTCAGATTTTGTAGTTTGAAGTGTACATTGGGAATCTAACAAAGACTATATGTGATCTATTCTTTCTGATCTCTTTCAAACTTCTTAAACCCTAGCTGCCACTTAAGTACTCTCCCCCTCCACTCCCTCCCCCTATATGGGGCAGTGGGAGGGGGGACTTCATATATATATATATATATATATATATATATATATATATATATATATATATATATATATATCTCTCTCTCTCTCTCTCTCTCTCTCTCTAGAGCTATCCCCTTGATTTTTGCGAGTTCCGATGTCAATGGAGCCAGTCGTCGCTAGAGCAGTCTGCATGTGTACTCCTTTATCCGATCTTCCTCACCGTGTGCTCTTCTTTTCAATCGTCCTACAATTCAATTGACGTTATCAAGCCGGCCCCATTAATTCTTGTCGCTATGGGCGTCACATAGGTTTGAGCCCCGACAGGTGCATAGTTTCTTGGGACGGAGATAGCAGTTGGTGGTGCTGTACTGTGGGATGTGGCTGCTGTGGTGATTGTGGTTCCATTCTGTCGGCGTTTATGGGCGGCTGGATTTAGGTGTGATGATCTGCTGCAGCTTTTTTGCTTGGTTGATGTTTTTTCAGTTCTTTCTGTTTTCTCCCCCATTGATGGGGCTTTTCCTAACCCCTACGTGGGCTTTTTGTTGGTTGCTTGGCTAATTTTGCACTGATCGGAGATGTTCTCCATCTGTGTTGCGCATTAGGTTGTGTGAGGCCTGTTCGGCGTGGTGTTTAGGCCTCCATTGTGGTTGCTATATTCTTTCTTTTGGGATGGTTACCCTTTCGTTGTTATCCCTTTGTGATCAATGAATATCATCCTATCGATTGACAAAAAAAAAAAAGTATACATTGGCAATTACTATTTATGGTCTTTGGTAGGAAAGAAACACTTGTATTTTCTGTGGAAAAATGAAGGATCAGATTCATACTTAAGTGGCAACAGATATAGCCAATGCATTCGTGCTTTCCTTAGCTCCAGAAGGAATGTAAAACAATCCTCGCTAAATTGGAGTATTTGTGAGATATGGGGCCTGCCTGCAATTTGTATAGTTTTTAACAGTGCATGTGTTCTTTAATTTTGTTTTCTTGTTTAGAGCTGTCTTGTATGGCTACCTGTATTGTTGTTTCTTGTAAGGGGATTCTATCCCTTGTACTTTGTTTCTTGGTTTGAGCCAAATAAAGTTTTGTGCACTTATCAAAAAAAAAAAAAGAAGAAGAAGATAAGTTGGTCTCTTTTTTGGTTAATATTGTATACATTGGCAATGGCTAGTGGGGTGTCAGTAGGTTAGTTAACATGAGATTTTAAAGGCAATCCATAGCCCAGAATCCCGAACGCCCACAACAGTGTTTGAACCCTGGCCTCCAACATGGGGAGGACAAGAGTCACCTACTGGGACGGGAGCCCATTGGTAAGTTGGTCTATGGTGCAAAGAAGAGGTTTTTTTATAATAGAAAAAAAAAGCAGGGGAATTAATAATGCCAAAACCCTTTTTGTTCCTGACAAAATTCATTCATTGCATGACTTAATTGCCATCCACTACATCACTTACTTTACGAAAATACCCCTTAAAATCCCATAAGTGCAAGACGTTTTCCAGTTCCACGTTTCAAGTAAAAATACAAGGATTCATGAGCATTTTCTAGAGCTAATTTTAGAAGAGAAGAAAACAAAAATTAAACATCAAGCAAAAATGCAATTCACAAGCAAAACTAGAGGTAATTTGAGAAGACACGTAAACAAAAATTAAACATCTATGTCTTCCAATTCCATGTTTTCATCAATTCACGAGCAACCCATCTAACAAATACGAGCTAATTTTAGAAGAGCCATGTTCACATCATCGCTAAGAATTAAACATCAATTCCAAAAAGTTCTAAAGTTGAGATTAACATATGATAATACTCCAGTATTCGCACAAAAACTCCATTATGCATACTCTAGTCTTCGCACACCTTCCTCACTACTACCTGAAAAGTAAAAAGAGAAGTGATGAAATAGAGAATCAAAATTACGAAAAAAAAATAATAATAATATTAGTTTAGATTGTAGTACTCCCTCCGTGCCATAATGAGAGTCCCACTACCTCTCTCTTACCATTTTTCAAATCAAAAAATCAACTCTTTCGGTGCATTATTTTTCAAATTTTTTTGCACCGTATTAAAGATCTCGATTAGTACTTTAATTTGGTGCAAAAATTTTCAAAAAATTATACACGGAAGTAGTTGATTTTTTTATTTGAAAAATGGCACGACTTTTTATGGTGGACCGTCAATTTGGAACGGAGGGAGTATTACTTTTGTCTCAAAAAAAAAAACTCTGTTACGCATATCTTGGACGAACTTGGAAGTAAAGCCTTATTACTACCTGAAAATAAAAAAAGATATCATCATAAGATCGAGTTATCAAAATCATGACAACAGAATAATTAAAATTTACCTCAACTCATCCATCCAACCAAAAGCACTCCGTCGAAATAGGAATCGTGTTTATGTCAACCTCATCCATGGTACTTAATTCCTTCATAAGCTATACCAACTCCAAAACTTGGATTGATTACACTTGGCCCCAATTTGTCTCGATCGCCAGGTTTGACTATTATGACCGGTAGCTTTACAAATGCTACACTTTCATGGTGCATCAATGATCTCAAATTGTGAAGAATTCTGTTTTGTAGAACTTGTTTCTTCTCCCTTTCTTGATGCCGGTGGACATCCCTTATGAACTTGCATTGTTTGCTCAAAAAGCATCGGAAATGACTGCCTTGACAAATTACAGCCTTGACAAAACAAAAAGAATCACTGCCAAGACTCTTCACCACGTTGACGTTTGGATGGTGGGCGTTGATGGAATGGAATTGTAGACACCCCAATTTGGACCTATTATTTATCCTTAATTTGTGGCCTTGAGGCTCCCCAATGATGAAACAGAATCAAAACAGGACTTGGCTAAAGCTTGAACGATGCCGGCGTCTTGGACTTTTACAAACCAAAACCATCATTTTTTCCAACACCCTGAGGGTAAAATGGACACACATTTTAGCTTATAAAATATGTTTGAATGAAACCAATTGGGTTAGAAAGAGGACTCAACGTGGTTTCCAACGCTTTGAAAAACACCCAAAACCGAGTTCGGGAGTATCCGTGGCGCCCTTCTGAAGTTGGGCAGACACTCTTGAGCGCTCGGGACCACTCTTGAGCGCTCGGAACCACTCCTGAGCGCTCGAGAGCTCTGTCACAGCATGTGATGAGCTTGACCTTTGACCATGGCTTTTTCAGACTTTTCAATCCTGCAGTTCAAACATGAACGTGCCAGAAGCTTGCCTGAGCCAGCAGGCATCTCATCATGCCTGTTTTCCCTCCCAAAATCATTTTCTCTTTATTTTTCAAAATTCAAATATATTTCCTTCTTGCCTATAAATACCCCTTGGTTCTTCCTTTCAAAGGGGACACGAAATTTCCCCTGAAAACTCCCCCATTTTGCTGCCAAAAAATCAGTCTTCAAAACTCTCCCTCAAACTCTTTCAAAACAACCTCAATTTTCTAAGAGAAATGACTAATTCTCAAGGAAAATCTCTAGGAGAAATGGAGGCATAAATCCCCTCTTTTCAAACTATTTTTTAACTATTCTCAAGCACCAAAATCAGTCCAAAAAGCCAATTTCAAGTCAAGCAAAGGTATAAACACCTTCATAATCCACTGTTTTCAAACTTCTGAGGGGGATCAAGGGCTCATGCCAGTTCTTCATACTGGTTGTGAGTTCCTTTGATCTTAAGTTTAACAACAAGAGCAAGAGGAGCACAAAGAAACAAAACTTTTTCTAGGCATTGTGTTCACTCCCGAGCGCTCGGGACCATTCCTGAGTGCTCAGGAGTGTTGTTGTTCACTAAAATCTTGTTTTGTCACCAAATATTGCATTTCCTGTATTTCAGTAGATATTGGTGTGCACTGGTCTTTCCAGAGCCCAATTAGATTTCCTTTCAGTTGCAAGGAAGCAAGGTTTGGATGGCTAGGACCAGTTCTTAGCTGTTTAAACATTTTGCTGAGCACTAGTGTATGTTATTAGTTCTGTGTTCCTGTTCTAAGTATCATACTGCTTCTATTCAAACCAAGACTTGCAGGGTGGTTCAGCAGAGCTTCTGAGCGCTCAGGAGTGTTGTCCTGAACGCTCGGGAGTGGTTCCAGTGGTAGTAGTTGAGTTTCTGTCATTTTTCACTTTATATCATTTCATTATCATACATTGTACACCAGCACTGGCATACACTCTTTATTTGATATATCTGTGGATAGTTGCTAGTCGCTTTAACGAAAGAAATATTTTTAATAAAATCCCACAAACATTGAGTAGAGACCGACTTTGTGTCGGGCGAGGGGGGGTGCCGTAAAACCCTTCCCCCCTCATAACATGGCTTCCAAATCCTCAAACGAATCTCTGGTTTTCAATTCAAAAGTCAATTTTCAATCAAAAACGGTTTCTCGGGTGCATGGCAAACCATAAATCCGGGTGGCGACTCTTCAATTTTTCAAATCAAAACAAAACCTCGTTTTTCGAGCCACCTCGATCCACCCGGGGCTGTGGTAGCCCACAGGAATATAAAACTTGGATTTACCCAATAGGCAGGTGATGGTGGGTGTTCATACCCTAAAAGTCCAAACCATAAGGTTGCAATATAACAGTAGAATACTACTCCCTCCGTCCCATAATATTTGTCCGGTCCGCAAAACGGAGACTACAAAATAATGCATTTCTTTCAAGAAAAAATTCAAATTTTTTTCACAAGTTAAAAGAACTCGTCGAGATCTAGTAAGTTGTTGAATTTCTTCCCAACTTTTCTTACAAAAATAGAATTATTTTTACGTCTCCGTTTTGCGGACCGGACAAATATTATGGGACGGAGGGAGTAGTAAACTTGCGATAACTCAAATAAAGAACAAGTATTGTATAAAATAGCTCTTTACCTGGAGTGATTAAAGAATAGATCAATAGATCTTGCCAAGAGAAAACCAAGCAGTCAAGCCTAGCTCTGCGTTTAGCTTGTCTCCATTGAATAAGCTCTTAAGTGCAAGAAAACATTTTGGAATGATAAAACAATACTCTGAATTTGAAAGGGCAGTTTCGTAAAATAAGTGGGGTAATGGAGGGCAATTAAGTCTTGCAATGAATGAGTTCTAGCACGAATAAAAGTGGTTTTGGCATTATCTGTTCCCAAAAAAAACCTTTTATTATATTTCTATCCTTCCCAAAACCTTTACATGGTAGGACAAGCCGGGCAAACACATAGGGACACCACCGGGTAACTTTTATAAATAAATAAAAATAATAATCAAGCTTTTTCGGGGTAACAAAGAAATGTAAAGGAACTAACTCACATTGCCAGAAAAACTTAGTCTCATCAAAATTTGAGGAGGATTCAAGTTCTTACTTCTTCCTCGAAATGCATTAGCTCCGTTTGCCCTCCGCTCTTTAATGAATAATAATTCTTGAAATCCAAGGCCAGCTTTATATTGTAATCCAGGGAAGGTAACATTATCCTACAAGTCAAGCTACGGATACAGCAAAGGCTGTATAGCAGTCGCACACAGATCTCTTTTGCGCTTGTCTCGATCGGGTTCCACAAAGATAATCGTAGCCGATTATTTTGTTTAGAATCCTTGTAAAAAATCATCTCAATCCAATATCGTTAAGGGCATTTACGAATCTTCCAACTTTGGTTTAAAATTCAAGCCAAATTCTAAAGCAAAGTTGGATCATCGGTAAATGTCCTTATTGATATTGGATGGAGATGATTTTCACAGAGACTTTAAACAAAATATTTTAAATAGAATGACCGGCTCCGATTATCTTTATAGGACCCGAGACGGCCGCAAAGTCGATCTGTGCGTGCCGGCTGTACAACCTTTGCTGTTCTCATATCATTACTGTTATCCAATGGTTGCAGTAAAAGACCAAGAACTGTCCGCACGGCCACTAAAATTTTTTAGCACACAATACAAATTCAACTACAAAGGAAAAAGGGACTGAGAAGGTAAATTAAATGCTTAACTTGAGTAGTCAGTGCAGATAAACAACTTCAAAAAAATCCAATATTGAACCTGGAAATTAATCAATTGGGACTAGCTCAGTTGACTCTCACTAAGAGGTCAGGAGTTCGAGTCTTTTCACCTGCATGTGGGTGTTCTTTCCTTCATTGGGGTTATTTCTCCCCTTGATGAGATTTGCAGTTGAGTTAGGCTTATAGTGATTGTGGTCCCTTTAATGGGCTTGTTAATCCTGTTGATTCAATTGTTGGGTTTGGTTATCTCGTGAAATACCACACAATGGATTCAATATCTTGTGATTTGTACTTTGATGTAATGATCTCTCCTACCAATTGCAAAAAGAAAAAAAGAAAACCTTGGAAATTTGGAAGCTAGCCAACCTTATCAAATGTGAAATTGAAGCTCACAAACAGATCAAATACCAATTGATAAAATAAAAATTGGTCAAATGTCCACTACAGTATGTTTGTAACCCCTCCAATCCACCTTAAGTATGTAACCCCACTAGTCCAGTATTAATGTTTTGCAGCTTAACCTTCCATCCTTGATTTTATGCGATTACCAGTGCTGGCCCACCCTCAAGGCCCATGAGGCCAGGGCCTCTGGCATCCCAAAATTTTCAAATTTTAGGGGCACTCAAATATTTTTACTACTTGGATTTGAATAGGACTCTTTTGATACTTTTGCTTCTAGAAATGCAACACAAGTAATATTCAAGTGATACTCACGCATTCTTGAGATAATGTTTATTTGCCTATTTGGAGACTTTGTATTTTGTGTTCGTATGTAATGATTAGTCGAACTTTATATTGGTTTGGCATTCTCGTATTGTGATTGTTGTTATAAAAATTATTAAGTATTAACTCTTTAAGGATACATTTTTTTTTTTTTATTAAGTCTTGGGCACCAAACACCCTTGGACCGGCACTAGTGATTACCTTTGCCTCTTTATAAAAAATGAGGGACGGAAGGATTTCACTGGAATACTATTTAGGTTTATAAATGCAAAGGTGTTAGCTAAAAATTGAAGGCATAAATTAATGGTACTTTAATCAATGAAAACAAACTCAAATGCATAAAATTTGATAAAATCATGAAATAAATTTTTCAATCATATTTAACGTATAAACTTAATATAAATATTGTGCACGGGCATAAACTTAATATTAATTTTTCAATCATACGATCAAGTTTCGTGCCTTTACATTGATATTGCCTATATATATATTAGATTTTCATGATATTGCCATATATAATGAAGGGCCCCACACTGAATCAACATAGTAATTAAACCCTAGATTTCCTAATTAATCTATGTATTTGCCACCTTTGAAGATGTATATAGCTCCCACTTCAAACATGAAAACCACTTCCCTTCTACTAGTTCCTATAATAATATATACGAACTTGGGAGAGAAAAGCCAACACCATGGATGATCGCTACGTCCGTTGCGGCTACTGCAATGTTCTTATTGAGGTACAATTTACACTTTTGTGCATATATAGAGATTTAGTATATTTTTACTTTTGTGCATACATATATAATACTTCATCCGTCTCTTTTTAAATGTGCATTTTCGTAATTCCAATTTATTAAGAAAACATAATATCATTACACCTTTCACATCAACTTTTACCTTCACTTTCCCTACTTACCATCTATAGAGACATCATTATTGCAATTTTACTCACTAACTTTTCAAAATGGAATCTACTTTTAGGGGCAAAATAGAAAATGTACCAACTTTTACCCATTAATTTTACAAAATGGACACTTATTAAGAGACAGCCCAAAATGAAATACTAAACTTTAAAAAAGGGAACGGAGGGAATACAAGTCTCGAAATACGCATGATTCTTTTTATTCTTTATTATCTGCAATATGCGTGAAATTTGTTCCCCTAAAGAAAGCATCCAGCCAGAAATAATTAAAGACAAGTTTTTTCAACAGTTGGGAAAGCATTTTTTTTTTTAAACAGTTGGGAATTATTTTTTTTGGAAAAAAAACTAGTTTTTCAAAAAAAAGTTGGGAAAGCATAAGTAACGGTTCATTAGTTGGAAATTTTTCACTTATTACGGAATTTTTTTTTTATTGGTATCAATTTGATTGATTGAAATAACCCCCTTCCTCCCATGGCCAATCATTATTGCAACCTACCCTTAGAAAAAACCTAATCGATTCTTTCAAAAACCTTTAATAAAAACTATAAATCAATTTATTTTTCCCTCTCTCATTCATTTTTTTGCAATTATAACATGACTCTCTCTCTCTCTCTCTCTCTCTCTCTCTCTCTAGGCTGGGTCGTTGGACATGGTGCGATGCAGTCAGTGCGGTAATGGTAATCCCACGTCTCAAAGCACAACTAAGCCCCAGGTTCCACTCTCAACATTGGTAGTCTAGTATTTTTTTTATTTTTATTTTTATTTTTATTTTTATTCATAAGTAGTTTAGTATTTTTTTTATTCATAACTAAAAGCATTCTATTTAAGTACTTGCAATTTCATGAAAGGTAGTTCGATCTCTTGATACAAACACGGTGTACTTGTTAGGAGGGGAGTTTGTCAACATTAATTCTAGGTTACCTTTTACAAATTCAAATGGGATTCTGAAAATTAAATCAAACAGGATTCAAAATTAATTTTATTTTAGCTTATTGATGGGGAAAGAGAGAATGATCATGTTATTATGAAAAAGAAAATTATTTCTGAAACTTTTCTTGTAAATAAATTTCTCAATTTTACATCTAATATGTGTCTGTAGGTATATACTACGCAACCTAAATTGTAGTTTCTCTTTTATAATCTTCTTGGAAAATTCGATATCGCCACATCTTAAGTAAAATAAGAAGAATATTCTTGTGTATAATTCCAGATGGAGCAGCCTTCTTCATCACTCATGCCCCTATCTTCTAAAGCACCCTTTGCAAAACGTACGTATATATCGAAATTTCTTTCCGTTTCTTTTCGGTTATTGGAGTATTTGATAAGTAAATTCCAAACCAACCATTCTTATAAGTTTTTTTTTTTTTTTTGGGATTACTTGTTACACAGCTTCCCGAGACAATTACAGGCAATTTGTCAAGTAAGCGAATTGCTCGTGTTTCGTTAATTTTCACCTATCATTTTTTCAAATACCCCTGCCCAATAGGGATTTTAATTTTATTTTTTTTCCCGGCAAAAAATGGGATATTATTAATAGTGAAAGTGATTTTTATTTCTTGTCCCTAATACACGTACATTGCTTTTTTGAGTTTTCTCTTAGTCTTCCATCTCTCTAATATTTTCCCAGGTTTTTTCTGCTTCCTCCTTTTTAATATCATTCCTAATGAGTCATTTTGAAAATAAAGAAAGCCAACTAGCTTATTTAGAAGATCAAGAATACATCGTACTTACTTTTATTACCACTTTAATAAGTCAATGTATTTGTATAAATATTTGCAAAAAAAAAAAATCACGTAGGGTTCTGGATAATAATTTTCCCTAATAAATAACAAGCTCTCGACAATAGGTATCAAAAAATGAGATCTTCAATGCTATTATGTATTAAAAAATTATTTTGTATGATTGATTTGCTTATCCGTGCGGCTATTTGAGGTACTACAGTTTAGTTTAAAATGTCCTTATATGGTAAAAGGTAGCAAGAAACAGGAAAAAAAAAAAAATTAACTGTTCAAATGTTGTCCTTCTAATTAATATTGGCTCCACCTCTACATCCGAATCCTAATCCCGTCATAAAACCTAGTTGTTTTGCTACAGATATATCATCGCTAGGTTTTGAATCATGTATGAAGACTGAAGAGTGTTCCATATATATTTATGTATATTTTACAAAATATGTATGTTTTACAATATATGAAAGGGAGGAGATCGATTGTATCATGGCTGCCGACCCTACGATAACACCTCAAGATGCTAGATACATAGCTCAGACAAACGTAAGTTTTATTTAAATCAGATCTATTTATATATGCATTATCACTACACAAAGCTTCCTTAATAATATTTGCATTCCTAATTTGTAGTGGGCAACGAAGGGCCAAGATTGGTGGAGGCAACAACAAGGTAAGGATACATGATCCGTAATTAATAGTAACCATTTTTTTTTTTTGTTAAATTAACCAAATGAAAAACAAAACTAAATTCCAGTGAAGCGGAAAATATTGAAATGCTAAATTAGCTACTCCTTAAAAGACTGTATCGGAATAAAGAATCGATACACGGAGCGAATGAAAACATGAACTGAAAAAGAAAAATATCTTCCACGTAATTTCCAATGATTTTCCTTTTCCCGGTAAGAAAAAAAAAAGCATTTTCCTATGTAATACTTGTAGAGCAATTTTTTGAAGTGAAAAAAATGTAAGCTAGGAATTTAGTATATTTTCCTATGTAATACACCAGTATCACTTACCTTTTTATATTATTTTACGTATAAATTGAAGATTCAAAAACAAAATAAAACGTACATATTGAAATTGCTTCTTTTATTTGCAGGATTGATGCTCAATTAATTGGTTGGTGTTGCAGGAAAGCAGTGACATGAGTCTTAGTGTTGGACAGCTGATGCAAGGCGAATTCCAAGAAAGTTGTATTTTGTTTTAATTAATGTGGTTTAATTAGTATTTTTCATTTAATATGTTTGTTCTATTCAAAATATTGCAAAAGTATTTAGTTTCCTAATTTATTTTGATTGAAATTTCCCATTACGGGTGCTGTTAATTCCATGATTACGTTTGTTAATGCCACGAAGAATTATGCAATCTGACATTTTTGCCCTTGCAGGAGAAACAATCTCTCTCTCTCTCTCTCTCTCTCTCTCTCTCTCTCTCTCTCTCTCGTTTGACTCATTCCTGTTACTTTCTCTACCTACAAACAATCTCTTCCTCCCCTTCATCTATCAGTTCAACCCCACCATAGATTCTCCTCGGCAAATACCGCAAGAAGACCTTCTATCTCCTTTCTGTTTTATCCTTCACTCTTTGCCCATTTACGGCCATGGAAAGAGTGGTGAAAGATTCATGTTTTTCTTTCTTTGATTGGGTGATTTTGAGGCTTTTTTCCCCTTTAATTCGACGGCGACCAGTCTCTTTGTATGTATGAGACCAATTAGTTTTTCAATTTCAGATTTAAAAAAAAAAACGTGGAAGTAGTATTTTTTTTGCTTGGCAAAAGAAATTTTTTATTAAACTCCAAAGGGTACATCGTGTAAAAGGGAAAAGAGAGAACCAGAAAGCTCACCACAACCCCAAGGAAAAACAAAATTGAAGCAAAATTACATCAAAAGATACACCCAATGGTACACCGAAGTCGTGAGCCTTCTAATACCATCAAGATTCCTTTTAAAATCTTCCACCGTATACACCTTAACATCGAATTTGGCTTTGATTTACAAGACTGCCCTTGTTTTGATTAAATCAACCAATTGGTAGGGATCAACAACTTTTTTGTTGAAGATAGCATCATTTCTTGCAATCCAAATAGGCCACAAAGTAGCGTAAAAAC